>WOXC01012209.1:0-1200000 GCA_011680675.1 Gymnobelideus leadbeateri
GCCATAGTGTGGCAACAAGCCCAAAAGTCAAGTAATTAAGTGGCAACATGCCAAGACAAAGGAAACAGAAAAATGCAACCCTAGACTCCTATTTTGGGGGCATAGAGCAGGAAAGGGACTGTGAGGTCAGAAGTCCTGCTCCAAAAGCCCCAGGGGAAAACATGAGCGGGTTGCAGGCCATAGAGGACCTTAAGAAGGACTTTAAAAATCAAATAAGAGAAGTGGAGGAAAAATTGGAAAGAGAAATGAGAAGGATGCAGGAAAAGTATGAAATGAGGGTTAACAGCCTGACTGAGGAAAACACCACCTTAAAAAATAGACTAACTCAAATGGCAAAGGAGGCCCAAAAGGGCAATGAGGAGAAGAATGCCTTAAAAAGTCGAATTTGCCAGATGGAAAAAGAATCTCAAAAGTTCACTGAGGAGATTCATTCCTTCCAAGTTAGACTATTTTAGGTGATCAGCCTCACTGTCAACCCTCGGCTCTGCACTGCTGCTCCTGGCTCTACTCAGGCTCCTCCACTGATAACTATTTTGATTTGCAAAGAAGTCCTTCTTAGGTCCCCGTATTCCCTGGGAGTGATAAGGTGGTATTTTGTTTTGTTTCTAAGAGTTAATTTTTTTTTAAATAAATGAAATAAAAGAACTAGAGAGGGAAGTGGGAAAGAAATTATAGCAATGGAAGGAAGAATTAGAAAAGGACTTAACAACTTGGTACCAGTGATACAAAATCTTTCTTCAGTGACAAACTCTCTGAAATTAGAATGGACAAAACAGAAGTCAATGATTCCATAAGAGCCAATGTTTCAATGAGATTTCAAGAAATGTTAAAATGAAGTCAAACACTGAAAAAAATGTTTTTAAAAATGTAAGATGTTATAGATAAAAATAACTGACCTAGAAAACAGTTCAAGGATAAATAATAATTTAATACTTATTAGACATCTGAAAGCCATGTTAAGAAAGAGCCTAAGCATCATATTTCAAGAAATCATAAATCTGCCCAGATATTGTAGAACCAGAAGGTAAAATGAAAATACAAAGAATCCACTAGTCATTTCCTGGAAGCAATTCAAAAGCAAGAGCTGGGAACAGTAGAGTTAAAATTCAGAGCCTACAGGTCAAAGAAAAAATACTTCAAGCAGCAAGAACAAAGAAAATTTAAGTCCCAAGAAACCACAGTCAGGATCACACAAAACTTAGCAGCCACCACTCAAAAGGACTAGTGATTTTGGAATGTGATATTACAGAAAGCAAAAGATATAGGTTTATAACCAAGAATAACTAGCCCAGAAAAACTGAGTACAATCCCATGGGGAAACATGGATCTTCATTCAAAAAGGAAAAAAATAGGAGACATTCAAGCATTCCCTGATGAAAAGACCAGAGTTGCATAGAATGATAGGAGTCAAGACAAATAAAAAATACACATGAATGAACCATAATAAGGGACTAAAAAGAATAAGCTGTTTATATTCTAATATGGAGAAATGATACATATGTCCCCTCTATACCCTATCATTATCAAGGATCATAAAGGGAGTCTAATTAGACACAGACCCAGGGAGGGATTCTGGTATGCCTTGATGATCTTAAAAATAGAATGGAAAGTAAGGAAAAGAGGAATGTGGGGTGAGGGAAGGAAGGGAAAGTTATGGGAATTTCTCTAACACAATCAGATTGTGCAAGTAGAAGTCTCTACAAACAAAAAGCAAAGGATGAGGGAAGTTGGTGGCATTTGAACATCTCTGTCATCTGAACTGGTCAAAGAAAGGAAGAATACATAGAAACAGTTTGGTTCAGAAATACATTTCACTCAACTGGGAAAGAGGAAGAGATGAGGAAAGGGGAAATAAGGGAGAACTTAGTCCTAAGAAAAACAAACTCTAAGGTTGAACAAAACTATTTACAACAGCTCTTTTTTGTGGTGTCAAAGAATTGGAAACTGAGAGAGTACCCATCAATTGGAGAAAAATTGATTAACTTACGATACATAAATATCACTCATTAGACATTTATTAAGCACCTGCTAAGTAGTTAGCACTGGATGATGAACTGTGATGCAATTCAATTGGTCTCTAAGAAATATGAAGGTATTTAGGAAGGTTTATATAAATTGATATAGAGCAAAATGTGCAAAACTAGGACAACTTGTACAATGACAATAATACGTAAAGACAACTTTGAAAGACTTAGGAATGCTGATCAGTATAGTGAACAACCACAATTCCAAAGGATTTATGGTGAAACCTACTAGTTCCTGATAAAAAGAGTGAAAGACTCAGAGTGCAGAATGAGACTATTGGACATAGTCAATAAAAAAATTTGTTTTGCTTGACTCTACATATTTGTAACCTTAGTTTTTGTTTTTCTTCATTTTTGAACTGGGATTGAGGCATAGAAAGGAGAAAGGTACATTTTTTTTCTGATAAAACTTTTTCATTAAAAAACACTCTTATGGATGAAGTCCAACTTCAGTGTGCTGTAAGTCCAATCAGAAGCTGATATGCAATGAACAATTAGCAAATTAATGAACTATGCTTTTTTTGTACATTTGAATTTTTTACACCTGAAGGCTTATCCTTTATCCATAGATTAAAAACTCCTTGAGAGCAAAGTTACCCAAAGTGCCAAGCACAGTGTTTTGCATATGGTAGTTATATAATTAATATTTGTTCAACTTAATGAGGTGAATTAAAGATTTAAAAGTCATTAGGTCCTATTGCCTTAATTAGATAAGTTAATACCTGAGATTATTAGATCATCCTGGATTCCTGGTTTGAATAACAAGGAATTCAGTCCGAAAGTTCTATAATACTTAGAAGCATAATTTGTGAATTTCCCAGTTATTCTTCCTTGCTAAGTATGTCAACTTAGTTTAACAATGCCTAGTTTTAATGAATAATTTAGAATTTTATGTATATATGAATGTGCAAATTTAATATATTAAATGTAGATCTAGCTAAGGATAAGGCAGACAAAAGGATGTCAGTGTTAAATCCTTGAATGAATCAATAGATATATTCCATATTCTTTGAAACAACTGAAAATGATACTCAGGCTTATGTTTGTATCTATAACCACTCACCAATTCATACTAAGGCATTTTGGTGGAGTCACAGGTGATAGACATGTTTGCAATAGGGTGCTGTTTTATTTATCACTTTTGGCAAATGGATAACTACAGAATGGAATAACAACAAACAGGAATTGCCATAGACATATATAATGTGGTTGAGCTTCTTCACCAGCATTGGAAATACAAAGACAGAAAAAATCAATTCCTCCCTGTAAGGAATTTACATATTCTTAGGGGAAATAAGTACACATAAATAAAAAATAAAATACTTGTTTTTATTTAAAAATATACTATATTCAAAGTAAATACAAAGCAATTTTGGTGGATGGGGTCAGGGAGCACTAGAAGGTAGGGGTAGCAGGAAAAGAGGGAAGAGAACAAGCATTTATTAATTAGTTACTGTATGTCAGGAACTATACTATCTACTCTGTAGATACCAAGATAAGGAAAAAGAAAGATAATAACTGCTCTCAAAATGCTTATATTCTGATGGGGAATACTCATAAAATGAAACTAGAAAAGGAG
The DNA here is from genome assembly GCA_011680675.1 of Gymnobelideus leadbeateri. Lineage (NCBI taxonomy): Eukaryota > Metazoa > Chordata > Mammalia > Diprotodontia > Petauridae > Gymnobelideus > Gymnobelideus leadbeateri. The sequence goes on from WOXC01012209.1 coordinate 3,604, forward strand.
AGAGAGAGAAGAGGGAGGAAGATTCTCAGCAAAGGAACATGGTTTTGAAATCCAGAGGAAATCAGAATCAGAGACAGGAAAGGAATGAAGGCATGTTGGCCTAGGCCCATCCACAAAATGGAGGCTTCAAGAGGACCTAACTAGTGTGAGAAGGGAGAAAATGTCTTTCAGAAGGAAAGTGAGTGGGCAATAGTAAACTGTTTTAGTTCAAGAAGGCCCCAGGCACTGAGGGGAGTTCTAGAATAAGTCAGATATAGAGAGCTGGGAAGGGACGTGTTTTTCAAGTTCAGAGGAATTCAGCAGCTCAGCTATGAGGGGGAAAGTTCCAGGGAGGAGATAATGGTTGAATAGAGCTTTGAAGGAAGCTAAGGCTTTAAATTAGTGCATTACAGTGTATTACAGGCTAGAGGAAACAACCTATGCAAATGTACAAATACAGTAGATAGAAAGTCTCATATGAAGAACAGCAATTGGTCAGTTCTGCTGAACCATAGAGTACATAAAAGGAAGTAATGCAAAATAATCAAAAATAATCAATCTGGAAGAACAAACTGTGGCTAGATTGTGAAGGGTTTTAAATGCAAAACAGAGGAAGAGGTTATATTTTATTCTAGAAGTAACAGAGAGTCCCTGGAGATTCTTTAGCTGGGTAATGACCTAATCATACTTGAGTTTTAAGAATATCACTCTGACAGTTATATGGAAGATTGGTTGGAGAGGAAAGAAATGTGAGGCAGGAAACCAACTGGGAACCTAATGCAATAGTCTAGGAAAGAGTTGATTAGAACTTGAATTAGAGTGATGGCTTTTTGAATGAATAGAACAGACAACAGAGAGAGAGAGAGAGAGAGAGAGAGAGAGAGAGAGAGAGAGAGAGAGAGAGAGGGAGAGAGAGAGAGAGGGAGGGAGAGAGAGAACCAGGAAGACAATAATATTTTTATAGACAGCCAATATTCATTATAAATTATTAAGTTTTATTTAAATATATTTAATTGTATAGAGACAACAAGCTCAGAAACATAATGAAATGATGTAAAGTCAGAACAAAAACAGTAGAGTATCAAAGAAGGATGTTCACAAGTGGAAACATCTGAAGAGTCGTGGTGAAATTTTCTGGATCCATATTGGATTCATTAGTCATGTGAGCACACATATATAGAACAAACATCCCATGGAGAAAAGGTATCTTTATCTACAGGGACTGCCATTTTTTCTTATCATTCATTGTTAAAATATTGGGAAAGTTTTCTTTAAAAAAAAAATTGTTTGTATGTTAAAAACTAAAAGCTCAAAACAACTTAATGCATTGATAGAACTTTTGGTAAATATATATATATATAATATATATTATATATATACACACATACATAGATATAGATATATACATAGATAGATATAGATATATATAGAGATACATGCACAAATCCATTTGTATATCATCTATATATCTATGTCCATATCCATACTCTTCATCTGTGTGTATGCACACTTACATTTATACATATATATAATATATATGTATATATGTTCATCTATCTTCTATCTTTTTAAGAATTTGTTTTGTTTTTCAAAAGCATCTACTGATTATTCATATGAAGATGGATGGTATAGAGTGTATAACTTTTAACTTGTCACCCAGGACAGTTCTGGACCACCTTTCCTTACAATCAGGTGTGTGCCTTCAGAGTATACAAATGACTGATAAAATTCAGCAATTTGGTAATTGTCAAAAAAAGGAAATCTTCCTAAAATACAATACACACATCTCTGCCTTTTCAAAAAGAGAAAAGTGAACATAATCTGAACTCTTGATGACTCAGGGGGATCACTGACAATCTTCAATTATTGTACTACATCACAATAATTATAGCTCATACATATAGCTCATAGCATTTTACATAAACTGTGGTATTTGATCCTCAGAACAACACTGTGAGGTGGATGCTATTCTTATACTCATTTTGCAGTTGAAAGAACTGTAAAATGTTTATAATTGAAAGAACTGTGACTTCCAGAGGGTCACATACATACTGTTTGAGAATATATAAATCAGAGAATGAACTGTTTTCAGTGACAACGACTCATGAAGACTGTCCACTAAGGCAAACAGGAATTGTGTTGATAAAGGAACACACACAAAATCACCAGATTTTCGTGATTTTGAAATCACCAAATTTCTGAGTACAGATGAAGAATCTGGAGCTCAGAGAGGTTAACTTGCTTGCCAAAGTGACACAGACTTTAAGTGGCAAAGCTGGGACGTGAATCAGTGTGTTCTGACTTTGTCTAGAATGTCACATTACCTCTAGCAGACTAAGCTGACACTCACTGAGTCAGAGTTGCCCAAGTCACATGGGAAACTCCAGGATTTCTGTCTTACACTTAGCAAACTCCACAGGCTCATTAGGACTTATCAGGGCAGAGTTTAGTTAGCTCTTCACACACTCCCCTGTACCTTAGCGTAAGGACTGCAAGGTCAAAATGACTATAAATGGAAAGTTTTATTCAAAATGCATTAATAAAGACAGTAGGAACATTGAGTGCATATTCCAGCAATGAGACACATCTAAATGTCATAACTTTTAATTATATGAAAGTACCAATTGTTCTTAGTACAAATCAAATGTTTAACAGGAGAAATAAAATTTCCTTTGGCTTCTCCACACCTACCCATCTCATAAAATCTATATCCTGAGAGTTTGAAAACCCCCAATGTAAGTCCCTTTCCTTGGAGTTTGTGATTAGCAAGACTAGTTCTTTATCATCTGTCTTCCTCCTCTAGGGAGTGGCAGCCCTTGGCCATGATACTACCTTCTCCTGAGACTCTCAGTAGTTTTCATCCACACAAACCCAATCTTTCCTAAGCTGAATTTTGTCTAATTCAACTCTCTCTTCCGGTTTAAAAAAGAAACAAACAAACAAAAAAATCATCAAATAGACTGAGGCTATATCACAATTTACTTAAGCTGAAGGGTTTGTACCAGGATAATAATATGCCTGAGGGTTAATTGCTTCTTGGAGTGATCTTCTAAAACTAGAATTCAGATCTACACTTAATGTAGCTGAAGGCTATTTATGAACAGTCAGTCTCCTGCTATAGTATTCATCTCATGAACCAACATTAAATATTGTTAGGCATAGATTTCATATATATACAAGCATAAAAGTTGTGTATTGCTATGGCATAATAGTTAATATATCTAGCAAGAAATAGCAATTAGAAAAGAACCTCATTATTATTATTCCCTGTCCACATTTCATAGTTGCTAAAAAAATTCTCTCTGCCTATCCAAATAATTTTATTTATTTATTTTTGTACTGGACATGTGATTTCATCAATGTAGGGAATTCCCAAAATGTAAATTGCCTCCATAGATGCAGATCAAGAACTCTCCTATAATTTAAAATCTTAGAAAGCCATCTGCTGTTCTTAAAGATTGAGTGACGTGTCCTTTTTCACCTAACTAGTATCTGTTATGGGTAGATCTTGAGCCTAGATCCTAGTGTCTCCAATCCTGCCCCCTAATCACTATACTACACTGCCTCTCAAATCCTATTATACTTTCAGTCTCTCTCAAATATGTGTGTGTGTGTGTGTGTGTGTGTATAATAATAACCATCGCTAGGGAAGGGGGTGGGAGGCAGTAGGGGAAGGGGAGGGAAGAAAAGGAATAAAAAGAAAGTCAGATGACTTTATATTTAAAAGGAATAGCAAGTTTATATAATGGATTTTGAACTACATGTGCAATTATTCTACTATGTTATGGGAATGCTTATTTTATTTCAAATATCTATATTTGCATATATGTGTATATGTATATATACATATATGTATATATTATATTATGTTATATTGTATTGTATTACATTATATTATTTTGTATTTGTATTGTATTGCATTGTATTGTATTATAGCATAGCATAGCATATTACATTACATATTGTATTGTATCATATCATATCATATCATATTATATTACATTACATTATATATACATATATATTTTAAAACAACTTCTGATCAAAACTTTTCTAAAGATTTACACTAGGACATCTCTCTTCTTCCTGACCTTCAATGGCATTAATTTTCTATAGAACACATTTTAGCACTTAATACCATCCTAGTTTCTCTTTTTCTATAGCTTCTTTGCTTCACAGCTAAGCCATTTTTTTCAAGCTATGTTGAAAATTCATTGAGGGCAGGCATCATGACTTTTATTTTCTTGGGTTTCCCTCTATATCAACCAAAATTCTAGGTACATAGTATGTGTTTAAGATACATTTAAATTGAATTACTTCCCATTGTTGATACGAATAAGTTTAAACACGTATACTGTTTTGATTTCAATTCATTGATGAGGAAAAGTCCATTTTTAGAATATTTGAATTCATATTTAATATACTACAACAGGATCCTAGCCTCAGTTAATCCTTTTTATTTTCATATTTATAATTTATTTATGTATGTGTTTTAGAATGAGACACTTCCAGGATGCAAACTCCCCCCATGGATACAGATCAGCGTGTAACCCCAGATGTAACCACAGTCTCAGAACCCATTGGTATTGGACTCATTGATGGACATGAATGTCTTGCCCTGCATGAGGGGCAGCATACAGCTGGCCAGAGCAAGAGAGTTACAGACTTCTTCAGTCATCTTTGAGTTCTCTTCAAATTATGAGTTGCTTTGGTCACTTCTGGCTTCTAACTTCAAGAGAGAAGATGGAAGAGGTCAATCCAACTTGAGGCTGCTGAAGGAAAAGATTCTGGGAGGACATGAGAGAAGCTGGCCATTTCTATCATGTGCCTATCCACAATTTGCTACACTAGAAACTTAGGGAAACTTCCTTTTGAGTGAAATCTCTTTATTTGTTGAGCTGAACTACCTTGCTCCAATAGAAAAGTTCCTTTGTTCTGTATTTTCTGGTACATATTTTCATATGTATACTTTCTCTGACTTCTATTTACTATTGATTCAATGTAATTTCTGGCTAAATGTTATGTATGCTTGTTGTGGAACTGGTATTTGGTGGGAAAGGGGTCAAAACTTAGATATAAAGCTTTGGGGTACTGAAAACCCAATAATGAAAAAAATGATCAGAAGTTATATTGAATCCAGAAATCAAATCCCCTAGACCAATTGTATTTAATGAACATAATTCTAACCTGATACCCTTCTCTCTGAGGAGAATAGAGTGGCCAAGCCTCTGTCCTCCTGTTTCCTCTCCTAACAGGAAAGTCTCCCTTGGAGAAGGATGAGGGTAATAGAGGCTAGAAATGTCTATTCTTTCTCCCTTTGAGTCTCACAATCTCTATATTTATCTCATCCAACAAATTAGAACCATTTCACAATTAAGCACAAATGGAATAACAAATTATAAATTTACTAGTTTTTTTCAATTATAGACATTAGTCATAGCACATATGCTATCAATCCAACATTTATTATGTCCTAGCACTGTGCTAAGCTTTGGACATACAGAGAAAAACAAAAATTACTGCTACTCTTTAGGAGCTTACATCCTAATGAGTGGGACAACATGTAACTACATAGATATATGTGAAATAAATATAGAATAGTAAATAAACTAAATTGCTTATAAACATGCATTAATGATTTCTATCATTTCCCCAAATAATCTTAGTCTTAGTAAATTATATAATTGGTGATATATTTTACATCTGATCAAAATCAGTCTTTTTAATACCAGAATTCAAAACATTATTTTTCCAATTGAGATTAATTCTGAAATAAATTCACATAGTTCCTTATATTGTCCAGCCTTATTTTTATTTTCATAAATTTTCCTAGAATTGAGATCTTCAAAACTTTGTTGTTCAGTTGTTTTTCAGCCACTTCTGACTTTTCGTAACCCCATTTGGGGTTTTCTTGGCAAAGATACGGAGTAGTTCGCTATTTCCTTCTCCAGTTTCTTTTTACAGATGAGGGAAAGAGGCAAATAGGGTTTGATGACTTGCCCAAGGTCACACAGCTAGTGAGTGTCTGAGGCCAGATTTGAAGTAATGAAGATGAGTCTTCCTGATTCCAAGCCTAGTGTTCTATCCACTGTGCCATATTGCTACCCTTCTTGAAATCTACAGAGAGAAATTGAATTTTAAATTATTTTAAGTAGTTTATCACAATCAGTTGAAAATTCAAATAATTAACTCTACTTCTTCCCTTAAACTTATAACCTTGGTGGAGAGATTCTTTATTCCCCATAATCCCTTCAAAGTAATAATCCCTTATATAATATTGATTCCAAAACTATATGAACAATATAGAAAAATAGGCAAAGGCATCCTACCAAATTCCTTTTATGACTCAAATGTTATGCTGATATCTAAACCAGGAAGAGTCAAAACAGAGACAGAAAATTATAGACCAATTTCACTAATGAATATTGATGCAAAATTTTTAAATAAAATATTAGCAAAGAGATTACAGGAGTTTATCATAAGGATAATATGTTATGACCAGGTGGGATTTATACCAGCAGTGCAGGACTAGTTCAAGACTGGGAAAGCTATCAATGTAATTTACCACATCAATAACAAAACTAGTAGAAATCATATGATTATCTCAATAGATGCAGAAAGAGCTTTTTGACAAAATGTAGTGCCCATTCCTATTAAAAAAAAAAACACTAGAGAGCAAGGAATAAATGGAGTTTTCCTTCAAATGATAAGTAGTATTTATCTAAAATCATTAGCAATCATTATATGTAATAGGAATGAGCTAGAAGCATTCCCAATTAGATCGGGGAGAAATAAGATGCCCAGTATGACCACTATTATTCAGTATTATATCAGAAATGTTAACCTAACAAGAAGAGAAGAAAAAGAAATTAAATAAATTTTTAAAAGAATTTTAAAAGGAATTAAAATAGGCAATGAAGAAACAAACTATCACTCTTTGTAGATGATATGATGGTATATTTACAGAATTGTAGAGAATCAACTAAAAAATCACTTGAAACAATTAACAACGTTAACAAAGTTGGCAGGATATAAAATAAACACATATAAATCATCTGCATTTTTATATATTGCAAACAAAGTCCAGTAGCAAGAGACAGAGAAATTCCATTTAAGATAATTGTAGACAATATAAAATTTGGGGAAGTCTACCTGCAAAGACAAACCCAGGAATTATATGAGCACAATTACAAAACATTTTTCAGACAAAGTCAGATCTAAACAATTGGAAAAATATTAATTGTTTATGAGTAGGTGAACTAATATAATAAAAATGACAGTTCTACCTAAATTAATTTATTCATTCAATGTCATATCAAACTACCAAAATATTATTTTATACAGCTAGAAAAATAATAATAATATACATCTGGAAGAACAGAAGGTTAAGAATATCAAGGGAATTAATGGAAAAATTCAAAGGAAAGGTAGCTTGGCCATGCCAGATCTAAAACTATATTATAAAGTGGTAATCATCAAAACTATTTGCTACTGGCTAAGAAATGGAGTGGTGGATCAGTGGAATAGGTTAGGAACAAATGACACAGTAGTCAATGACTATAGTAATCTACTATTTGACAAACCCAAAGACTCCAGCTTCTAGCATAAAAACTCACTCTTTGACAAAAAATGCTGGGAAAACTGGAAAATAATATGGCAGAAACTAGGCATAGACCAACATCTCACACTCTATACCAAGATAAGGTCAAAGTGGGTACAATGGTTTACATGTAAAAAGTGATATAAGCAAATTAGGAGAGCAAGGAATAGTTTTCCTGTCAGATCCATGGAGAAGGAAAGAATTTATGACCAAACAAGGGATAGAGAACATTATGAAATGCAAAATAGATCATTTTTATTACATTTCATTAAAAAGATATTATACAAGCAAAACCAATGCAACCAAGATTAAAAGGAAAACAGAAAACTAGGAAATATTTTTTACTGACAGTTTCTGATAAAGGCTTTTAATTTCTGAATATATATTTCTAAAATATATAAAAAACTGAGTCAAATTTATAAGAATACAAGTTATTCCCCAACTGTTAAATGGTCTAAACAGGAAGTTTTCAAATGAAAGGAAAATTTTATATGTTGGAGAAGATGTAGGAAAATTGTAACACTAATGCATTGTTGGTGAGGTTGTGAACTGATTCAACCATTCCAGAAAACAATTTGAAACTATGTCCAAAAGGCTATAAAACTGTGCATACACTTTGATTCAGCAATATCACCATTGGGTCTGTATCCCAAAAACATCATAAAAAAGGGAAAAGTACCCACCTGTACAAAAATATTTATAACAACTCTTTTTGTGGTAGCAAAACATTGGAAATGGAAGGGATGCCCATCATCTGGGGAATGGCTGAAAAAGTTGTGGTGTATGAATGTAATGGAATACTATTGTTCTGGAAGAAATGATGAGCAAGTGGATTTCAGAAAAAACCTGGAAAGACTTACATGAATTGATGCTAAACAAAGTGAGCAGAACCAGGAGAACATAGTATACAGTAACAGCAACACTATGTGATGATTAACTATGATAGATGTAGTTCTTCTCGGCAACACAATGATCCAAGACAGTTCCAAATGGAAAATGCTATCCATATCCAGAGAAAGAATTATGGAGTCTGAATGCAGATCAAAGCATAATATTTTCATTTTTTTGTTTTTCCATTTTATTCTAATTCTTCTTTCACAACATGACTAATGTTGTTTAACATGTTTAACATGATTGTACATGTATAACTTTTGTCAGATTGCTTGCTGTCTTGGGGAGGGGGGAAAGAAGGGAGGGAGGGAGAATAATTTAGAACTTAAAATCTTTCAAAAATGAATTTTGAAGACTATCTTTTCATGCAATTGGAATGAAATAAAATACTATTCAGTGCAAAAAATGTAAAGATGTTTGTCACATAAAAATAAATATTAAATTCAACACTGAGTTATCAGGAAAATCAATCAGTAGACAGGGAAGGGAGACTCTTTTTGCCCTATACTGTCCCAAGAAACATTCTGGGTAAAATGTTGTTCAATCAGAGGCCAATTATGATTGTAAAGAGAATAGATGCCAGGGAAGAGGAGGAGAAGGAAAAGCAGGAGGTGAAAGAGGAAGAGAAGGAGGAAGAGGAGGAGGAGGAGGAAGAGGAGGAGAAGGAGGAGGAGGAGAAGGAGGGAAGGAAGGAAGGAAAGAAGGAAGGAAGGAAGGAAGGAAGGAAGGAAGGAAGGAAGGAAGGAAGGAAGGAAGGAAGGAAGGAAGGAAATAAGAAACTATTAGAATGAAACAGTCCTTTTGTAGTAAAATGCAGAAAATATGAGTAGAATATGTTGTGTCATTCAATACAATGAGCACAGATAGAAAAGGATAATTACCTTTGGGACTGTCAATATTTTGACAGCACCTACAACATGCAAAAAATGTGGCTGCTCCAACAGACTGGGGCTATTGTTAGAAAGATAATCTCAATTCAATAACTGAGAAAAGGAAAACAAGCAGCAGTCCAATGGAAACAATGGTGATGCTCCCTTTAAATTCTAATTCTTCACTTACAAGAATGAAATTACAGTACCTAAATCCTACAATATTTACAGTGAATATGATATTCTCACCAAAGTCTCCTTGTTAATGACCTTACTGGAATTATTTTTAAAAGAAGACACCTTTGCACGTTGGCAGTCTTCATAATTTTCATGGTGCGTTTATTCTCTTTTCTTTTAAGCTGCATCTAACACAAGTGAGCAAGAAGATGCAAGTCAATCAGCCCAAAGAGAAGACAAGAAAGGAAGTAGATAACCATTGGGGTCTCTTCATGCACATTCCAGTGGAGTGATGTTAACTTTCTCCAAGACTTCTAATTCCACCTGACCAAGCCCACTGGAGAGTTGTCAAAAATCACAATGATATCCTTGTACTTCTAAGCCAACATCTCACAAAGACCTGGGTGGTTGGTGAGCCTTAACCAGTAAACCTGGCTTAGCTCTTGCTGGCACAGGCTATTTTGAGAAAACACTCAGAGATCTTTCCCGTCATAAAACATTGGACAGAATAAGGAAAGCTATGAAATGTCCAACTTTAATTTTGTGAATTTACACTTGCAAAAACACACATCTTCACCAAAATTAGGAAGACTTGAGAATTTGGCTCTGAGCAAAATTCCACTCCTGGGACAGAGGGATTGAATGCAGATTTCTGCTTCAGGCAAAACCTCACTTATTATTTCTAGACAATGCAGCTTTCTGTAGTGAAATTGTGGTGCTTCACAGTTAGACTGGAAGTGAGCCAGTTGCCAGTTTTCTCCAGTGAATTTGCCAGTTTGGCTGAAAGAAAGGAGATTTTCACACAGCTAAACCAGACTGGTAACATGCCTGATGAAACTTAGGGAAAATTAATTCAAGAGAGTCTCTCTCTTTTTTAATTGTTGTTGTTAAAGTGAATGAGGAATCTGAGGGAATTTCTTACCTTGCTCAGTTAAGGAACAATGGAGTCCCAGGTAGCTCTTCCAAGTCAATAAACTAATGTAAATTATATGTGAATTTGGTATTACCTAAGTCATTGACCCATAGAATTTGGCTCTCAAGAGCTAAACTCAATGGGCAAAGAAAGGACATAACCAAGAAAAGGAATCTATACTAGAACATGTTTTACAAGTTTTCCTACACTACTTAGTGTATGCAGTAGACAGATTCACCTTTCAGTGTGGTGAATAAGAAAAAAAAGTCCAATTGAATGTCTTTTCCTAGATCCATATTCACTGGAAATGGCAGACTGTCTAGCTGGGTTTCATAAGTATTATCAAAGTTTATGCTTAAAGGAGACCAAATAGATCAGCTATTCCAATCTATCCCATGTTTCGCCATTTTATAGATGTCAAAAAGCAACAGTGAGGCCTAGAAAATTTATGGTTAACCTAAAGTCATGTGACAAGCTAACAACTATCAGGTCCAGAACCAATTCTTCTCACCTCAGTGCTTTATACACTATTCCATGTGATCTGCATAAGCTTTCTAATAAAGTTGAATAGTCTAAACCATGTCTACACAATGCTGAGACAGGTGGTAGTTTTAGCCAAGTCTGTCTAAAAGTTAGTTAATTCAGGCAAAAATTCAGCCTACCATCTGTATGGGTCACTCAATCACCTTAATATAACAGATGTTTGAGCACTGTACAAACATGGCATAAATGAAACTTGAATATAATCCTGCACAAAATTTCTGTTTGCTTCAGACATTATTCTGAAATTTTTAATCCTGTGATTTTCATTTTGGAAGTTCATAAGCAAGATAGGATTTATTTTAGAAATCAGCATAGAATAGAGAAAATTTAGGTGGGGCTGTAGTACAAAGCTGGTCACACATGGCTAGACAGAAAAAAAATATTGTTCAGTCATTTCAGTTGTGTCTGACTCTTTGTTACCCTATTTGGAATTTTCTTGTCAGAGATATTGGAGTGGTTTGCTATTTCCTTCTCCAGCTTGTTCCTCTTTATGAGGAAATTGAAGTAAGTAAGTTCAAGTGACTTGCCCAGGGTCACACAACAGTAAGTGACTGAGGCCAGATTTGAACTTATGAAGATGAGTCTTCCCGATTCCAAGTCCAGTATTCTATCCACTGTGCCACCTAATTGACCTAAGCATAAAAATTTATGCAGATCTAAAGAAATTTGGATGAAGCAAATGAAGAAACTCCTTACAGTTGCAAAATATTATCACTATTATGGACCTAAAGCCTAACTAAATACCTTCATTCTCAAGACCTTAAATTCTACATTGATACCAATACTAACCTTCCATCCAGTGAGTCCTATTTTGTTTTTTCATCTAGGTCTTCAGCTCGGGAACCTTTGTCCTTATCAACTAAGCTTAATGCATAGTTTCTGGTGTCTCCAATTCAGGGAGGATTCAACCTGTACCATGAAACATTCAGACTCAGACCAAGAAAACTCATGTCCTAGAATCCCCTAGGATGGAGCTGTGAAGAACAGGACACTGGCATAATCACCACCCTAAGAATAGAAATTGCTATTTTCTTTGTGAGGGAGGGGGAGAAGAAGGAGGGGAAAACAAAAGAAAAATAATAAGATGATTAAAAAATAAACCATTGTGTTTGTGTTATACCCTCCCTTTCTCCCCTAAATAATAATGATGATGGTGAGAATCAGAGACATGTTTATCTTACCTTGTCAGTCTCCTTACTTTACCCTGGTCCAAGAATTCAGTAGGTTAAATATACAAATAGCACACTTGATTATTCAAAAACTTCTTATTCATTTTATTTTCCATCTAATTTTTCTACTCCTTCCCTTGCCCAAAATGATTATTTTAATGCTTAAGATGACCTGTTAGTAAGATTTGGGAGATTTGGAGGGATAAAGAGGGGGCATACCACACAAATCACAAACTTTCATTTCTACTAGATAGCAAATTGGGCATAGGGCTTGGTGGTAGAAGAAAATGAAATGATTGGGCAAAATGTGACTTGTGGATGACCTATGGATTTTAATTATTGTGTCCTTCCTGATCCTTTACATTTGTAATAAGTTGGTTGTTTTCTTCTTTTGATATTTGAGTTTATTATCTGATAGGTACAAATAACAATGCTTCATTGGCTTCATTTCAAATCCAATGAACCTTCCTTTAGCTTATAAAACATGAGCAAACTGGACCAGTGGCCTTGTCCTAGACTATGTTTAGGACAGCCAACAAGATAAAACTGAAACTAACAGGCTCTCATACTGTCCTATATTCTTGTAATTCTGTGTTAATATAAGATAACCATGTGGCCTCAAAATACTCTTCTGTCCTGGGTTATATAATATTGGAGCAGCTGCAGGCTTTGGGGAGAAAGAAAGCATTACAAAAGGAGAATGGGTTAAAATCCTCTTCCACTGGAGTAGATGCATGGAGAAGATTTGCATGGTACCCTCCAAATCTATTTTTTCTGATTTAAAAGACAATTCTATTGAATACAATCAAATTCACCCACCATATAATGAAAAAGAATAGCCCCAAGATCTAATAGTGACATCCTAAAATTGCATATCTTAATCATTTTTAGAAGATGCATATTTTAATAATAGCATATCACTCAACTTTATATAAATTCAGTTGTAGTCATCAATAGTGCTCTCAAAATCTCATCTCATTTTGACCATTTAAAGGATTGAAAAGAAAGCAGAACTCCTTAAGAAGTCAACGTTCAACTAATTTTACATGAAATGTTTAGAATGCCTCCAACTTGCTCTGGGTTAGAATCCAGATGCACTGATGTTTACTATGTGAACTTGGGTAAATGGCAATTTCTCTAGGTCTGTTTCTTCATCTATAAAATGAAAGGATTTAGTTTCGATGTCCTATAAAATTCCTTCCAGCAATAAATCTATCATTTTATGTTCCTGAGCCTATCATCTCCACCACTGCTATTCTCTGACATTACTATGATCTGCTACCAGTTGGAACTGATAAGGAATGGAAGACTTTAATATGGTCTCATATTGCTTCCCTTTCTCTACCTCTGCCCCTTTGCTCCTAACACACAATCCTACAGACACATATATACAAGAAACACGTCTTAAGAAGAGATCATGCCTATGTTAAAAGGCAGATCACTAGGAGCAGCCAGCTTTGCACACTGGGGATTATCAGGGGAATACTCAGTCTCTGGACTTGGAACATGATGTTAGAAACGTGCCATGGCTTTTTGCTGGGATGACATAGAAAGTTATTCTACTCCCATAACCTCATCCATGGGGTCCAATCTAGAGATGTTGTATAATCCTAGCAAAGTAGTCCCCTAATGAGTTCTGATAAATAGGCATTTCAAAAGAGAGCCTATGTGCTGTCTCAAAAGAGGAAAGCTTCATAGCCATAGCTTGGTAGATACAAATTCTTTTACGTGTACTTTATTTTTAGTGAAAAGGGAACTGAATTTGTAGTGATCCTAGGTCTGCTACTTATTATCTGTATGGCCTCACACAGTCATTTCCACTCTGTAAGTCTCTGTTTCCTCATCTGTAAAATGGGGAGGTTCAGCACACTAGCTATCTCTTTGTGTTTTTCCAATTCTAATTCTTATGAAAAAATGCAGGCAAATGATCAGTTTAATGAATCATTTTCACTGTAACAGTAAGGGTATTGGAAAAGTAGATATGTTTAAAGGTCGAATCAAAATTAATCTATAAATGCAGGTATCACTATTGCTGCTGCTGTTGCTGCTACTGCTGGTAGTGCTACTGGTAATAAACTTAGGATTCAACCATAAGAGTTTGATTTGATAAGAATATTTGCTAAACTTTCACTATTTTATGGTATCTATGGATTACATACAGAAGCATAAATATAGCAGCATCTGCCTTCAGGGACCTTATAATCGTTGGCTAATAATGCTTCTAATGCTTTAATTATAATAATATAACATTATTATAATTACATATAATTTATAATATATGTAATATATAATAACAGAATATATTACACACACACACACACACACACAATATATATATATATATATATATTTATAATGTACCTTATAATGCTGGGAAGACTTCATGTATCCATAGTAAACATTTACACAATGCAGGCAATTAAAAAATTGAGGACTGTCACAATTTTTCCAGATTTTCACAATCAATACTCTATCATAGAACTATGATAAATTTGGTTACACCAATCTTTATTCATCTTAAAAACTAGTAGGAGGTAGTTGATTGTTTTAGTCACGATGTAGTTGCCTGTGCAGAGCACATGAACTCAGTCTTCGCAGACAAAGCCAAGGGGAGGAGGGAGGAAATCATCCAGAGTTCAAGCAAAACAAATGCTTTGGTTATTGGGGTTTTGCCTACGGCTGTATGCCACAACTAACGCTTGGCCCCAGAGATGAAATGATGCTCCTTAGTGACATTTGTCCCCAAACTGTACACTAGAGAACAGTTTGACACAGTTGACAGGACAGAACTCAAATAAAGCTTAACGTTTCAAAATCAGGGATCCTTCTACTTAGGCCCACAGGACTCTAAGAAATGTTTATAGGGACATGCTACATTAGGTTAAGTAGAGTTAATCCTACTTGTACCTCAGTTTCATAAATTATAAATGCATGAGGTTTGGGGGGGGGGAACACCCAAACAGGTGATGCATTTTTCCCCATGATTTACGTTTTTAAAGTTCCATCTGTCACTAATTACACATTTATTTCATTATGTGGCACTATGAAAATAATTACTTGAGGTTTTTTGTTGACAATCTAGAGTTTTAAGTAAATACTAATTATTTTTGTTATAACTATGTATTGAATTTAAAAATTCATTACAAGATACTTTTTAGGCTACAAGTAATTTTATTACAGCTCCATAAGAAAGTAATTATGTGATTGTGATGCATCTGTCAGTTTTTAAATTCATTTTCTAAAACTTAAATGTTCTTTCTTTCTTCTTCCATCCTTCTCTCACTCACTTTTCATCTTTTTCTTTTCTTCTTTCCTCCCTTCAGTCTTCCTTCTTCTCTCCCTTCCTTCCTGCTTCCCTTCCCTTCCCTCACACTTTCAGTATCTCTATAATTTCAAGTTACAATTTCTTTCAAATCTGTTTTTTTTCCAAACCTCAAGCCTTTGTGAATTAAATTCATATCACAACACTCTAATGGACTTCTGACCTCATCAAAATAGGTATTCTCTTCAATGATGCAAATCACAACTCACCCATACCTCCCAAACCTGTGTGTCTTTTGTTCACATCATCTCATAAATGAATTGACCTCACGAGGTACACTCATTGTTCTGGGACCCTTCCTTGCATTCTTTGGATATGTTATCCCTTGTTGTTCCAATGTGATAAGCCCATCATTCCTTTTCTATCATACATTTATCACATTGTTGAATACACAAAGCAGCCTTGCTGAAGCAGCAATGCTGTCAGAGGGAGAGAGAAAAGAAGCAACATGTACCAGCTAAATAGGCACAGGAGCCTTAAATGACAACACCAGCCCAACCCTCACAGCCATCATCTGGGGCAGAATTCCTGTGGATAAGGGGATAGCCATTCTCCCCACTAACTGCCAACCAACTGCCTCAAATAGGGAAGGCAAAGCAGCAAGGCAGCATGAGGGAGAGAGAAAAGAGACTATGCCAAGTGTTATAGCCACAGTTTCTAAAGACCCAGATAAGCAAGTTCTTACCATCAAAATCCTTGGTATAATCAATTGGTTCAACATCACAAATTGTTAAGATTTTATCAGTAGAGCGGTGGCTAGGTGGCACAGTAAGCAGAGCGTTGGCCCTGGAGTCAGAAGGACCTGAGTTCGGTTCCAGCCTCTGACACTTAACACACACAAACAAAAACCTAGCCATGTGACCTTGGGCAAGTTACTTAACCCCAATTGCCCTCCAAAAAAAAAAAATTTTATCAGTAGAAAAGACATTAAAGAAAAGGCATTACCATCTGCTTTGCTACTTTGCCCTAAAGATCCTGCTGGACCGCTTCCATCCAACTTGAGCTGAAACCTCACAGATATATAAGTGTGTATATACATATATTTGTGTGTGTGTGTGTGTGTGTGTGTGTGTGTGTCTTCCATTAGGTTTCAAGTTCCTCAAGGTCAGGGACTATCTTTGCCTTTTTTTGTATCCTCAGTGCTTAGCACGGGGTTTTGCACACAGTAACTGTGCAATAAAAGTTTCACCATTCATTTCTCTTATCCTTTTCACCATCATCATGTCAAGTTCTGTGTATATAAGGAGCTCATCCTGTTCATGACCACCACATGCTTGTCCAATAATGTGGTAGAAACCTTTAAGTGACACTCAGCTTTAACTTCTTGGGAATGTTTTCTGACTTACAATCATATAATATCATCACAAGGATATTGACATTAAAAAGGGCAACTTTTGTTTCAAGGAGAAGCATAGAATTGTAAAAGCACTGCCAAATACCTTCAAATCAATCCAGTCTGCTGTTTTCTCCTAATTTCTGGGCTCAGTTTACTGTCCATTTTACTGTCTATTCCCAGTATCTTTGTCATATATAAATAAGTCTTTATGGGTGAGCTTGATTGTCTTTATATCTGAGCTAATAATATTTTTTTGGAATCAGGACAACAGGTTTGGGTCTAATTTAAAATTTAGCTCACTGAAGCATCTGTTTTAAACAGGAATGAATGGCAGTTCCTTTGGGATCTCCAAATGGAAGTGTTTTCACTCCATAACACAACCCTAGAGTGCATTTGGGAATTTTCGAATAATGAGTTTCTCTTTGTTTAGAAAAGATCTTTTCAGCATAAAAGGGGTACCTCTTCCCCAAGTTGTACTGATAGATGAGAGCCTGCTAGAGAAAAGACAACTTACCATAAAGCAAGCCTTTGAGAAACATGTTACGTAATGGAAAAGTCTTGAGGGCCTATTTTCACCTTCATGTTCACACATAACTCCCATTACCCTTTATGAGAGTTGTGCACTTATCAGGAAAAGAGCAGATCTCTTCCCAATTAGGCCAAACTACTGTTGGCAAAAAGCCATAAGAGAAATAACAGACATAGAGCACCACACTCTGAAGATAAACTTAAAGGATTTTGAAACTGCATTGAAATATCCTCTAATCTACCTATATGCCAGGTGGGTAGCAATGAATCAGAAAGATTGATTGACTCCTAATGGACCACTTGGAGTAGAATTTCTGAGGGGGGCAAGAGAAAGAGTGAGAACTATATTTCAAAATATTTGGTTTATTTAATAACCTTATTTAGTTTATTTCATGCTTTTAAAAATATTATTCTGAGAAGGTATCCCACACTTGCAAAGAATTCTATGACACCTAAAAAAGGTTAAAACCCCCTGATCTCAAAAGAAAATACAGTTGGCAGGGAATCATGTTTGGGATGGTAAGAATTTTACATTTATTTAATAGTAACATACAATATATTGCCATAACAGGCAGTAAAGCTCAATCTGGAAAAGATCTCCAAATGCATTGAATGGATCCTTGATGAGGGATTTTATGGAAAGACATGGAAAAGAGTTGCCTAGAATGCACTGCTGTAACTAACCTGCTTGAGCATTCTTGAAGGGAGTAACCTTATCAAGATCACAGATCCTCTGAAATATTAAGTACTGAAATATTGTTACTGGGTACATGCTATACATTTATTCCTATGTGCAGACTCAGCCCAGAGGAAATCAGAAAGAGCCATCCCCATTTGTCAACTTAGGCAGCATGATTTAGCCATAGACATGATATAGGTATCCAGAAGACTCCTTGAGAATATTGGGTCAATTTCACTCATTAATACTTCAATTAAAAAGTGTCAAGAGCTACATAACATGCAGCAAAAGATATGAGAGTATTATACGACATGGATTTAATGCAATTAACTATCCAATTTTTCAAATGTTCATTAGTACCTGTAGGTGCTAGGTGCCAGGGATAAAAATAAAAACGAATCCCTATTCTCAAGAAGTATACATTTCACCAAGAAATACAATAGGTACATAATCAAATAAAGACAGAGTGATTTGAGGAAGGAGAAGACATTAACAATTGGACAGAGTAAGGAAGGTTTCTTGAAGGATGGCTTTAAGGGTGGTCCTCTAAGCAAGATAAGGAGTCTTAAAAATGAATATTAGAAGACAGCACATTCCAGGTCTTGGTTGGAGTAGAGGGAGCAGCTTGTGCTAAGGCACTGATTTGGGTGATACCA
Source organism: Gymnobelideus leadbeateri (assembly GCA_011680675.1). Lineage (NCBI taxonomy): Eukaryota > Metazoa > Chordata > Mammalia > Diprotodontia > Petauridae > Gymnobelideus > Gymnobelideus leadbeateri. The sequence goes on from WOXC01012209.1 coordinate 22,266, forward strand.
TGTCAAGTTTGGGGAATAGCTAGAATCTCAGTAAAAATGTAGGCTTGCAAAAGAGAATAATGGAAAACAAGGCTTGAAAGGTAAATTGAAACCATGTTATTAAAAGCCTTAAATGTCACCAAAAAATTTACAATTTACCCTACATGCAAAAGGGAACCATTGAAAGCTTTTGAGCAGAGGAATGGCCTGGTCAGACCCTTGCTTTTGAATATTATTTAGAAAATTGTGGAGAATGTGTTAGAGAGGGGAGATACTAGAAAGAGACATATTAAGAAGCTGTTACAATAATGTAGGTGAAAGTTATGAGGGTCAGAACTGGAGTAGTGGTTATATGATTGTAGACAAGGGGGACCGTAATATAGATGATGTGGAAGAATAATTAATGATACTTCCCAGCTAATTGTATATAGGGGATGAGAGGAAGGGAAAAGCCAAAATGACTCCAAGTTTATAAATCATGATGAGTGAAAACACAATGGAACACTAAAAAACAAACAAGCACCAAGAAATTTGGATTATGGATGAGTTTGGGGGCAAGAGGGAAAATGATACTTTCTGCATTGGACATGTTGAGTTTTAGATGCCGAAAATCTTATCAAAGTAAAAAAAAATATTTAGAAAGAAATTTGTGATACAAGACTACAGTTCAGGACAAGGTTAAGGTAGATATCTAGATTTAGGGATCACTTGTAGAGAAAATGAATCTCAAAAGAAATAATGATTTCATCTTAGAACTTACAATATGGAGTAGGAGGAAAAAATAGTCCCTATCTATTATGCCACATGTATAAAAGTGTAATATTCTCTGCCCTCAAGATTTCTGCTTTCTACCGGGAGATACAGAATGTACAAATTTACATAAACAAAGAGTAATTTGAGCACAGTTTTGTATGCCCAAGATTTGGGGAGAGCAAATTTCAAAGGATTCAGAGAAAGGATAAATAGGATCCCAGGCATTGAAATCACTGTCCTGTTCCCCCCTTCTTACATACTTATGATACCCAACAGTCTCTCTCACATCCTGTTCACACTCCTTGCCTCCCAGGGGCACTTTCACCTTCTAGATCTATATTCAACAAGCAGGAATCAATGGGAATTTCATCAAGACCTTGGCAAAGCCCACTATGTTTTTTTGTCCGATCACAGAATAAGTGACCACAGTAAGACTTAATCAATGGTCTCTTTCCTTTAAATATTTGATATGGAGTTTGCATACATGCTATCTGAGGTGATATGGATTTCCTATTGCGACAAAAGGAAAGAAAAATTATCATCCCCCATACTCTTTTTATTTTTTATTTTTTTTTAAGCAATTGGGGTTAAGTAACTTGCTCAAGGTTACACGGCTAGTCATTATTTATGTGTGGGTGCTCATTTTCTGAGGCCAGATTTGATCTCGGGTCATCCCAACTCCGAGCCCGGTGCTCTTACTCACTGCGCCACCTAGCCGCCCCTTTAGGGCAATTGGGGTTAAGTAACTTGCCCAAGGTCACACGGCTAGGTTTTTGTTTGTGTGGGTTAAGTGTCTGAGGCCGGATCCGAACTCAGGTCCTTCTGACTCCATGGCCGACGCTCTACTCACTGTGCCACCTAGCCGCCCCCCCCCCATACTCTTGATAAGATGGCTGTTATTCAAATAAATTAATATTTATTATATATTTCTAGAATCACACATATTTATAATTACAAGAGACCTCAATGTCCATCTAGTTTAACCCATGTCTGAAAGGAATACCTACTATAACATACCAACCAAGTGCTCACTCTATCTCAGCCTAAAGTTCTCCAAGGAGGGGGAACCTACTATCACTTGAGGCAACCCATTCCATTTTGAGGTAGCTGTAATTATTGAGAAGTTTTTCCTAATATGAAGCTTAGTTCTTTCTCTTTACAATTTATACCTAATGTTCCTGTTTATGAATTTTGGGGATAAGCAGAGCAAGTCTAATCTCTCAGTCACATAATAGTCCTTCATATCCTTTCAGTTACCTATCATGGTCCCACAGACTATTCTTTTCTCTAGGTTAAACAACCTCATTTCTTTCAAACAATTTTAATATGACATAATCTTGAGGTCCTCCTTCACCACCCTGAATACACTATTCTAGACCCTCTCTAGCATTGCAATGTCTCTTTTAAACTAGTGCCAGAAGTAAACACAATGCTTCATGTGTAGTCTGACCAGGGGAGACTATAGTGGGACTCTTATTACCTTCACTTTTTTCTCTAAGTTATGCCTCTCATTGCAGCCCATGATAATGTTAACATTTGGAGCCATCGTATCACATTGTTGCTTCTTATGGAGCTCTTGATCTCTAAAACTTCCCTAACCATCCTTTCCCCATTCTATATGTGTGAAGTTATTTTTGAAGTCAAATAAAATAGACTATATTTGAAGTCAAATAAAATAAAATAAAAGACATTATATTTATTCCTATTGAATTCCTTATTGGATTCTGTTATTCAGTGTATTAATTATCATTCCAACTTTATGTCAGCTACAAATTTTATGAACATGCCTTCTATTCCTTTATCCAAGTAATTCATAAAAAGATTAAAAAGCACAGTGTCCAGCATAGACCTTTAAGACCTTCAGCTGGACATTTATTTCCAAATTGTCCTTGAATCTTTAATGAATAGATCAGGGAATTAACTTGGAATCTAACTTGGAATCTAGTCATTCATCCGGTATCAAATCAATTTAGCTATGTATTATTGTCTAATCTACATCATTAAGAGAATGATAATTATGAAATAGTATGTATCTTATGTAAATTAGGTAGCACTTTGCTTTAAAAAAAATCTAGGTAAACTGTATCTATAGCATTCCCTTGAATTACTCATTTAGTATCACTGGACAAAAATTAAATAAGATAGGTCAAGTATGACCTATCCTTAATGAAGCCATGCTGACTCTCTATACTTGCCAACAACACAAATACATCCTAAATAAGTCTATCAACCAATCAACAAATATCCATTAGGTGCTTACTATATGCCAGGGACTGTTTTAAATTTATTATAAATAATTATAAAGGAAAATTTCCCTGATAACTTAGAACCACAGGGTAAAATAGAAATTGAAAATATCCATTAACCCCCTCCTGAAAGAAATCCTCAAATAAAAATTACAAGGAATATCATTGCCAAATTCCAGATCTCCCAGGTCAAGGAAAAAATATTGCAAGGATCCAGAAAGAAGTAATTGAAATTCATGGAGTCACTGTCCAGATAACACAAGATTTAACATTAAAGGAGAAGAGGGCTTGGATTATGATATTTCAGAGGACAATAGAGCTAAGATTACAACCAAGAATAATGTACCCAAAAAAACTAAGTATAATCTTTCAAGGAAAAAATGGATATTTAGTGATATAGTGGATTTTCAAGCATTCCTGGAGAAAAGACAGAACTGAATAGAAAATTTGACATTCAAATGGAAAACTCAAGAGAAGCATAAAAAAGTAAAAATGAAAGTAAACAGAAGCAACTCAGTGAGTTAAACTGATTTTATTCCCATACAAGAAGATAATATTTATGACTCTTAAGACCTTTAACATTATTAGGAAAATTAGAAGCAGTCTACATAGACAGAGGACACAGGTGTGAAGCAATTATATTGGGATGATCTCCAAAATAAAGGAATGTAGGGGTGAGAAAGAGGGATTCACTAGGAGAAGAGGGTAAGGAGAGGAGGAATAGGACAAATTTTCTTACATGAAGGAGACACACAAGGAAGAGCTTTCATAGTAGAGGGGGAAATGTGGAAGTGGTAGACTTGAACTTGTGGTATACTTGAAGTGGTATACTTGAACCTCACTCATCAGAATTGGCTCACAAAGGGAAGAATATATACAGCTTAGTTGTGTTCAGAAATGTCTTATTCAATGAGAGATAGAAGGGGAAGGGAATAAGACTTATGGGAAAGAGATAATAAAGGGGTGAATAGATTGAGGAAGGCAGTGGTTAGAAGTAAGAAAAACTTTTAATGAGAACAGAAAAAAGGAGAAAGATAAACAAAATAAAATGAGATAGAGGGAAATGTACAGTTGATGATCACAAATGCAAATGTAAATGGATGAGCTAACCCATAGAACTGAAGCAGGTAGAAGAATGGATTGGAAAGCAGAATCCAATAAAATCTTGTTTACAAGAGACACAGTAGGGAAAGGAAGACACACATGAAGTTGAAATGAAGGGCTAGAACAATCTATTATGCTTCAGCTGAAGTGAATAAGGAATTGTGGCAATCATGATCTCAGACAAAGCAAAAACAAAATTAGACCTAATTGAAAGAGATAATCAGGAAAACTGTATTTTGCTAAAAAGGTACTGAAGGCAATGAAGTAATATAAAATATTTTACAGCAAGCTTCCCTGCTAAAGGCTGCATTTCTCAATTATGTAAGGAACTGGGTCAAATTTATAAAAATAAGAGTCATTTCACAATTGACAAATGGTAAAAGGATATGAACAGGCAGTTCTCAGAAGAAGAAATCAAAGCTATCTATAGCCATATGGAAAAAATTCTTTCAATCACTATTGATTAGAGAAAGGCAAATTAAAACACCTCTGAGTTATTACCTCATACCTATCCAAGATGGCAAATGCTGAAGGGACTAAGGGAAAATAGGTACATGAATGAATTTTTGGTTGAGTAGTAAACTGGTCCAATAATTCTAGAGAATAATATGGAACTATGCCCAAATGTCTATAAAACTGTATATCCTTCGATCTAGCAATATCACTATTAGACCTACACCCCAAAGAGAAAAAGGAAAAGGCTCTAGGTATACAAAAAATATTTATAGCAGCTCTTTTTGTGGTGGCAAAGAACTGGAAATTGAGATAATCATCAACTGAGAAATGGCTGAACAAGTTGTTGGCATATGATTGTGATGGAGTACTATTGTGTGATAAGAAATAATGAGGGGGGGTTCAGAAAAAAATACAGCTTGACAAGACCTTTATGGTTTGATATAAAATGATGATCAACTGTGAAAGACATGACTACTCTCATCAATACAATGATTCAAGACAATTTCAAAGGACTCATGATGAAAAAATGCTATCCACCTCCAGAAAGAAAACTCATGGACTCAGTACAAATTGACACATAATTTTTCCCTTTTTCTTTTTTTGTGATATGACTAGAATGAAAATGTTTTGCATGATTTCACGTGTATAATTGATATATTGTTTCTCTTAGTGAGTAGGGAAGGGTTAGGAGGGAGGGAGTGAAATTGGAACTCAAAATTTAAAAAGAAAAGTGTTAATAATAAATATTTTTGAAAAAAAATAAAATAAATGTATAATAAATAATGTCATAACAAAAACAATGATGCTCATTTGCTCTTAGAATCCTTTCATCTTCAGAACTTGTAAAATAGCAACCATGATATTCGTAATGTTTTGAGTGGGTTTGCTTCCCAGCATAGTTTCTCAAAATGATGGAGCTGCCACTGGTATTTATGCTTTCAAATCTTTCAATTGGTACTTTTCTCAATTCTTACTCTTAACCTCTGCAGTCTTTAACACTATCCATCCCTAACCCTGCCTTTCTTGATAATCCCTTTTCTCTGGGTTTTCATTATAATACTCTTTCCTGGTTCTCCTGCTTCCTATCTGATCTCTCCTAGATCTCAGTTCCTAGATCTCCATCTGACTCAAACCCTCTTACCCTAGGTATGCCACAGAACTCTATCTTGGCCGTTTTCTCTTCTCCCTTTTTTCTATTTCACTTGACCTCATCAATCACCAGATATTCAATGATCATATCTATGGTAATTAATCTCAAAATTACTTATTCACCCCTAACATCTCTGCCTGACTCCCATCTAATATCACATCTTCAATTGCCTTTTAGATATCTCACATTAGAAATCCTATGGATACCTTAAACTCAACAGGTCCAACTTACCATCTTTCCCCCCAAATCTTCTTTCTTCCTAACTTCTCTATTACTATTGAGGTACTACCCTCGTCCCAGTCACTCAGGCTCACAATCTAGGTGTCATTTCCAGCTCCTCACTCTTAACCCAAAAAACTGATTTGTTGCTAAGACATGTTAATTATGCCTTTGTGAGCTCTCTCTGATATGCTACCTTTGCTCCTTTGACATTGCTGTCACCCTGTAACAGGCCCTCATCCTAGTTAGCACCTGGGCTTTTGCAACAGACTTTTTTATTTTCTCCTTTTCACAAGCCTCTCTTTACCACAATCCATCTTCCACTCAGCTAGCAAAGTGATCTTCCTAAAACATATAATTACCTTTCTCTAAAAACTCCATTGACTCCCTTTTAGGAATAAATATAAAATCCCCTGTTTGCATTCAAAGTCCTTCACATTCTTTTACTTTTCTAGTATTATGATGTGTTACACCCCACCCTCACATACTTGTAAAATCCAATGGCATTGTTCTCCTTGTAGACACTCCATTTCCCTATTCTTCTAGGCATTGGCTGTTCTCCATTCCAAGACAGGAATGCTCTCCCTCCTCATTTCTACCTCCTGGATTCCTTCAAGTCTCACTTAAAATGCCACTTTCTACAGGAAGCCTTTCCAAATCCTCCTAAATTCTAGTACCTTCCCTCCCTCTGTTGATTATTTCAGATTTGATTTGTACTTTGTTTGTACATGGTTGTTTTCATCTTGTCTCCTCCATTCTACTGTGAGCTCCTTGTGAGCAGGGATCATCTTTTGCCTTTCTTTATATCCCCAGAATTTAGCAAAGTGCCTAGCACATAGCAGGTGATAAATGCATATTTATTGACTGACTATTTTGCTACTCAAATTAGGCATCTTGTTCTCATAAGTAATGCTGCAGAAAGTTCCATTTCTCACAAATTAATGTCATAAATGGCGGTGAAACATGTATAGTTTGGTTTGGTCAGCGAAAGAATGCTTTATTTACAAATAGCCTAAACGTAAGATTTCATTTAGGTTTAAATCCTTCTTTCAAAGTACTATCCCTAGATAAGTCTAATAATTATTCTTGTTCAGAGGGTATAACAAAATGAATTGGATTTTTTCCATGGAACCTATTTTATTTATCCATTGATATTTAAAATATATGAGTCCTTACAATAAAAGTAAAAATGAATAGGTAAAGGATTAATAAGAAAGTCTTTCTATTTTATTTTCAGGGTAGTTTTTTTTATTTTTTATCTGGGAAATATCAAAAATATAATTGTGTAAATTTATTATCCACAGCTCATTTTTCCCATAAATGCACTTATATTTCTATAATATTTTGCTTTTTGAAAATCTCATATTACCTTTTTTTGTTTTTGTTTTTTGTTTTTGCTTTTTGGAGAGGGGAAGGTAGGGCAATTGGGATTAAGTGATTTGCCTATGGCCACACAGCTAGTTTTGTGTTAAGTGTCTGAGGCTGGATTTGAACTCAGGTCCTCCTGACTCAAGGGCCAGTGCTCTATTCACTGTGCCACCTCGATGCTCCCGTATTACTTTTCAATACTCATTTTTTTCTAAAATATTCACCAAGAACATACATTTCAAGAGAAAATTTATCATTATAATCAATACAAAAAAGACATCATTTTTTCTACCTTGAATCCCCTTTAAAGTACCTTGATAAAAGTTAGCATGTAGCTTCCATTGCACCCAATTTTGCAAAAGAAATTTCTTATAATTATTTCAAATGATTATTACTATAAATGATTTTTAAAAAATAATACTGTCATGTTTTAAGCCAAATAAACATCATTAACCATGTGTTTTACTTCATCAATTTGTTATGCAAATATGAAGATTTTAGTATTCCACTTAATCAGAAAGATCTTCATAGGTATGGGCAGTTCCCACCAAATGATCTACAAATGGAACCATTCTTAACTGTTTTGTTTATAATACACCAAATATTGTTTGGTCTATATTAATGCCTGCAGGGAATACCATGATTTCTCTTATTTAATGAGACTTTTTACAATTAGCAATTCTATAAGCAACTTTATATGATGCAAGCAACCCTATGGTAACATAGTTTTATCTCTTTTTATTTTCACTTGTTTGTTCCTGAAAAGAATTACCAATATATTCTATGCATTATCTTTCAGTTTGACATTTATATTCATTAGCTTTTGTGCTATCTACAGCTAATACAGTCATACTAAGCAAATATAGTGGTTTTTTCTCTACACCAGTAACAGTATTTGGGGATGAGGGGCTAGTATAGTCTGGATTGGGCATTCTTGTAATGTTTCTGTATTTTTGCTACTTAAACTATATTTATTTGTTTTGTTTCTATTAGTTTCAGCTTTTCATTTATAGTTTCTCAAATTGGTACATGTAAGTGTATGTATAATTATAGTCCATGCATCGTGATTTCATTTTAAAATATAAAATTTGCTGAAAATGCCAATTATCTATAACTGTTCCTGTGTTACTTTAATTTTTTTAAGTTGAGGGTTCTGTTGAAATCCAGCTAATTATATTGTACTTATCTAAATGAACATCAATGAGAAATATAATAGATACTATGGTACTTTTTAACTTACACACAAAGATTAACTTTCCATTTATACACTTGATTGAACAAATGCAACAAGACTGGTGAAACAACTTAGCTGCAAGCTCCAATTCCATTTGCATATGCCATACCAAATAATTAGTGTGTTGGTATGAATTCACTGTTAGTTTTATTTTTGGTTGATTTATGTTTCCATTTTGTTTTCATTCTTAAGTATACATATTTATCTGGGAGAGATATTTCAAAATAATAATTTTGTTCATTGATCCGCACTATATTCCTCTTCCTTGTACTTAGAGAGTCCAACACTGGTTAAGGAGAAGGATGGAAAGCTGTAGAAATGTGGCCATGTGATAGATATTCTATTGTGTTTTGTTTATAGAGTTTAATGATTCTATGCAGAAAAAAGAGGATACAACTCTTTACAAAAGGAGCTATTTTCAGCATGGCAAGATTACATGACAAGGATTCAGTGAAATATAGTAAATTTCAGGCTTTTTCCATCTTTGATGTATCTTGTTACTTAGTGACATTGACCTACTTGTTGTTACTCACCCAAAATAGTCCATCTCTAGTATCTGGGCATTTTCACTGGTTGTCTACCGTGCTTAGAATTCTATCCTTTTTATCTCCACCTCCTAACTTCCCTGGCTTCCTTCTGGTCTGTAATGAATTTCTACCTTCTACAAGAAGACTTTTCCATTCCTTCTTAATCTTAGTGCCCTCTTTCTAAGACTTTCACCAATTTACCCTTTCTTTATCTTGCATACACAAAGTTGTCTATATTGTGTATTAATTAACATGGTTGTTTGAATATTGTATTCGTCATTATACTGTGAACTTCTTGAGGTCAAGGATTTTTTCCCCCATTCTTTGAATCCCCATATATATGGAGATACAGAGTTATGCAGATAGGCATAACACACATATAGGGATCCAACACTGTGCTTAACACAGTTCCTGGCACATAGTAAGCATGTAAACAAATTCTTGTGATTGATTTTTTGATTCAGAGAAAAGGCAATTTTTTGGTAATTTTGGGATGAGCTAATTCTACTTGATTAAATCCACACTAAGCACAACTTTTGAATGAATACAGGCACTCAGTGAGAAGCAGAGTTGAGAGGTGGAATGTCACTCATTCCCTGAGAGCCATAGAGAAATTAGGACTTCTGAATTATTTCTTTTCAATGAAATGGGGTGGGCAGCCACTAGGAAGAGCATGGGACTTATCCAGTGTCTGATTCTTTTTGTTGAATAGGACCAGTATAGTGACTAGCACCAATACCTAGTAGTGAATAATAATGATATAATCAAAAATAATTAGCACTTATAGAGCCTTTTAAGGTTTGTGATATACTTTAAAAACATTTTATTCTCATAATAACCCTGGTAGAAAAGTGCCATTATTATCCCAATTTTAAAGATAAGGAAACTGAGGGGTGGCTAGGTGGTGCAGTGAATAGAGCACCAGCCCTGGAGTCAGGAGGACCTGAGTTCAAATCTGGCCTCAGACACTTAACACAAAAACTAGCCGTGTGATCTTGGGCAAGTCACTTAACCCCAGATGCCCTACCAAAAAAAAAAAAGATAAGGAAACTGAGACAAATAGAGTGACTTGCCCAGGGTCACAAAGCCGCTAAATATCTGAGAGTTGATTTGATTGACTTCAGGGCCTGCACTCAATCCAATGAACCATTTTGCTGCCTCTACCATTCTACACAAAGTTTCAAAGGCTGTATTCCCTCTGAGCCAAATACTTGAACCCCTTAAAATCAATCAGGTACTCTCATACTTGGGTATAAAATCCTTATTGTGCTTTTTTTCTCCCTATTTTCCAGCACAAAGATAATATTTTTTCTGAATAGCTCTACTTTTCCTTTGTAGTTGGTTGGAACTATCTCATCTGCCATACATAGTAATTATATCACTTGTCTGAAACCCTTCTTTCCCAAAATATCACTTTAAAAATGATTTTACTGACTGATGTCTAATGTGAAAGTATTTGCAGATCCCATACTTGATTGAATGGTGCCATGGGGGGGTGGGGGAGGAGAGGGAGTGGGAGAAAAATTGAAACTCAAGGGATTGTGGAACTGAATCTTGTAAACTAAAAGTAAACAAACAAATTAATAAAGACAAAAAAGAGAAGGGGAAAAAGAAAAAGAAAAAAAGCCCTATTTTTTTATCCTTACTTTTTGCTTGTCAGACTTGACTCACTGTGAATTTAAACAATTCTGACACTATTCACACAGGACCATTCCATGCTCCATGTTCATCCACTCCTTCCTGCTTTTACATCTTTCTTCTGAATGTCTTTCTATGATCTAAATTGCTTGGTGAGTTTTCTGTGTTTCCACAGTTATAGCTTTAGACAACTACCCTTTATCCTCCTCATCAGTGCTGTTTTTCTTGCTGTCTTTAGAATTTCATTGAGCAGACCTTCCTATTCCTCCTGGGTTGATTTCACAGAAGGTAGCTGGTTTTTTTAAAACCCATATACATAACTTTGTATTTATCACTATTAAGTTTCATTGTATTCAATTCAGCCTATAATTTTACCCTAATCCTTTTTTGGATCCAGAATCTCTCAGCCTTCCAAGCTACAAATTTGACAGGCACATCACGTGTGCCTTAGTATATCCCTTTTATTTTAAAAAAATGTTTAAAAGTGCAATATCAAGTTTTCTGGCCAAAATGTCTGCTTGGCAGGAGACAGACCATGAAGCTCCCACATATCCATTCCAGCAAAATCCTAATCTTTGCACCAGTCCAAATAATGATAAAGAAATGCAATAAGGGACTATAGTGAGTTCTTCCCCCAAGAACTATATCAAAAGTCAGACAGATGCCCATGGACAATAAGGAACAGGCTCATCAGCAAAACCAGTGCTAGCATAAACGAACTAGATTAAAGCTTCCCATCAGGAGCAAAAATAGACTATAAGCTACATGTGTAGTCTATAATGTTCTGTATCTGGATAAAACCCAGGGGAGAATTATCCTAAGAAAAACCTAGGATTGTCAGAAACACACAGTGGAGACCTTGGATGCCAACAGAAATGATAGTAACCAGTCCAGGAATCACTGTGTTCAGCCTGAGACAGCCCAGGTGACTAGGGATTATGAGATTCCTAGAACTCTGTCCTGACATATCAAAGAGCACATTGATGAACTTGTGCATTGAATTTTAATGACCTTGGTTGAGTGGGGGTGCTCTGGGGTAAATCTAAGAGGTAGAGGTTATCACAAGAACCCAGGTAAAACAGAGTGAGAACAATTATAACTAACCAAAATTATATCAAAATATGGAAAGACGAATATGCCAAAGAAGACACCAAACGTGTTATAGATTTAGAGATGTCCCAAAATCTATTCTAAAAGAACAAAGTAAATGCAAGAAAAGACTCAAGGTGGAGTGGGGAGGGAATGGATTTTCCATAAGTAGTACATGAATACTTATTGTAAATTAACTTATTAAAAAAGAAATAACAGCTCATAGTAAAGAATTAGAATTGGAAAAATTTAGAAGGAAACTTTATTTAGTCATTTAGATTTTTTTTTGTTGTTTTTTTTTGTTTGTTTTTGGAGGGCAATTGGGGTTAAGTAACTTGCCCAAGGTCACACAGCTAGGTTTTTGTTTGTGTGTGTGTTAAGTGTCTGAGGCCAGATCCGAACTCAGGTCCTTCTGACTCCAGGGCCAGTGCTCTACTCACTGCGCCACCTAGCCTGCCCCCATTTAGATTTTTTTAAAGTGCCCACAAACTGAAATAGACAAAACAGAAAAATTATTACATAGTAATTATAGTAATAACATATAGTAATAATAAAAAAGGTTGGAAAAGAGAAGAAAATGTAATGAACATGATATAAAAAGTAACTCACCTGGAAAATGGGTCGAGAGAACATTTAAGAATCATTGACCTTTTGAAACCCAAGCTTTAAAGAAATTGTAAATGAAAACTGTCCAGATCTATTAGAACCAGAGGATAAAGTGAAAATGGAAAGAGTCTACCAATTACTAATGAAAGAAACTCTTAAAGGAAAATTATCCACAATATCATAGCAAAAATCGAGAATTTCCAAATCCAGAAAGACAAAGCAAAATACTTCTTGTATCCAAAAAGGAGCAGTTCAAATACCAAAACAAAATCAATGATCACAATCACACAATCCCTGGAAGTGCCTACTGTAAAGGAGCAGATATCCTGAAATACAATATTCTAAAATGAAAAGGCTTTTCAACAAAAGAATAATAATGTAAAGTTGATTATTATAATACATATACAAAAGGACTTTTAATTTAAGGGTCCTCAGCCTGAAGTCCATTGGATCAGTAGATAAATATCAGGGGGTCCATAAAATTGGCTGGAAAACAAATTATGTTTTTATTCTCACTAACTTCTAATTAAAATTTAAATTTTCATTTGCTTATTTAAAAATACATTATTTTGCAAAGAGCTCCATAAGTTTGACCAGCCTGCCAAAAGAGACCATGATATAACATTAAAACCACTACTTTAATGGGTAGCTGCACCTATCTAGGGGAGTGAGTGAAGAGGTGGAGAAACAGAAAAGTGTAACTGCTTTTCAACAGTACTTAAGATGAGATCACTTTCCAGACTTAGTCTTGGTTCTTTTGTTGGTTTCCTGAAAAGTGAAGGCTGACAGCTTTCTTCACTTAATTCCCTTATCTTGCAATGTACACTTCAAAATGTCCTCGGGGACTTGACTATTATAGGCATCCCTCAGCTCTCCTCTCCAGTGCAGCAAATGAGCATCAAAGTTCCCAGGCTTAATTTTTCCCATGCAGTTCTTCCAATGATTCAGCCCCTGGACTGGGGTGGGGCAGGCAATGGGGGAGGGGGGGTAGGACAGGGGGAAGGGGAACAACCAGTTCCCAGAAGATCATTCACTTACACTATTCTAATACAGGTTAAATTCTGATTATATTTTCTATTATTTAGTAGGTCACCAAGTATTTCCTGCAACTGTCAACAATATCTTCTTTTATTCTAATATTTTTAGAAACAACTTTCCTTTTATCACTATGACAAATGACATAAAATAGCTTTTCCCTTTTACCCATAATTTGGATATAAACCATCTACTAGATCATATATAAAGTAATATAAGTTGGGATTTCATTGACCTTGTGCTGTCATGTCTAAATATGTTATTAGATCAATTTGACCATCTCTTGAATTAGGTTTTAGAAACTCAATTATTAAGTTAATTGGCCATGATAACTGATCAATTTGGAGAGGTTGTCCTTAAATTTCTGTTAGAAGTAATTACTCCACTTTGTAAAATTGGGTGGTATCAATTGTGGAATAAAGAAATCAGAAACTAGATTGCAAAAGGAGGGAGAGAGAGAGAGAGAGAGAGAGAGAGAGAGAGAGAGAGAGAGAGAGAGAGAAATAAAGTGGAGGCAGCTGTTGAAGATGACCTTTCAAGGAGGTCACAAAGGAATCACAAAGGAAGCAAGAGATAAAAGACAATAGTTTGCAGTAATGGAAGGATCAAGTGAAGGGTTTTTTTATAATAAGGGAAATATGGACAAATTTGTAAGCAGTAGGGAAGGAGCAAGTAGATGGGGAGAGACTGAAAATAAGTCTTAAAATGGGAATGACAATGGGGTTAATCCATTAGAGGAGATAGGATCGAATAGGATTCCTTTGACAGGTAGAGAAATTGGCCTTGGTAAGTAGCAAAGAGACTTTGTCATGAGCAAGGGTGAAGGAGGAGATGATAGCAGAAGGCATCTGAATGATAGGAGATAAGGAAGAGGGGAGAAGGAGCTTATAGTGAATACTCTCATTGTTTTTTTTTTCTAAAATATGAGGCAAAGATCTCAGCTGAGAATGTTGGGAAAGAGGAGTCATAGGAAGTTTAATAGGGGATGAAAAGGTTTTGAAGAGCTTCAGTGGAAAGTAGGTTAATGAATTGATATGGCAGACATAATAAGATTGACTAGTAGCTGTGAGGGATTAGTTTGTTTAGTATAAATTTGTATTGAACCCCACTAGAATGATTTCATGATTTTATTTGGAGGGGGAGGCAGGGCAATCACATGAAGTGACTTGCCCAAGGTCACACAGCTATTAAGTGTCAAGTGTCTGAGAGCCCATTTTAACTCTAGTTTAACCCTAGATAAATAAAATTAATTTTATTTATCTATGCTTCTTCCTACTACTTGTGAAGCTGATAAACTGCTATGGCCATTGTTGGATGGAAAGTGCTTCATAAACCTTAAAAAATGTAAATATATGTGAATATGTTATAATTAATAACATATCTGATAAGGAACATATAATATATAACACAATAATATATGATAAATCACATTACATGAATCCATGCTATGTTCATAGTAATTAATGAACAAGTTAACATAATTGGTACCTATTGTTCCTACTTCAGTAACTATCATATAGAATATTATAAGATAATTACTGTGCAGTTTTGTAGAATATTAAGGGTCTCCTTAATTTCTCTCTAAACTCATTTCCAAGTCTCAGAAATGAAAAGTGTGGCATAACAGCCAACAAAATAAATGTGATCTTAGGATGCATTGACAAAAGTACCCCATTCAGAGCCAGAGTAAGAGTCCACTCGTACACTGCCTAGGCATCACCATAGCTGGGGGGATTATTTTCAGTTGTGGGCACCACATTTTTAGAAGACTGTCAGTAAGCCAAAGTACGTCCATAAGCAGGATAGATTGAAGGGAGATGGTGAACTTAAACAGAAAAGGTTTGGGAGATACATAATAGCTCCCTTCAAATATCTGAAGGGCTATCATATAGAAAAAAAGTAAAGCTTGATCTTGGATTTATAGATTACAGATATGAACAATGGATGGAAAGTTGTAATGAGAGATTTTGTCTAAGGAGAAAAATTCCTAGCAATTGTTCCCCAAATAGCCTCCCATAGGAAGTAGTGATTTCACTATCACCAGAAGTCTTCAAGTAATGACTGAATAAGAACTTGCCAGTGGCCACTTTGACACATACTAAAGGTATAACCACAGAAAAGCCATTTCAGTGCCCTGACTCTCACTTTCCTCATCAGTAAAATGTGGGTAATGATATCTACGCTATTCACCTCACAGCAATGCTGTGAGGAAGATGGTTTTGTTTGTTTGGACCTGTAAAGAACTACATAAAAGTGAACAGGAGAGAGAAGAAGAGAAGAGAATGGAACAAGTATTTATTAAGTTCTTACTATGTGCCAGATAATGTTCTAAGGAGTTATAAATATTGTCTCATTTGATTCTCACAACAATTCCATGAGGTAGATGACCTTATTAAATCCATTTTGCAGGTGAGGAAACCAAGGCAGAAGTTAAATGATTTGCTCAGGATCAAATAGACAGTAAGTGTCTGAGACCAGATTTATACTCAAGTCTTCCTGACTCATGGTCCAGTATTCTATCTACCCTGCCATCCAGCTGCCTCTAGGCAATAACAACAGGAGTTTTAATGACTTTTTTTAAATTTGCCTTTTGATCAGGGGCTCTCAATCTCAAACTGTTCCTATTCATGGCAATTTATTTTCCATTTACTTTTTTCCTGCCATACTGATGTAATCAAACTGCTTTTGACCAAAATATTTAACATGGTAGCTGAGTATAGATAATAGATCTATATTATAGACTTAGCAGAAGGGATATAATTAAGTTTTATCATTCCTTATGAACTTTGCCTTCTCCGATATAAACCTAATGTTAGGTTATAATAACAAAAAGGAACAATAGGTCACTGCCAACTTCATATCTTAACATACTGTAATATGAATTCCATCCCTGCTAGTTCCACCAAAAACACTGGTTTCAAGATCAGTGACTTTGTAACCAACAAATAAAAGCCTTTCTCATTACTCATTGATGTTTTTTTCCCAGTATTTAGGCTGCTGAATACCCCCTTTTCTTGATATTCTCTTGACTTTTCATGATACTGTTTTCTCTTAAGTCTTATACAATGTGGATTATTGCTTCTCTTCTGGGTTCCTTTTCTGGTCCTCTATTCTTTAAACATGTGTGGTTCCAGGTACTCCATCATTGCTCCTTCTTTCTCCACATTCTCTCTTTTGGCAATATCATCTACTCCTAAAGGTTTCAAATGTCACCTCCATATAAATGATTCTTGATTCAATGTATCTGGCCATTTAGTAATTTGTTACTAAAATCAAACTCTTCATTTCCCTTTCAAAAGTTACTCATCTCCTCAGTTTCTTTATTTCTGATGAAAGTCCAATTGTCATTCTAGTTATCCATACTCAAAAGTTCAGGATCATCTTTGATTTGACCCTTACTCTCACTCCGCACATCCAGTCAACTGCCAAGTTGTCAACTCTATACAATAACCTTCACAATTGTCCTCTTTGTCCATACACATTGCCACCATCCTAGTTTATGTCTTCATCACCTCCCACCTAGATTTTATAACAACCTTCTTTCTGGTAGCACTGCCTCCAGTGTCTCCCCGTCTACATTCCATCCATCACACAGCTGCCAAGATAATCTTCCTAGTATAAGTTTATAGAAAGCTTGATGAGAGGACCAATTAAGACACCATCCTGGGAGAATTTACAGATGAAGCTGGAAAGACAACAAGTAGACAAATATGGAAAATATCCATCAAATTTACTAAAGTATTCTTTCCACCAATAATAGGGGACCCACCACATTTGGCTTCTATCATCACCATCCCTGATGTTCTACACAAAAAAGCAGAAAAACAATAAAGAAAATAAAGACAAGGTGAGCAGCTGAAACAGACAAAGCATACACAAAGAAAGGCAATACTTGGAGGCAATACAATTTGAAAGCACTAAAGATACTTGAAAGAGGGGCTTATGCCAAATGTTTAGAGAAATCATGGGCATTATAACTACTAAAAAATATTGATCAAGAAACCATCAATAACTATATACCTAAAATGAACATATAAGATTCTTCAATCAGTTGAAAGTGGTTTTCCAATAAGACTTCTCATTTTTTGACCATCCAGTAAAATCATTGTGCACTGAGATAATATAGGTGTGAACTATTTGTGAATCAAAACAAATGACTGTATATGTAGGTAGACATATCTTTGTTAAAAGGGATTTGTTTGTTTGTTTTTTAATCTTAAAAGTATTATCACTTGGGCTACCCCTGGAATGAGTCTCACCTGCCCTCCTGATGAGAACTGTGGGGCAATGCTCTATGAGTTATAACCATGTACCAGATTATCTGGTATAACACTCACCTTTCCAGTGACTAATTTGTCAACATTGGAAAGGAGGTTGAAATAACTAAATATTATGTAAATGAGGTATACATGGATGGAAAACTTAGTGTCTACTAGGGTTTAATATCCTGCTTATTATGGCATAAGTTAACCACAAAAGAAGATGTAAAATATGATACTCAATACTGAAATTTTATTTATTTTTTTAATTTAACATATATATACTGAGTGGCCACTACATATAAAACCCTGGGTTAGGATGCTTAATGGTGTTCAAAAAAGATATGATATTTTCCCTGCCTTCAAAGTGGCTGTAAACTATTAGGGAAATAAGTCAAATAACTACCATATGAGGCAGTTTGGTTAAGTGCCAAATAAATGTTACAGAGTAAATGTTACTTTAATAATTTCAAGTTAGAAAGCACCTTAGTAATTGCAATTAGGGAAAACTTTACAGAATAGGTGGTATTTGAGCTGGGTATATATAACAGGTAGGATTTCGTAAGGTGACAATGAGAAGAAAATCGACCAGAAATATATGCCAAGATAGAATAGACACCAAACAAAAGGTAGCTACCATACAATTACAGAAGCTGTAGAATAATTACAAGAGACAAATGAAATAAAAGAGGGAGAGGGAGAGAGAGCAAGAGAGGGAGAGAAAGAGAGAGAACTAGCAAAACACACAGATGCATGTATGGCTTCAGATGTTAATCACCAAATATTTATTAAGCACCCACTATGTGTCAAGTACTATGCTAAGCTCTCAGATACAAAAAAACAAAAAAAGACAAAAGACAATCTCTGCCGTCAAGCAGCTCACAGTCCAATGGAGGACCAATAGGAAAACAAAATATGTACAAACAAATCATATACAGGATTAAAAACGCAACAATTAAGGGAGAGGAGGCACTAGGATTAAAAGGAATTGGGACAGGTTTCTTGTAGAGGATGAGATTTTAGTTAGAGTTTGAAGGAAGCCAGGGAAACCACTAGTAGGTGGACATAAAGAGGGAGAGCACAAAAGATTGTTAAAACATCACGGAGGCCATTGTCAATAGATAGAAAAGTACTTTGGGGGGAGGGGGACTGAGTGAGTAAGATGTGAGAAGACTAGAAAGGGAGGGGCAAGGGGCTAGGTTTTGAAGAACTTTGAATGCCATAATACTTTATATTTGATCTTGGAGATAACAGGGAGCTCCTGGTATTTCTTGAGTGGAAGACTGAGATAGACTTCAACTTCAGAAAAATTACTTTGGTGGCTTAATGGAAGATGAATAAGAATTGGAAGACATTTGAGGCAGGCAGATCCACTAGTGGATTATTGCAATACTCCAGGTGTAAGGTGATGAGGACACCCATGAGGATGGTGGTAGTTATCAGAGCAGAGAAGGAAAGGGTCATATTCAAGAGATGTTGCAAAAGGCAAAATTGACAGGCATTAGCTACAGTTTCGTTATGAGGGGTGGGAAAAGGAGGAGAGATAATGAGTTTAGAATGATACATGGGTTGTGAGTCTATGGAACTAGGAGGATGGTGGTGCCATTAATAATTATAGGAAAGATTAAAGGAAGAAAGATGAGTTTAGTTTTGGATATGCTGAGTTTAAATGTCTACTGGAACCCAGTTTGAGAAATCTGAAAGGCAGTTGGAAACGCAAGATTGGAAATCAGCAGAGTGGTTGGGACAGAATATGCAGACTGAGAATCATCATCATAGAGATCATAATTTATTCCATGGGAGTTGATGAGATCACCAAGTGAAGTAGTTTAGAGGCAACAGATAAGAGGGACAAAGACAGAATCCTTTGGGACACCTAAGTTAGAGGGCACAATCTGGATGAGAATTCAGCAAATGAGACTGAGAAAGAGTACACAAATAGGCAAGAGGAGAAACAGGAGAGAGTAGTGTCTCAAAAACCTAGAAAGAGTATCAACAAGTGGGTGATTAACAGTGTCAAAATTTGCAGAAAGGTCAAGAAGAATGAGAACTGAGAAAAAGCCATTGGATCTGACAACTAAAAGACCTTTGGAACTTTGGAAGGAACAGTTTTGGTGGAATGATGATGTTGGAAGCTAGATTGTAAGGGGCTAAGAAGTGAGTTTAATCACAAAAGGGCAGCAGAGATATAGGACAATACATAGCAGGGATGGAAGGATCATGTGAGGATTTTTTGTTGATGGAGGAGATATGTAGGCACCACAGAAGGAGCCAGTAGAAAGGCAGAGAATGAAAAAAGTCATAAAGAGAGGATCATAACAGATTCAATATGCTGGAAGAGGAAGGATGGAATGGACCACTTGTGCAAGTAGAGAGGTTTGCTTGATAAGGAATAAGGCCACATCTTTGTGTGAGGCAAAATGAAGGGACAAAATAGTGATAGAACACTACTATCCCTGTGGGATGATATAAGATGAGGAGAAGGGAAAAGGAACCTCACAGCAAATGATCTCATTTGTTTTTCTGTAAAATAGATATAGGTTCTCATCCATAGGTTGAGAAATAAGGTTCTCATCCATAGCATATAGAATGAAGGCAAACTAGCTTCAGAGAAAATATTCACAATGTTATTATCACTGAGAGATGGCAGATTGGGATTCATAACTGGAATATTATTCTAGAAGGATATATTTTATTCAAAATAAACAATTTCAGCTATATATTTAAAAGCTTCTTCATTAGTAAAATCAAAGCAATTAAAATAGGAAATAAATCTATTGAATGGCAAAATATTTTTGTTATCAAACATGCCTGATAAATGTCCATACACACACACACTGAAGAACTTTGGAATCAGTTGTGAGACATGAGAGACAGTGGCACAGGACCATCCAGCAAGGTATGCCTGTATCAAAAAAGGCAATATAGGGGGGCGGAGCCAAGATGGTGGAGTAGAAACAGCATTTCCAAAGGGGACTCCGAACAACTTCTGGAGCCACAGCACCCACAGAATGGCACAGAGAAGCTAACCTCCTACTGAGGACAGCCCAGCAGCCCTGCAGGGAGTGGCCAGCGCAGCACTCTGAGAGCAGGCAGCACAGTGAGCTGGGAACCAACAGCACAGCGCGTAGAGCCAAGCCCAGGTCCATGGTTTTAGCCCCAGGGTGGCCGGGCCTTCAGCCGGCTGGAGGGACCCCAGAACACCAGCAATTGTGATGATTCCAGAATTATCAGCACAGATATGCCTAGGACAAAGTGAGAGGTTAGTGCCCTATGGACTTTGGGACCAGTATTTGGAGAACATGTGGCTTCCTCCCCTGGGGGTGAAAAGCTGCTGAAGAAACAGCTGCACAGAAGCCATTTTGCAGCATCAGCAGTGGCTCTAGCTCCTGGTCTGCGAATTGTAGGGAGATCCAGAAATCAGTCTGGGGGTTAATCGCTTTTGCTTTAAACTGCCTGGATCTGGATTGTGGTCTGGGGAGGGAAGTTTGGGGTGGGTATCCAATTTGCCAGAGTGGGTGGAGGCGGTACAGAGGCCACCCAACCTGTGGAAGTTGTGAAGACCCCATGTTTGGGCGGAAGCTCCCCTGTCTGGTGGCAGAGTCCTACTGTGGCAACAAGCCCAAAAGTCAAGTAATTAAGTGGCAACATGCCTAGTCAAATGAAACAAAATAAACAGAAAAGTTCAACATTGGACTCCTATTTTAGGGGCAAAGAGGCCCAAAGCATGGAGGAGGACTGTGAGGTCAGAAGTCCTGCTCCAAAAGCCCCAAATAAAAATACAAGCTGGCTACAGGCCATAGAAGACCTTAAGAAGCAGATAAGAGAAGTGGGGAAAAATTTGGGAAGAGAAATGAAAAAGATGCAAGAAAAGTATGCAATGACAGTCAACAGCCTGACTGAGGAAAATAACTCCTTAAAAAATAGACTAACTCAAATGGCAAAAGAGGCTCAGAAAGGCAATGAGGAGAGGAATACCTTAAAAAGTCGAATTTGCCAGATGGAAAAAGAATCTCCAAAGCTCACTGAGGAGATTCATTCCTTCAGAGTTAGACTGGAGCAAATGGAAGCTAGTGACTTTATGAGAAATCAAGATACTATTAAACAGATCCAAACAAATGAAAGAATAGAAAGCAATGTGAAATATCTCATGGGAAAAACCATTGACCTAGAAAATAGATCCAGGAGAGATAATTTAAAAATTATTGGACTACCTGAAAGCCATGATCAAAGAAAGAACCTAGAAATCACCCTTCAAGAAATTCTCAAGGAAAATTGCCCTGATGTTTTAGATCCAGAGGGCAAAATAGAGCTTGAAAGAATCCACAGATCACCTCCTGAAAAAGATCCCAAAAAGAAAACTCCCAGGAATATTATAGCCAGGTTCCAGAATCCCCAGATCAAGGAGAAAATACTACAAGCAGCCAGGAAGAAACAATTTCAATATTGTGGAAACACAATCAGAATAGCCCAGGACCTGGCAGCTTCTACACTGAGGGATCGAAGAGCATGGAATATGATATTCCAGAGGGCAAAAGAGCTGGGAATGAACCCAAGGGTCACCTACCCAGCAAAACTGAGTATTTTGTTTCAGGGGAAAATATGGTCATTCAGTGGAATAGAGGACTTTCAAGCATTCTTGAAAAAACCAGAGTTGAATAGAAAATTTGACATTCAGACGCAAGAAGCAAGAGATGCTTGAGGAGGTAATCAAGGAAAATAAATCAAAAGGAACTTATCAAAGTTGGACTATTTACATTCCTACATGGAAAAACAATAACTGTTTTTGATGAAACCTTTCTCATTATGAAAATAATTGAAGAAGGGTACATGGCATATGTTCACAGGTATACATGGATAGAGGGCACAGGTTGAATTTGATGGGAAGGGATGATTCTTTTTTTTTTGGAGGGCAACTGGGGTTGGGTGACTTGCCCAGGGTCATGCGGCTGGGTTTTTGTTTGTGTGTTGGGTGTCTGGGGCCGGATCCAGGCTCGGGTCCTTCTGGCTCCAGGGCCGGTGCCGGTGCTCTGCTCGCTGCACCACCTAGCTGTCCCAAGTAAGGGATGATTCTTAAGGGGTGAAGTCAAGAGGTGAGAGAGGAAAGTGGCAAGAGGAGATGGAGAGAGACAGGGTAGGGTAAACTATTTCATGTAGAAGAGGCAAGGGGAAGTAGTTGCAGGGGAGGGGAAGAACAGGAAGGCAAAAAGGCAAAAGCATATTCTCATTGAAGAGAGAATCACATACATACTAAATGGAATACCTTACCCTAACTCACCCTCCTGAGTAGGGGAAAGGGAGATGAGAGGGGGGATGATGGAGGGGAGGGCATTCTGGGGGGAGGGGAGGTTGGAAGTACCCACTATCAAAGAGGGACAGGATCAAAGTAGGGAATCGACCAGGTGGGAGGTGAGACAGGTGGGAGGGAAATATAAGCAGTCTTTTACAATACATCTACTATGGTAATGTTTTGCATAGCTATACATGTACAACACATACTGAATTGCTTATCTTCTCAGAGAGAGTGGGTGACAAGGGAGGAAGGGAATGGATCTGAAAATCGAAGTTTTAAAATTAAATGTTTCATAAGATGTCCAGGCAGTGGGGCTCAGAGATTCACCTTGCCCTAATGGCAAAGTCGAAGGGGGTATGGGAGAAGATATGGGAGAGAGCAGATTGGATGAGGGGATATCTAGTGGGACTGCTATTCTGGGGTGGTGGGTAGGGAAAAATGGGGGAAAAATGTAACTCATAATCTGGTGGAAATGAATGATGTAAAACAGAAGTTAATAAAACATTTGTTTAATTAATTTAAAAAAATGAACTAGAGAAGGAAATGGCAAACCATTTGAGAATAAAAAAAAAGGCAATATACTTTATGAGCAAAACAGAATTGCAGTAGCTCAAAAGAAACATGAGGTTCTCAAATTTAGAGACATCTCCACTCCAAATGTTCACATGGGCTATATATGCCTGACCTGGAATAGAGCCTTCCAAACTTGTATTGGTCTGACTAACCCCAGTCAGGCACTCTGTACCTTGACCTGAGGTAGTGATGTCATTTTGGTCCTTTTCAAGAACAAAAGACAACCAACACACATGGAATTAATAGAAATATATAAAATTAAATATTCCCTAAATGATAAGATATCAAAGTACATGAAGTAACATTTTAAAAATAAAAGTAAATGATTAATAACATAAAAGTTGTTTGAATGAATAATAATAGAAATAGAAATTAAAACATTTCTGAGTTATTACCTCATAATTGTAAATTTAACAGAGGTGATAGAAGATAAAAAATTTCAACTCTAGGAACTGTGGCAAGGCAAGTGTAGATTTTCTCTGATGGTGAAATTATGTGAATTGGTCAAATGATTCCAGAAAATTCTTTGGAATTAAATGAGAAGTTATTATTGAAATATTTTTATCATTTGACCCAGTGTGCTTACAACTGGGCAAACTTATTAAGCACACTAATGACAGAAAGATTCCCTATATCCCATAATATTGACAGCAGCATCTTTTTTATAGTAGAAAAAAACCCCTAGAAATTGAATTAATGCACATCCATTGTAGAATGGTTGAATAAATTTTAGTTCACAAGTGTTACCTAATACTAGGGCTGTGAGAAACAACAAATGCCCAGATGTGTAAAAAGATATAGTAGCTACAAACTGAAAGAGGAAATAATATGCACAATGAACACAATAATGCAAATGAAAACAAAAATAAGAGACATCAGAATTCAGAATGAAATCAATGGCTGATTTTTGTTTCAGGTGATGACACACTTCCCTACTCTTATCAGAGAGATAGTTGGTTATAGGAGTGAACAGTTCCAAAGTGATTCAATCACTTTGTCCACTGGTTTTGTTCAATTGTTTTTCTTTGTTTTAAATGAGGATCCAGTGGAGTAAGCCTGCAGTTATTGAAAAGAGATTATGGAATAAAGAATAAAATATATAAATATATTGTAACATGAAAAAGATGGTAAAAGAGACATTGTGAAGAGATTATCAATTAGATTTGCATGGAAACAAAAAAGTGAGTGAGGTTTCAAGCCTGAGTAATTTGGAGGATGGTGGTAGCTTAGAAAATAAAAAACAAAACAATAAGTAAGTAATAGGAGTTGATTTGGTTGGAAAGATGAACTTAGTTTTGGACTATTGAACTTGTGATTTTTGTGCAACTTCCAAGCATTGATTTCTAGCAGTCAGAGATACTGGACAAAACCCCAAGAATGAAGTCAGGGATGAAGATATACATTAGAGAGAGATAATCACCAACACAGAAGTGATGATAATAGTTGACATTTGTGGAGAACATCAAGGTTTACAAAACACTTTATATATGGAGATAAGAGACTTCAAAGGGATGAAATGTAGAAAGAGAAGAGCAGGCAGAACAGAATCTCAGGCAATACTCATTTTAGGAGATTGAAAGAAGGAAGAACAAATAAGTTTTATACACAGGTACAGTAGCAGCTAATTCCCATTTGGACTCTTAGAAGCTGCAGGAAACAGGTACATGTGCTTTTTTCCACCTGCTGTGGAAGTAACTGAGAATATATTGATGAAAAGCATGAAAGAAGGAGTGTGGGCAAGGGCAATCACCCACTAGCAGCTGCTTTCCCAGCAGGATAAGGAATGACCTATGTGGCGAGCATAGATCAAAACAAAAGTTCAGATTGACATATGCACTGTTGGCTTTTTTATAGCATCTAAATAATTGATAAACAAGTGATGGCTGGGGCTACATAGCCATGATAAAAGGAGGTGTGTAATCTATTGAAGGACAGATAGGTGGCATAGTGGATAGAATGTCAGGCCTGGAGTCAGGAAGACCTAAGTTAAAATCTGACCTCATATTTTACTAGCTGGGTGATCCTGGCACTTAACCCCATTTGCCTCTGTTTCCTCATCTGTCAAATAACTTGGAAAAAGAAATGGCAAATCACTCCAGTATCTTTGCCAAGAAAATCTCAGATGAGGTCACAAAGAGTCGGACAGGACTAAAACAACTAAACAATAACAAAAAGAAACAAACATGAAAACCTATTGACCACTGTCAATCTAAGACAGAAGCTCTTAACCAAGAAACCATGAACCCCTAAAGCAATAAATTTCCAGAGGTCAATGTAAATGGATGGGGAAAGAAAACATCTTTATCTTCACTAACCCTAGTTTAGTGAAACAATGGATAAAGCACTGGGCATGTAGTCAGGAAAACCTGAGTTCAAATTCTGCCTTGGACATTCATTAACTGTGTGACCCTGGGCAAGTTGATTAATCTCTGTAAGTCTCATTTTCCTCATCTGTAAAATTAAGAGAATAATAGCACCTATCTCCCATAGTTATCGTGAGGATCAAATGAGATATTTGTTTAGTACTTAGGACAGTGCCTGGTGAGTAGTATGTCTCATATAAATGTTCTTATTATTTCCTCTAATTATTAAAAATATTATTGTGATGCTGGACTACCAAAAGGGTCCATAACACAAATTCCTGGCCTATAAAATTTCACAAGAACCACATACTCCCAAAGCACAGTCCCTTGAAGAAACCTTCTTTAACCAGTAAAATAAAAATGGAGGAGTTGTGCCCAATACCCTTGGACCTGGGAAGAACCCAAGTCTTCTCTTAATAGATCAATAATAATTTTCCAAATCATATCTGTTCTTGTTAGAGGCAAAGAGATAACATCATGGAACCAATTTAAGAAAGTTATGATTTAACAACACCTTAAAAAATAGACTAACTCAAATGGCAAAGGACGTCCAAAAGGGCAATGAGGAGAAGAATGCCTTAAGAAGTCGAATTTGCCAGATGGTAAAAGAATCTCAAAAGCTCACTGAGGAGATTCATTCCTTCAGAGTTAGACTGGAGCAAATGGAAGCTAATGACTTTATGAGAAATCAAGATGCTGTTAAGCAGATCCAAACAAATGAAAGATTAGAAGGCAATGTGAAATATCTCATGGAAAAAACCACTGACCTGGAAAATAGATCCAGGAGAGACAATTTAAAAGTTATTGGAGGGGTCCCGGGGGCGGAGCCAAGATGACAGAGTAGAAACAGCTCATCCAAGCCACTCTGCCCCCAGATGCCCCCCAAACTATGTAAAAGGGGACTCTGAACAACTTTTGGAGCCCCAGCACCCACAGAACGACACAGAGAAGCTAACCTCCCGCTGAGGACAGCCCAGCAGCCCTGCAGGAAGGTCCAGCGCAATGGTCTGGGAGCCAGCAGCATGCAACGTGCAGAGCGCGGGAGCCTGAGCCCAGGTCCACGGGAGCCGAGGTTTTAGCCCCAGGGCAGCAGGGCCAGCAGCTGGCTGGAGGAACCCCAGAACACCAGCAGCTGTGGCGACTCCAGAATTATCAACATAGACATACCTAGGACAAAGTGAGAGGTTAGTGTCCTATGGACTTTGGGACCTGTATTTGGGGAATGCGTCAGCTTCCTCCCCTGGGGGCTAGAAGCCACTGAGGAGACACACCATTTTGTAGTTTTCAGAGGCAGCTCCAGCTCCCGGCCTGCGAATTAATTGTAGGGAGATCCAGCGATCAGTCTTGGGGGGTAATCGCTCTTGCTTTAACCTCCCTGGATCTGGATTGTGATCTAGGGTGGAAGTTGTGGGTGGGTTTACAGCTTGCCAGAAACGGAAGTTGCCCCCCACACGTTCGGGACGAAAATTCCTCTATCTGGCCTTAAAGCCATGGTGTGGCAACAAGCCCAAAAGTCAAGCAATTAAGTGGCAACATGCCAAGACAAAGGAAACAGAAAAATGCAACCCTAGACTCCTATTTTGGGGGCATAGAGCGGGAAAAGGACTGTGAGGTCAGAAGTCCTGCTCCAAAAGCCCCAGGGGAAAACATGAGTGGGTTGCAGGCCATAGAGGACCTTAAGAAGGACTTTAAAAATCAAATAAGAGAAGTGGAGGAAAAAATTGGAAAGAGAAATGAGAAGGATGCAGGAAAAGTATGAAATGAGGGTCAACAGCCTGACTGAGGAAAACAACACCTTAAAAAATAGACTAACTCAAATGGCAAAGGAGGCCCAAAGGGCAATGAGGAGAAGAATGCCTTAAAAAGTCGAATTTGCCAGATGGAAAAAGAATCTCAAAAGCTCACTGAGGAGATTCATTCCTTCAGAGTTAGACTGGAGCAAATGGAAGCTAATGACTTTATGAGAAATCAAGATGCTGTTAAGCAGATCCAAACAAATGAAAGATTAGAAGGCAATGTGAAATATCTCATGGGAAAAACCACTGACCTGGAAAATAGATCCAGGAGAGACGATTTAAAAATTATTGGACTACCTGAAAGCCATGATCAAAGAAAGAACCTAGAAATCACCCTTCAAGAAATTCTCAAGGAAAATTGCCCTGATGTTTAGATCCAGAGGGCAAAATAGAGGTTGAAAGAATCCACAGATCACCTCCTGAAAAAGATCCCAAAAAGAAAACTCCCAGGAATATTATAGCCAGGTTCCAGAATCCCCAGATCAAGGAGAAAATACTACAAGCAGCCAGGAAGAAACAATTTCAATATTGTGGAAACACAATCAGAATAGCCCAGGACCTGGCAGCTTCTACACTGAGGGATCGAAGGGCATGGAATATGATATTCCAGAGGGCAAAAGAGCTGGGAATGAACCCAAGGGTCACCTACCCAGCAAAACTGAGTATTTTGTTTCAGGGGAAAATATGGTCATTCAGTGGAATAGAGGACTTTCAAGCATTCTTGAGGAAAAAACCAGAGTTGAATAGAAAATTTGACATCCAGACACAAGAAGCAAGAGATGCCTGAGAAGGTAATCAGGGAAAAGAAATCAAAGGAACTTATCAAAGTTGAACTATTTACATTCCTATATGGAAAAGCAATAACTGTGACTGATGATATCTTTCTCACTATGAAAATAATGGAAGAAGGGGGTGTGGTCATATGAATACATATGTGAATGTGTGTGTATATGGTTACAGTTATATATGGATAGAGGGCATAGGTTGAATTTGTTGGGAAAGGAGAATACTCCAGGGATGAAATTATGAGGTGAGAGAGGAAAGTGGCAAAAGGAGATGGGGAGAGACAGGGTAGGGTAAACTATCTCATGTAGAGGAAGCAAGGGGAAGTGGTTGCAAGGGAGGGAGAGAATAGGAAGGCTAAAAAGGCAAAACCACATTCACATTGAATTTGGTTCAGGGAGAGAATGACATACATACTAAATGGGATATCTCAACCTGCAGCAGGATAGGGGGAAGGGGGATGAGAGGAGGGATGATGGATGGGAGGGAATCCTTGGGGTGAGGGGAGGTTGGAAGTACCCACTATAGAAGAGGGACAGGATCATGTAGGGAATGGACCAGGTGGGAGGTGGGATGAGTGGGAGGGAATTATAAACAGCCTTGTACAATATATCTACTATGATAATGTTTTGCATAGCTAGACATGTACAACATATACTGAATTACTTATCTCCCCAGAGGGAATGGGTGACAAGGGAGGAAGGACATGGATCTGAAATTTGAGGTCTTAACATTAAATGTTTCAAATATATATAAATACTATTATTAATACTCTTTTGCTTGTAATAGGGAGATAAGATGTGCAGGCATTGGGACACAAGATTCATCTTCCTCCAATGGAAAAGTCGAAGGGGGTATGGGAGAAGGTATGGGAGAGAGCAGATTGGAGGAAGCGATATCTTGTGGGACTGCTATTCTCGGAGGGTGGGTAGGGGAATAACAGGGGGGGGGGAATGATTGTAATTCAAAATCTGGCGAAAATGAATGATGTAAAACAGAAGTTAATAAAGCATTTGTTTAAAAAAATTATTGGATACCTGAAAGCCATGATCAAAGAAAGAACCTAGAAATCACCCTTCAAGAAATTCTCAAGGAAAATTGCCCTGATGTTTTAGATCCAGAGGGCAAAATAGAGGTTGAAAGAATCCACAGATCACCTCCTGAAAAAGATCCCAAAAAAGAAAACTCCCAGGAATATTATAGCCAGGTTCCAGAATCCCCAGATCAGGGAGAAAATACTCCAAGCAGCCAGGAAGAAACAATTTCAATATTGTGGAAACACAATCAGAATAGCCCATGACCTGGCAGCTTCTACACTGAGGGATCAAAGGGCATGGAATATGATATTCCAGAGGGCAAAGAGCTGGGAATGAACCCAAGGGTCACCTACCCAGCAAAACTGAGTATTTTGTTTCAGGGGAAAATATGGTCATTCAGTGGAATAGAGGACTTTCAAGCATTCTTGAGGAAAAAACCAGAATTGAATAGAAAATTTGACATCCAGACACAAGAAGCAAGAGATGCCTGAGAAGGTAATCAGGAAAAGAAATCAAAAGGAACTTATCAAAGTTGAACTATTTACATTCCTATATGGAAAAACAATAACTGTGACTGAGGAAATCTTTCTCACTATGAAAATAATGGAAGAAGGGTATATGGTCATGTGAATACATATGTGAATGTGTGTGTATATGGTTACAGTTATATATGGACAGAGGGCATAGGTTGAATTTGTTGGGAAGGGAGGATACTCAAGGGGTGAAGTTGTGAGGTGAGAGAGGAAAGTGGCAGGAGGAGATGGGGAGAGACAGGGTGGGGTAAACTATCTCATGTAGAGGAAGCAGGGGGAGGTGGTTGCAGGGGAGGGGAAAAATAGGAAGGCAAAAAGATGAAACCACATTCTCATTGGATTTGGTTCAGGGAGAGAATGACATACATACTAGGTGGGACATCTCAACCTACAGCAGAATGGGGGGAAGGGGGATGAGAGGAGGGATGATGGATAGGTGGACATCCTTGGGAGGAGGGGAGGTTGGAGTTACCCACTATGGAAGAGGGACAGAATCAAGTGGGGAATGGACCAGGTGGGGGGTGGGATGAGGGGGAGGGAATTATAAGTAGCCTTGTACAATATATCTACTATGGTAATGTTCTGCATAGCTAGACATATACAACATATACTGAATTACTTATCTCCCCAGAGGGAATGGGTGAGAAGGGAGGAAGGAAATGGATCTGAAATTCGAGGTCTTAAGATTAAATGTTTCAAATATATATAAATACTATTATTAATACTCTTTTGCTTGTAATTGGGAGATAAGATGTGCAGGCATTGGGACACAAAGATTCACCTTCCTCTAATGGTGAGGTCGAAGGGGGTGTGGGAGAGGATATGGGAGAGAGCAGATTGGAGGAAGAGATGTCTTGTGGGACTGCTGTTCTGGGAGGGTGGGTAGGGGAAAAACGGGGGGGGATATGATTGTAACTCAAAATCTGGCAGAAATGATGTAAAACAGAAGTTAATAAAGCATTTGTTTAAACAGGAAAAAAAAGAAAAAAGAAACTGTTGAAGTTGTGACCAATCATCATGTAATCTTTCATTAACAATTTCATTTCTCATGAAAAATATGCAAAGAACAATGCTGCAAATTCAGTTTTATGACTTGTAACTTTGTTAACATCTAAAATACACTGAAAACATGGCATCAAGAGAAAAAAAAGAGAAAGAAAGGGAATGGGACAACATTATTTTCATTGAATTTGGCTTAAGGAGGGAATAACATACACACTCAATTGGCTATCTTACCCTACAGGAAAACAGAGGGATGGGGGATAAAAGGGGGCATGAGAGAAGGGAGGGCAGATTAAGGGAGAAGGTAGTTAGAAGCCAACATTTTTTAAAAGAGATAGGGTAAAAGGAGAAAATAGAATAAGTGGGGGACAGGATAGGATGGAAAGAAATATAGTTAGTCTTTCTCAATAAAACTACTAGGGAAATGATTTGGGTAACTACACATGTACAACCTATATTGAACTGCTTATCTTCCCAGTGGGAGTGGGTGAAGAGGGAAGGATGGGAAAAATCTGGAACTCAAAGTTTTAAAAACAAATATTAAAAAAAAAGAAAGTTATGATTAAATTAGGAGCAGAACAGTTTAGTAGATAGAGATTTGGTCTCAAAATTAGGAAGTTTGGGTTTCAAGTCTTAGGTCTGCCATATACTTTGGGTGTGACCCTTGGTAAATCATTTAACCTCCCAGTGCTAAAAGCCATTTCTCTAAGACTGTAAGTTGTAGAGAAGGATCTGACCTGGATTAGCAGAGGGAGTTTCCTCATGTAGGAATGAAGTCACAGATCCATTCCCTATCCCTATAATTTCAACACAAAATAAAATATTCTTCATATCAAAAGTGTACAGATGTCCTGTAGCTTTATGTAGTCTGAGTCAATTTCAGTGGAAATAAAAACAATTATAGTGTCACAAAAATAACATTTGGTAAGGGAAAGTTGAGCTGGCAGGACTGATCTAATTCTGATAAAAAAAATATTGGTTTGAATTTATAGGCTAAAATGGTTATAAACCACTTCATGATCTGCCACATTCTGTCTAAGTGGCAGTTTTTTAACTGAGAGGAGACCCAACCCTATGACTGAATAAATAGAGCCTGAATTACTTAACAGGTCAAAGCTAAAATGTTGGCGAAAGTTGTGCAGTAGTACATAGGCTTCATCTAAGACAGAGACACATGTATACATGTATACACTCAAGCATCTATATAGGTATATGAAGACCCTTCAAATTTTATCAAGGAGTAGTCTACATTGCAATTTGAAATACCAAGAAAGACACAATCACTAAATTCCACCTTTGAATGAAACTATACTTCTCAAAGATTCAGGCACTTAGAGGGAGTTTCTCCCAAAAGTCAAGAGATTATTGGCTCCATTGGAGTTGATTGAAATGGTCAATTTTCATAGGTGATGTTAATAATTTCTAATATTCTAAAATATGCAAGATTGCCAAATATGCAATATTGGGAAAGAAATCATATCTTGGACTAGGCAGCCTGTGGACTGCTGGTGGTGCTGGTGGTGGTGAAATCCTGTTTCCTAGCATTTATCATAATTCCTTGCATATAGTAGGTGCCTAATAAATGCTTGTCTAATTGAACTAGTTTACAAACAAGAGTTCATCTGACATTTGAAATAATAACATGTTTTCAGTTTGTCACACATAATCCTAAGACCATGCATTTTAGCATAGAATGAGATCTGTGGGATAGATAAACACAAAATTTGAAACAGACTTGGATGGAACCTGAGAGTTTGAATTTTAAAAGTATCCCTTTGGTCCCAGAGGGTGAGGGTGTAGGAAGCCTCTCTGCGCACCCAAGCCAGTCCATTCCCCTTTTGGATAAGTGAGTATATTGTTAAGTTTTTCCTTACATAGAGTTGTGAGCAATTAGGAACATGAGATCACAGAACTAAAGGTGAAAGATCTCAAAGTCCATTTAGTCAAACTTCCTTGTTTTACACTAATCATGACATACTTGGTAAGAGTTGGCCTTGGAGTCAGGAAGACCTCACTTCAAGTTTGGCCTCTGACACATGCCAGCTGTCTGACTTTGGGCAGAACACTTTAGGACTCAGTACCCTATGCAACTTTGTAAGCCTCTGAGTTGTGGAAAATGTACCAAATTACACTGATAGGGGGAGTTTCCTCATCTAGGAGATCACCACATTAATAAAAACACAGATCTAATTCCTATTCTTATTTCCATTTTATTTCTTAAAAATCATACTGGTTTTATTCTGAATTTAAGAAAAACATTTTTGGGCACATATACTACTTTCCTTGTTAGATTGTAAATTCACTGAGTACAGAGACCAAGTTTTACACACACACACACACACACACACACACACACACACACACACACACACACGTGTGTGTGTGTTTGAAACCCCCACCATACTCCAAGAAAGCATAGGTGCTATACTTAGCATAAACAGAAGACATACTAAATAAAAAGGATTTTTAAAAATTAATAGATTATTATACATGATTATTTAATGTAAAAGATAACATAATATTCTCTATAAGAAAAATGTTAAGAAACTTGATTCATTGTACAAAATTGCTCTCTGCTATATTCTAATTAAAATAGTAAATTTACCTTCCATAAACAATTAACTTCCATTTCTGAGCCAACTTACTTCAACTGGGGTCTGTAAACTCCATCCCAGTAAGACTTTCTATACCAGCTGTTCTCCCTGCTTTCCATCTCTCCCTTCTCCAGTCCATTCTCCACAGGTGCCAAATTGGTATTCCTAAAACACATGTATGACTATGTCAAAAGTCTCCAGAGATTCCTTATTGTCTCCAGGATAATACACAGACACAACAGTCTGGCATTTAAAACCCTTTCAACAATGTGACTATTAACCTACCTTTCTAGACTCATTTCATCTTACTTATTACACTCTAAATCAACTTGACATACTTGATATTCCTTCCAGGACCAAGACATTCCATCTCCCATCACTGTGCCTCTGCAAAGACTGCCTACTGCCACCCCACCCTCAAATGCACTTCTCAGCTTTGTCTCTTAGAATTCCCAGCTTCCACTTGGGTGAAGTGATAGTGAGTGAATAAAGCAGAACCAAAAGAATAGTGAGCACAAGTACCAAAATAAAATAAACATTGACATCCAACAAAACTCTGGTCAAATACGACGATCAATGTTCTTACCATGCTTTCAAAGTAAAAGGTTACTTCCATCTCTCCATTCTATTAACAACTGGAAAACACTTTTTTTTTTTTACCAAAAATATGCTTTGGGGGGATGGGGAAGCATTGGAAAAGTACCAATAGTATCAGATAAATAGTATTAATCAATTGCTTGTTTTAAATTTAAAATAAGAGACCCTGGCTTCCTTCAAGGCTCAGATCATATATAGCATTCTATGCAAAATTCTCCTGATCCAACCAGATATCTGTCTTCCTCCTGAAAATTTCTTATGTTTAGTAATCTCCACAAATGATTTCTCCCCCCATAGAATATAAGCTCCAGAAGACATGGATTGTTTGATATTTTGTTTCTGTATTCACAGTGTATACATTTGATAAATAAATGAGCATTGAGCTACGTAAGTGATATTGGTGACATAGGCACTGTGGTCTTATATAGTTAGCAATTAAATAGCGTTTTAAAGTTGGCAAAGAGTTTTACATGCGTTAACTCATTTGATTCTCACAACAACCCTTGGTGGTAGGCACTGTTATTATGCCCATTTTACTGATGAAAAAAACTGAGGTTCATAGAAATTAAGTGATTTGTCCAGGGTCATACACTTAGTAAAGGTCTGAGAAAGGATTCAAACTCATGTCATCTGGACTCCAAGTTCAGCATTCTATACACTATACCACCTATTTATATACATTCTACACAAATGTACAAATATATAAATATGCATGCATACAAATGTTTTTATATGTACACATATCTATATACATTTGTATATTATTGCATACATGTGTATGACCATAATATCCACATACATATGAATATTATTATGTACATGCATGCAAATGCATACACACAAAGTACTCAAATATAAGGTACTACAGGAGAGAGGGAACTAGAAATCAGAAAGAATAGGAAAAGCTTCATGATGAAAATTTCTGAGATATGTCCTTTTTTTGCTTTTTGGAGGGCAATTGGGGGTAAGAGACTTGCCCAAGGTCACACAGCTAGTAAGTGTTAAGTGACTGAGGCTGGATTTGAACTCAGGTCCTCCTGACTCCAGGGCCTGTGCTCTATTTACTGCGCCACCTAGCCATCCCTGAGATGTGTTTTAAAGGAAACTAGGGACCCTACAAGGAAAGTGTAAGGAGAAAGTGCATTCCAGTCTTAGGGGACAACCAGTGCAAAGATGGATTGTTGGGGGTGAGGAACAAAGAGGTCAGTTTGGTAAGATTAGAAAGTATAGTAAGGGGAGTGACATTCAATGAGTTTGGAAGACTGGTTGGAACCAAGTTGTATAGGGCTTTAAAAGCTAAAGAGAAGAGTCTATATTTCATTCTAGAGATAATTGGAAACCACTGGAGCTGATTGAAAAGAGGAGTCACAGGACCATATGTGACATTTCTTTAGCCATATTATAGAGAAGATACAAGAGTGATGAGACCGGAGGCAAAGACCAAATGGAGAGAAAGAGACAGAGACAGAGACAGAGACAGAGAGAGACAGAGAGGAAGGAGAGAAAGAGACAGGAGTCACATGACATAAGTTGTAGCAGGATTGCTTGAGATTCAGTCTAGAAAGCCAGCCTGAAGTAGTTGTGTAAAAATTCAATTGTCCACTTGGAAATATGGGATTATGAATATAAACAACAGAACAGTCCCTACCCTTAAAGAGCTTACATTCTGATAAAGGAGGGCAACAAATGAAAGCGAACTAGTGAGTAGGATGGAGGTAAACAGAAAGGTACTCTTGAAGGAGGAAAAGTCTGGAGAGTCAAGAGTCAGTTAAGGGAAAACTAAGCATGGATGGCCTGGGGACTTCCTGAAATATAGATCCCAAGAAGAACTCACAAATCAGTGAAGGAGGTCACAGGGGTAAAGACATTTCAAGCATAAGATGGTTATTGTTGGTTCTGAATATACCCATTCTTTGACCCTTCATGTTGCCACATTGGCTGTCTACATTTAAGAAAGAAAACATTTGTCCTCTGAATTCCTCTATACTCAGAACGACATCTTCCAAAATTAGAAAATTTTGTTTATTTTTTAACATAGCTAGCTTTATTATAAAGCATATTTGTTGCCTAGAGGGTTGGTTTAAAAAATATTACTGGATTAATACAAATACATTCCATACTTTGGGTTATCTATTGCATCATTAAAACCAAAGTTGTGTCTAGACTACTGGAAAAAGAGAACAAATATGAACCACAATATGGTCATGAAAGTATTTTTGACCATGGTCATTGTGGACACATTGATTACACAATTATGAAAACAAGCTCAGGATTCTAATTTGCCCATTTTTTTTTTCAGCTGATTCAGTAGCATCATATAGAGGCAGCTTTGTTCTAAAAAGAAGAGAAAGAGAACAGTTACTCAACTGGAAAATTTGAGACTAGCTCTACATAGCTGCTCACATTTATAGAACATTCTATATGCATACTATATGTCCTATACTTCTTCCTTTCATAGCCAATCTCCCAGCAAAAACTGTCTACATTTATTGTCTCCATTTTCTCAATTTCTACTCACTTCTCATCCCCAGAAAGACTGGTTTCCATCTTCCACTGAAATTGCTTTCTCCAAAGTGACCAAGGGAATTACCACTAAATCCAATAGTCTAATCTCACTTCAGTGATTCAACCTCTCAAGTATAGATATACTAAAGTGAGACAATATTATGTTTTTGTGAGATATAAGTAAATCTAGAGCTGAAGTTGAGATATAAAGCAATCAGCAAGCATTTATTAAGTACTTACTGTGTGCCATTCGGAGCTAAGCATGGGGGAGGGGATGAAGGGGAAGGGATGGGGTCAAAGAAAGGGAAAAGCAAAGAACCCAAAAAAGTTCCTGTTCTCAAGAACCTTACATTTTAATAATGGAGACACTATATAAATAAATAGGCTCATTTAAGATAAGTACATATAGGATATATCCATGTATACTACATGGATAAGATACACACCTCTCCATAGGATATATACCAAAACATGCATATATAGAGGGGAGCTAACCTTAGCAAGGAAGTAACTGAGGATACAAGAAAGACCTCCTGCAGAAGGTGGCAGTCAAGTTAAGTCTTGAAGGAGGCTAGAGAAATACAGAGGTGGAGGTGAGCAGGAATAACATTCCAGATAAGAGAGACAGACAGGTATGGAGTATTGTGTGCAAGGTCCAGCAAATAGACTGGCACTACTGATAGCAGAGTGTGTGAAGGAGAATAAAATATAAAAAGACTAGAAAAAAGAAAAGAACCAGGCTTTAAAGACCCTAAATCCCCAAAAGACAAGTTTGTATGATCCTGGAGGTAATAGGGAGTCATTGGAGTTTACTAAGGATGGAGACGATGCAGTCAGATCCACACTTTAGGAAAATCACTTTGGAAGCCATAAGGATGATGGCTTTGAGTAGGGAGAGATGAGTTATGGAGATCAGTTAGAAGACATCTGCAATAGTACAGCAGGAGGTGATGAGAACCTGAAACTAAAGGTAATGGGTATATGAATAGAAAAAAGGGAATTATATGTGAGAGATAAGAAGCTAGAAATAACACTTAACAATGCATTGGAAAGCTAGGGTAAATAAGAGTGAAAAGTCAAGGGCAATACTTAGATTGAGAGCCTGAGTGATTGAGAGGATAGAGGTGCCTTAAACCAGAAGTGTCAAACTCCCATCAGAGTGGCCTAACCAGATTAAAGGGGAAATGTTTAACAAAAAAAAAGCATAGATAATGTTAATTTGTGGTTTTCTAAGTCAATATGCTCTTTGTAGGGATCTATTTCGGTCTGCCTTTGACAACACTCTCTTAAACAGTATTAGGAAAGTTAGGAAGAGAATGGGGTATAGGGAGGAAAGATTTTAAATTCAGGTTTGGATATATTGAATTTTAGATGTCTATGGCATATCCTGTTGTAGATGTCTAAAAGACAATTAGGAATTTGTAACTGGGTTGCAAGAGACTAAGAGCAAGCATATAGAATAGAGAATTATCTGCAGAGAAATGAACACTGAACCTATAGGAGTTGTTGATATCACCAAGTGAGGTAGTAGAAAGTGAAAAAAAAGATTGAATTGAATTGAATTGTGATTAGTGTGTATGTCTCAGTTGGAAATCCAGCAAAGGTGAAAGAGGATCAGTCAGACAATTAGAAGAATTTGGAGAGAGCAGTATCACTAAAACCTAGTGAGAACAGAGTATTCCAGGAAAAGATTATCAACAGTGTGAAATGCTACAGCGAAGTCCCAAAGGCTGCAGACTGAAGAAAAAACAAAACAAAACATAGGATGTGGCAATTAAGAGATTATTGGTAACTTTCCCAATTTAGGAGCAATGAAAAGAAACAAAAAATGTTCAAGTAAATGAAGAAAACCCATATAGAATATCAGGGATGACACAGAATCCTAGAAGTGCAGATGTGATACACTATAGAGATCATCTAATCCCAAACTCTCATTTTATAGTAAAGTAATCTGAAGACCAGAGAGAGGTTGGCAACCTTTTATGGTCTTGCTGTTTATTTTATTCGTGTGTGTGGAGAAAAGCTAAGAGAATACAAAAACAAATTACATGCTAGTTCTTTTAAACTAAGAGCGCAAAAGTTGTTTAAAGCC
The DNA here is from genome assembly GCA_011680675.1 of Gymnobelideus leadbeateri. Classification (NCBI taxonomy): domain Eukaryota; kingdom Metazoa; phylum Chordata; class Mammalia; order Diprotodontia; family Petauridae; genus Gymnobelideus; species Gymnobelideus leadbeateri. The sequence continues at coordinate 61,097 of WOXC01012209.1, forward strand.
TTGTCTACATTACTATTATCTTCGGAGATATAACTAAGATAAGGTGATCAGAACTGTGCCCCCAGTGCTGGATTTAGAGGGTGATGAATGAACTTAAATCCTTAATTAACATTAAAATAAGTAATAAAACTTAGCACAAATTTAGCAAGAATAATTAAATTAGGAAGCTACCAGATGGTAGACTAGATGAGCTCCTCCCTTAAATCATTCTGTTCCTCTGCCAACAAAAAGGCACCTCTGTTTTTTTGGAGGGGGAAAGGTAAGGAAATCGGGGTTAAGTGACTTGTCCAAGGTCACATAGTTAGTAAGTGTGTCAAGTATCTGAGGCCGAATTTGAACTCAGGTCCTCCTGATTCCAGGGCTGGTGCTCTATTCACTGGGCCACCTAGCTACCTCTAGGCACCTCTTTATCAATCCAGGATAAGCTTTGTGGTGTCTTTCTTGAACATGGATTGTGGTCCTTGACCTAGGTTCAAAAGTTCTTAATGACTTTTCTATTTTCTTCCACTCTGACTTGGATATTGTCTAGTTCTTTCAGCAGAGATTTTGAAACTTATTTTAACCCAAACTGGACTCCTGAAGCTACATTAAATGTCATCTTTTAATGGGCAAAACCAGGAGACAAGAATGCAATTTTGACCAACCACAAAACATAAAAGCATGACTACAAACCTTTCTCTTTATCCAGGTGTATCCTTTTATAAAGCAGGTATCCTGTGGGAGATATCTCAAGATACTATTGAAAAAATCAGGATGAGTTTGCATTTTCCTGGTGCTTTGAAATCTTTGGGTGCAAGGCAGGCAATACATGCTGTTGTTATTACTCCTGGTGCCAGCTTCCAGATGGAGTTCTGGAATTGCATTCAGTCCCCTAGTTTTCAAAATCTGCTCAGCAAGTGCTCCCAGGGATGCTATTGGGCTGGGCAGCACCATTGTTTTTCCTTGTCACCATGGAGCTGCTGTATTCAATCATAGCTGCAAGAGCACCAGAACGACTAGGGAAGGGAAGCCAGCGCCAGAGCCTACTGGCAGCCTTTGGAGAAGCTTGGGGGTGAGAAGCAAAAAATTGCAGTAAACCTAAACCATTGCTGCCAATGGATTGTTTAGCCAATGGTTCTCTGGAGTTAGTATATGATCTCTCTGCAGTGAAGCAAATCAACACATGTGGAAAAAAGTTTCTCATGGATCCCTTCAAGTGAGATCGTTTAGATATCAATTACCTGAATTTAGAGGCGTCTAGGTGGGATTGTGGACACAGTGCTGGGCTAGGAATAAGGAAGACCTGAGTTCAAATGTGATCTCACATACTTACTAGATATGTGACGCTGAGCAAACCACTTAACTTCTGTCTGCCTCAGTAGCCTTGACTATAAAACGGGGATAATAACAGCACCTACTTTCTAAGATTGCTGAGTTAATATTATGAAGTGTTTAGCACTGCGCATGGAACCTATTAAGCATTTAATAAATGCTTGTTTCTTGTTTCTTTCCTAAACTTTTTCCTCAAGTAGTTCAATGCTGGCCCATATCAGTGATATCTGTTAAGTTTTTGTTTTGTTTTGTTTTTGTCTGGACCTGTGATTTCATCAATGTAGGAAACACCCAAAGTAGAAGGAAGGTTGCCCAGTCTTCTGCAATTTATAATCTTAGAGAGTTGCCCCTTACATAGTGTCTGGAAGTACTTAGAATATCATAGTACAACATATGGAAAGCTGGAAAGGACCTGAGGTCATATAGTCCAATTCCATCGTTTTTCAGATGAGCAAACCAAGGCCCAGAGAAACTGAACAATTTACCCAAGGTCACAGCATAGTAAGCAACAGGGTAGGATTCAAAATCAGATCCTCAACTGGTTTGTGTCAGAAGCAGCATATCCATGCTGTTCCTGACTCCAATGATAAATACTATTTGTGTGAGCATGTGTGTGAACATAAATATATTTCTCTATTTATTAGTGACTTAAAACCAAAGTTTTTTTTTTCCTTTGATAGGTATCATTTGTTCTGAGACTTGTAAAAATCCCAGACCCATAATATCCCAGTAATACCATGTCATTTTATGGGATGTTCCAGAAGTCTTAGCACAGATTTGAGCTCTTATAAATTCAGAAGTATAAATGCTGCAAACATAAAAACAACATTTGAAAGCTAATTGTTTACATATTAGAAATGCTGATATGTTTGTTATTAAAATTCATCATGACCAGTGTTTGGGGATAAGAATCTTTATGGTAGGTTTTCTAACTTTGTTAAAACTTTTATGAGAGGCTACTCAGTGACTAAAAAGATTGCATTTCTAATCTTAGTCTTAAAATCATTCAAAGAATGAAGTTTTGATATGTACTCAACTATTTTGACATGACCACACAAGAAAAAGTCAAATTGAAATTGAGCAGGTAACCAAGGTGGTCAAGCTAAAGGAACTTCCTTTCTAGATCTACCGATCTGAGAAAATGTCATCCAGAAACTGTCATACATCCAGTGTATCACAATAGGGTGCCCCATCCTGTTAAAATTTAAAGTAAACTCGATTATTCAAAATTCACAAAATGAAATAAGCATGTATGAAACTGTTATAACTAACCTTTCAAATGATTCTTTCTCTAAGTTTGTAGCATTTATACTTTTGAAGTTATTAAAGCTTAAAACTGTACTAAGACTTTTGGGACATGTAGTAGTCGCTTCTTGGTTATCAATCAAATGTTATGAGTAATAATTATCCTCTTTATGAATACCCATTATGAAAGCTGATATATGTGTACATTTATTCTAGGAATCACTATGGAATAAAAATGATTCTTCCCCTCAAATCTTTCTCAGAACTTTCCCCAATCAACTCTTATCGTCAAACTGGGAATAATGTTAGGAAACATAATAATTTATCAAAAACTTTTAAGTGCTAAAGAAGGAAACAGGTATCATAGTAACCTAAACTCTGTAAATTCTGACCCCACAGGCTCTCTGAGTAACGTCTCCACTGCTGTGGAAGAAACTACAGCACATCACAGTGCTCTGCTGCAATTATATGACTGAGGAGTCTCCATTACTCTCAGAGGGGCTATCAGTAATGGTTAAAATCCTACCATCTCTCCAGGAACCTTCATGTCAGTATATTGGAAGTTTATTTTGCCAGAATCTCAAATCTCACTCTATCATTAAGGTATTCTGCCCTTGGGATAAAACTGCCAATTCTATCTTTACCATCAAGCTCCTAGTGGGGAAACAACCCTCCTCCCTCCCCAAACATACCTAGTAAAGGAAGTTGCCAACCTATGAGGGATTTAGATTTCCTTAAAGTAGTTAAGTTCAGGTGTGTGATGTCACGCTACAAATGCAGATCACAATTCCTCTATCTTTAAATGCTATATCATGCTTCAGTGCATATACTAGACTTGGAACAAAACAAAGATTAGCATGCCTGTTCCCTGCCCCTGCAAGAATAGCACATATATTTGCGAAGCGTTCCATATTTTGTTTTGTTTTTCCTCTTCTTTAGAAAATGTCCTTTGTTATATGGGACGGCCCTCTTGGAGTGGGTAGAGAATAGGATACAGGGGGAAATTCAGACAAGGTAAAGACAAAAGTTTAATAAAAAGTATTTTTAAAAAGATAAGTCCTAGAGAATTGCCTGAGGTAGAATTTTTGTTTGTTTGTTTATTTATTTTTCTTTTTTTTTTTTTCATGCAACTTGCCCAGGGTCATACACGCAGTGTGAGAGACTAGATTGAAACCGAGATCTTTCTGACTCCAAGCCTAGTATGCCATAATGTCTTTAATTCCTTCTCTTTTTTTTTCTGTTAAAAGATTTGATAACTTGAAGAAGGCTTTGTCCAAGTTTTCACATTCAAAGAAAAGAGCTTGTTCCAGGCCTTGAACAAAATCTGAACTAAAAGGCTAGAGGTTTTTGAAAGCTTTCTTCAGATGTCGAGCTGAGCCTCTCTCTGTCTCTCAGACAAAAGGTTAACTCTGTGAGTGTCCTAGTCTATTAATCTTCCTGAAACCTTGCCCTCCTTTTTAGAACTTGTACCCTGGTAGATTATGGGAGTCTTCTGTCAGAGTATCTTGGGGGTCTGGCTACAGTGAAAATTAGAGCTTTCCTCTGGCTAACCATTGTCATTTGGAAGTGTTTGGTTTCTCTTACTAAAACTTGCCACTCAGGAAACATGGTTATACCTAAAAGGACTTTTGAAATGATCACTTCACTCTTTTTGTTATTACCAATTCTTTGGGGGGTGAGGAGGAAGAAATTATTGTGAGTAATCCCTTCCCTGCTCTAATTCCTTCTGCCATGTTGTGAACCATATTACAAAAGGCCACATTATACCAAGTGAGTTCCAGGATGTCTTCCCTTATCAAGCCATAAACAAGTTAAAATTCCTGAAATTAAGGGCAAGCAGGAAGAGAAACCTAAATTTCTCCATAAACAGTCTTCTCTGCAGACACAAGGACTGTGTAATACGGTAGATTCCCCAAGCATCACAGAGAAAATTAAAATGGAACAAAGTTTAAACATATCTAAGCTCCAAAATGGTATTGCTAGGAAACCTGAATAATAATAATAAAAATAAAAGGCATGAGTAATCAAGAAGCTGGATAGTCTTTATTCACACTGAAGTTTACTTGGGCACAACCAGAGTTATTTTTTAGTGAATTTTATCTCCCAGTTTATTTCAAAGACATTTCTCTCTGTATCTGTTGCTGTCATTGTCTCTCTTTCTCTGTCTCTCTGTGTTTCTGTGTCTCTATTTTTCTATGTCTCTCTCTGTCTCTGTCCAAAATTTCCCAATTCTGATTATTTTCAGTTCTCTCTCCAGCCCTGTTTCAAAGCATTTCAAGTCTCATTCAACATAAGTACTATATAAACAGAAGAGGTGGGTGTGTGAATGATTATAGGGGTAATCACTGTAAAACATCCCCAGTCCAATTCATTTTCTTTTTCATTTACAAAGACAAAATGAAACCATTGGTCATTCTTTTTAAATTTCCTTTTTTTCTTCTTTTTTTGCAAGTGTGCTCTAGTCATTAGCTTTTAAAATCACAGGTATAGGATTTCACTCTACATTTTCTCTTTTTAGGTGAAAAGAAAATGCCCTTTGATTTTTACATTCAGTGGCACAATTGAAATAAGCTTTTGAAAAAGCATCTTCCTCTCTCCTTTTCCCTTCCTTTCATTGTAAGGGCGACAATAAAACACAAACACAAATGTAAAGAATTATTGGTTTAGATGTTTTTTGTCTCCCTTTCAAGCTCTCGTTTGATGTTTGCCTCGAGAATGCCAGCGTTGTTGCAACCCCCGGCTTGAAGCATTTTCCCCATTGCTTGTGCCATGCAAACATTCCCTTAGTATTAAGGCAAATCAGAATCAGGAGGTATCTAATTGCCCTGGTTTTGATTTTGTTAATACAAAGTGAAAGGTTATAATGGAGCAGTAAAATTTCTTAAAGCTGCAGTCACCGGCAGCCACCCAAACTCCCAAGCAAGTGAAATATAAAGCCTTGAAAAGCTTCAAAAAACAAACAGGAAAATAAAAAAGTTACAGGAAATGACAATAGTTGCAGCAGCAGGTTCATAACCTCTTTATAGAAATGTTACTTTCTAACAGAAGGGGATCATGGTTATGGTTTTTGTTTTTTGATTTTTTTTTCAAATGAATCATAACTGCTTCCCCATGAAACACTTACAAATATTCGTATTGGCCTCATCAAGTCTGGGGGCAGCTAGTGAATTCCACAGTACACCAAGCATTCCCTGCCCAAATATTCCTCCTTCCATTTCTCTTTTTTTCCCCTCTCCCCTTCCAACCATGCTTGCCTCTATTCCTTTCTGATTTTCAGAGATCCCCAGGGCCACACTTACTTTCACTCATTCTTTTCAGTACAGTGTGTCTTATTCCCACCTGGGCAATCTTGTGTGAGCAGTACACAGTTGTAATGAATTCTTTACTCACCCTCCGCACACACACACCCCCCAAACCTCAATCACACCAAACAGATTGCTGCTGAGTATCAATTTAACATAAAGAATAATAAAATGATGATGTCAAAATTTCTTTAGGTCTTTCAATGTTTTCATTGATTTTACTGTATGATGGAAGGGGGGGGGGTCACTTGAATAGATGACTTAAGCTGTCTCTGTTCAGCACTTGCCAAGAGAAAGCCATCAACAGAAACTTCAGCAGACCCTGGAAGTTGGCCCATACTCTTACTTTCAAATATTCAGCACTGCCAACCCCAGCCTCAAAGTCTCCCAGCCATGACTCTTTGTTTGTTCTGAGCCCCTGGGGTAGTAAATTGCCTGCAAAGGTGAGGAAGGGGTTGGTGAGAGTGGATGGTTTGAAGTTGCAGTAACTAAAAAGTGCAGACTCTGTGTATTTTACTCTCTGACAAACTAGTCAAGAGTATGGAAGGCCCCAGATAGAATTTTCTTTTCAATACTTAAAAGCTTCTAAGAAAAAGTGAATGCTCCCTGGGAGAATTAAGTCTCATTCACACCTTAGTGTGAATAATTTTAATCAGATCATCAGAGCAACACCTAGGTGACATACCTGCACTCAGGAAATGAGAGTTTTGACAACAGAGCATGGGGGAGGGAGACTATAATCTAACCATATTAGACCATGTCTAACAGCAATACAACAGTAAGGGAAGAAGAACGTTTTTAAAGAAGATGGAAGAGGATTCAGGATGAAATATGTGGTCATTAAAATAACTATGCAATTTCCCCAAAGCAACCCAGTCCTCCACTTCTCTTATTCAATTCTGAACCTAACCCATTGTCCATTTGCACACACACGCACATATGTAGGTATATATACCTACATATATGCAAGTGCAATGAAAATGTGATGAATTTGAACTTAGGAGATATGGGGACCTTGGAAAAATCAATTTCCCTTCCTAGGCCTCAGTTTTCTCATTTGTAAAATGAAAGCATTATACTAGATGACCTTTAAGTTCCCTTCCAGCTCATAATATATATAGTCTGTACATACACACACACACACACACACATATATATATAATACATATACATCCATGTGTACATGTATATCTGCACATACACCATATATGTGTATATGTGGGTGTGTACATAAGCTAGGTATTACAATGATGGAATGATGAAATTAAGGGGAAAGAGAGTGAATAATTTTGTCAAAATAAGTTGTGAATGAGGAACTGGAAGATTGCATGATTCATTGATGTCCTGTGATGTTGAGAAAGAGAGGAAGCTCCCTAGCACTTTGGGTGGACCCCACCCCTCCCCCAGTGACGTGAACTTATGGGAAGACATGGAAAAGAGCCATACTAGGTTTGCATCACTGGGCAAAATTGTCATACTGAGGAGATAGTAGATCTATTGAGACTTTTGAAAATAGAAGAGGGAAGGGTAGTTCTGGAGTATGGAATATTTCCACAGAGGGCAGCACTGGCTGGGGTAGGGACAACCAAAGGACAGAATGAAGGAAAAGGGCTTCTTGGACTAGTGAAAGGAGGGAAGAGAGGGGATCAACAAGGGAAATGGGAGTGCACCAAGAACAAAGCAACTTTCAATTTTCTCTAGGTTCCAGATGACAGCTGATTGCTTCTGTAAAGCATTTCTCTCTGGACTTTACTACTTCTGGCAGGTATGCTTGCAAGTATCTGAATTAGAGGGAAGAAAGCTAAGGGAAGGGAATAAACATTTATTAAGTACCTACTATGGGCCAGGCACTATACTAAGTTCTTTCCAAATAATATTTCATTAATAGTCACAACAATCTTGAGAGGAAACAAAAATTTAAGAACCTATATGCATGGGTGCTCTCTCTGTCTCTGTCTCTCTGTTTCTCTGTGTCACTCTCTCTGTCTCTGTCTCTGTCTATCTCTCTTTGTCTCTCTCTCTCTCTCTGTCTTTGTCTCTGTCTCTATCTGTCTCTGTCTCTATCTGTCTCTGTCTCTCTCTCTGTCTCTCTATCTCTGGCTCTGGCTCCCTGGCTCTCTCTCTGTCTCTGCCTGTCTCTGTCTCTCTCTGTCTCTCTCTCTTTCTGTCTTTCTCCACAATGAGGATCTGAACCAAGGGTTTTTCTACTCCAAATCCAGGCTCTCTTTACCATACTACCCTGCCCAAATGTTTGTTGAATGAATGATTGCATCCTATACTATTTAAGTACAACAATAAACGCCTTCAAGAAAAAAAGACAATATCATTGGAAGCCTGTATGCTCTCTGTCACTTATCTCCAAAGCCTCAATTTTCTCAGATGTAAAATGAACTTTTTTTTGGGTCTGCGTGACCATCACAGTGACCTAAATCTATGCTCCAATGCCTTTAAAGTCCTCCAAACTCTAATTTCCTTGCTACCCTCCCCCACATACACAAGCACCACCCCTGTGCCTGCCCTGAATGTTTGTGCATATTTTACCTCACTTTATCAAGTCAACAATTCCTTTGATTGGGGAACCAAGGAAATCCTCTGAATTAAGCTGGCAGTCCACTAAAGTCATCTGAGACTGTTGCTACGTCCGAAATATTACAAAGGACCTGCTGCATTATTAATCTGACAAAACTTTTTGCTCAGCAAGCCATGGCAAAGTTTGCAAAGATTAGCTTTGGGGTAATACAAAATTAAATATTTACAGGAAAACAAGTTCTTCAACTCCAGGGATGTGCTCAGGGACAGCACATTTGACTCTTATCATAAAGAGCAAAGTCCCCTCTAGGATATTGGTGGCCACATATAACAAAAGACATGATTAAGTAGCTGAGACCATCCACAGGCCGCAAGCATGGCTTTGCTATTGTTGCTCTCTTTAATCTCACAACATGGACTCTCCCGTAGATGAAAAGGTCATTTCTTAAAGGCACATTTTGAGTTGAAAAAAAAACAAAACAAATAATGCCCTGCAGTCCACATGAAAGTATGAAATTTTGTTCTTGATATTGTTTTCTATTTGCTGATATGACAAGGTGGCTAAGTAGCCTTGACCTGCTTACGGGCTTAGTAACAACCTCCATTTTTTCATGTGCTCTTTAAAATGCTATCAGCAGAAAATTTGCCACATACTTCCTGAGAATTCGAAATGTGTTGGGGGTTTTCATGGGAATTTGGCTTGCTCAAGGCAAAGTTGTACCAAGGTCAGTCTTACACAAAGGTGAGGTAAAAGACTGCTTTTGAAGGTCGATTTTGCCTCCCAAACATCTCCCCTACAAGCTTATTTCACGTGTTTGAAATCCCAACACTGAAGAGTCTTTACTTTCAGCTCAGAGATGACTTTCTTATGAAAGAAGAACTGAGAATTTTCAGTATCTAACTTGTTACAGTTTCTAATGAGCTTATTAAATGTTTTACTTTTAGCAGACAGCTGTGATCATTGAAGTCTAAGGAGTTATATAGGCAGTTAGTTTAGGTGGTGCAGTGGATAAATTGCCAGGCCTGGAGTTAAGAAGACTCATCTTTCTGAGTTCAAATCTGTCTTCAGACACTAGCTGTGTGATCCTGGGCAAGCTACTCAAGCCTCTTTATCTCAGTTTCTTCATCTATAAAATGAGCTGGAGAAGAAAAAGAAAACAAAATCCAGTATCTTTGTCAAGAAAACCCCAAACTGGAGTCATGAAGAATAGGACATGACTGAAACAAATGAACAATAGCAAGGGAGTTATATATAAATATGAGTGTATATTATGACTATGCAAAAATGGATGCATATACATACAGGTATATTGTGCATGTGGCTATATACACAAATACACATGTATACAAGGAATGGGGCATATGCATTATTTAGGTACATAAACATGTCTATTCATGCATGTATTATATATAACACATAGTGCATATCTTATATAATATGAATATTTAAATATGTAAAATGGGAAATAGGAGAGGGCATGCATTTAAGAGAAGCAAAATGGTTGTGACCAGTCATGGTTCTAGTAACATATTTTTTTTATTTTTATAAAACTCCAAATCCACTCTACAAGTTTAAAGTGTAAACATATTGTGTGTATACATATATACATATATTTATATGCATGTAGTGACTGAATATATTACATATGCACAGGAATCTTCTAAATGGCCCAGTGGATAGAGTTTCATGCATGGAATCAAGAAGAGCTGAATTCAAATTCAGCCTCAGACACTTGCTAGCTGTATGACCTTAGGCAAGTCATTTATCCTCTATTTGCCTCAGTTTCCTGATATGTAAAATGGGGATAATAATAGTGACTATCTCCCAGGGTTTGTGAGAATCAAATACAAAAATAACATAAAGTGCTTAGCACAGTGCCTGAAATATATCAAGCACTATATAAAGTTAGCTGCTATTCATATTCCTATTATGATTATTATTATGTGTTCATGTGTATACATATGTATGTGTATACTTAGGCATTTCTTCTCTTTTCAGATATCTGAATATTGCATTTTATCCTGAGTACTACATTTTTCAAAGGACATTGATAAGGTTGAGTGCATTAGAGTGCACTCATTCATTAGAGTGCACTACAAAATTATTAGAATGGTGAGGGGACTTGAAACCACATGATGTCAAAGGAGCTGGGGATAAAATCTGGAGAAGAGAAGGATTGGGGACACATATGATACTTCAAGGATCTGAAGGGTTGTCCTGAGGTAGAGCAGTAAGATTTGTTAGGCGTGGTGTCAGAGGACAGAACTAGGAATGAACCAGATAGAAGTTACAGAAGGGAAATCTTTAGTTGATTGTAAGAAAAAAACAAACCAACAGAAACCCCCCACTTCCTTACAAATGAATCTGTACATGAGTACAATGAGCCACCTCAGAACTGATATTCAGTTCTTATTGAATACATCAAAGAAGGGATTCTTTATGAAGTCCAGCTTGGACTGGGGTGTACTTTGAGGACCCTTCTAACTGTGAAGTTCTGATTCAGTGAAAATGACATTCAGGGTTAAGTTCAATCACTATCCAGGAAACATAGCCCTGAGTTGTAATATACACTGCCCAGGTGGGACCCTGGGCATATGGGACAGAATGAACAGAAGCAATCACAAACAGAAAAAAATAACAAAACTGAAAAGCAAGATGGAAATGTATAACAAACCATACAACCAAAGATGCCAGGAAAGCTAGATACTTCCTTTAACTTTTTCCAAAATACTTCCATTTAAATCATAAACAGAGAACAGTTTATTCCATATTCCCATTCACAAGTTAGTCCTGGATAAAACTACCCAGAATCCTATTTCAATTAGATCAGTGATGTCTGAGTAGGATTTGTCATATCTACAAAAGAAGCTAAGGAAATTCTTTTGATGCCAAGTCACCAGGCAGAATTTCCATGGGTAGAAGGCATTTTCTGCTTTCTTTCCCCATTCTGGAAAAGTACAGAAAGTACAGTCATTCCCACAGGCCTTGTTATGCCTACATATGGGCCTAGGTCTTTAATATTCTTAACAGAGGAACTGGCTTTTTTTTCTCCATTACTTTTTTTCCCTTTTTCTGGCAATAATAGGGAGACATGACCAACCTGTAATAGAAGTAATACATGCCCCTCTAAGCTAAAAGTCCTGAATTCTATTTTCAACTTTATGGATCAGTCAGTCTTCATCGAATGAAGAAAACATGTACAACTTAATACCAATGAAGGGGATCAGAGATATGCATACTATAAACCAATTTTATACCTTCTAAAGTCTCTTAAGCTTTGTAATATGGTATGATTTTTTTCTTGCCAATACATTCACTTTCCTAAGTATGCTCTAATTATGATGACATGAATGGATGCAATGTAGTCAGTAGAAAGAACACTGGCTCAGAAGCCAGATGACCTGTATTCAAATCTTGCCCTTGACACCTCTTACTTGTGTGACCACAAGTCACTAAGCCTTGGTAGGCGTCAGTTTCTGGTGTGAAAAATGAGTGGGTTATATTAGACAGATTAGAGATACCTTCTAGCTCTAGGTCCATGATTGCAAATTAATCAATCTATCTATCAATAAACTAGTGTTTATTAACCAATGATTACATGCCAGGCCCTGTGCTAAATGATAAATATACAAGTAGTATCTAGTAGGCAGCGAAGTGTCATGGTGGTTCGAGGGTGGGAGTTGGATTCACTTGCCCTTTCTTTGCCTCAGCTCCCTCAACTATAAAATGAAGATCATAACACTACCTCCTTCACAGGATTGTTGCAAGGATCAAATGAGAAAACACGTGTAAAATGCTGTATTAATGCTAGTTAATGACATTATTATGATTAAGTACAAAGAATGAAACAATTCCTACTCACAAGGACCTTACACTCTAATACAGGAGACAAGGAGAGAGATAGATAGGTAGATAGATAGATAGATAGATAGATAGATAGATACATACATACATACATACATACATACATACATAATGGGGGCGTGTGTGTGTGTGTGTGTGTGTGTGTGTGTGTGTGTGTACAGTACCTGATTCACCCAACCCTCTCCTGTGGCTCCAAGAAACCATAGAACACACAGGGGTCAAACCTTACTAAAAGGTCTTGGCAGGCAGGCTAAACCAGTTCAAGGAGAACCAGCAGTTGATGAGTTAGTGGGATGTGTGCCCCAAGCATCTGAAGACTTTTGCCAACAAAATGGACAGATGAGAACAATTTGTTCAAAAAGTTATGTAAGCAGCTAAAGACAATGCTATGAAATGCTTAGAGCTTGGTCAGACATCAAAGACACCAAGGTCACCCACTACATCTCAAGCCATCACCAGTCATACTGACTTTTGTCCTGCCACTGGACTTTGATAATTCAGGAAGAGAGAGTGAGACTGCCTCACTTAAATCCAGTTCACAGGCAAGCTAAGACATCATCCATGATGTTGTTGATCTTAAAAAAAAATCTTTTAAAAAGGGTAAACAACGATACAAGCAGCATAAACTAAAAGTGAATAAATACAAATATGTCAAAAGTATTTAATGAAGGAAGGTATTAGCAGTTAGAGGGATCAAGAAAGACTTCATGTATAAGACAGTACCTAAACTGCATCTAAAAGGAATAGAGATAGCTAACATTTATATAGTTCTTTAAGGTTTGTAAAACAAAAATTTACAAGCATTATCTCATTTGACATTAAAATCAATCTGTATTTCCTGAACACATATCAGCTGATCCCAGGAGGGAACCAGTCAAGTGATGTGTTGGAAAAACTGGGAGCCAATCCAGGGTTTAAAAAGAAAATTAGTCATATAACACACAGTGAATAGTAAAAAACAAGGCAGTGAAAAGTTGATTATATTTCAATAGTATTTATTACTGGATATGATTCATTCATTCATCCATCCAAAAAATTTTTTTTAATTTTCAAATGCTTACATTTAGAATACTTTAAAGTCCTTGAGTCAGGTGCTGTATCTTTTGCCCTAGCCTAGTCCAATGTCTCCTCTATCATAGATACTCAAAAATGCTTGTTGAATTGTAAATCATGATGGGTATAGAGGGAACAGAGATTCACAACATGAGTTGGCCTATTAATACCTGTGTAATCTTAGAGTTGACAAAGATATTTAACCTCTGGCCTCTAATCTTCATCCATAAAATGGCAGGCTTTAGCTAGGTAACTGATTCCTTAAAGTGCTAAAGTTCAGATCTTATAACTTCTAAGTTAATGGACTTGCTCTCACAAAGTTTATACTCTAATAAGTCAGATGCAATAATACATAAAACACTAAACAAGATATGGCATGAATTTAAAAGTAATAAAATATTTGTGAGGATTAATGTTTCTAGTTTCAAATCCTTCATTTTCATAAGATCATATATTTTGTATTAAATTTCAGAAGTAAAATACACCTTTTATACTAATTTTACAAATATTATATTTGTTGAGGGTCTAATCACCCTGAAACTATTCTTGTTTGTCTAACTCATCCTAAAATAGTCAGGGAATAAACTATTAACTGTCATATCCAACTCCTGCTTTTCCACATTTTTAGATCTCTTGAGAGTTTGCTTTTAATTATTCATGGACCACTAAAAAGAACCTAATCAAATGGTTATAAGGTAATCTTTATCATGTTGGATGAAGTATTTAATATCAGAGTCAGTAGATAGTTAGCCACTATCTACTATGATTTCTATTTGTTTATCTATTTTTAAATATACACCTTATCTATAAAAACAGAATTAAATCCATATTGACTGATTTAAAACTAAAAATGCTCCAAATCTATTCATTAAACATAGAATTTAACAGCTTGCTTCTTGTAAGATTACAATGATCAATGTCCCCAAATATTCCCTTGGAAAATAATGGCCAAGGTCTATAGGTTTGTTTTCCAGTGTTAGATTTGTATTATAATCTTTTCTTTGCTACTCCACAAAGAGAGTAAAGAACTCCCTAGGCCAGGAGTTTAAAAGAATCCCTAAGTACCACATATTCTCTACAAATGTGCTTAACTACCTTTGTACATCATATATATATATATATATTTGCTTTTTGGAGGGCAATTGGGGTTAAGTGACTTGCCCAAGGTCCCACAGATAGTTTTTGTGTTAAGTGTCTGAGGCCGGATTTGAACTGTGGTCTTCCCTACTCCAGGCCAGTGCTCTATTCACTGCTCCACCTAGCCACCCCTGTACATCATATTTTAGCCCATTCTCCTCAAGGACCTTGTGTGTGTGAGGGGAGAGAGTGCTCCCCAGTTTGAAGGATTTATTGTAACTATCATTGTTGCTAAACAGATATAGCATTCTAGAAGTCAAAAAAGAACGGTTGAGTAGATATTGCTCGCACATTGGATGGGTGCTCATGAACTATAATATTAGAAATTCTGACCCCTTATGATTACCCCTGAAATCCAAAGGTAGCCATAATTAGCAGCTTAAATGGCAGTTGGGAGAATGAATCCTGAGTAGGTACTATACTTTGATCTAAAATCCCATTGTCTAGCTTGTCTAGATTGTTTTGTTCATGTGCATTATATTCCTGTTAATTAGGTCTATAACAGGGATGGAACCCAGTTCAGCATATATTTTTCTGAATTCTAATAACTTATACTATCCTAGTCCCTAAATGACACTCTGCTTAGAAATTCATGTCTCTGGAAGTACTAATAAGAATTTTAATGGCCTAAAATAAAGTTAATATAGCTTCAAAGATGCCAAATTTACTACCAAGGAATAGGCAACACCGGGAGAATAAAGTTATTATTATTGTTGTTGTTGTTAATATAGCATTAGTTGTTATATAGTTTATTGTTATTTAATTATATATTAACTATTAATTATAATTAATGGATATAATCAATTGTTGCATATTATTATTAATATGTTAATACTCATCTTTTACACATAAAAAACTGAAGGCTTTTTATGAGGGAAAGGAATTAAATAGACCTCTGTTCCCAAGAAATTTGGGAAATTAACCAAGATGATTGAACTCTCAAAGGGAGAGAATAAGCAAATGAAAACATTAGGAGTACTCAGTTACACTTTCTGTGCTCTCATTCATGTTAAAGAATATCAAAGGAACCAGATAAATCTGGCAGAACACTTTCTGAAGGCCACATCATTCAAAGAAGAAATATCTTTCTAGAAAATCATCCATCATTAGTGTTTTCTAATTGCTGCTTTTCAAACTTGTTGTGAAATGTTTCATTTTTCTCTGAGACCCTGATGCAATCTTATGTCTCCATGCTTGGTGAAAAGGAAAACACAGTTCTAGAAAAAGCAATCCATCTTTTCCTGTAGAATCATAGTAATAAAATACAGTATTGAGGATCCTACCCCAATCCATCTTTTTAAGGCAAAGCTGGGCTCAAGCTATTCCTTTCTTAAAACAAAACAAAACAAAACAAAACAAAACAAGAAGACCCTTCAATGTCTCCCCATTGCCTATTGCTCAAGTTGCAAAAGTCTCCTGACTTATCTCCTGGTTTCTAGTCTTTTCTTCTTTAATTTGTCCTACTTTCTGCTGCTAGATGAATCTTCACATTGCACAGTTTTGATTCAAGATAGAACACTTCCTTTTCTCGGAAAATATTATTTTTCTTTCAATAGTCCAAACTTTTGATAAGGCCCTTACCTTTGCCTAGAGTACTCTGTGTCCTTTCTTTCTGTTGAGGTCCAATATAAAGACCTAGGTCTTTATCAAGACCTATTAGAAAAACAATTGCTATTTTGAAAACTTCCCTAATCCCTCCCAACTGGAAATGATAATTCCTTTTTCTGCACAAAGAATATATTCTTTGTGTTTCTGTTTACCATATTGGCTTGTAAAATTGTTAGCTATATGCTTAATTTCTCTACTAGATTAAAAGCAAATTGATCAAGAGCACTATTGTACAATGTAAAAACATTTTAACTAAGTATAACAGGACTGTGGCACAAATCCTAATTACCTAAAACAGAGGCATCCATGCAGAAGATTCTAGATACTTGTTCCATAAGAAGACTGACACATGCATGGAATTCTCTGCTGATCTACCATGTTGGTGGGAACATCCTATCTTTATATTGGTGGCGAGGACTGAGATCATGATATATAAATCTACTATATATCAAGCTGATGAATAGGCATTTTGTCTTTGACTGACATTTCCAGTAAAAGAGAGCTCTCTTATGAGACAGCTAATTCCATTTTGTGTTAAGGGAATTTTTATTCTTATTTTGGCCCTAAATTTTCCATAAATTTCCAAATATTAATTATGTAAATGATAGTTATCCTATTTTATCATCATCATTATTGTTGATTCTCCTCTCTAAAAGTGTCAGTCAATCATTCAACAAGTATTTATTAAGTATTTACTTTGTACCAGGAACAGTTCTGAAATCTGGGACACGCAGTCACACAAAGCCAAGTTTGTTGAGGACTGAGATCATGTCTTCTCAGAATATCATATTCTTATTGCTGGAGGGGATCTAAGAAGTCATCTAGTCCAACCTAGACCTGAGTATCAATAAACAAGTCCAACAAATGGTCATCCAACCTTTATAAAAATGCTACCAATGATGAGTAAGTCATTACCATCCAAGGTTATCCTTTGAGCAGCCCTGGCTTTTAAGGGCATTTTCTTTTTTAAAATATTTTAATTTTTTAAAATTTATTTATTTATTTTTGATTTCAACATTCATTTCCACAAGATTTTGAGTTACAATTTTTTTCTACCTGTCTTTCCCCTACCCCCAACCCCAAAACAGCAAGCCTATTGAATACCCCTTCTCCCAATTTGTTCTCTTTTATATCCTCCCCCATTACCCCCAAACCTTCTAATACGGCAAGATGGATTTCTATACCCCAGTGATCTTACATCCAAGTTGCATGTAAAAAAATAATAATTTTTAAAAACATTTGTTTTTAAAACTGAGTTCCAGATTTTTTCCCTTCTTCCCTCTTCACCCACCCCCACTGGGAAGATAAGCAATTCAATATAGTTTGTACATGTGTAGTTACCCAAATAATTTCCATAGTAGTTCTATTGTGAAAGACTAACTATATTTCCCTCCATCCTATCCCACCCCCCCACTTATTCTATTTTCTCGTTTGACCCCTATACCTTTTCCAAAATATTTGCTTCTAACTACCCTCTCCCCCAATCTGCCCTCCCTTCTATCATCTCCCCTCTTATCCCCTACCCCTCTATTTTCGTATAGGATAAGATACCCAATTGAGTGTGTAGGCTATTCCCTTCATAAGCCAAATTCAATGAGAATCAGGTTGTCCCCTTACCTTTCACATTCCTGCTCTTCCCCTCCATTGTAACAGTTTTCTCTTGCCTCTTTTATATGAGATAATTTACCCTAATCTATCTCCCCCTTTCTCCTCCCAATAAATTCCTCTCTCACCTCTTAATTATGTTTTTTAGATATCATCCCTTCATATTCAACTCATCCTGTGCCCTCTGTCTATGTATACATGAACATACATTTGCCCACACTCACATATATATTTATATATACATACACTGTCATATAGATACATATATATTCCTTCAACTATCGCCATACTGAGAAAAGGCTTACAAATTACAATCATCGTTTTTCCATGTAGGAATGTAAATAGGTCAACCTTAATAAGTTCCTTATGGTTTCTTTTCCCAGTTTACCTTCTCATGCTTCCAAGTCAAATTTTCTGTTCAACTCTGGTTTTTTCATTAAGAGTGCTTGAAAGTCCTCTATTTCATTGAATGACCATATTTTCCCCTGTAGCATTATACTCAGTCTTGCTGGGTAACTGATTCTTGGTTTTAGTCATAGCTCCTTTGACCTCCAGAATATCATATTCCAAGTCATTTAATCCTTTAATGTAGAAGCTGCTAGATCTTGTGTTATCCTGATTGTGTTTCAAACAATCCTCAAATTGTTTCTTCCTGACTGTTTGCAATATTTTCTCCTTGATCTAGGAACTCTGGAATTTGGCTATAATATTCCTAGGAGTTTTCTTTTTGGGATCTTTTTCAAGAGGTGATCAGTGAATTCTTTCGATTTCTATTCTGCCCTCTGATTCTAGAATATCAGGGCAATTTTGTTTGATAATTTTCTGAAAGATGGTGTCTAGACTCTTTTTTTGGTCATGGCTTTCAGGTAGTCCAATAATTTTTAAATTATCTCTCCTGAATCTATTTTCCAGATCAGTGTTTTTTCCAATGAGATATTTCACATTGCTTCTATTTTTTTGATTTATTTGGATCTTTTTTATAGTATCTTGGTTTCTCATAAAGTCATTAGCTTCCAATTGCTCCAATCTAATTTTGAAGGAGTTACTCTCTTCAGTGAATCTTTGAAATTCCTTTTCCATCTGGAAAATTCAGTTTGGTTTTGTTTGTTTTTTTTGAGAAATGATTTTTTTAAATTTAAAAATAGTGTGTGGGGGGTGCATGGCTTTCTTTCTGTCTCCAGTCTTTACCAGCACAGAATCCCCTGGTTGAAACAGGTGAGCTGAGGCTGAACTCGGGATCGGGATCAGCAGGGCATGAGGAGTTTTTCTGAGTGGCCTGTAGACCCCCCAAACTGGAGGTCCTGGATCCATGAAAGGCTGAATGAGGAGCAAGTCAGAGTCAGGAGGCAGGAGGCAGGCTCAATCTTCCCTCCTCGAGACCTGGGGCCCAGGAACGTCATCAGGGGCTAGCTGACTTGGTACATGCCCAAATCAGACAGTCCAGATTCAGTTTTTTAAGAAACTCTTCTCCTCACTGGCTTTTTGGGCTTCTTTTTGCCATTTGAGTTAGTCCATTTTTTAAGGTGTTATTTTCTTCAGTGTATTTTTGAGTCTCCTTTAGTAGGCTGTTGACTTGCTTTTCATGATTTTCTCACATCATTCTCATTTCTCTTCTTAATTTTTCCTCCACTTCTCTTACTTGATTTTCAAAATCCTTCTTGAGCTCCTCCATAGCCTGTAATCAGCTCATATTTTTCTTGGAGGCTTTTGATGCATGAGTTCTGATTTTACTGTCTTCCTCCTGCTCCATGCCTTGATCCTTTTTGTCCCCAAAAAAGGATTCTATGGTCTGTTTTTACTTCTTCTGCTTGCTCATATTGCCAGCCAATTACTTGACTTTTGATCTCTTTGCCACAGTAGAACTCTGCTTCCAGAATGGAGAGAGTTTTGTCCCAAATGACTGGGCTTTTCACAGCTGCTGGAGGTATTAGGAGGGCACCCACTTTGCAGCCCCCACAAGCTCTGGCTCACTGGCCACATACCCCAGGACCACCACCCAAGACTGCAATCCAGATGTAAGCAGTTTTAAAGCAAGAGAAATTATCCTCTGAATAGTTTGGTCCCCCTATGATCTGCAGGCCAGGAGCTCTGGATGCAGCCACACTGGAGCAGCTGCAGAGCTGCTGCACCTCCACCTGTTTCTTGCCCTGGGAGGGGTGGGGGGAGCAGGGGCCTGACTGCACTCTTCCATCTTCCCCATTACAACAGAGTTCCACACTGACCTTTTATTTTGTCTTTGGTGTTTATGGGTTGAGAAGTCTGGAAACCACCACAGCTGCTGGTGATTCACTCTCCTGAAATTTGTTTTGGTCACCATTGGCCAAGGCCACCCTGGGGCCAGAACCACATGGCTCATGGGGGATTGAACTCAGCTCCCAGCTAAGTAAAATTGGCCCTTCTAGTCAGCCTTCCAGGCTTCCTTCAGCAGATTTGTTTCTCTCTGTCACTTTGTGGGTTCTGTAGCTGTAAAAATTTTTTAGAGTCATTATTTTACATGTATTGGAAGTGATTGGAGTGGGAGTTCATGCCAAGTTTGTGCTTCTACTCTGCCATCTTGGCTCCACCCCTGGCATATTTTCTTTTTAACAAGACGGAAATGTACTTCTTTGCAACTTCCAAGCAAAATGACTCTTCAAAAATCTAGAGATACCTATCATTCCCTTACGCCTCCAAATCTCTTCTCCAGTTTAAAAAATGCTAACTCCTTCAATTTATCATTTACATACACACACACAAACACACATATATGTATGCATGTATGTGTGTGTATGTGTATAGAGAGACAGAGAGGGAGAGAGACAGAGAGACAGAGACAAGGAAAGGGGAAGAGGGAGGGAGAGAGAGAGAAAGAGAGGGAGAGAGAAAAAGAGAGAGAGAGAGAGAGAGAGAGAGAGAGAGAGAGAGAGAGAACATGGCTTCTATCATCCTCTGAATAACAGAGGAGATAACAGATACCATTATTCAAATAGTCTTCTATTTGTCAGTGTCCTCCCTAAAATATGATACCCAGGGATAAAAAATGAAAACTTAAAAATTAGAGGAGAAAGAGATGAATTAGAAACCAATAAAAGTATAAAACTAAAAGACAAAATGAAAAACTCATTCTTTGAAAAATCTAACAAAATTGATGTTTGTAACCAACCTGATTATAAAGTAGAGGAAATTAAATCAAATTAGCCAAACAAAAAGTGAACATGGCAAAATCAAAACATAGAAGAGGGGGGAAGAATGATCATAAAATATAGCATATATATTCCAGAAAAACTAAAAATTCAAAAAATATGTTATCTAGAAAAATGTAAAATACCCCAATTAACAAAACACCTAATAGAAAATTTAACTAATTCAATGTCAAAAAAAGAAAGGAAGAAAGAAAGAAACAACTACCAAAGGGGTGGGAGATTATCTTAATCCAGTTAGATTTATAAGATTCATTCATAAATTATATAAATTATTCTCAAAATTGAGAAAAGACACTATGCTAAAAATCATTTGATGAAATAAAAATAGACCTAATACCTAAAATGAGGACAAAGAAAAGAAAGAAAATCCCAGGCTAAAATCATCAATGAATATCAATTCAAAATTCTTCTGTAAAATTCTGGCAAAAAATTACAGCAATTTATCCAAAAAAACATTTATGATGATCAAGTTGGATTTGTACCAGGGACAAAAGAATGGATCAGTATTAGGAAAACAACATAATTAATCATGATAGAACAAAATCATAAAAAAATACATAATTATATTAATAAATGAAAAAAGCCTTTCACAAAGTAAAACATTCACCCTAAAACCACTATAATTAAAAGCTTGTTTTTCAGTCATCCAATTATGTCTGACTCTTTGTGCCTCCATATGGGGTTTTCTTGGCAAGGATAATGGAGTGGCTTGCCATTTTCTTCTCCAGAGAATTAGGCAAATAGAGGTTAAGTGACTTACTTAGGATCACATAGCTTAATAAGTATCTGAGACTGGATTTGAACTCAGGTTTTCCTGACTCTAGTGCCTTATACACTAAGCCATCTAGCTGCCCCCATGGGCATAGGAAGACCTTTTCAAAATACAGTAAGTATACATCTTAATCAAAAAGGTAGTACTATATGCAATGAGGAAATACTAGAAGCTTTCTCAATAAATACAAGATTAAAGCAAGTGTGCCCTCTTTCTCTATATTTATTTCATATCATTCTAGAAATTCTGGCAATAATAAAATAATGAGAGAAAGCAATAATAAAAGAGAATGAAAATGAAAGCATTAAGCTAGTCAAAGGGTACAGAAAAAAATTCTTATTTAAATAACTTAGAAATTTCCTAGGGAATTTAGCAAATGAATTAATTGAAAGAATATTTTCAGTAGAGTAGCAGGATACAAAACAAATACAGAAGCATTAAGAACATCAGAAGTGAACATTAGAAAGGAAAATGCTATTTAAATGACTTAAAAATGCTTAAATTATCTAGGAGTCAATCTACCAAAGCACACTCAATACTTGTAGATATATAGCTACAAAATGCTTCTTAAATAAAGAATTATGTAAACAACTGCAGTAATATCCAATACCAATGATTAGGTTTTGTAAACAAATTAAATTTAAGCTCATTGTTTAGTATTTAAAACTCTTTGCAACCTTACTCCTTCCTAATGTTCCAGTCTTGTTTTTCATTTGTGTCCGCAAAACATTATGGTTTAAATCTAGCAATACTGGGCTACTTGCTGTTCTTCTCATGCAGTTCTCTTTCACATCTTATGTTCTTTGTAATGGCTGTCTCCCATGACTAGAAAGCTCTTTACTAATATTCATCTTTTAGAATCTCTGCCTTTCTTTAAGGTACAGCTAAAGCATCATCTCTTGCTCATCATCCTCTTTCTCAGTCTTTCCATCTTTTACCACATGTCCCTCTAAGGCTACTTTCCATTTACTCTTTATATATTTTGTGTGTATCAATGTATATATATATATATATATATATATATATATATATATATATATATATATATATTGTCTTCACCTTTAGAGAGTAAGTACCTTGAGGGCAGTGACTATGAGCTAATATTTGTTTTAAAAAAAAAAAGCAGTAAGCACAGTGCTGGTATATGGTAGGTGTCATATAAGTGCTTATTCTCTTCTCTTTTTCTTCCTAAACCCAGCATTTAGCACAAGACTAGCACAGAGTATTCATTTTGCAAATGTTTTTGATTGATTGATTGATACCATGAAAGACAATTAGAAAAGAACCAGAGCAAGTACTTTTTACAATTCTGGTTAGGGTATGAATTATTAACCAAACAAGCAATAGAGAAATTTAAAAAAATACTAAGTAGGTAATTTCAATTGCATTGATAAGATTTGGAACAATTAAAATTAATTCATTGAGATAAGAAGAAAAACATTTGACTGAACAAACACTTTGTATTAAAGTTTTCTAATACTATCTAAGATATATAGGCAACTCTTACAAACATTATCAAAAGCTATTCCCCAATTAATAAGTAATCAAAGGATATTAACTAACAGTTATCAAAAGAAGAATTGCAAAGTATTAACCATTTTATGAAAGAATTCTCCAAAGCATCAATTCCAAGGTAAATGAAAATCAAAATAATTCTGAATTTTCACTTCACATCTAGCAAAATGGCCACAAAGACAAAAAATAGTAATAGAAATATTGAATGAGTTTTGGAATGGTAAGCATACTGACGTATTGTTGTTGATGTTTTGAAATAATCCAACCATTCTGTAAAGAAATTGGTAATTGTTTGAAGTGAGATTTTCTCTAAATCCAGAGATTGAACTGCTAGGCATATAACCCAATGTAATAGTAATGAATTTTAAAGATCCCCTTGTATTGGCTTGGTTTTTGGGTTAAGTGTTAAAACCCAGAGCTTGTGAATCCCACTTGTGGGATGTACTTGTTGACGTGAAAAGAGAGGACTGAACTGGGAGGAGCTGGTGCTGTGGATTTAGAAAGGAGGCTCGAGCAAAGAGAGGCAGAAGAACTTTTGGAAGCAGCATTGTGGAGGGATAGAGAGAGAGAGAGAGAGAGAGAGAGAGAGAGAGAGAGAGAGAGAGAGAGAGAGAAAGAGAGAGAGAGAGAGAGGATTGCTGAGGGCCAGTTGGAGCTGCCCAGGCCTTTTGAGAGCTGCCACTCAGAGCTGCCAAGGACTGAAGAGACATGGCTGTGATGCTGGTATTTTGTCTGTCTGTTTTAATGTTGTTTTGCCAGATTCATCTGCTGGTGAAGGACAGTGCTGTTGTTGCAGAGGTCCTAGAACCTTGCTGTTGGTTCAGAAGCCCTGAAGAAGGATTTTCTTGTTGTATTTTTACAGAAATCCTGGAAGAGGGTCTTGCTGATCAGGGGTCCTAAGACTGCAGGCAGAGAGTGAACTGATGAGGACATTGGCAATGTATATTGTGGCTTTGTTAAGCTTTGTCTCCCCAGGAATAGAGATTGCTGAGAATTTGCCTTGGTCAAGATGAAGAAAAGACCTCTCTTTGGGTATTAAATGCTGTGATGATGTCTTAACCTTGCTGTAGCTCCGGGGTAGGGGTAGATGGCCTTTGTGACTCTCCACTTTCCCTTTTGAGAAGGCTTTAACTGATGATAATTGTAATTCAGTTTTTATCCAGGGGTGGGAAACTTGACTTTTTGTGCTCTGTGATTGGCCAAATGAATATACTTTGTTTATATTTAGAAGCTAATCTTAATCTCAATTTGAGGAGACTTTGTGTTTGACTAAATGAATGTACTGCCCAGGGGTTCTTGGAAATTATTGAATTACACTTGGTGAATTCTGTATTTTGATTTTCTCTGTTCTATGAATGTTTTGCCTTAATTTGTTGCTGAATAAAATGGAGAGTTACTATGCTGGTATTCTGAACCTTAGAAGTTGCCTTTGCTTGGCATTACACCCAAGAAGGCCAATGGCAAAAAGAAAGATTATATATATATGTTTATTATATATATATGCTTATTATATATACATATATATACACACACACATACATACATACATTGTGTGTGTGTGTGTGTATAATTATAATAGCACTGACTGAGGAATGGCTAAACAAGTTAGTTGTTCAAGAGTGCAATCGATTATTTGACTAATTGACTATTATTGTGTTATATGAAGTGATAAATACAGATAAAATAGGAATATATGTGAACTAATACAAAGTGAATCAACCAGGGATGTAATGTATAAAATGACTACAAAAATGGAAAAATAACAACAATAAAGACAAAACATTTGAAACCAACTGCTGTGAAAGCAAGTGCCTGCACTTAAAGAAAAAATATATGGAAAAAGTACTTACTTTCCTTTTCTTCAGAGCTGGGAGACTATAGATGTGTTGTTGACTTTTTTTGTTTCTTGGTTACTTTTGTACTTTTTTCTCTTTTTAACTGTTATAAGAAATGGATTTCTGGAAGAAGAAAGGCCAAGAACACAATAGGCTATATAGTTTATTTAAAAATAAAAGACATCAATAAATTATTTTTAATAGAACCAAGAACCAAAAAACAATATTCAATACGTATTTTAACAAGGACAGGGTACAATGAGATGATCAGTGTGTTGCAGACCAAGATACTCATGGGTCTTGGTTGAGAAGTGGGCATGAAGGCTGTAGCTATTCATGGAGTTAGGCTCCCAGTTGAGAGTCTCCAAATCCTTTGTGTCTCAGCAGTTTCTTAAATCTATTTCCCTACTTCTGGGATATTTAAATAAAGATACGTGAACTTGATACTTCTCTTAATATTTTGAAAACGAAATTTTAACATAATATATCTCTTTCGTAATCCTACATAGTTTATTTAATGCATTTGAAAATATTTTGAAGTGCCTTAGGCTTCACCAAATTGGTGAAGGAACTTGTGACCAAGAAATAGGATAAGAACACTTGTTATACCTCTATAAACCTTTATGTATTGTCTGATTGTATTCTGCCAACTTCCCACCAAACTATTGGAAATGACCCAATAAACTCATCCTTGCTAAAATTTAAATAGTAAGATGCCAATAAGATCCAGCCTCCACCATGTGTCTCACTATAACCACAGGTACTTTTTATTCATCTTGCCACCAGCCCATCTCACACAACCATTGCTTTCACCTATGCTGTTGCTAGAATCTCCTAACTTCCTTGCCCCATCAAGAATTTCTTATCACTCCAGTCCATATTCCACACTGAACACTTGTATCTTAGAGAATGTCTCTAATAATGCAGAACAATGAAGTCTCCACTGGAATTTATTTTTATAATATTTCACTGTAACCCTTTCAAATTGTATCACAGCCCATGAATAGCAATAGTTTCAGGTGAGGAGGGAGAATGTATGCCAGTATTATCAAATAACTTAAGGGCTGCCAGATAGAAGAGTGATTAGACTTGTTCTTTATATACAACCTTTTATATATTACTTTCCTCCATAATCTCCTATGATCCTGACATACTGGCCTATATTATGCTTCTCATATACTGTTTTCCATCTGTAGTCTCCGTGTCTTTCTGGCTGACTCCAATGCCTGGAATGCTCTCCCTCCTCACACTAGCTTCTTTCAAGCCTCAGCCACTTTTGGGGGGACACTTTTCCTTGTCTGCCCTGTCTGGTGGTTCATTCCTTCTAAGGTTACATTCTATCTATACTGTATGTATAAGTATACAGGATATATGTGTATACCTGGTTATGTACACATTGTCTCTAAATTCCTTACAGGCAGAATGTGTTTTTGGCTTTGTGTGTCTGTGTGTCCCAGAGTTTAGAATTGTTCCTGGTATGCGGTAAATACTTAACAAACACTTGCTGATTGATTGACTGACACCTCTAGAGAGGAGAGTCAATAATGATGATGATAAAATAACTATCATTTACATAGCTAATACTTGGAAATTGATGGAAGATTTAGGTAAAAAATATGAGGAAAAATTCCCTAACAATTAGGACAGAACCAAAATGGAATTGGCTGTCTCATAAGAGAGCTCCCTTTCGCTGGAAATGCTAGTCAAAGACAAAATGCCTATTTGTTAGCTTGTTATATAGTAGATTCATACATCAGAAAAAGGGATGGATCCTTTGCACTGTAATATTCCTCCCAACTCTGAGGTTCTATAATTCTAGAAACCTTGAAGGAGCTGCCAAAGGGAACAAGAGAAGCATTATGTATCTAAACACTGCTCAGAGTTGAATCCTCAATTACTGCCTCATTGGAGAGATTAGAACATCAGAAACAGTCTCTAAACCTAATACTGTAGGACAAGAATCATATTGCTTTCAACCTGAACAGTCTCAACAGTATTAGCCAGCCACTTAAGCTTACAACCTCACTGTCATCCTTCACCCTTCTATAATACACACACCACCACATCCAGTCTGTTGCCAAGTCTTGATATCTCTCAACTATGTTCCTTTCTGTATCACAGAAATAATCCTCACCACCTTTTGCCCAGAATTTTGCAATAGCCTTATAATTGGTCTTCCTGTCTGAAGAGTTCTCCTATTCCAATACATTTTTAAAGCAATTGGGGTTAAGTAACTTGCTCAAGGTTACACGGCTAGTCATTATTGATGCGTGGGTGCTCATTTTCTGAGGTCGGATTCGATCTCGGGTCATCCCAACTCCGAGGCCAGCGCTCTTACTCACTGCGCCACCTAGCCGCCCCTCCAATACATTTTCTGCCAAGCTTCTAAGGTAATTTATTTAAAAGCATGAGTTTGACCATCTCTCTCTCTCTCTCTCTCTCTCTCTCTCTCTCTCTCTCTCTCACACACACACACACACACACACCATCTCCAAAGCTCTCTATTAACCATCAGAATCAAATATAAATTCTATTTGGCTTTAAAATCCAATCCCAGTCCGGTCCCTCCCTCCCTTTCTAGTCTGTCACTTTATTCCCCTCCACAGACTATACAATCTAACTACACTGGCTGAGTTCTATGTAGTTCCTTGAACATGCCATTCTGACTCTAGTTTTTGTACTTTGGCATTCCCTGTCCCTCTTGTCTAGAATGTTCTGTTCCTGGCCTCCTTCAGGACTCAGCTCAACATTTACCTTCTGCAGGAGGCTCTTCCTTATCCCTCTAGCTGACAATGCCTCCACTTTCAGATTACCTTCCAATGCATGTAAATAATTTTACATGTAGTCTTCCCCATTAGAACATACATTGCCCGACAACAGGACTGTTGTTGGCCTCTCTTTGTATTTTCTTGGCACAAAGTAAATACTTAATAAACATTTTTGATTGATTGCTGACTGACCAGAGCCTATCTTGGTGAAATTCTCATAAAGTCTCCCAAGGAATCAATTCTTAATGTTCTGATGACAGAACAAAGAAAAGGAATGAGGGACAAAAAAGATGAATAAAGTGTCCTGGTAAGAGCTATATTCAATAGCAATCAGTCACAATGACTATGTTGTCTGTATAAATTCTATTTCTATTCAGTACAATTAAATTCAGTGAACATTTATTAAGTATCTACTTTGTTTCAGATACTATACTGTCTGCTGGGAATACTATAAGCTGAGGATACAATATCTGAATGAAATAGTTGCTGACAGCTAGGACTTAAATTCTACCAGGTGGGACTGTGTATAGAGATAAATAAATAGTAAATAAAATTATAGTAATTGGGGAGAAGGAGGCACAGTTCATTGGATGAATCAGTACTGGACTTGTTTAAAAGGTGGCATATGAACTTGGTGTTAAATGGAGTGAGGAATTCTAAGACACAAAAGTCAGAAAGGGAAGTGGATCATTCCAAGAATGGAGGACAGCCTGTCCTAAAGAGGTAAAATGTCATGTATGGGAAATAACAAGTACTCTAACTTGTCTGGATTTTAATGTCTACTGTGGAGTAATGTGAAACCTGGAATTATGTGTTGGAAGAATATAATGAAGAGTTTTAGATGCCAAAGAGAAAAGCTTGTGATTATCTTAAAGGCAATAGGGAGCCACTGAAGGTTCTTGAGCAGTAACATAATTAGGCCAGGGCTTTAGGAATAGCATTCTGGCAATTTTGTGGCATATGGGTAGAAGAGGGGAGGAACCAAAGGCAAGGAGACCAATTATAAGACTATTGAAATAGACCTTTACTTAGAGGAGCTGTTTTTGAATCCTGACTCTCTTTTTGTCTGTGTGAACTTGGGTTGGTCACTTCATTTCTTTGTACCTCAGTTTTCTCTTTTATAAAATGAGGAGACTGAACTAAATAGTCTTTCAATTCCAAATCTATGATCTGAAATTATAGAAAAATTGCAGGTTCATCTCAGTGGAGGGAGTTTCCATGCTAGATGTTCTCTACATCAATGAAATTATAGATCTTGATAAAAGAAAAAAAAGAACATTATATTGTATCTAATTATACAATTGAAGATGCTAGTAGCTCAGTGAATAGAAAGTCAAACCTGAAGTCAGGAAGACCTGGGTTCAAATCTTCCTCAAACACTTACTAGCTCTGTGACCCTGGGCACACTGTTGAACTTCTGTTGGCCTCAGTTTTCTCATCTATAAAATGAAGATAATAATAGCACCTAACTCACTGGGAGGTTTTAAGTACAAAATGAGATTAATGAGAAGATATTCATAAAGTCCTTTGTGAACCTTAAAAATTATATAAATGCTAGCTGTAATTGCTATTATTAAATATGCAGATTTTCATGCATCTTACATCCCCAGTGAGATTATAAATTCTTTAGGGACAAGAATCATGCATTATGGGGCAGCTAGGTGGGGCAGTGAGTAGAGTGTCAACCCTGGAGTCAGAAGGACCTGAGTTTGGATCCAGCCTCAGACACAACGCACACACAAACAAAAACCTAGCCGTGTGACCTTGGGCAAGTTACTTAACCCCAATTGCCCTCCAAAAAGCAAAAAAAAAAAAAAAAAGAATCATGCATTATACTCTCTTCTGTATCCTGTCCAATGCCAAGTAGATAGCATGCACTAATTAAATAGTTTTTTATTGAAAATAAAGTAATTAGTCAGGTATTTCATAGGCAAATTGTTAAAAATATAAATCCTGGAGTCTGGGCACAAGACTCCTACAATGGCACAAAACAAATAGTCCTGCATAGTCTTAATTTCCTCCTAACATAAGGCCTAATGAACTCACTGCAACTGCAATTATTTATGTCAAATATTTGTAGATCACTTTTAAGAACTGCATGATGGCTATTCCTCAGAATTTTCCAGTTTGATATATAAACATAAGCTTCCTTGTGACTCTTAGAGAACAGAACTTTACAAAGCTAGAATTTGAAGGTCAGTGGGAATTTAGGATTATAGAATTAAGAGCTGGATGGGACCTTAGAGATCCTTCGGGTCAGCTTGGTCATTTTACAAGTAGAGAAATTAAGGAGTTCTTTCTTTTTAAACTTTAAGTAATTATTTTTTTTAAAGCACAGACTTCTAATTTTTTTTCAGTCAGATGCAAATTCTCTCCCTCCCCCCACCCACAAGAAGGCAAGAAAAAACAAAACCTATTACAAATATGTATATTAATGCAAAACAATTTCTGCCTTAACCATATTTTTAAAAGAGGAAGGAAGGAAGGAAGGAAGGAAGGAAGGAAGGAAGGAAGGAAGGAAGGAAGGAAGGAAGGAAGGAAGGAAGGAAGGAAGGAAAAAAGGAAGGAAAATGCTTTAATCTATACTCTGTGTCTCTTAATTCTCTATTTGAAGGTAGATAGCATACTTTATCATGATTCCTTTGGAATTGTGGTGAATCATTCTGTTGATCAGAGTCACTAAGTCTTTCAAAATTGACTATTTTTTATCATATTGCTGTCATTGTATAAATTGTTCTCCTGGTTATGCTTATTTCACTTTGCATCAGTTCATAGAGGTCTTACCAGGTTTTCCTGAAACCATCACCTTCATCACATCTTACAGTAAAATAGTATTCTATCACGTTAATGTATCCTAACTTGTTCAGTCATTCTCTAATTGTTGGATATCCCCTCAGTTTTTGATACTTTACCACAATAAAAGAGTTGGTATAAATACATATGTGTGCATATGTATCATTTTCCTCTTTCTCTGATCTCTTTCAGGTATAGACCTAGTAACATTATTGCAGGGTCAAAGGATATACAACAGTATAATAACCTTGTGGGCATAGTTCTTAATTACTTTCTAGAATGGCCAGACTAGTTCAGAGTTGTAAGAACTATGCAGTTTTATACCTATTTTCACACATTCCCTAAACATTGTCATTTTCCTTTTTTTTGGTCATCTGAGAAAATCTGATGAGCCTAAGGTAGTACCTCAGAGTTGTTTTCATTTGAATTTCTCTAATTACTAGTGCTTTAAAGAATTTTTCATATGACTATTCATAGCTTTGCTTTCTTCCTCTGAAAACTGCTTATTTATATCCTTTGACTATTTATCAATTGGGGGTTGTGACTTTCCAAGGTCACATAGTCAGGAAAGAGCAGAGTTAAGATGCCAGCCCTAGTCTTCTGATTCCAGCCTTTTCTACCACAAAATTCTGTATCCTTAAAATGACACAGAAATAATTTTCTTTGATGTTTTGCTAACCTAAGAATCCAATAGTTTAGGAAATCAGCAACAGGAAAAGTTTCATTCAATTTAAAATGTTTTAAAATATTTCTTAAAATCAAAATCAGGGAAAAAATTAGCAGAGTGGTGTAGTATGATGATAACTCTGGTTATGTAATGGAAATCCACAAGACACACCTAAATGTTTATGGATTTTGGTTAAGGACACAAACACACAGCCTTTCACTTTCCTTGGACTGTTAGAAAGGAAGGAGGAGAACAAGGAAAACTGAATTCTGTTAGTTTATTAATCAGGCTTTATAATGTTTTCCTTTGTTTTGAGTAAACTTGCTAATCCCCTTCCTGATTGAAGTTACCAAACCTGGTGAGTCATCAAAACAAAAGAACATCAGCTCAGGCATCAGAGAGATTTAGTTTAGAGGAGAAACCACATTTTACAAATAATCTTTCCTATTTTTTTACCCTTCAAGTTTCCTCAAGGAAAGCATTGTTGATAGATTTTCCTTCTTAAAAAAGATGATGGGAAAGGGAGAATCAATGAATTTCTATTGCAAACAAGAAACTACCGAGTGTGGAATGTCCATAAAAAGGGTGCCAAGAAGCATATAGAATAGTGTAGAACAATTCCACCAGCCCAGCAGCCTAAGTATGAGCCTCTTAGCACATTCCTTCTAATATCTTATTTAAAAATTTGAGTGGTCTTCCTTCCCACTAAATAATGCAAAATAATGAAAGCTAACAAGTCTCTGATTAGTATGATTAAATTTCTGTGATTGAATTAGGAATAGGGACTGGACCTATGATCTCATTGGAATAAAGAACTCAGAAGTGAGAAAAACTGCTTTTACCAATGCTTCCCAGCTGATAGTCTTCAGGCACAAATTCTAAACCATTACTATATCATGTACCCCTTTGGCAGTCCAGTGAAACCTTCTCAAAAGGATGGTTTTAAGTGCACAGAATACATAGGAAACCAGTTATATGGAAATACAATTGGAGATATATATATATATATATATCTATATCTATATCTATATATATATATAGATAGATAGATAGATAGATAGATAGATAGATAGATAGATAGATATATTTAAAGTTCACCTGCACATAAGGTTAAAAAGAATTCTCTTCAAAGGATTTAGGATGAAAAATGCTATCTATCTCCAAAGGGGGAAAAAATCTGATGGAGTCTGAATGCAGATTGAAGCATACTTATTTTTTACTTTATTACTCTTGGGTTTGTTTTGGTTTGATTTGTGCTATCTTTTGTAACATGACAATATGGAGATCCCTTATGTGATTGCATATGTATAGTCTCTATCAAATTGCTTGCCTTCTCAAGGGAGGGGAGGGGAGGAGAAGGAAGAGAATATGGAACTCCAAATCTTTAAAAAAAGAATGTTAAAAATTTTTGCTTACATGTAATTGAGAAAAAATAAAAATCAAATGTGTGTATGTGTGTGTGTGTGTGGGGGGGGGAGTTTATCTTAGAGACTTTCCAAGAGTGACTTGTCCACAATCACATAACCAGTAAGGATCAGAGTCAAAACTTGAGGCCAGTTTTTCTCTTCCTCAAGGCCTTCTA
This sequence comes from Gymnobelideus leadbeateri, assembly GCA_011680675.1. Classification (NCBI taxonomy): domain Eukaryota; kingdom Metazoa; phylum Chordata; class Mammalia; order Diprotodontia; family Petauridae; genus Gymnobelideus; species Gymnobelideus leadbeateri. Next base: position 93,866 of record WOXC01012209.1, read on the forward strand.
TCCTCTATCTCATGATGCCATTGAATTAAATTAGGAGTAATAATGCCTTCTGTGCATGAGATGGCCCCCAGAGCAAAAGTCCTTTTGTAAACTGAGCAAATACCAGATCACCCTAAACTTTGAGGTTGTTTAAGAGACACCTTAAGGGTACTAGCTTACAACATCAAGGAAAGTTGACTCATTTGCAAAACTGGCAAGGAAGGGTTACCCAGGTAATACCATGCCTAGAGTCTGAAGAGAAAGGCCCAGATCAGATGGAATCAACCATTTGAGTCCTATGGAGAGATCTACAACACAGTGACCACATTTCCCAGGGCTAAATAGGTAAGCATTTTACAGAAAAACAGTCGGTGTAAAATGTGAAATGTAAGAGATTATAAAATCCCTAGGTCTCAAGCCTTAGGGATTCTTATATGGTGTCCCACCCCTTTACAAGTCAATTTATCACCAATTATGATCTGAAATCTGACAAAGTAAAACATCTGTAGGGAAATTTGACTTTACAGGAAAGTGTTTCAACTTGGATCATCTTTATCCTGAATTCTTTTGAGGCAGAAGAATGTTACCACTCCAAGGGATTTTAGATCCATCTGATGTAATCCAACTCCTTCATTTTATATCTGAGGAAACTGAGTCACAAGGAGGTTAATATAATTATCCAAAGTGCCATAAATGGCTAATGGCAAATCCAGGGCTAAATCCAAGTTTCTTAATTACCAGTTCAAAGCTGCCTCCACTTCTCAAAGAGTCCTGTGGGGGATAAGACACAAATGTGCTCCTGAAATAACATCTCTAAATAAATGAAATTGAAGAGCAAGTCATTGACTTCTATAGAAATTAAGATTTCCATCAAAGAAAACAACTCCTTTTTGTCAAATAAATAATGCTTATCTTAGTAGAAATTCAAGAATGGATTTCTTCATCTGATTACAAAAATGAAGCAAATTTTCATTCAAATAGAAACTGGGGGCCACAAAACCATAAGATCCCCAAAACTGCTTGCTGACTTAGAAAACAACATGTTAACATTATCTATGTGCTATTGTAGTTTTATTTATTTTGTTAATCATTTCCTAATTACATTTTAATCTGCTTCAGGCAGAGTTTAGGAGTGTTGTCAGTCACAGGAACAGTCTCTTCCATACCTCAGACCTAGATTATCTTTAACATTCTTGCCTATTCTAAATTCTAGATCCTATGGTTGAGATGTCTGTTTCTTTTTTTGGCGGGGGGGGGGTTCTTTTGGGGTTTCTTGTTGTTGTTTTTGTTTTGTTTTGTTTTGCATTGCTTTGGTTTTGTTTTGACCTGATCACAATTCCAGAATCAGGTCTTTAATTCCCAGACTAGAATACTGTAGAAGGAATCCTCAATCTGGTGGAGATAAAATGGATGATTTCTCTAAGGTTCCTTCTGAATCTGAGATCCTCTAATGTTTAATCATCCTAATGTGTGTAGTTAAAGACGTTGTTCAGTCATGTTTGACTCTTTATGACCAGAATGGGACTTTCTTGGCAAAGATAATTGGTTTGCCATTTCCTTCAGCTCATTTTACAGATGGGGAAACTGAGGTAAACAAGGTTAAATGACTTGCCGAGGGTCACAGAGCAAGTGTCTGAGGCTGGATTTGAGTTCAGGTCTCCCAGACCCCAGGTCCAGTGCTCTATCCACTGAGCCACCTAGCTACCAGTTAAAGACATTAACAGTACTTTAGGAACGACTAGACCAGGATCACCTTCAGTGTTCCTTTTAGCTCTACTTCTTATAATGAAATAATCTGACATTGAATCATTAGCTATGGAAATATGTCCGTTACAGTATTGGTGACAGAGGATCAAGATTCAAACCCTAATTCTTTGTCAAATTCTTTCTGGCCCCAAACATTTATTCTTGTTGGGCTTCAATTTAATCATCTGTAAAATAATCAGTTTGGACTAAAAGATGTTCTATCCAAGGTCCTTTCTGGCTCTAAATTCTATTATTGATCCTCCCTGGGAAACACTTCCTGAACCATGAACTTCTGTAACTAGGCATACTTGAATGTAATAAAACCACATGTCTTCAAAATATATTCCTTTCACTAAATTCATACCGGCCTCTGCCCCACGTAGTTTGAATTAATGAGGTTTTATTGTATATTCATTTAGATGTTTGCAAATACTTTCCAGGAAAGATGGAAAACAAACAAAAGCCACCCCAAACTGTTCTGTGTTCTGTGGGTTAATGAATGCAGCCTGGGTCAAATAATTCTAGTTTGATACTATTGGGAGGGGGCCTATAGTGACCATGCAATGTTCTCTACTACCAAAACTCTCTCTGCAGTTTATTCCAAAATCTCAGTGCAGCTGGGCAAAGAAATAAAAATGGAGATATTTTATAGAAAATGTTCAAAGGCAGCCTAATAGGAAACAGACCTTGGGAAAGAGTCATTCATTCCTTCATTCATTCAACAAGCCTTATGAAGCACCTCTAATACAGTGTGCTAGGCAGCATGGAGACAAAACAAACAAAATTAGCCCCTGCCCCCAAAGAGCTTACATTCTATGGAGCAAAATGGATAAGACTGAGGGGAAAACATGTAGGCTCATATATTTAAAGCAAGAAAGGACTTTTGAGGCCATGTAATCCAAAACCTTCATTCTATAGATGAGGAAACTGAGGCAAAGAGGAATTTGCAAAAAATTAAGTGAAAGAGTCAGAATGAAGCAATGACCATATTTTAAATACTCCCACCCCCACTCTCAGAGATTCTGAAAGATTTTTAAGGGTCATACTCCAGAACAAAAAAAGAAAAAAATAGCATCAGCAGAAGTAAGTTAGGTGTCTTAGCACAAATAAGAAATTAGGTACCTCTGGAAAAGTTCAAACAATGTCAGTAAATAAGGACCCTGTTATCTAGTGAATCAAAACTATTAATCTGAGAGGTTGCAAGAGCCTTGAAAAGACATAAAGTAGGTGGAGTCAGAATCGAAGCAAGCAGCTAGAAATGTGGTCTCCCCTAACAAAGAATCCCAATCCCTGCAACATGGCGAAATTGACTTCAGCTGTCTGGGTTTAGCTGGAGTGGGTCTTGATTTGAAGCCTAGGGCAAAATGCCTTGAGAGAATCTGTAGAATAAGCCTTTCTCTTTGTTTTCTGCTGTCTGTCTTGTGTTTCATTCTGCCTTCCATTTGAGAAAAAAATAAATAAAATGGGTGTATAATTGAATTAAGAGCAGCAAGTCCCAAACTGCACAGCTCTTCACGTGAGACTGAAACCAGAATTGGTTTTGATCTTAAGACATCCAGATGCCTCCTTTTTACAGATTTCCTTAACCTACCCCCCAGTCCACTCTTAAAAAAATAATAAATCATTGTCTCAATGTTCCAAAGTGAGGGAGGGAAGAGATGACAGTAAAGAACAAGAATTACCCCCATCTTCCCCCAGCTCCCTCCTTTCTTTAAATGGAGGAATAAAAATGATACTTGATTGTTCCTCTTCTCGTATTTTGCTCTAGCAAGAAAGAAGTCGTTGCCTGAAAGGTTGGTAAGGCTGTGAAAAAGGGAAGAGAATTGAGTCTGACCACATCTCACAGAATCAAGACATAAGGCTTAAGAGATAAACAAAATCTGGACTGCATTTTTTGCAGAATCAAAACCTCTGAAGATGGGAACAAAAATTCAGTCAATTTTTAGAAAGTTTGGCCTATATGGTCACATATATCTAGCTACTTTGAGTTAGTTGGCTATTTGATTTTTTTCTAGCTCTTTTTGCAGGACATAGCTTCTGTCACCTTTGTTGGTTTGTGTTTTTTTGTTTGTTTGTTTCTTTCTTTCTTTTTGGGTTTTTTTTCCCCTCCAGTCAGTCAATAAGCATTCCAGGCACTGGGCAAAATTGTGTACAACTTCGGATGCAATGTTCCTTTAGATAGGAAGAATATCTGTCCCTATGAGATGCTTATTTACTATTTCAGACCCAATGGTTATCCAATTTGTCAAAATTGCAGCATTTGCTTCAGATGGGCTAGTCATCAGAGGTTTGCAAGCTTATCTTGCATTGTGGTTGTTTTGAATCTGTGTTGCTCATTCTTGCATGTTTTGTCTATTCCTACAAAAATATAAAATTAAAATCTTTCTTAAGTTGAAAAAACATTGCCCATTCTCATTGGAAATTTTAATCACCTTAACTTATCAAGAAATTCTTCCAGAGACAAATAGTTATTCCTTTCCTTGGGAAGGGTTCTCAAAAATTGCCTATTCTTGCTTTCTTAATCCAGGGCATGGCAGTAGTTTAGAAAGAAATTTGAGGCATAAGGTCTTTAGACATTTTTTGTGCCTTCTGAATAGGGGTAGAGGGAGAAGGTAGAGTTTTGTATATGCAGAATGTGTATATATATATATATATATATATATATATATATATATAAATATGTATGTGTATACAAATATGCACATTAAGAAGGCACAAAAATGCCTATGTATACATGTATAATATTTGTGTAGGTAGAAATGTGGATTGAACCTGTGATTAAATCAGTATTGGGAACTGCCTGGTGAGGAAACTCTCTCTACCAATGCAGGTTGTTGCCTTCTCTACAATTTGTAGTCTTAGGATACTTTCTAGATCACTGAGAAGTTAAGTGATTTGTCCAAGGTCACACAGCCAGTATATGTCAGATGAGAAACTTGTGTTTTCAAGGTCACCTATTCTGCCTCTGTGGGTGTGTTTACATGTGAAGACAGTGTCATCATGTAGAAATAGGACTGGTTCTGGGGTCAGAAAATCTGGATGAAGATCTTCTGATCCTTTTTTTCTGTGTGATTTTAGGCAAATCACTTAATCCCTCTAAATCCAAGTTCCCTTAACTATAAAATGAGACTGCCACCTTTCTCATAGTTGTTGCCAAGATCAAATGAGATAATACATATAAAGTCCTTAATGTGATATTTAGATTTTATCTATCTATTCATCCATCTATCTCTCTCTTTGTCTTAGCATCTACCGAGAACCATATGCCCAGAGCCTTAAAGAGAGGGGAGGAAATAATGTAGGATATCAGCTCTTTCAAAAAGATTTTCAAATGACCTTGCTAAAAATCCTCCCATTCCAGATGTGGTCTTTTTTTTCTTTAGGACAAAAGTAAAAATAAAGAAACAACAAAACCTAAGTGTAAAGGTTATATAGCTCTTAATGAAAAGCTACTGATGACCAATCTTTGAAGAAATGCTTGATTTGCCATTACCAAACTTCTGAACTAATTCCTTTCTAATGCAAGGCCACATCAAATTTGTTTATAGAGTTTAAGTCCAGGCTTTTTCTCTGGAGTTTTCTAAAACCCTATTTGCTTAGACTTTATAGGTTATTTATGATGTTTCATAGCATAATGCTACCCATAGATGAGGGGCAGAATGGAGTAATGGACATCATACCAATCTTGGAATAAGGAAAACCCGGATTCAGTCCTACAGCTAACATTTAACAAGTTGTGTGACCAAGGACTAACAGCTAAACTACCCTAAAACTTAAACAATTCTTTAAGACTAGAAATTATAAAGGAATAAAGATCTATGTCTGGTGGAGGGAGTTTCCATGCTATTGAAATCACAGGTCCTTGATGCATTGACTTCCTCACAATATATGAATTGAAATTATATCTGGGCTCTACATTCTAAATCTATTATTATAAAATAGCATTTATATGGGATTTTTGTTGTTTTGTGCTAGAGCTGTGACATTATTGGGTTGGGGAGCTCCTGGTGAGGAACTCCCTCTACCAATACAAATCTGTACCTTCTCTGCAACATAAAGCCTTATAGAGTTGCCTAGGGACCCTGAGAAATTAAATGACTTCTGCAGGGACATACATTACACCCAATAGATGCCATAGACAGGATTTGAACAGAGGACTTATCAACTACAAAAGCATATGTAGGTCTATAAGGCATTTTGCCTCTCCTGCATGTGGACAGTAATACAGATATCAATATTGCTTATCATTTTTTCACTCTAATCTTATGAGGTCGATCTATATAGAATAATGTAAAATAAATAAAAGGATAGATAAATATATAAATAAAAGATCTGGCCATTAACTAGAGGCATTTGATTCACAGGCAAGTTTCTTCAAGAAAAAAGATATTCCAACCGCCCCCTCTTCCCATAGTCTAACCTCTTTTCTGTGGTTAGTCATCAGAATAGGTACTTTGATTTAGCTGCCACATAAGCCTTATTGAAAATCAAACAGGGCCAGGGAAGGTGGCATACACTTCTGATCTCTGTTATTGGGAAGGCTGAGTGAGGTTGGAATTTCTGCCCTGAAGCAGAGGTAAATCAGTCAGCTGTCTACACTAAATCTAGCTCCAATATGGTAAACCCTCAAGACTGACTGCATGAAGGAGGGGCAAACTGTGCCAGGTCAAAAACACAGAAGATCAAAGATGGCTACTGTACTTCTAGTCTAAGTGAGATAGTAATAATAATAATACCAGCATTTATATAGTGCTCATTATATGCCAGGCATGGACGAAGTGCTTTACAATTATTACATAATTTAATCCTCATAATATGGCACCTACCCCTGAGAGGTGCCATTTTATCCCCATTTTACAGATGAGGAAGCTGAGGCAAATAGAGGTTAAGTGACTTGTCTGGGGTCACAGAGTTACTAAGTATCTGAGGCTAGATTTGAACTCAGGTCTTCATGACTCCAGGCTCTGTGTTCTATCCAATGTACCACCTAGCTGCCTAGGTGATAGGGAAACCTCAAAAAAAAATCTGTATTCATGAATTTTTGTTTTGTTTATTTTGACGGGGTGGCTTTATTATACAACGGATTCAAAAGTCATAAGAAAAATTAGACAAAGACTTCTGCCATGTCTCTGTGATATTACTGCACATTTATCTTTCTCCATCTTTGTATAGGTTCTATAGACTATCCTTAGTACTGGAAAAGGAGTTATCTTTTGCTATATACTTAAAATTATGCTTACTTGAGAGTGGATTATAGTATTGAATATTGTATGCTCTGTATGTGCCATTCTATATTAAGATACTGTGGTGGTGTGCCTAGAAGTATTTGAAACTCATCTTTAATTAGTTAAACCTCAGGAACCCCTGGGACAGAAGGGGGTATTATTAGCCCTTTTGTGCTGATGTAATATTTGGCCAAGTTAGTTGGTATATGCCTTTAATAGATGCTGTCTGTGGACAGACCAAAATTTCCATTATATACATGCCAAGTGGAGGCAAAACATCACACATCCTTAATTCAGTAAGTGGTGCATAATGCCTAGCCCTAAATAAAGAGACATAAAACTAAGCAAAGACTAAGTCTAGACACAGAAATTCTACTCTTAAGTTTGGTATTATCACTGAATGGGTTTTCCCCCAATCTCTTCCCACCTTTCTTATTCCTATATCCTGCCTACATATATTGGGGACACGTTTACTATCCACCTTATTTCATGTTATTCAGAGCTGTATGAAAAAGGGATTTTAAGGGAACAATCAATGGTCTAATTCAAGTCAACCATCATTTAAGGAAGAAGGAAGGGAACAAGCATTTATTAAGTACCTACAATATCCTTGGCCCAGTGGTATTTTACAAATGTTATCTCTTTTGATCTTCAACAAATCTAGAGGATAGATACTATTATTAATCCCATTTAAAATGTAAGAAATTGAGGCAGGCCAAGGTTAGGTGACTCCATGGAGTCACATAGCTAGTAAATATCTAAAGATAGATTTGTAATCAGGCTTTTGTTACTCCAAAATCAGCACTCTATCAACTGTCATCTAGATTCCTCGTTTATTAGTCACCTACTATGAGCAAAGTAGTTCCCTAAGTGCTATGTACACAATGACAAAGTTAAAGCAGTTTCTGCCCTCAAGGAACTTGTTCTCTATAACATCTTTTCACTGATGCCCCACCTTTACTTAATATAAGCTGGTGCTTGCTTATTGGATATCTCACTTTCTCTTGGATTATCTACTTATGGAAGTTGTTTAAAGAGTGAGCTATATTTTTCAGATTCAAATCTGTCAGATTTATTTTACTGGCTAGCCAAAGTAACCTCCCTACCATGAAACTTCCTAGAAGAGAAATTCAGAAGTTTGTGGCCAAGAATCAGAAAGAAAGAAGTGAATTGTATTTCATTTCATAGACAGAGTTAGGGACTAATGGGAATGGGATCTGAACCCCCAAAAGGAAGAGACCATGTCTTTGGGATCTGGACCCCAGAAAGGAAGAGCCCCTGGACTTTCCTACATGGCCCAGACCCTGGCATTTGCCTGGGGCACCCAGCCCTTCTCTGTTGTCTTCCAACCACCCCAGACTACTTGACCACTCCTAGATCCTTTTCACAGTCTTTCTGTATACTAGGTCCGTCTTACCCCCCATTAAATTGCCCAGACTCTTTAAGAGTCTGGTCAATGTTCAGATTCAGTCTAGTCCACTTGTCAATGTAAGTGTCACAATAGGGCAGATTCTTAAAATATTGACCACCTCTACTGGTGTTCTAATAAACCTTATCTTTGACTGAAAGAAGGCTTGGGTGGAATTCTTTAGAGACAAGACCTGTATCACTTGCCCTTGAATTTCAGACAGCATCCATAGACCTTCACAGGACTGGGGCTAGATATAGTTAGTTATTGTGTTTAAATAAGGATAAGAAATGGCCTTGGGATTTCTTTGATAGAAGGAACTCCTGAAAAGCCCCTTACCACCTAAATTAGCACCTTCTCTGCAACTTCAAGTCTTAGAGCAGCAAATCTTAATCGTGTTTGTGTCAGAGATCCACTGGCAGTCTGGCAAAGTCTAAGGACCCTCCTCTATGAATAAAATAAAATATATAACATTCCAGAAGAAACCAACTATTTTGAAATAAAGATATTTATTTTTTTTTCCAATTTCATCAACTTTCTGAAATCTAACCACAAACCAGGTAAAGAACTTCTCTATTGTTAAATTCCCTACAACCCAAAGAGATTAAGTAATTCACTGGGGAGGGGGGCACACAATGATGGCATGTATCAAAGGCAGAGAATGAACCTAGATCTTCTCACTTCTAGACCAGCTCTCTATGCAATAGATTACAACAGACTACACTACTCTGGGTTCCGATATAAAAATTTAATCTATCAGCCAAGACTAAACCTTCTAACGGAACAACAATAACAAAAAGGGCCAGAAGAACAAAGCAGATGAAACAGATTGTCCATCTCAATAAATGCTAATCAAGTAGTAGGAAGAAACAAAAGTTTCAATTTGGCTGAACACAATTGTTTCAGCCACCCAGGGAGATCAAGCAGTGGATACAGTTTGGCCAGCAAGTTGCTTTGTGGAAAACCAGATGCACCATCTTTTCGGTCGATTTCAAGCACAGAGACACAGCCTTGACATAATGATCTGATACTACAGTTCTTATTCATCTTCCAAACCAACATTTTGTTGTTTGCTGCTATCCCTTTCTGTATACACATTTTTGTTCTTGCAAAGCAGTTTAGTGTGTCTGTTACAATTTTTTTCCTTATAGATTTCTATCATATAACTCTGAATAACCCAATATCCACTTTTCTATAAGCAAAATTAATCCAACCAAGGTGTGATGCCACAATCATAGTTAATCCTTATTTTGCCTGTATGCACGTCGTATTTGGCATAATTTTTACATGACTTTTCCTAGCTTTATCATTTAAAATGGATTTTTCTGACCCCTCTTCCCCTAAACTTGGCAAGAACATCTAGGTTGTCCATGAAGCATTAAAAATATGGAGAAATCACCATTATTACCACCTCTCTAGCATCCTGACCCATTTTGCTACTTTAATTCTTTCCTCACTAATATAGTGAGGCTAAGGACTAAGCCTTGGTCAGCCTGCATGTTTCTCTGATATCTAAGCAATGGCAAGAGAGCTAGAGAAAAGTGCCCAGAAATCTAGGAACACATCTTGTGGAAAATCTAGAGATAGATAGGAACAATAATCGTTCAGAATTAGAAAGAACCCAGTGATTTAAGGTCAAAGTTTTATTACAATAGAAAGGATATTCTCTTTCAAGTCAGAAGACCTAAATGCAAATGCTACCTTTGGTGTTTGCTATCTTTGTGACCTTAGACAAGTAACTAAACCTTTATAACCTTCAGTTTCCTTGTCTGTAAAATGATAGAATTGCATTAGAGAACTACTGAGGTCTTTTTTGGCCTTTAATTCTATCATATCATAACATATAACTTTGGAAAAGAAGGCCAAGTGAGGGGGGAAAAAACCAAAAACAAAATTATGCATTATAGAACCATTATATCTTGTGATTTTTGGAATCTTCACTCCCCAGAATTTCTGAATAGTGTCTGATTGTTGACAAAGAAATGCAAAAAACTTAAAAGAAAACAAGCAATCCAGCTTTAAGTTTTATACAGAGTTAAGGGTTTGCAGTAAAAATATGGGTTAGAATCCTGCCTCTGCCCCTTCTTACATCTGTGACACTAAGTAAGTTGCATAAATCTTTGGACCTCACTTTCCACATCAGGATATTAGGGAATTTGACTATTTGATGTTGCAGCTTTAACTTATCATCCTACAAAGAAAGAAAAATGGGGCATATTCTACCTTGTTCCTGGCCTTTCCCTATAGCCTAAAATAATACAGGGAAATTGACAAGAAGGGTGAAATACTCTTTTAAGATAATTTTTAAAATATTTATTATTTATTTATTTTAACATTCGTTTCTTTTTAAAATTTGAGTTCCAGATTCTCTCCTTCCCTCCCATCCCTCCACCACCCACTGAGAAAGCAAGCAATATGATATCAATTATACAAGTGAAATCATGCAAAACAGATTTCCATATTAGCCATATCACAAAAAAGCAAAAAAAAAAAAAGGAAGGAAAAGAAAAGAAAGTGAGAAAATTAAACTTCAATTTACACACAGAGTTCATTGATTCTCTCTCTGCAGGTGAATAACATTTTTTTCATCATGAGTCCTTTGGAATTGCCTTGGACTATTGTATTGATCAGGGTAGCCAAGTCTTTCACAGTCATTACAACCCTGTTCTTACTGTGCACAATGGTCTCCTGGCTCTTCTCACTTTACTTTGCATCAGTTCTAACAGGCCTTGCCACAACTTTTTCTGAAACCATTCCCCTTCATCATTTCTTATCGCACAATAGAACTCCATCACAGTCATAGACTACAATTTGTTCATGATCATCATTCCCTAAATGATGAACATCCCTTCAATGTCCAATTCTTTGACCCCACAAAAAGAGCTAATACAAGTATTTTTTAACAAATAGGTACTTTTCCCTTTTCTTTGATCTCTTTGGGGTACAGGTCTAGTAGTGATATTGCTGAATCAAAGGGTATGTACAATTTTATATCCCTTTGGGAACAGGATCAGATTCTTCTCCAGAATAGTTAGGCCTATCCATTACTCAATCAATAGTTCATTCATGTACATTTTTTCTCTCATCTCACCCAGCACATGCAATTTCTGATAAGTGGGAGATGGTACCTCAGAGTTAATTTAATTTTCCTTTCTCTAATCAATAGTGATTTAGAGCATTTTTTCATGACTGTGATAATTTTGAATGAAATAATAACAAAATACTGATGAATCAAGCACAAATTATTTTGATGAAAAAGAAAAGGGGAAATAGAGTAAAATATAGTTGTGGACATACAGGGAACACATTGACCTTTATTTAAATACATTTACCTACATTCATTCAATATTATGTTACATTCAATATATCATATTGGCCTAATATTTAACAAGTGAGAATTAAATGTGTAATGTGTGCTAGGCATGGTGATATACAAACACAAAAATAAAAAGCTCCTGGCCATTTAGAAGATGGAAAGAAGACTAGATAATATAAATCAACATAAATTTAAAAATTCCTATGATAACATTAAGAACCTTAAAACTTGAAATAAGATAAAATGATAAATACTAAGAGAAATGAAAAGGGTTTTGTTTTGTTTTTGTTTTCCTATGTTAGGCTCCAGAGAAAGGTTAAAGAAGGTAGATAGTTGCCATTAAAACTGCATGGGACAAAAAAATAAATAAATTAAAAAAAAAATAGGGGTGGCTAGGTGGCGCAGTGAGTAGAGCACAGAACCTGGAGTCAGGAGGACCTGAGTTTGTATCCAGCCTCAGACACTTAACAGAAAAAAACAACAAAAAAATAAAAACAAACAAACAGCAACAACAACAACAAAAAACTAGCCGTGTGACCTTGGGCAAGTTGCTTAACCTCAATTGCCCTCCAAAAAGCAAAAATTAAAAAAAAGAAAACAAAACTGCATGGGACAAAGACAACATAGATTGAGACAGGACAGAGAAAAGGCAAAGATTACCTTATCCTCAATTTGATTCTTTTTTTCCCTTAACCAATTAGAATAATAAAAACTTATAAGTATAAGGCAAAAATAATTTAAGGTAAATCAAAGATTAAGATTCTAAGAGATAATTAAGCTATCTTCCTATTCAGTAGACATGTACAAAATGTATTTTAGGGTAATAGAAGAACTGTTAAAAGTGAATACTGAGATACAGGTAACTCAAAAAAATGGAGATAAGCAACATTTTGGGACTGGAGATAGAGAAATGTTGCTCCAATTTTCTGAAAAGAGGAAAAAGTGGTTTCTTCAAACAATAGCCCAATGAGCTTGATTTCAATTTCTTATAAAATTCAAGGACATTTGTGAAAAGGATGGTTTATAAGCACTTAGAAAAGGAAGCAGTGAACAGTAAGAATAAACATGGCTTTATCAACAAGAGGTCACAACAGGCTGATCTCATTCCTCTTATTTACAGCATTACCGAAGGGGTAGGCTACAATAATGTTACAGGCACACTGTGGTTGAATTTTGACATAACATTTGACAAATGCCTTGTGTTTGGAAGAGAAGAAAACTTGTTGGTTAGATGGTACAATTGAATGTATAGAGAACTGACAAAGTGATCAGTAATAAAGAATGTTGATTAAGGGATTTATTTTATCCTAGAAGGACATCTCCATGGCAATGTCTCAGGGATCCATTTCCCCATTTGACCATTTCTCCAAAATACTTGGATAGAAGTATCAATGATGTGTTTATAAAATTTGTGGCTTACACAAAATGGGAGGGATACTTAATATATTGGAAATCATAACTGGGATCCAAAATGTCTTCATGAACTAAAGTGCTAGACCAATTAAGACAAAAATCAACAATGATTAATATAAAATCCTATTACTGGGTTCAAAAATTCAACTGTACAAATAAAGGATGGTGGAGATGGTTAGACATCAGTTCATGCAGAAAAGACCTAAGGATGTTAGTTTAAAGAAAATTTAATTTAAGTCAATAGTGTTACCCAAAGTTAACCCAAAAAGCTAATATAATGTTAGCCAGCACAAATTTAGGAAATTGGAAGCAATAAATCCCTTAAAAGAGGAAATGATAGTCTTAATGTGCTCTGTACATTCAGATTGACATTAGATGTGTTTCTTGGGGGTGATATTTTTTAGACAGATCAATAATGAGCTATGATATAGTTAGAATAGTGTGACTAGGGTTATGTGGGGACTTGATATCATGATACAGTTTTATTAGTAGAAAAAACTAGTGATATTTAGCCTAAGGAAGATTTAGAGGGAATGTAGCATACTGAGAGGCACACTGGAAAACATTGGACTTGGAGTCAATAAAGACCAGGTTTCAAGCCTTACCTCCAATACGTGCTGTTTGTGTAACCCCAGTCCATTCATTTAACTTCTCTGAGACTCAACTTTACCTATCTGTAAAATAAGGATAATAATATCAGTAGCATTTACTTTATAGGGTTATTCAAAAAATCAAATTAAATGTATATAAAGTCCTTTGCAAACCTATAACTACACAAATGTCAATTGCTATTATTACTATAGTATTTGAATACAGATTTGGCATCTGCTATTTGGTCCCAAAAGGTGAAACAAGGAGAAATGTGTAGAAATGGAAAAGGAAAAAAAATATCTCAATATAAGGAAAATTTTCCTCATAGGTGAATGTACCCCAAAATGGAATGCGCTACCTTAGAAGGACATTACTCACATGAGGTCACCAAGGAGAGTCTGGATAACTACTTGGGGGACTGAGGGAGACATATCATGTAAGGGATTTCAAGACAGGTGTAAATTGGATTGGATGACTGCTAAGGTCATTGTTAACTTTGGAGTCCTCTGATTTTACAAATGAAGAAGATTCTGGTGTGAGAGTGGTGTGTGTGTGTTTATGTAATCAGTTTCTCTTTTGTTTCTATTTTTTCTTCAATACCATATGCCTTTCAAAGTTAAGGTTATAAATTATTATTTTCAGTTTACACAAATACAATCTAGAATTGAATCATATGCAATCTCACCTTAAAATATCAGTATCAATATTTCAACAATACAGTATCAGCAAATATTGATTTGAAAAGCACCTTGAATAATGTACCAGAGGTGTGATGGATCCAGCTCAGATAAGTTCACAGGAGTGAATTGTTAAATTTTCAGTGTTAGTATTTACACCTAGGAAATTGTCAAGTGCCACAATTACAGCTTGATTTATTGTCTCGACAAAGTGGTGGAGAAAATGTTAAGAATAAAGATTAAGTTTAAAAGTTTGTCATTGGTGCATTTTCCCCCCAAGGAGAGCTGGTTGTTAAATATTTGCCAGTACACCACTGAATATAACCTATTCTAGAAAGGGAGCATAAAGTGATGGATATGGAAGACCTTAATTCAAATTCTTTCTCAGACATCTATTAGCTATGTTGCCCTGGCAAGGCTCTTAAACTCTCTGAAACTAAATTTCCTCACCTTCAAAATGGAGATAACAATAAGATCTACTTTCCAGGGTTGTTATTAAGCTCAAATAAGATACTATATATGAACATTTTTAAAGGCTAACTGCAATACAGTTAAATGACATGCATATTTGATGCAACAAACATTTTGCTCAAACTATTGTTCAAAAAGAAGACAAGGAGAGTTTCAAAAAAGCAAGAAAGCATACATAATGCTTTTTTAAGTGGGACAGTTTTTCATTTTTAAAACTATTCTAGAAAACTGCTGCAGAAATTCAAATATACCTTCCTGGATGCCAGTTGACATATCTGATATGTTTCAAGAACCAAAGTAATGCCCACCATGCCTTTTTTGTAACATGTACTCTTTAAACTAGATCCAGAGCTATTTCAGGCTCTTATGCAAGAGGGAAAACATTTTTTTAAAACCAGTTTGCCAAAGTTACCCAAACTATACATCTTTGGAGAGATCTACCATGAAGAAGTCATCAGTGAGAACTGGAGACCAGCACTGTTTTAGAAGATGAGAGAACAGAGGCAGATCAAAGATGCTGCATTGAGGTTAGTGCTGTCAGCTCCTTCAAATATTTGACTTACATTTTAGAGATCTGTAGAGCAGACTTGAAGGCTGGCCTGGGTTCTAAATTTGGAACCCCCTCAGGAAATTATTCTAGTGCTGTGATTAATTTATGCAAAAAGAGGAATCATACCCAATTATGCTATGGGTTAGAAACTGAGTCATTATATAAGTCTTTAGATTTTTCAGACCCTTTCTTTTCCAGATCCACAGTCCTCTTCTTTGAGTATGTGCACTTAGGGCAGCTATCACCTTTATGTAAATGCTGTCCAAATATAGATACCTCCCTCCCAGTCTTTTTTTCCCCTGCTGGTACATGATTTCTGCCCTTAATTCATGTTTCCAAGGTGATATTTCCAAATGGATGAGGCACGATTTCCTGACTCTGAGTGTGAAGCAAATCGAAAGTGTATTTACTGGCCTTTCTTTTACTATCTAGGGGCCCAAAACAATTAGAATATCAATGTCAGATCACCCAGCATCCTACCAGTGGCTGTGATTAGCATCCTGAGAATGCTTTGCCATTCAGGCTGCCCTTTCAATCCCATTGTAAATACAACATTGGAGCTCCAGAACTCGGGGGTTTAGATGCAATGACTAAAATGTGCACAGGTTTCTAACAAGTACTGGAAGAGTTAAGTCTTGGCTACCAGGCACTGTGATTTTGCATTTCTCTCCCAGTAATGTGTTTCACACTGGTGTCTCATTTCTTATGACACTCAAATCAATTTACCATTCTAGCCAAGATCATCTTTGACCTCCCCTCTTTTAGGTGTTCTAGTTTGATTTGTTTTGTTTTGTTTTAGTCCCAGGCTTTGAGGTTAACATTCTATTTTTATAGAGCATAAAACCATATTAAGAAGTTCTTGCTCAGGAAGTCTTCATGTATAGTCCATTTGTCTGTTGAATCCCCTCTCCACATTCATAGTTTTCCATTTCCCTTGTAAGCTATACCTGTTGAGAAGGTTTTAGTATCTTGTCTCTTGGAAAAGACATTAATGGAGTTTTACTGAACTGTAGCACTGTAATTTGGGAGCCATATATACTTCATCAGTTAAACCACTCAATATTCCCTATGAAATAAAATGGTATTATTATCATAGCTTGTTTTATGGATGGAGAAATGAAGGGAAAGGGGGCTACGTCATGGCTACCACCCATCCGGTATTTATCCAGACAGTCTGGAATCCAAAGTCCATGCCTGGCATCTGGAGAGGCATACAGAAAGTCTGGTACATGGTGGCCATGGCCATATTCGCTATTCCCTCTCTCCTTCTTTTCTACATCCCATGCCAAATCTCTCAGATTTCCTTTGAGCTTGGGAAACCTGGATGACTATGAGATGGTTCTACTTATTCAAGTGCTTCTGACATAGTTCTCGTCACAGCTTTTGGAAGCTGTCTGCAGCCTCTTGAGATATGAAACCCTACTGAAATGCAAACTTGTGAAGAGTTCTGTGCTTTGTAAGCTTCCTCTTGAATTGCTGTCTTCATGAGGTCTTCACTAGCTGCTTCACAGCTAATTCCATTAGCGTGAAGCAGTCATCCTTGGATCTTCAAATGACTTTCAAGTTTTGTTTTTCTTTTTATATCTCTCTTCCTTCCCACACTTAATAGATTGTTAGGTCTTCAAGTGATATGTTTTCCATTTTCTTGTAGGCTAGCACATCATTAAGTTAACCTGGAAATTATTCCTCAAATGTTGAATGAAAGTCCATGAATATTGACCAAATCTGGGGTCAAGGCATGAAAAATACCACATCTGGAGAGGTTCTATTTAATGGCTCTCTCTTTTGTTTCGAAACTCCCTCTCTTCTTTCCACTTTCCTACTTCAATGTTTACTGACCCCATAAAGGTAGTACTCATTCTCGGTCAATGGCAAAACTAAGCATTGTTCTAAATGATAGATAAATGTGTGTATGCATGTATATGTGTATGTATACATATATGTGCATATGTGAATATATGTATGTATTAATAATCAGAATAACCTCCTTTATGCCAGCAAACTTACAAACAAAAACATGATTCAGACACTGATCTATTTTTAATCTCTTCTGATTTTCTGATTATTATAAAAGCCTGAATGGTTCTACTCACTCCGATTTTGCCCAAATTCAAACTAATTCTGTACCCTGCTAGTGAACTGATTTGCCTTAAATATTTCTTTCCTTGTTCTTTTTCTAAATAGACTTCAGTTACTTCATATTTCCTACTAAATTCCTCTGTCTTTTCAAAGATAGATAAAACATTAATCAAGCATTTCCAAAGGTCCAGACACTGTATTAAATGCTGGGGATTATAAGTATAAGAGAGCAAAATACTTCCTGCCCTCATGGAGCTTACATGTTCTGCATGCTTGTGCTTTGTATCCCTAGCGTTTAGCACCTTGTCTGTCATAAAAGTTAAGCTGGAAATTACTTATCACCTATATAATCAAAATTCATACATTTCTTTCTGAGGATTCTAATCTATAGTGATCTCTCCCTTCCTTAAACTTATATTGCACTTAGAGGTAAAACCACATAATTTATTGATCTTCCAATTATTTTATGGTCATATTCCTGATTAATAATAGGTTTCTTGAAGGCATAGGATTATTGTATATATTTCTGTATCTTTACAGCAACTAGAATGATGGACATATGGAAGATGATCAGTAAATGTAGCTTTATCCATCCTAATATTTCAAACTGGTTCCGTGAAAAACTAGAATTAGACAAAACAGTATTTAGAGGGAGAGTATCCCGGAAATACCCCAGAAAGAGAACTAAATTTAAGGTAGAGCAAAAAATAAGATAGTGAGGAAAAATGGTGACTAGAGCAAGAAGACTTGGGTTTACTTAGCTCAAATGTTTACTCTGTGACCTTAAGCAAATCACTTAACCTGCCTATGTCTCAATTGCTTCTTCTAAAATAAGGAATTTGAACTAGATGGTGTCTGACATCTCTTGCAAGTCTGGAGTGATGTTCCTATAATTTGTATACAAATCCAAGCTTTCTAACCTATGACAGGTTTGACTTTGAACAATTCACTCCCTTTTCCTAGTCCTTTGTTTCCCCATCTTTAAAGTGAGAAGGTTGGGTCTCTTCCAGCTCTAAATCTATACTGTAATGATGGTTAAGAGCAATATTTTCAATGGGATGACAAGCATATTGACACTTGGGACTTGATGTCATTGAGATTCATATTGTTACTATTTGGTTTTCATCTTGGGAATGGTACTTGATTGGTTTACAATGTCATGGTAGAATTTGATTACTAATGATATTGCTGTAAAATTATATTGGCTGGCGAAACATTATGTACAATTTGCCTCTGATGATTACAAAGGAAACTTGATGCAATTTCAAAAGAGTTGACTCTGAGATCAGAAGACCTGAGTTTGAATCTAGGCTCTGCCATTTAGTACCTATGTTTTCCTAGAAATGTTATTCTCTGGACCACAGTTTCCTGGATCCTTTCTAGTCCTGAATGAACTTGTGATATATTTCTAGGTAATTTCTATGATTAGGCAATATACAAATTCTAGGGAAATATAGGTGCTCATAAAGCAAAGGCCACTAAATGCTATAAAGGTATGCATACCCTTTGACCCTGCAACACCACTACTAAGTCTGTATTCCAGAGAGATTAAAGAAAAGGGAGTAGAGCCAAGATGTCAGAGCATAGGCAACAACTCAGCTGAATTATTTCAACATTCCCCTCCAAACAACTTAAAAATGATGATTTAAAAAATAAACGATGCCTCAAATCAATTTCTGGAGTGGCACAGCCAACAAAAGAACAGGCAGACATTTTTTCAGCCCAAGGCAGTTTAAGAAGTCTCTTGGGTGGTGGTTGACCTGTTATGGCAACCCCACCTGAGCAACACCAGCAGCAGGCCCTGTAGGCAGCTGTGACAGCGGCGTCAGCAGCTTCAAAATTTCTCAGCCCACAGATAGTAAGGAATCAGACAAATAGTCTAAACCCTGTTGTACTATTCATATGCAGTTCTGAGTTGCTGTCTCAGAGTTTAGTGGAGCATTAGAACTTGTGACCACAGAGAAGCAGCAACCCAGTTCACAGTTTCAGAGACATGAAGAGGGGCTGTGGTCATTCACAAATGAACAAGAGCCCTAGTCTCAGTTCCAAGGAAAAAAGATGTACTAGTGCTTATGACTTCAAGAGGGCAGGGGCCCAAGTAACAGTGCCCGGACCAAAGGAGCAATAATACCAGCAGATACAAGAGAACAAGGTCCCTTCTTGCATAAATGCCAAACCACAGTCAAGGAGAGGAATGGTCACACCTATCATATGATCATATCACCTTAGAAGTATTTTAAAAACCTTACAGAAGCTCAGAACTAGCTCTAAAAACAGCAGCATGAAAAACCTGAAGCTTGGGATAGTGCTCCCTACCACCCGGGAGCATAACCAAGCTTTAACAAAAGTCAAGTAGTCTTGAAAAATGAGCAAAAAAAAAAAAAAAAACCAACTAGACATAGAAAGTTACTATGGTGACAAGGAAGATTAATACAAAAACTCAAAAAGAGATAATGATATCAAAATAGCTAAAAGCAAAGTCTCGAAGAAAAAAATGTGAATTTGGCATAAGCCCAATAGGAATTCCTGACAAAACTCAAATAGGATTTTAAAAGCTAAATTTCAAAAGGTAAAGTAAAAATTGGAAAAACAAATGAGAGTTATTCAAGAAAATTAGGAAAAGACAGTCAACAGTTTGGTAAAAAGAGAACAAAGAAATACTTAAAAAGCAGAATTGACCAAATTTAAAAGAGAGAGAGAGATACACAAGCTCATTGAAGAAAAAAATTCTCAAAAATTAGAATTTGGAAAGTGGAAGCTAATGAAAAGCTAATGTCTCCATGAGAAATAAGTGAGAAATATCTCACTTAAAAAATTGGAAAATAGATGGAGAAGAGATAATTTAAGAATTTTTGGACTAACTGAAAGCCATGATTTTAAAAAGGAGCCTAAACATCACATTTCAAGAAATTAAAAAAGGAAAAATGCCCTGATATCCTAGAACTAGAGGGTAAATAGAAATTGGAAGAATCCACCAATCACTTCCTGAAAGAGTTCCCAAAACAAAAACTGCCAGGAATATTATAATCAATTCCCAGAGCTCCTCCATCAAATAAAAAATATTGCAGGCATCTAGAAAGAAAGAATTCAAATATTGTAGAGTCACAGTCAGAATCCCACAAGATTTAGCAGCTTCAACATCAAAGAATCAGGGGGATTGGAATATGATATTCTGAAAGGCAAAGGAGCTAGGATTATAATCAAGAATCACCTACCCAGCAAAATTGATTATAATCCTTCAGAGAAAAAATGAATATTTCATGAAATAGAAGATATTTAAGAATTTCTGATCAAAAGATTCAAACACATGACTCAAGAGAAACATAAAAAAGTAAACATGAAAGAGAAATCATAATGGATTCAATAAGGTTAAACTGTCGACATTAATATATGGGAAAATAATGACACTTGTAACTTGTAAGAACTTTATCATTATTACAGCAGTTAAGAATATATATATATATATACATATATATATATATATATATATATATATATATATATATATACACACAGAGAGGATGAGTGTGAGTTGACTATGATAGGATGATTGTTTTTTAATTGAAGGGTGAGAAATAGGGATGTACTAAAAAAAGAGGGAAGGGAGAGGAAGAATGGGGAAAATTAGCTCACATAAGAGTCACACAAGGAAAAACTTTTACAGTGTAGGAGAAAAGACGGGATGGCAGGAAATGCTTGAACTTTACTTTCATTGGAATGGGCTCAAAGAGTGAATGACATACATACTCATTTGGGTATAAAAAACAATCTCAGCTGATAGGTAAATAGTGGGGCATAGGGTTAGAGAAAGGGGGGCTGATAGAAGGAAAGGCAGATTAAGGGAGATCGTGATCAGAAGCAAAACAGATTTTTGAAAAGGAACATGGAGAAGAATGAGAGAAGGGCAAATAGGGGGAAAATAGCATGTGGGTAAATGCACACTTAGTAATTATAACTATGAACATGAATAGGATGTACTCACCCATAAAATGGAAGTGGATAGCAGAATGGATTAGGAAACAGACTCTAACGATATCTTGTTTACAAGAAGTATATTTAGAATGGAGAAAGACACACAGAGTAAAAATAAGGGGCTAGAGAAGAATCTATTATGCTTCAGCTGAGTTTTAAAAAAATGCAGGGGTAGCAATAATGATCTTGGACAAAGCAAAAGGAAACAAATAAACCTAATCATAAGAGATAAACAGGGAAACTACCATAGACAATGAAGTAAAATCAATAGTAAACATATATGCACCAAATGGCATAGCATTCAAATTCTTAAAGCAAAAGTTAAATGATTTACAGGAAGAAATAGATGAAACTATACTAATGGTGGACTTCAACTTTCTCCTCTCAGAACTAGATAAAATAACCAAAATGATAAAAATAATAAATTATAACAATAAGGAAGAAATTAAAGGGAGGAATAGAATTATAGAAAACCTAGATATGGTAGACCTTTAGAGAATTTGAATGGGAATCAAAAGGAATATATCTTCTCTTCAGCTATACATGAAACCTTCACAGAAATTGACCATGTATTAGAGCATAAAAAGCTCACAAACAAATGTAGAAAAGCAGAAATATGAAATGCATCCTTTTCAGACCATAATGTAATAAAGCTGTATTCAATAAAGCATTGTAGAAACAAATGATGTTAACTAAACTAAGTGTAAAAAATTAACTAGAAACTAAACAATCTAATACTAAAAAATGAGTGAATCAAAGAACACATCATAGACAATAAATATTTTTCATGAAAGAGAGTGACAACACATCAAAACCTATGGGAGAAAAAATGAATATTTCTAAATGTTTACATCAATAAAAAAGAGAAAGAGCAGATCAATGAGTTGAGGGTGCAATTATAAAAATTAGAAAAAGAATAAATTAAAAATCTCCAATTAAACACCAAATTAGAAATTCTGAAAATCAGAGAAGTGATTACCAAAATTCAAAGTAAGAAAACAATTGAGCTAATAAATTAAATGAGTAATTTTTTTTTTTTTTAAGTAGAATGGATAGGGGCGGCTAGGTGGTGCAGTGAGTAGAGCGCTGGCCCTGGAGTCAGAAGGACCTGAGTTTGGATCTGGCCTCAGACACTTAACGCACACACAAACAAAAAAACCTAGCCGTGTGACCTTGGGCAAGTTACTTAACCCCAATTGCCCTCCAAAAGGCAATAAATAAATAAATAAATAAAATAGAATGGATAAACCATTTTTACTTAATTTTACTTTTATAAAAGAAAGCAGAAAACCAAATTACCAGTATCTAAAATGAAAAGAATGAATTCACCACCAATGAAGATAAAATTAAAGCAATTATTAAGGCCTATTTTGCCAAATTATATGCCAATAATTTTGACAATCTTAGAGAAATGGATGAATATTTATCAAAATATAAATTGCTCAGTTTAACAGATGAGAAAATAGAATACTTAAATAGCCCTACCTTAGAAAATGAAATTGAAAAACCCATAAATGAACTCCCCAAGAAAAAATAAACAGGACCAGATGGATTCATATGAGAATTCTACCAATCATTTAAAGAACAATTAATTCCAATATTAAATAAACCCTGCAGGGTTGATTCCATATTAGGAAGACTTTTAGCATGGTGGACCATATCAATAACAAAAACAATGAAAATCATGTGATTATCTCAACAGATGCAGAAAAAGATTTCTGACAAAAATATAACACTCTTTCCTCTTTAAAACACAAGAACACATAGCAATAAGTGGAACTTTACTTAAAATGATAAGTAACATTTTTCTAAAACCATCAGCAAGCATGATCTGTGAAGGAGATAAGCTAGAAGTCTTCCCAATAAAATCAGGGGTGAAGGAAGGATGCTTATCATGTCCATTATTTTTCATAGTCTTCCAGAAAAACTAGAAATTGAAATAAGAGAAGAAAAAAGAAATTGAAAGGATTAGAATAGGCAACAAGAATATAAAATTAACATTCTTTGCAGATGATATGATGATATACTTAGAAAATCCTAGGGATTCAACTAGAAAATTGGTCAATTAACAACATCAGTAAAGTCATAAGATATTTAAAAAAACATAAATAATTAGCATTTCTATATGTTATGAACAAAGGCCAGCAGAAAGAGAAGGAAAGAGAAGTTCCACTTAGAATAATTGAAAATGAAATGAAATACTTTAAGGTCTACTTGCTGAGATAAACTCTGGAACTTTATAAATATAATTACAAAATGCTTTTCAAAAAGTGACAGATCTAAACAACTGGAGAAATATTAATTGCTCATGGATCAGCTAAACCAATATAATAAATATGACAACTCTACTTACTTTACTTATTCAGCATCACACCAATCAACTACCAAAAATTATTTTTAGAGCTAGAAAAAATAATAACAAAATTCATTAGGAAGAAGAAAAGGTCAAGAATATCAAGAGAATCAATGAAAAAAAAAAGATGTATGATAAAATGATGATCCAACATGTACATTTCATTGGATTTGCATCCAGCCACTGAAAGCCCCTTGGTTTTAACCTCATGAGAACTGAATAAAACAGTAATAGCATAATTTATAATAATAACATACTTTAAGGTCTGAAAAGTAATTTATAAATTATTTTATTTGGTCCTCACAACAACTCTGTGAGTACATGTAACTATTATTCCCTTTTTAAAAAATGAGTAGACTGAGTGAGTTTATGACTTGCCTAGGTTCTCCAGCTAATAACTGTGTGAGACAGAATTCTAACACAGGTTCTCCTGATTCTATAACACTCTATACATTATACCATCTAACTAGCAAAAGGGAATTCTCACATAAAGATCAAAAATATGGAAATCTTCAATGCTGCCATTATAACATCAAGAACATTTAAAGAGCAAAGGACACATTTCTGCTTCCAATCATGATGAAGAGTTATAAGATAGTCAGGCAGATACCTGAAATCTTTGCCAAAGTTAAGAAAGTTAAGAAAACAACAAAAAAACATTTCTTCACATTCCCAATAGACATACATGGGTGTGCGCACACATATACACATGTACACATGCACACATGCATGTACACACACATACCACTTTGTACAAAAATAGAAAGTCCTGATTCACCACTTTAAGTATCAACAGTAGAGGTGCTAGATAAATAAATAAACAGGTTAAAACATTAGGTTTTGTGAAGCACTGGCTCATCTGATATCTGAATTTAGCCCCTAGAATTCCACAGTTGTCAAGGGTTGAAGGTATGAAAGAGATATTCCATATTTTAAAAAATGAGCAAGAAAACAAAAATGGATTGTAAATAAAATTTATTTGATGCTGAGCAACAGTGATTCACCTGGAAAATATGGAGCCACACTTCTGATCAGAGCACAGTACCTCCTACATGTATTATACTGCCTGTTAAGTACCAAATGTTTAATAAATGCTTATTGTCTGACTGACTTTGAGCTGAGAGAATCAGTCCTAAAATGAGCCATCATGAGCAAATACACTTGCTCCCAGAAATCAGATCATTGCCCTATTCTCCCTTCTTGTGGTCTGATGCTACAATAAATGCTCATACAGAGTGGAGAAAGCTTTCTTCCATAGTGATCCTTTCTAGTTTCGATTTAAAACAGCAAACATCCATTGTGTCCACTCCATGTAAAATGCTAGAAATACAAAAATGGAAAGGTCCACTGATCCTACCCTCAACTCATCTACAGTTTCATGGGGGAGTATATGGCATGTAAGTAAATACACATTATAAAAGACAAACTGTGATAGAGGTCAAAGAAAGGTCCCTACAAGTTATATTAGGAAAATGTGGATAAAGAGATTATTTTCAGCTCCCTACTATGTGCTATGCACTAAACTAAGCATTGGGAATACAAAGGCAATAGTAAAACAGTCATTACACTGCAAAAGTTTACATTCTAGTGGAGATGAATGAAGAAGTTGGAACCTGAGATGAATACAAAAGGAAGAGAAGGATTCCAAGAGGTGGAGATGAGGATGGATTATTTTTTTGTCTTTATTAATTTATTTGTTTACTTTTTGTTTACAAGATTCAGTTCCACAATCCCTTGAGTTTCAAATTTTCTCCCCCTCTTTCTCCTCCCCCCTCCATGGCAGCTTGCAATCAAGTATAGGATCTGAAAATACTTTCACATTAGACATTAGGTTGTAAAGAAGGATTGTATCAGATGGAATGAACAATGGGAAAGAGGAAACAAAACCAAACAAGAAATAGAAAGAGAGCAGATAGTTTGCTTCAATCTGCGTTCAAACTCTGTTCTTTCTAGTTCTTTCTCTGAATGTAAACATCTCTCTCCATCATGAGTCTTTTGGAGTTGACTTCTAACCCTGCATTGCTGAGAAGACTCCAGTCTATCAAAGCTGGTCATCATACATATGTTGTTTCTGTAATTGTGTACAGATTTCTCCTGGTTCTGCTCTTCTCATTCAGCATCAGTTCGTATAAGCCTCTCCAGGTAAATATGAAGTCCATCTGCTCCTCATTTCTTATGGCACAATAGTATTCCATTACATTCATATACCACAACTTGTTTAGCCATTCCCTAATTGATGGGCATCCCCTTAGTTTTCAATTCCTTGCCACCACAAAAAGAGCTGCTATAAATATTTTTGTACATATGGGTCTTCCTCCCACTTCTATGATATCTTTGGGATACAAACCTAGAAGTGGTATTGCTGGGTCAAAGGGTATGAAATTATTTATAGCCCTTTGTGCATAATTCCAGATTTCTCTCCAGAATGGTTAGATCAGTTCACAACTCCACCAACCATTGGTGTTCCAATTTTTCCACATCCTCTCCACCATTTGTCATTTTCCTGTTTTGTCATCTTAGCCAGTCTGACTGGTGAGATGTGGTAAAATGAAGATGGATTATATTCTGGGCAAAGGGGATGGCAGATGCACAGAGGTGAGAAATAGAGAACAAGCTCTGCTGTGAATGCATGACCTTATTCTATGGGCTGTATTTCGAAATAAAGTTAAACTGTGCTTTTTCACAAAGAATAAAATGATTACCCATATGCCATTTTTATGAATCTCTCAGCAAGCTTAAAATAATACCAGCAGATAGGAGGAAAGAGAGAGAATATACATTTATTAAGCACCTCTTGTGTATCATGTATCTTGGTAAGAACTTCACAAATATTGTCTCATTTGTGGAACATGGGATTTGGAGTCAGAAGACTTAGGCCTAATTCCTAAGTTTGTCCTGTGTTCCTAGGCAAGTTAATTCCTCATCTCTAGACCTCAGTTTCTTCATTTGTAAAATTGAGGGACTAGACCAGATAATGTAATATAGTGGATAAGGCACTACATTTAGAGTAAGAAAGATTTGGATTTAAATCCTGCCTCTCCCACTTACTAGCTGTGTGACTCTGGGCAAGTGACTTAATCTCTCTGGGCTTTAGCTTTCTCATCTCTAAAATGGAAGGGTTAAACTTGATGGCCTTTGAGATGTCATCCAGTTTGAATAAATGCTTTTTCCTTACTTTGTCATATACCCATCCACACATTCATTCATTCTTCTGATTGCTAGGAAAATCATCCCATACATTCATCTCCAGCGTGCCAAATGAGCTTTTAATTGGTTTTAGGTTGGGATTTCAATTCACATAATTACAACAGTTCTCTCCCCCCCAGACCACAATCCAGATCCAAGCAGGTTAAAGCAAGAGCGATTACCGTTCCCAGACCAGGAGCTGAAGCTGCCGCTGAAGCTGCCACTGAAGCTGCAAAATGGCTTCTGTTCTGTGGCTCCTCAGCTGCTTCTTGCCCCCAGGGGAAGAAGCCAACACATTCTCCAAATATTGGTCCCAAAGTCCATAGGGAACTAACCTCTCACTTTGTCCTAGGCATATCTGTGTTGATAATTCTGGAATCTCCACAGCTGCTGGTGTTCTGGGGTCCCTCCAGCCAGCTGCTGGCCTGGCCACCCTGGGGCTAAAACCGCAGCTCACTCAGGCCTGGGCTCGGCTCCCAGAGCATTGTTCTTGGCTCCCAGAGCGTTGTGCTGTGCTGCACTGACCCCTCCCTGCAGGGCTGCTGGGCTGTCCTCAGCAGGAGGTTAGCTTCTCTGTGTCGTTCTGTGGGTGCTGGAGCTCCAGAAGTTGTTCAGAGTCCACCTTTTACATTGTTTGTAAGTGGTGTGGAGGGGGAGCACCTTGGAAGTGCTGTTTCTACTCTGCCATCTTGGCTCCGCCCCCTCTTAATTCTTAAAGTAAGGTTGTCAGAGCCTAAATATTTCACAAGTTCTTTCTAATGGTTTTAAGTCTTTTATTTTTGTGCCTATACACTGCCATAAGTCACATTCAGACTCAGAGCTTGTTTTCTCTCTCAATATATAATGGAGGTGATAGAATTAGATAATCACTAAAGCCTATAGTTTTATAGAAGCCAAGAAATAATGCTAAAATTTTAATGAATAGATTTCTTTATTTGTAATTTCATTTTATTTTAACAAATTCATTGATACATTTAAACAGATTGACAGTAGCAGCTCTGCAAATAGGTGTATCTCTATCCATATGATTCTCCATACAGAACAGCCTGGGAGGACTTTTCATCACTCTGTGAGGAAACACACAGGCACAACTCAACACTCCATATTCTACATGCCTAGAAGGAGACCAACATCTATGCAGTAAACCTCACAAAACAGAAGACATGCTGAGGGGAAGAAAGGCTGTTTTCAGTCAAGGAATCCTACTGTAAGCCAAATTTTCATTGTTTTGGGATAAGTACTCTCAGACTATTCTTCAAGACAATTAGAGAAAATTTTAAAATGATCCTATTTTCCTTGCAGCATGTTTAAAATTAGAATTTGGACCTTAGATTTCATAGGCAGGGCAACACCTTTTTGTAGCTTATAGTTGTAAAGTACTTAGAAGTTAAGAGGATTGCTCAGGGCCACATAGCCAGTAACTGTCAGAGGTAGAGCCTGAAACCTGGTCTACTTGAATCTTTCTCTATCCACTACATTATTCTGCCTCTCAGTAAATGTAAATGTCTTTAAACCAGGCTGAAGACAGGGTCCTTTAAATAAAAAATGAAAGTGACAAATAGAATGATTTCATATAGTCATAAGATTTATAATTGGAATGGATCTTAGATAACATAGGAACAAAGCCAGAAGAGGTCATTACTTCCTTCCCTTTCATTTTACATATGAGGAAACTCAGGGTCAAAGAGGTTAAATTATCTTTTCAAGGTGGTCACATAAGAAAGGCGCCCAAGGCTTCTGCCTCTAAAGTTAGTTTCCTTTCCACTTCGTGACAATCCAATCTCCTTGTTTTATAGATGAGGAAACTGAGTCCTAGACAGGGAAAATGTCTTCTTCAAGGTCCTACAAGTGGAAATTCTTGAGACTCCAAATCCACTATTAAAATACCTAAAATACTTTGCTGCTTTCCAAAGGATATATTAGTTACTAAACTCTGAAGACTGAGTCCTATATGATGGAAACTTAATGGTTTGTTAATTGGACCAATAAATATCAAGTGTTGTTAGCCCTTATTAATAAATGTTGGCATACCAAATTATTTGTTTTAATTAGCCCAAGAATGAAAGAGTAAATAAAAACAGAATTATCCATTTGATTTTCTAGCTAGCACCCATTGTCTATTTGTTCAATAAATAAGCTATTAGATTAGCAGGTCAAGGCAAAATCTCTGAATGGACAGCTCTGCATTGGACGTTAGCTGTGTGCCAGCAGTTTAGCCTTCTCAAAAGCAGCTGAAAACAGGCAATTTGTACGTAATCTATGTAATGTGTTGGTAGGAGGGAATCCTGAGCCTGATTCACAGTTGACAAAGTACACCTGCAACTGCTCAGCTTTTCAACACATCTCATTCTGACACTAACCAGACAGGGATAAGGATTAGGGGGGTGGGGAGAAGCTAGATCATCCGGAATAAGGAGCTCCCAGCCCTACAAGTGTTCTTCTCCTTTAGTCGTATGCAAATAATCTCCCTAGGCTGTAGTAAGCATTCCAGAGTTACTCTTTTCCATTCTTACCAATGGCAGTAACATAAACATTTGTTGCTTTACACTTAGGACACAACTCTCACTGATGCTAATTTTCCAGTCCATGCTTGTAAACATAGCCCTAACAAAGGGGCAAGAGGCGTAGAATTGACAAATGCGTGTATCCTTTGTTTATATGTTAAAAAATAGGAATTTGTAGATATGGAGAGAAGACTTATTTTCACAACTTTTTTAAACTTGGTAATGATAATGATGATTTTAGTAAAAGATGATTAAAATGAACAGATGGAGAAATGTAAAAGACTAATAAATTGTTTAACTACAAGCCCCAAATCCCTGGTAGTATGATATGATGGAAAGAACACTGGACTAGGAATTAGAAAATGTGGATATGAGTCCAGACTTACTCTTTGTGCAACCTCAGGCAAACCTCTTCTTTGTGCCTCGGTTTCTTTATCTGTGATGAGCATGCAGATTCCCATTAGAGGGAAGATAAGAATAATATCATTATTAACCTCACAGGATTATTGTGTTGAACAAATAATGATAATGGCTACTATTTGTACAGGAACATCTAGATAGCTCAGAGGATAGAGTGCTGGGCCTAGAGTAAGGAAGGCTTTAGTTTAAATCTGACCATGGAAACTTACTAGTTGTGTGACTTTGGGCAAGTCACTTAACTCCTGTTTGCCTTAATCCACTGGAAAAGGAAATGGCACACCACTCTTTCAAGAAAATGCAATGAGCAGTATGGTCCATGGGGTCACAAAGAATTAGATACAACTAAATGACTCAACTACAACTTTTTTATAGCACTTTAAGGTTTATAAAATGCTTTATCTACACAAGCTCATTTGATTCTCACAGCAGCCCTGTAAGGTAGGTGCTATTATTAACCCATTATACAGATGATGCATCTGAGATGATGAGAGGTGAAGGCAATCACACAGGCTCTAAAAGCTGGTAAAGTACCTAAGGTTGAATCTGAACTCAGATCTTCCTGATTCGTTGCTCTATTAACTATGGCACCTCACTGTATATGTATAGTGTTTTCTTGTCATAAAGAGTCATTAAAATGTATGATGGGATTCTTTTTTACATCATAGCTATTTACCCAAATGTCTGGAGAATGGGATGTTTCAAATACTTGAATATTCTCTTCACTAAGACTTCCCATATGTACCAAATTTAGATGACCAGTAAGATTATTAATTTTTGTGAAAATTTGAAGATGACATAATATGATTAGGATAAAAAACTATATAAAATGAAACTTTCTCCTTTTTGATAATTTGGAAGACTCTTCATGATCTTCCCAAATTTGAAGATTTATATGATGAACATAAATTCTCATTGCATATAAGTTTGGGGGGGGGGGAAAGTCTTACACCAGAAAGCTAGAGATTTGGGGTCTAGCCCTGGTTCTGACCTTAACTTTTATAACCCTGGACAAGTTACCTCATCATTTTGGTGCTTAGATCCTCATCATCTTTTTTTTCTTTGCTTTTTGGAGGGCCATTGGGGTTAAGTGACTTGCCCAAGGTCACATGGCTAGTAAGTGTTAAGTGTCTGAGGCTGGATTTGAACTCAGGTTGTCCTGACTCCAGGGCTGGTGCTCTATTTACTGTGCCACCTAGGTGCCCCAATTTTCATCAATTAATCAAACTCTGATGTCAGCTGTTTACTCGTTCTCATTGGAATGCTTAATTCCTCCCCACCAAAAAAAAATATTATTTGAACTTTCCTATGGGCTATAGATACATTTCTGACTATTGATGATGATTTCCAAGTTAATGAGGAGTTTTATATAATCATAGCTCATCACAGGGCTAAGCAGGCAGAAAAGATCGCTGGGTTTTGGTTTCAGTCTCCTACTTATTAACACCTCTTCATGAAAGCAATGTACCTGGGGGGACAACTGAGGAGTTCTGAGCTCTAGTCCCTGGTCTGATAGTGAAATAGGCTCTTTGACAAATAATTTTCCATTAATTAATTGCCTTAGTGACTGTGAAAGATTGTAATGCTAAATGATATAAAATTTCAGAAATGCAGTTCAGTTCAGTCCCCACTTTTGAGGTGATGGACTAGAAATACAAGTTTCATTCAAAAGTTATTTGTTCAGCATCTGCTTTGCACTAGGCTACATACTGGGCTCCATGGGGAATGCAAAAATGAAAAAAGATGCCTTATGTGGTCTGACCTTCAAGGGCAAATTTTTTAATCTGGCTTTCTCTCCTCCCAAAATTACCTTATCTTTATTTCATATAATTATGTTACTATGAAATTTTAATATTATACTATTGAAATCTAATGGGGAGAGTAGAATTCATATTTGTAGTTTTTAAAGTAAAATTTCATTACTATCTTTTGTTTTAATATTGC
This sequence comes from Gymnobelideus leadbeateri, assembly GCA_011680675.1. NCBI lineage: Eukaryota > Metazoa > Chordata > Mammalia > Diprotodontia > Petauridae > Gymnobelideus > Gymnobelideus leadbeateri. Next base: position 125,697 of record WOXC01012209.1, read on the forward strand.
CTAGATTTCTCGTTACAGCCCTCCTGTCCCCCTCCTACCCTGTGGAGCCATTTCTTATAATAAAGAATATTTTAAAAAAATAAGAAAGGGGAAGATGAGGCAGAAAAACAACGAAACTGATCAATACATTGAAAAAGTCTGATATTACATGCAATATTTCGTATAAGGAACCCTACACACAAATGTTTTCAAAGGTGTCTTTGAATGTCTCTTCTTTAGTTCAAATTTGATGTAATTGCAATTTAAGGCTAAACAGAATAAATGCTGTAAGAAAGGCAAAGATTGCTCTGGGAGCCTGGAAGAGAGAATGATCACATCTAATTTTGGAAATGAGGAAGAAAAACATGTTAAGTAAGCTTCATGGAGATATTAATTTGAGTTATTCCTTTGTGGAGGAAAGGAAGACATTTCAGGTTGTAGGAATGGCATAAGTCAAGGTTCTGAGGTAGGACAGTGTCAGGTGAATAAAGGGAATGGTGAAGTCTGGCTAAAGAGTAAAGCATACTTAAGGAAGTTATAGGAGAAAACTAGTGGAAAATTAGTTTGGGATGAGGCCTTGAATGTCATGCCTAAAATAAAGAGGAGATAGAACTGTTCAATTCATATTTTGTTTCTGTTTTCTCTTCCAAACAAGAAGGAACAAGGTGAGTGAATAGAACACTGCCCTTAAGGCCAGGGAGACCTCAGCTGTGTGACCATGAAAAAGACACAGCATCCTAGTGTTCTAGGTAGTTGTCTAAGACTGAATAAATTACTGAGAAAGGCATTGACCTTTATTGATAAAGGGATTTTCCCCACCCAGGAATTCCCTAAATCAGTAAAATTATAGGTTCAGTGTGTATATTTTCAGTAGTGATGGGAATGACCTTTATATAAGGAAAACATAGTTTATAGTATAGACTATAAACTATACATCAAAAAGTTTAACTTCACTTCTGGCAAAATTCTAAAATGTATTATTAAAATGATGGCTAATAGGCATCTATGAAATGAAGTCATGATCATTCAGTCTAAAAGTATTTATTAAGCGTTTACTATGTGCCAGGCATTGTGCCAAGCACTGGGAATAAAAGTAAAAAGAAATAAAATCCTTGTCTTTAAGAAACTTACATCCTAATAAGGAAAGATTACATATTAGAAAAGGTAGCTGAAAACAGGGAGGGTTGGGAGGAAAGATAAAGGTACTCAGCTTTGCTTTGTGGTAGGGGAAGTTCAGAACACAGCCTAGAGAATAATGAGAGATGGCTGGATTGGTCACTCTGCTTAAATGGAGGTTCTAAGAAAAGCCATCCAATCAGAGGGATAGCATACAAGGAAAGAGGTTCCCTCCAATGTGGGGATACCAGAGTTGTAATGAGACTTCAGAATGAAGAAGTAAGGCATGTATAGTGCCAATACAATATTCACAGCACCAACAGTGACTATGAATATGCCAGCATAGTTATCAATTGTAAAATATAACAGACTCTCCATATATAAAACAGAAGCAAAACATTTATTCAGACAGGAGAAAGTCAAAATCCAACATCAGGAAACCTAATCTATCATAATGACAAAGAAGTTAACACACCATAATGTGGCTGAGAACCACACCATCCTTTAGCCTTCCCACAAAAACTCATAAGCCTAGCTGTCTCCTTCCTGTAAAGCCACACACTAGCAGCTTTCCAGAGGACTGCTGCTGTGAACAGCTTTCCAGGTTTTGATTATGTAGTATAGCAAACTCTCTATTTATTTAATAAAAAAATCAGAACAAATCATTTATAGAAAATCAAGGTACAGCACTCACAATGTTATGACTATCACAGAAAATCAAAATATAGCATTCACCATGTCACAACTCAACAGCTTATCACTAAAATGGCCATATATTTTTCACCAAAGTGGTCACCTAGTTGTAAACAAAGTACATTGATTTAGTCAATCACAAAATCCTTAATTCAATCACAAAGTACAAAAGTCAAAGTTATCCACCCCTAGGTCACAGTAAATCATAATCTTCTCAGTCAGTACACAGTATCCAAGTAAAATCTTCTTTCAGCTTGACTCGAGGCTGGCTCTCAGCTTCCATGGTTCCTCTTCCATGGTCCCAGCTCCAATTGTCACCTGGGTTCAAAGGCAGGCAGCTCCCAGTTCCTTGTATATGGTCATTAGCTCCTCCCCTTCCTGTTGCAGGAGTTCATGAGTTCTAAGGTTCACAAGTTGTGGGGTTCACATGTTCTGTTTATTAACAGACTTGATACAAGGCTCAAAAGAAACTTGAACTGAAACAAGGTGTTAATTCAATAGCTGAAAGAAAGTGTGAACTAATTCTGTGCTTGCCATTACACTTCCCTGCATCCTCTCTTCTCCCACTGTCTAGCTACTTTCACTCTCACTTCCTGTGGGCTCTGCACCACCCTTCAGCAAACTCCTCCCACCACAGACTCCATGTGATCACATTAGGCCTGTTGGAGGCAGGGAAGATCTTCAAATTCCCATTACCATTACAGCATGATAGATGAACTCCTGAGAGTGCAATGGGGAGAGGAAGGAGAGATCACAAAAACCTAAATGGCTACAAAAAGAATGGATCATGCCATACTATATCATAGCAAACTGGGTTTCTCTCTTTTTTCTTCTTCCTTTCTTCCTCTTTCCTTTTTTTCTTCCTTCCTTCCTTCCCCCTTTCTTTCTTTCTTTCTTTCTTTCTCTTTCTTTCTTTCATTCTTTCTTCCTTCCTTCCTTCCTTCCTTCCTTTCTTTCTTTCTTTCTTTCTTTCTTTCTTTCTTTCTTTCTTTCTTTCTTTCTTTCTTTCTTTCCTTCTTTCTTTCTTTCTCTTTTTTTCTTCTTTCTTTTCTTTCTTTCTTAATAGCTTGCGCATAAGTAGGCTTGCACATAAGTTCAGAAAAATTTGCCCACTAAGTACAAGTTGGGAAAGCAAAGTTAGAAAGCAATATGTGTATAAAAAAATCTAGGGGTTTTTAGTGGAGTGAAAGCTTATCCTGTGTCAATAGAGTGCTATCTATGGTAGCCAAAAGAGCTAATGTACTGAGATGCATTAAGATAAGCAGTGATTCTATTAATAAGGAACTGATGGACCCACAGATATCATGTCCTGGTCAGACTTCATCTGGCTTATCATGTTTAGTTCTAGGAGTTACAGCCTAGTAAGGACATTGATAAGATGTGGAATATTTAGAGAACAGCAACCAGAATGGAGAAAGTTCTCAAGATCATGCAATAAGAGACATGGATAAAATAAATAGAGATGATTAGGATGAGAAGAGTTGGGGAGATAGCATAGTTGTCTTAAAATATTTGACAGGCTGTCAAATGGAAGAAGGTTTAGGTGCGCTTTGGGGCTCTTTACAGAGAATAAGGAATTTGTAAAAGGGAAAGTTTAGGTTTGATGTCAGGGGAAAGCTCATGATTACTAGAACTATCCAAAAGATTCTTCTTCCTAAGGTGGCAGGTTCCTTTTCATTGATGGTCTTCAAGCAAAGACTGGCCATCCAACTATGGAACATATGGTATAAGGATGCTTTTGGAGGCATAGGCTGCCCTTGATAATGACAAAAGTCTCTTTTAATTCTGAAAATCTATTATTTTGATCACTCCTCACCTTTGGGGTCTAAAGTGACTCAGTCAAACATTTATTAGGTGCCTAGTATTAGTAAGTGATAAGTACTAGGAATACAAAGAAAGGGAAAAACAAAAACAAACAAAAAACAGACTTTGCTTTTAAGGAGCTCACAGTCTAATAGGAGAGACAAAATTTAAAAAAATGTACAAGCAAGATAAATTGGAGAGAGAAGGCATTAAGCGTGATCAGAAAAAGCTTTTTGTAAAAGGAAGGGTTTTATCTGGGACTTGAAGGAAGTGAGGAGGCAGACATAAGAAATTCTGGGTTTGAGGGAAGAAAGGAACATTCAACAAAAAAGCAGAGTTGGGAAATGTAGTGTCTTGTTGGAGAAACAGTAAGGAGGCAAGTATCACTGGATCAAAGCATCTTTCTGGAGAAGAAGCAGAAAGGTAGGAGGGGTCTTTGAATGCCAAACAGAGATTTTTATATTTTATTTTATTTATATTTATATTTTATATCTAATCCTAGAGGTGCTAAGGACTCACTTAATAAAAATTAATAACACCTGAAGAGAGTAGTTTCCATTTAATGATGAGGTCAAAGAAAAACTTTAGAGGCAAGAAGAGAATGATAGGAAAGAAAGTGAAAGCATTGATGATAGAAAGCTTTCCAAGAAGTTTAGTCACAAAAGAGAGAAGAGATATGGAATGATAGCTAGAGAGGGTGAATGGATCAAGTGAGGATTTTCTGAAAATGGTAAATACATGAGCAAATCTGTAAGTGGTAGGGAGCTAGCCAATAGACAGGGAGACATTTTAGATAAATGTCTGAGGATCATAGAAAGGGCAATCTGCTGGAGAAAATGGGATGGAACAGGATCATTTGTGCAGGTAGAAGGTTAGCTTTGGCAATGTGAAACAGGGATAAGAGAAGAGATAGAAGCAGAAAGCATCTCTGTGATGTGTATGTGGAAATGAGAAGGGAAAAGAGGAAGCTCTCAGGAAATAATCTCAACTATTTCAGTGAAATATGAGGCAAAGTTCTCATAGGTGGAGAACTTGGAGAACGTGGAGCTGTAGGAGGTTGCATAAAAGAAGAAAAGTCACTATAGTAACTGGGATAGTAAGTCCTTTGGAGGTGTGTAAAAGAATTTCCTTGCCAAATTGAGGGCCCAGTAGACATTAAATAGCATAAATGTGTAATGGATCCAGTTAGCACAATTTCATTATATTCTCCAGTTTTGTTCACCATCACTCTAGTAGAAGTGAATGCAGTAGATAGTGAAAGAAATTGAATGGCTGACTCTTATCAGAGCAAGATGAGTGATAAGTTAAGGGGGCAAGGGACTCAAGAGGAGAATATGGGGTTGAACTGGTTCACCAAGGTATCAAGAGGAGGAAGGGTGGAAAGTATAGTCAGGGCAGAGGGCATAGTCTGGAAAAGAACTGAGTTTGAGGTATTGTGTGTCATTGAGAGCACAAAAAGCAGGATCTGGAATTACAAAGCAGAGGGAGAAAGGGAATACCAACAGATTATGATTAGATAAGAGGATTTTCAGGGTTCATGAATATGGAATTATATAAATTTTCATATTCATGAATACAGTTCATTTGTGGGTGATGGCAAAATCCAGAGTATGATAATTTGTATGTAGGTGAAGTGGTGTGGAGAAATCAATCATGGGAAATGAGTAAACTGAGCAACTGGAAGGTTAGGATGTTTAAGGGAATATCAGTATCTATAATTGAAGTCCCTTAGTATGAGGGCAGGAGTTGAGAAGGAAAGAAACACTGTGAAACAGGAAATGAACTCATTGAAGAAAGAAGGGGAATAACCTAGAAGCTGATCTAGAATAGCTACCACGACCTTGATTGGGTATACATATGAGTGAGTGAACCTCAAAGGAAGAGAGGTTATTGAATGATGGTGATAGGAGAATTTGGAAGTAGAACTGAGGAGCAAGGGGTATCGTAACCTGCCTATTCCCATTAGTGACTTAGGGGAAATGAATGAAAATGCAACCAACACTAGAAAAGGTTGCTGGAGATGCTGTATATCAGAAGTGAGCTAGACCTCAGTGAAAGTCAGAAGATGGAAAGAATAGAATAGGAAAATGTTTTAAATGAAAATGTTCATTAGAACAGGCATTCCAGAAAGCACAGTCAAAAAGGATGGGTACCTTTAGACTGCTATATTTATGGAATGAGTGTTAAGGGGGATGGGAATAAGGGACTGGGCAGTGAGGGCTAGAGAAAAGAGTTTGAATAATAACGATGATGGACAGAACAATTGGTATGGTGAGGATAATGACAATGGGAATTTGATCATCATTGATAAATGTTATTCACATGCCTAGAAGCTTGGCCTCTGGGTAGAGTTTTCTCCAAGTGTTAGCTCAGTTGAAGGAATCAGTGGAAGGCAATGTTAAATTGGATTTCTCTCCTTCCTCAATAGGTAGACCAGGCCAGAAGACTAGTGGAAGGAGCTCTCTGGAGTGACTTTTGGCCCATTGATATCTATGTATCCTGTGCAAGTCCCAACCTCTTAGAGCTTCAGTTTCTCAATATGCAAAAAGGGAGATGTATTGGGTACCACCCAGGCTCATAGGATTGATATGAAGATCAAACAAGACAACATAGAGTGAAGTGCTATGAAAGAAAGGTCAGCTAAAATTACCCATCTGTGCCACTAAAGCCCCACTTCCACACCTTGTTGCAGAATGTAGGTCTTTTGGTTCTCAAAGGCAAACATTCAAGCCAAACACAAACAATGGCAAGTCCTGCATAGTTGGAAACATTTTCAAGATTCACTGGGAATGGATTATGTCATTAGAGGACCAACCTAGAAAAAATGAATCAATCAATCAATCAATTAATCAACCTACACACAGATATATGCATATGTACATGTGTATATTTCACATTGTGTGTGCATGTATTTAAATAAGTATACATGTGTGTATATCTATATTTGGAGATAGATATAAATACAGCTATAAATATGGCTATTAGGTGGCTTAATAGATAGAGCACTGGGCCTGGAGTCAAGAAGACATGAGTTCAAATAAGTCTCAAATGCTTACTAGCTGTATGACCCTGGGCAAGTCATTTAAGCTCTATTTGTCTCAGTTTCCTCCTTTGTAAGATGGAGATAATAATACTTCCTAGGATTTTTTATGAGGATCAAAAGAGGTAACATAGCACAGTTTCTGGCACATAGTAGTCACTATATGTTTATTGAATCGAATTTATATGTGTACATAAACATTTATATGGTGTGTGTTTACGTGCGCATGTGTGTGTATGTATAATTTATATGATTCCAGGAAATATGCTTTAATGGATATAGCATACCCAGCGGAGCCTCCTTCTGATTACATCACATTTCATCTGTAATTTAGTATTAGAGAGCTGCCCAGAAATCTAAGAACTTAAGAGATTTCCCCATGAGTCTTCTCCATGGGTCAGAGATGGGACTTGAACCTGGCATAGCTAAGTTGGAAGGGACTCAGAACCAAGTTGGCCTCCAGGTGATGAGGTGGTTTTTGGCCACAGTATCTCTCCAAGACCATCCATTAAGTTACTAAGGGGTGGTGAGACTGTAGTGTGCTCTGGTGGAACAAGTGGCCACACTAGTGCTTGGCCTAGAGTCTGGTTCATAGTAGCTGCACGAGGCTATGAAGCAGAAGGGAAGCATTTCATTTATAAAGCATATTCCTCCCAATAACCCTGTCAGGCAGGGAGTACAAGAATTATTACCCCTATTTTATAAGTGAGGGAAGTGAGTCTCAGTGGAATTAAGTGATTCGCCCACAGTCACATGAGTAATAAATGGCAGAGCTGGTGATTGAACTCTACTCCACTGTCTCTAATGCTAGCATTCTTTCCACCACACCAATGTTGCCACCATATTACCCTTCCTGTTCCCATATAGCTTTTACAAGTCTAACTACTGCTAAAACCAAATATAGTTAGCAGCAAGAGTTAAAATAAAAGTCTGGGTATCAAGACTTTGGAGGCCCTATAGTTATGACATTTCTAGATAGCCTCCATACAAAGTAAGCCAAAGAAACTCTTTGCCTCAAGTTTTCTGTCTGAGAAATGGGTTATAACTGATGCATTCCTTTTACCTGAATTATAAAAATATAAGAATGCATTTGTATTCATTAAGTGATAAGCACTAATGTGCCATGAAATGAAATAGAAGCCATAGGAGCACAAACAAAGCCAGATTCCCTCTCATGCAGTCAGAAACACTCCAGTCTTGGGAAACTGTCTTATGCCTCTGCATAAATTGAAACAGTGAAAAGTCTCAGCAAATAGTAATTTTCTGGATTTACTGCATGACAGGAACATCAGGTGGTTGGCTAAATAATTCAAGGCACAGAAAATGAATAAAAAATCTTCCTGTGGGCCTGCTCATCACAGAAATAGGAGTTGCTGCCTCCCCACTGCAGTTCTTCTGAGCCTTCCCAGCTGGGATAACTGAAAGTCTTATCACGGTCATTGACAATCTGACAACCATCTGAGGTGCAGAGTGAGTCATTTCCAAATATGGAAGAAGCAGAAACATCCTTTAGAGGTACTGATGGCAGGCAGTATGGCTTGTTTGGGTTTTTTTTCTCTCTTCTCTAATTCCCTATAACATGTTAATTCTAAATCAAGCACTTCAAGTATCTAATAGTCTCAAGATAGTTACCATCTAAGGGGAGGCCCAAGTGATACTCCCGTCAAAAGAGTGATGTACTTTAGTCTTAAAGAGTCCATTTTGCCTTACGATATATTTTGGGGTATCAATTTAGTTAATTCTATATTTCATTTGAAAGGGCAGTGACAATAGATGGTGCTTACTTACGTGCCCTCCCACCCTTACTGAGATGTTTCCCTTACCTACTGGCTTCTACTTTGCAAATCTGGGACACCCCATGCCCAATTTTGTCCAAGAGAATTCATTTTAAGCCACTCTTTTTTTTAAGGGAATATATTCCATGCATGACGGGCAGCTACAGCATAGGGGATAGTACAGGACTGACTTACAGCCAGAAAGACCTGGATTCAAGCTTACCTCTGACATACACTGAATGTTTGACCCTGGGAAGTCATTTAACCTTTCAAGGTTCTAGGCCATATTCCACCAGTAATTTGCAGCGAAGGTGCAGACCTGCATTAGTGGTGATTTCTTTATCTTAGCATTCCCTATTCCAATGAAATTATCTAGTTCTAATTCTTATCAATATATTCCATTTATTATTTTAGAAGGAGAAAAGGGATGGAGAAGAAGGAATGACAGATCTCAGAAATTATCAAGGACAGGATGTCCATACTTCAGATTGACTGGGTTTCTCTGACATTACTTAGATGACTTGTGAATTGAAGTGAATTTTCCAACCAGACTCACCAAAGTCTTGCTTTAAAATTATGACAGGAACTTAGACAAATTTGGACTCAATTATATATATATATTTTTTTTCTTCTAAGAAGCTGAAATGGATTAGATTACATTAAAAAAAATATCATCAGAATGTCCATAATGAAAGAAACAACTACCATCAAAAGCAGCAGCCCCCAGGGACAAAGCAAACCAGGTGCTTAAAGAGGCAGGGTGATAGGAGGAAGGACTAGAAAGGAAAGTAAAATGCCTAGGAATGGGGCTAAAAGCAGAAGGCTCCAAAATCTGGACTGCCTTTTTGGACAATAGGGATAATCTCAAATTCATTTGCTTCTTTTTTCTAATGATGGGGAGCATTTCATAGGTTGTTTTAGCCAGCCCAGGCACAGTTATATAGACTAGTTATCACCTCAAAGATTAAAGAAATAAAAGGCTATTTGTAGACTCTCTAGAGGGAGAGAAGGTATGAGGATTCCTTGTGACTATTTGATTAGGGTTGGGAAGGCTGGAAACATAAACATAAAACATAGACAAAAGGGTAGCCTTTTCAAGATAGTCTCACCTCTAGGTTGATCCCTACCTACTATGGGGTGCAGAGTAGTATCCAGGTAAGACATTATGGCAGAATTTATTGTATAGTTCTATGCCCCATCATCTCTTGGGTGAACTGCATCACCATGGAGTATGTACTCTTATCTAGCATTCTTATTTTCATCACTAAGAATAAAGAATGGCTCTCCAAATCTTAGAACAAGAAAATCCCCAATGTCACTTTTATAGGATGGCTTGGGAAGTTTCTTGTCAGCCCCATATGATTATAAAAGGTTGAAATTTAGAACAAGGTATTTGAAGTACCACTTTGATGTTTAATGACTTAAATGTTGCCATTCTTTCACTGATTTTGTCTATATTTGTGAAAGAGTAAACCCTAGATGTATGGTTTGTGTATGGCGATAGTGTAAGGGGGGAAATGATGTTCTGTTGCTACTTTTATTACTATGTTGTTTCATTGAATGTGCTTACTCCGAAGTTGTTGTGTTCTGTGATTGACTAATAAAATAAATACATTGGTGGGGGCTTAGATTTCAAATGAATGTAGATCCATGTAGTATAGAATTTATTGTGTATTTATGGTGTGTGAGGAGATATTCCAGGCACCATACTTTAGTAGTAGTTTGGATGTACAAAAACACTTAAAAATGAATCTTTTGTTTGTTCAGTAAAAGTAGTCTAGTTGGTATTCATCTGAGTTATATAAATGAATTTTAGTGCTCAAGAATCCTAAAAGTCATCTCAGGGATATGCCCCATTCCTCCCATCATGTATTTCTACATTTTAACAAAAGCTAATTTATACAAGAAGTATTTTAAAAATAGAATTATAAAGTCAAGAAGACCTTTTTTGACAGTGGTTTACGTGAAGAAGACCTTGAGGCAGCTAGATGGTATAGAAAATATATGGTATAGAGAATAGAGAGCTAGACTTGGAATTGAGAGATCCTGAGTTCAAAATCCAGTCTCAGACACTTGTTAGCTATATGACAAGGGGAAAGTAAGCCACTTCACCTTTCTAAGTCTCATTCTCCTTATCTGTATAACGGGGAAAATAATAGCATTTACTTTCCCTCTTCCCCTTCCAAGGTTGTCATGCAAATAAAATTAGATTCTATTTGTAAAGTGCTTCACAAACATTAAAGTGCTATATAAATGCTAACTGTGATGATGATGGTGATTAGACCAATATGAACCAATATGCTATGTAGCTACCTCATAATACTTTGAATTAACATAGAGGTATTTCACAAATAAATGACAATAATAATAAAATTCTTTGCACTATAGGCTGCCCCAATCACTTTTGGAGGAGTATGCTAGTTCTTGCTGTCATGATTTAAGGACATTGACAAACAAGAAAGCATTTAAAAGAGTGAGATCCATGGGTCATGTGAAAAACGATTGAAGAAAGTAGTTATGTTCAGTGTTTGTGCTAAGGCTTAATGAGGTGGTATGGAGGCCATGAAAACTGACTTCTAATATTTGAATTTAGAATAATAGCTGGAAGCTATAGGAAGGAAACTTGATCTGACTATTAACAAGAACATACTAACAATGCTTCAAAATGGATGAGCTGCTGTAATTATAATGGAAATCTGAAGATTTTCCCTTCCCCTTGCCCCCTTGATAGGCTTAAGTGACTCTGAGAACCTTCCCTGATTTGTAACATACTCTGCACGCTAATAAGCTGAATGTGGTCACATGGAGCCTGTGGCAGGAGGCTTGGTTTTCAGGAACACCCATACCTCATTACTTTGTGATTGGGCAGTGGGTCAAGAGGGTTGTGACATTCTCTGACCCAGAACAAGGCTGATGTGAGGTTTTGCTTTGGGGTTCACTTTGACAAGTATTGTGTGATTTGGCCAGATGAGACTCTGGGCAGCTGTTGAACCCCCCAGCTTTGAAAACCCAGGTGTTGGTGTTTCCCTCTCTGGTAACTAACTAGGTATGGATGCAATGGTCAGGCAGCTGGAAGCCCTGTCTCCTGAGTTTTGTTATTTTCTGTTGTAACTTCTGTTTGTATTCTCTGAAGTTCAGGGTGCTGACTTTTTCCCCTGAACTAGGTAAATGACTTATGTTTGATTGATTAAAGTAGGATTGCTAACCCATTTTGAGTTGCTTTCCTTTAGAAAAGCAGATCTAAGAACCTGTGCTAGCAGCCCTCCTGGGTATGCTAGAGTGCTTGCTGCTACAGCTATCTTGTTAGGTAATAAGTTTCTCGTCACTAGAAATATTCAAGCTCACAGTAGGTGACCATCAGGATTGGTAAATGTGGCATTCCTGCATTAGATGTGAAGTTGGACTAAGTATTGGCCAAAGTCCTTTCCAAATTTCATGTTTGTGATTCCAGTTTTCTATGGATATTGAAGGCAAGGTCAGAGGGGAAGAAGGAAGGAAATAAGCATTTATTAAGTCCCTACTATGAACTATGGAGGGGAGGCATTGGACAAATATGATACCCTTTATCCTCATAACCATCCTGCCAGGTAGGTGCTAGGAAACTGAGGTAGACAGAGGTTAAGTGACTTGCTCAAAGGTAATATAATTTATAAGTTGATTTTGGAAGCTGAATTTGAACTCAGATCTTCCCACATACCTGGAAGTGGGGCAGGGAGAGGAGATTTGTGTTTAGTAACATCAGTGGATGTAATTTAGACTTGATTGCATCAGTATAATAATCCTGAATATGGAAACAAACTTCTCCATCAGTGCAATCCAGCAATACTTCCATAGCTTGTAGTTTTAAAGACTCAAGATCACATGGCTAGAATGTGTCAGCAGCAAGACTTGAACCAAGTCTTCCTGAATATAAGGATAGTCTTTTCTCCATATTGCTTCTTACTGTTCTAATTATGAGTGAGAAAATAAGCATACCTCACTTATGAGTGGGCTTTATGATTTTACAAAGGACTCATACATAGCATCTCATTTATTAGACAGTATTGCAAGTTGAATAGATTGCTAAATTTGGAGTCAGCAAATAAAGCTTCTAATGCTTATCAACAACATGACTGGGTATAAAATCACTTTGGAAACCTGTTTCCTCATTTATAAATTGGGGATAAAAACAGCTGTAATGATTACCTAGCAGTGTTCTCGTGAAGTTTAAATAAGATCATATATATAAAACAGTTGGCAAACTTGAAAGCTCTACATAAAGTCAGTTATTATTTCTTCTTTACTAAAACCCTTCAATAAAGATAGGATAAATAGTAATATCCCCCACTTTAATGATGCGAAAACCACTTAGGTTAAATAATTTGCTTGTTGTCAAGTAGCTCCTAAGTTATGGAGAGCTGGAATTAAAACCTAAGGTTTTTCACTATAAATCCAATCCTTCTTACCTTACATGGGTAGATAGGGACTTATTTGCTTCCAGTATACCCTTTGGCATTGATACAAGTGATTTGAGAAAAATCTGGAAATATAAAGACTGTTTACATTTGATAATTTTAATTTTCCTCCTTCTAATTAAATTGTATTTTTATAAACTTCTAGGTAAATATGTTGTTTCCACCAAGGAAACGTAATCTTTCGGGGGGGGGGGGCTATTCCATTCTTATCTTTAGAGCCATGGAATCTCACATTGTCTGGTAGATAGTGGGTATTCATAAATACTTTTGAATTATTAGTTCTTTCAAATTTCATTTGGCACTTTCTTCCCTCCTCATCATGGTAAGGACCCTGGATAAACATTATCTTATTCTCAGTTGATCCTTGGAATGATGTAGCTATTAGTAAAGACAGCCATAGTGAGTTATGGAATAAAATTCTAGGTATAAAATCCAATAGTAATGAAATTTTTGTATTCTTGCTGTAATAGGTCCAAACCCAAGGAGTATAACAACCATAGTTGTGTCATCACACACCAGTGATTTCCACATTTATCTGAAGTGATCAAGACATGAACAAACCACTTCCCTTGATTTTTAAAAATCAGATCAAATCAATAGATTTGTTTAAGGAACCATGAGGATTATAGAGAAGCCCAACTGTCTCTCTTCTCAAGGACCTTCTACCCAGGTTAACAAAGCACAAAATAATGAAGAAGCTCAACAATAATTGACAATTTAAATAATGGTTCAGAACAATAGAAGAGTTTTAAACATAGGACAATATCCAAATTAAATCAGAGATGATAATTTATGAAGGACCTCAGTTAAGGCTTCAGTGGTCAAAGAAGGATGAAGTGAACACTTAAAACTTGAGCTGAGCATTGAAATATTGGTGAGATTTGTAAATGTAGAGAGCAGTAGGCAAGACATTCTGTTTGAGTGGAATGAAGTGTTTTAGGAAGCTTAATCTGAGAGTTGTGTGCAGGCTAGAGGGGAAAAGGAAGAAACTGAAAGTAAGGAGACTAATTAGAAAGCTATTCTATCATTCCAGGCTTGAGGTGATGAGGGTCTGTACTAGTACAGTAGCAATCAAAATAAAAAAGGAGCAGATGGAAGAAACATTTTGATGAAGAGATGGACAGAATTAAATGACTGATCTGAGTGGGGGTGGAGAAGATTCAAAGATACCTGAAAATTTGAAGCCTAGGGAATAGGAAAAATATGTAACCTCTAACAGAAATAGGAAAGTCAAGAGGGTGAATTGGTTGGGCATTAATATGAAAAGTTCAATTTTAGCCATGCATGCAGGGACCAGGGTAAACTGTATCATCCAGAGGATGTAGGATTGGGAATGGACATGAGTCAGCCATGTAATGAGGGTGAGGGGTAGCAGACTGACAGTCTATTTTCTGTATTCATAATGCACCCACATAATGTCAAGGCCCTCAGCAGGTTACATATGCCCCCCCCATGGAGGATTTAAAGGAAAGTATAGACAAGAGTTTCAAAGGATATGAGAATTGACTTCAATCTGTGCAGAATTGCATAAGACAAAAGATCTAGAAGAATGGGGGTGAAATGGAAATCTGATTGTAAATATCCAGAAGAAATAGAGTGATGGCTTTGCTTCTTAGTAGTCCATTCAAAACAGTAGCGCAGGTTGGGCATTTTGACACAGCCCCAAACCTATAAAATGTTTTATTGTTCTGACTTAAATTAGAATAATCTGGACAAATTATGGAAGAACATATGCCTGCAAAATAAAAATGAAACTGCCTTTTGGGCAGAGATGCTGGCATTTGTATTACTTTTTAAAGGTTGCTGAGTATACGTAAGATGCTAAAAATTTCATGAAAAAAAGACATTTAACAAATTCTCATTTCAACTCCACTTTTTTGATGGGGGAAGAAAAAGTAAAAACATTCTTGGTAGATAATCAATATAGATCAAAAAGTAGTTGGAGTCCAAAAGATTATCCCATTTAGAGTGAAAGCAGGTGATGGAAAATTTTTCCCTATGGTTGGGGGGAAAAAGAGGAAAGTATCTTGAAAGACCAATTTCTGTGTATATGCTTCTAATTATGATATTATGAACAAATGTTTAATAAATAAAAACAGAGGTCTGCAAAAATGCTTCACAAACACTGGGGAAGTATATGGTTTACTCTGTTTTAACAGCAGATATGAAAACATTATTCTGGTCACTGTATTAATCCCTTTACTTTCCCCCCAAAATACAGACTTTCCCAAATCATCTGAACAATACCTATGAACTATATCACAGTGGTTAAGGTGCATAACTTTTGTTTTTTTTCTACAGGCAGCAAAGTTACATATTCACATATTAGAAACCAAACTTTAAAAAAACCCATAAAAACCAAATGAAAAGCACAACTCTGTTCTTTGACAAAATGTATTACCTGAGCACAATTTTATTCTAATATTTTAAAATTATTTGTTTGATTCAATTGATAATATATAAAAGAATAACAAAGAGAAAACATGTTTAATACATTGCTTCAGATTTCTACAGCAAATCTTAGATGAACTGTGAAACCTTTTTTTCCCCTCAAGATTTCATTAGGATTGTAATAAAATATGTGAAACATTATAACCTATATAGGTGAAATGAAAAATAATATATCTATTCTGACATTTTTTTCTAAATGCTTAGAGGTGAGATCCTGATGGCAGATGGGAAATGCTGCCCAGGTTTGGAATCTTAGTACTGTAGGTGCCATAACTCCTCTCCTCTAAATGGTAAAGCACCCTCCCCAGTATTTAAATCATCTTTTAATAGTTAACATGAATCATTTCCATGTTCTTGCTTCTGCTCTTTGGACAGCACTATGAGAAATACAATGCTCCAAGTGACATTGTTTCAGGGGCTAATACCACAATGCTGCTTCATCAAGTTTCCAAGGAGTATTGAAAACTCAACAGAGAACAGTGAACAAAATAAACCTTCTGAAAGTCCTCAAAAATCAACTATTGCCTAGATATTTATGGGACTCTTAAAAGGGGGCTAAAAAATTTTAGAGAGTAAAATCTCCAGCATGGTAATATCATTGGGAGAAGATTTTTAATAAAAAATAATCAAAGCAGAGAAATATACAGTATATTCAAAGATAGAATTGTACCTTCTTACAAAAAAATTATTTGGGCCCACTTGTATTTGCAAAATGAGAAAACTGGGGATTTTAAACACTTTTGTATCATGGAACCCTTGGGGAGTCTGGTAAAGCCTATGGACCACTTTTAAGAATATTGTTTTTAAATGCACAAAAAATGTGATATCACAAATGAAATAAGTTATATTGAAATGCAATTATCAAAATATTTTAAGTTGATTTTCCCCTGTTTAAAAACTCCAGTGGTGAAGAATGATGTGACTTTTCCAGCTTTCAAGACTTTCAAATAAGGGTAGTTGGAGTATCTCTGACTAGTTACCTCGAATCTGGAAAATCAGTTCTCAAAGTCTTGAGTAGTTCTGAATGGGTTTTGAAGTTCCAGCATCCCCCTCCCCCACAGCCTACCCCATCTATTCTTTGGGATTCAAAATTATAGTTAAAACAAGAAGTTTCTTTAAGATTTTACATACCAGTCAGGAGAGTCACTTCGCCACGAGATTGCCAATGCACACACAGACAAACATACATGCGTGCGCACACACGCACACACACATACATACATACATATACACACACACACAAAGCCACATGGAGCGATAGATGAAAAGCATGTCTCATCATCTAACCTACTCTCCCTCAGCCTGCAGACAGCCTGGCTGCCTGGCAGCTCTGGGAGGGCCGCCTGAAGACATTCCCTGAGACTCTACCAGGCACTGGTGGCTCAGCAAGAGGGTAGGGAATAGTTGTGGAGCACATGGAAGCCCCTTCTTCCCTGTTAGATTTAAAAAAAAAAACCTTCCTATGTCAAAGTAGGGAGCTGAGGTACCAGGCCTAATGTTGTGAGTTACATACGTGTTCACAAAAAAATCCCAGCATGACATCACCATGAAAAATTTTCCTACATAGGAGGACTGAAAGACAATTTAGATCTCACTTTTGCAGAAAATTCCTGAGCCACTTTCATTGCCCATTAATATCATGTGTGGGACAGACTTTCTCCCAAGACCATTACACAATAACCTAATTCCAAAAAATCATTAGGATACATTCTTTGACTAATGAGAGTTTGCTTTATGTATCTTTCTTTTCTTTTTAAATAAAAATAGAAGCTTAATCAGAACATCAAACTTGGGTACTTGAGCTACTAGGGAGCTACTACATGTAAGTTTGTGAATTTTTTGAGTTTCCCCAGTTGAAAATGACCTTCTTTAACTAGATGGCATAGTGGATAAAGTACCAAGCCTGGATTTAAGGAAGACCTGAGTTCAAACCCAGGCTGAGACACTTAAAAGCTATGTGATCCTGGGCAAGTCTCTTGTCCTCTGTTTGCCTCAGTTTCCTGAACTGTAAAATGGGAATACTAATATAACTTACCTGGCAGGGTTGTGAGAATCAAATAATATTTGTAAAGTATTTAGCACAGTGTGTGGCCCAAAATAGGCACATGATAAATGTGCCTTTCCTTCCCCTTTGAGCCTTGAATACAATCCAGTATTCCTGCATTCCCTACTCACTTTTCATTTTTCTATTTTGCATTAAATTATATTCATTTATATATTATTTTCTTTTTCTTCTTCCTACTATTCACCCTCAGTCTTAAGTGCCACAAGGATGGGGACAATGTCCCATGTATCTTTGTTTCTCCCCCAGTCCCTTGCCAGTATATTAATAAATGCATGTCTATTAGATTGTTTAATTGAATTCAATAGAATATATGCATCAATGAAACTGCCAAGCAATACCAAGATATTGTTTGAGCCATTTTAATAGCTCTTCTTCTGGTATAACTTTTATCATGGTTTCTGAGAAGCAATAATATTGTCAAGCTTGTGATCAATTATCTCCTCCCTCTCTCCATTTGATTGTAATCATCTCGAGGGCATGGACTTTTCATATTTGTATCCTCAAGACTTAGCAGAGTGCACTATATGTAACCAGTGTTTAATACATGTTTACTGAGCAAATCAAAACAAATTTGAGGTTTCATCTTATACCTGGCAAATTAGCAAAGATGACAAAGGATGGGAATAGTCAATGTTGGAGGGACAGTGGAAAGAAAAATATGTTAGTACATCCTTGGTGGAGTTATAAATTATTCCAAGCATTCTGGAAATCAATTTGGAATTATACTAAGAAAGTAACTAAAATGCCCATATCAATTGACTCAGTAATCCCACTATTAGGCATATCTTGTAAGATCAGAAATAGAAAGAAATGGCCCATATACACACAAATATTTATAGCAACACCTTTTGTAGTAGAAAAGAGCTTGGAAAAAAAGGGAGTAAATGTCCATAAACTGGGAGATGGCTGAGCAAATTGTGGTACATGGACATAAGACAATATTTCTAAGCCCAAGCATGAATATAAAAATACTGAGAAATATGAGGAGACATAAAGTAATGAGGAGTAAATTAGGCAGAAGCAATATATATATATATATATATATATATATATATATATATATATATTATGGCTAAATAGAAGTAGAAACAACAAAATTCTGTGTAATTCTAATCAAGCTTCACTTGAAAGAAGTGAGGAAATTAACCTCTCTCCTTTCTTTGCAAAAGTGGGAGGCTATGGGTGTGTAACACTGAATATACTTTCAGTTTCAGCAGCTATGTTGGTTAGTTTTGTTGAACTGAACTGCTTTCTTTTGTTTCTCTCTCTTTTTTTTTCCTGTACTCATTGATTCTCAGGGTAGGGAATGAGGGAGGGGTATATTTGAGAATGAAGGTAATATATAAAACACAAGATACCAATAGATTTTAAGAATAAATGTTTGTTGAGTTGAATTGAGGTTGAGCCAAGCCACTAAATAATACTGACCATGTGGCTAACATAGGACTGTTCTGCAAATTGAACAACAAAATGAATAAAAGAGGAGAAATGGAAAACAGAGGAGGGCACTGACTGGGCAGTAACTCCTAAACAATGAATAACTTGTTGTACCATCTTTAGCTTTCTGAGAGTTAATCCATGAGTCGTAGAAAGTGATAATCAGCAAGGAAGACTCTTCCATGAAAATCACTGCCCAGTCCATGGTCAGAATCATCAACATATAGCACAGTGCTTTCCACTTATAGGACTACACAATAAATACTTGCTTTGTTGCCGAAAGATTGAATTAGTGCAAAAATAAATGGATGAGGGGGGGCTAGGTGACTCAGTGAATAAGAGTGCCGGCCCCAGAGTTGGGAGGACCCCGGATCGGTTCCAGCCTCAGAAAATTAGTACCCACACATAAAATAACTAGCTGTGTAACCTTGAGCAAGTTACTTAATCCCAATTGCTTTAAAAAAATAAATGGATGAACCTTAGAATGCCAGGTATGGAATAGAGGGGATTCTTGTTCAAGTAATACATAGGTGGTCTTAACTAGTTTCTGAGGTCCCTTTGAACTCTAAGGTTGCATGGTTCTGATTACTTTGGTGATATAACCAGACACTGTCTATTATTCATACCAAATCTGGGCTCCCAGATCATACAAATCATTTCCAAATCAAATTGGGGACTGAATTAAAGTTGAATGTGTTTAACTTTGACATTCTGCACCTTGAAAGAGGTACCCCCAAGCAAGAGTGGTGCTTGCAAAAGAACTTTAATTTATCTTCTCTGTGATGAAGCTGAGTAAATTTTGGAGTTGAGGAAGAGGGACAATGTAGATGAATAGCATAAAAGTGACCAGAGTAACACTAAAAAGTAATGAATGTTCATGAGCTATAATGACTTATCCCAAAATTTCTGTTTTAAGAATTTAACCATTCCTTTTTCTAAGTTGTATTTTATCACTTTCTCTCTGAAAAGGAATAAGTATTGCACAATTTGCATATTTCTGAAAATCTTTATGGTCATGTCCTTAAACTTCCTACCCAGTTCCTGGAATTTACACGGCAGGACCTCAGCCCTATTTCTGTCTGTGGTTTTGATTCCAACTCAGATTCTGACTACAGAGCCCTCCTCTCTACTTGACTAATACCTGGCTCTCCTTGTGGTGATGTTTCCAGTCTATCTTGAGGAGTCATAAAGTGCTATTAAAACAGACATCCCTCTTAGTCTGTCCTCAGTTATCGTCACACAGTATTGCTATTGTCCAAGAGTACAAGTCTGAGGCTAATGCCGAATCGGAAAGTTGGTTTAAGTATCCCAGTCGGGCCAGGGAAAACAAAACCCAGGAGGAGGATATGGCTCTAAGTCAAGCTGTTAGAGTATTGGCCATTGAACTTGATCCAGGGGAAGATTATTTGGGTGAGTGTGCCTAGCTACCAGACATCAATTTCATTTGACTACTATGTTCTTTTCCATCCAAATGAATGGATGACCACAGTATCAAATAAATAATGTGATGCTCTCACTATGCCACATTTTAATCTATGAACAAAATACTGGCTAGAGTTAAACAAGTGTAACACCACATGAAAGTTGTTCCTATGTGTGAGGAAACAGGAGGGTAAGCCCACAGGTACCTGTGGGGCTTCATTTCTTCTGGGAAGCAGAAACCCAGATTGGCAACCCTGGAATTTTCCTAGTCAGAGCTGAATGAGGGCCAATTGTGGAGGCCTGAAGCCTGTGACAACAGTCCAGTATTTTTTGGCTGATCCAAAAGCTATGTCTTCTTAAATTGAGCCACTGGCATTAGAGTGAAAATGGCACAACACCTCTAAGGCAGGAATAAGAAGATGAAGTTCATAAAGTAATCCAAAGGAGTCCTAGATAGGATTTCCCTTCAACCTTCTCTTTATACTTACCTTCACCACCAGAATCAGTTTAAACTCTTTAGAGAGGCAGCTATGTGACAGATATTGCCAGACCTGGAGTTAGGAGGGCAGTCAGATGGTACAGTGGATAGAGCAATGGGTTTTCAATCAGGAAGAGTAATCATCTTGAGTTCAAATCCCACCTCAGACACTCATTAGCTGCCTGACACTGGGCAAATTACTTAACCCTGTTTGCCTCAGTTCCTCATCTGTGAAATGGGCTGAAGAAGAAAATAGCAAACCACTCCAGTGTCTTGCCAAGAAAACCCCAAATAGATCACAAAGAGTTGGACAAGGAAGATTTCAATCAACAACCCAATAACTAGAGTCAGACCTGGATTCAAATCCAGCCTCAGACAACTAATTGTGCAAGTCACTTAACTTCTGTCTGCCTCTATTTCCTGAACTACAAAACAGGGATAATAATAGTATGTACCTCCCAGGGATGATTAAACGAGATGGTATTTATAAAGTGCTTAGTATAGTACCTAGACCCTAGTCTCTATAAATGTTTGCTGTTATTAGATAGCATACAACAAATTTGTCCGAGGGATGCAGAACTCGGACTAAATGTTCCTTTGGACGTTTACTAGTTGGGATCCTAGAAAAGTCACTGAACTGTATGAACCTCAGTTTCTTCATCTGCAAAATAGGGATAATACTTGTTATAGGACTCATCTCATAGGGATGTTATGAGAATTAAGTGAGATAATCTTTGCAAATCTTAAAGTACAATATAAATGCCAGTTTTTATGTGAGAGGTAATTGAAGTATGGATTCAAATGGGTAAAGAACAATTAATTCCTGAATGTGCTAATCTGGATTGTGAGGGGAGAGGGGAGAATTTCACCAGGACTGGCAAATGATCCTCACTCTTTTCTGTGAATTACAAAAGGTGGGGCAGGTCATGCATTACTCTTTTGGACCACAGTCAGACAGAGGAAGTAACATCACCATTAGTCACAGGATAGAATTCACAGGGACCCTACATATACTACTGCATTGCAATGTAGGAAGATTGGGAAAGTGATGGGAAAAGTGGGGAAAGTGATTCCTTTGAATAATGAAAGAGAAAGGAGAGTGAGCAAAGGGCTATGGGATACAGAAGCTGTCACTTAGAAAGCTCTTTAATTCAGTATAAGACCTCCATTCTCCTCATAAGAAAAGTGGAACCCTACTGAAAAGGATAGAAGGATACAGTGAACAGATAAAGTGAGGGTTCTATAGTCAGGGAAGTGGGCTAGTCTCTTTAAGGAGAGGGGCCCTGGGTGGGGGGTGAAGGGGGGGTTAAACCCAAGATCAGGACAGCCTTTGTTTGGACTTTTGAAACATAGGAGGGGGAGGCTTTAAAGTATGAAAGACCAACTCGGACCATCTGGTTCTGCAACAGTCTGCCATCAACACATCCTCACTTGATGAGACCAATATAATAAATGAGGAGAGATGTGTTTCATTCCTGTCAACAGCCATACGAAAAGAAAGATAAGAGGAGCGTTTGAAATTGTAGAGATCTTTGGGCTTTAACTATTCCAGAGGCAATTCGTTCCATATGGGAAGCAAATCCATGTGGATAAATTGTGCTATCAATTCTCTGGCTGCTTATCAAAAAAAAAAAAACCTGTGTATTTCCTAATGGAGAGGAAGGAAAAAGGCTAACATGTCACCATGACACTTGACCTATCAGGTAGGCCAGCCCCAAAGTCAAGTCATAGCACTGTGACAGCATGACACAAATCAAAGCATTTTAAATGATTTTTAAATTAGATGTAAAATTGAATTGGAGAATGATCAATTCTTTGCCTCTTTAAAAATGTTAACCTGATGTTTGATGTTCCTTTTGGATGGTCTGAAAGCATTCTGTAGGACTGATTAGATCCCAAGAATTCTTCCTCACATTATGTCAAGAACAGCATGGATAGATAGGTACTTTTTAAATGACCTTTGGGAAGAAATCTTTGAACAGTGTCTTAACTCTTCACCCCCACTAATAAAAGAAAACAATTAAAAAACATTGTTTATTGTGGTATAACCAGGAAGAGACTTAGAGGCAACAAATACTTGAGTTCATGTCTTACCTTTCATATTTACTAGCTGTGTGACCTTAGGCAAGTCACTTGACTTCTTACTAATAACCATAATGTCTATGTCAAAAGATTGTTTTGAGGATATAGATATAGATATGTATATGTGACATGCACGTATATGTACACATGTGTATATACACAGAGCTATGCATATGTGTATATACATACATATATGAGGTGTTTTGTGAACTTCATACAACACCAGCTATTGTTGTTGTTATAGTACTGTGACAGGCACCAGGGGAAATAGATAAATAAGAAAAGGTCCCTAGCCTTTTTATGGAGCTTTTAATCTAGCATTGGAACATATGTATACACAAGTAACTCTAATATAAAATGGAACATGATGTGCGGCAGATGTGCAGTACAGTGGATATAGCAGTGGATACAAAGCTGGCATGACTGATTTCAGATCTCATCTCTGATAGGTGCTAGCCATGAGACCCTTAACTTCTCAGGGCCTCAGTTTCAGCATTTGTAAATTAGGTCATTGGACTCAATGATCTCTAATGTCCTTTCTAGGATTAAATATAAGCTGCTGGGAGGTCACATACAAGCTACAAACCACTATAGAAAGTCCAAGGAAGGAAACTTCATTACTTCCTGGGGTTGGGGGGGAGGTGCAGAGGTTGGAAATCCAAGAATACATCATGACAAAAAAAAGACATTTGAACTAAGTCTTCAAGGATTTCATGGTAAAGGAAGTTAATAGTGGGAAAATCAGGAAAAACTGAAGACCAAGATATAAATCACCCTTTAATCCTCCTCCAATCTAGGGGAGTCAGAAGCCCTACACACCAGGAAGTATGTGCCTTGCTTGCAAAAGATACAGGAAGAGGTGAAGGTGGAGGAAGGAAGGTAGAAGAGGAAAGAGAAAGGGAAAAGGAAGGCAAGATGGAGGGAGAGAGAGAGATGCAGAAAGAATCCAAGACAAATATGACAGAGGCAGAAATAGCGACAAAATCAGAGACAGGTAAAGGGGTACAGAAATAGCGAGAGAGAGGAAGAAAGCAAAGAGAGACTAGAAGGGAAAAATTGAAGGGAGGGAATGAGAGAGAAGTGAAAGGATTCCAGTTGCTTCCTTTTCTTCCTTCCAAGGTTCCAGCCCTCTCCTTGTCAATGATACACCCATTTTCTTGGCTCAGAGAGATGGGAGAAAGAGATTACAGTAGGAATTAGCTTGACAACGATCACAGTTCTGGCAATGAGAGAGTTATAATAGTCACAGGGTTTCGCTGAAAAGTCCTTAAGACAAACCTGATGTCTTTTGGATTTAGCCAAATATCTCAAACCATTATTCAAACATTTTGTGTTTAGCAAAATTCAAAGTACATTTTGTCAGGCAGTTTTCCCCTTAATTTTTAAACCCATGTGTATTTCCAAGGGAATGTAATCCATATGTTTCTAATTCATTTACATTTAAATCATCATACTGTTGTTTTGCTGAGCTATTTGATGTCCAAGAAGCCTATGAGCCCTTTTACAAGCCTTTTAAAGGCTTTCTTCTTTGAACCTGGAAGTCATGGTTTTCCTGTACAGAAGGGAAATTAAAATATAGAACAGTGGGAGTTTCTCTTCAAACGAAATTCCATAGCATTTAGATGAATAACAATAACAATAATTTCATGACAAGTATTAAAATAACTTTCTCTCAGGGGAAACCTAGAGCTTCAGAAAATCTATTCGTCACCAAAAGAAAGAGTACCAGCTTTTTTCCTTTACTTACAGATCTCATACCTGGAAAAGGAATCTCTTGTGCCACACGCCCAGTCAGTGGTCATTGAGCCTTGGCTCAATGATTTCCAGTGAAGAGGGGACTTGCTGAACTCCCAAGGCAACCATTGCACTTTAGGAAGTTTGCTTATTTGTTTTTCCCTTTTTTCTTTTTTCCTGTATCACATCTAAACCTGCCTTTTGGAAATTTCCACCCATTGTTCATAATGCTGCCCTCTAATAGCATAACTAATTGTCTGTAATAATAACAATAATAGCATGAAGGTTGTAAAATGCTTTACATAGGCTAATTCATTTGATCCTTACAACACCCTGCCAGGTATTAGGTACTACCCATTCACATATATTCACATTTTACAGACGAGGAAACTGCTCCAACATAGATCTTTCATAAGCCTGTCTCAGTATATGAAAGTCTATTGATTTGACTCAATCATTCAATCAACAACATACATTAATTTATTAAATACCTTAAAAAGATAATATTTCCCAGAAGTACCCTATTAACATGCATATATCATGGGAAAAGATGTCATTGACACCTGAATGAAAGTTAGCATATAATGTTAACTTTCTTTCTGATGGGGGAAAAAGTAAAACATGTCCTTTTAGAATATTGATGTCTTCAAAGTATATTGAAGGAGTTAATAAGAAAAACAGAGGACATGAGGGCAGATTAGCGCTTTCTGAAGTTTTTTGAGGGGAAAAAGAAGAGATAGTAAAAGGAATATGCTAAGATAGAAAAAAGAAAGAAGATGTGAAAGTAGCTATTTTTCACAATTAGGGTAAGTAAGAAGAGTCCACACAAATGAAGGGGTATGGAGAATGTTCTTCAGATAAACCTCACTCATCTGAAACACACAAAAGAGAGCTGAAAATACACACACACACACACACACACACACACACACACACACACACACACACACATGCACACAAGCTCACAAATAGTTTGGTTTAGGAAATATCCAGTTCAAGCAAGGAACAAAGAGTGATGGAGGTATGGTGTTTATACAGGACTATCAGACTATGGA
This sequence comes from Gymnobelideus leadbeateri, assembly GCA_011680675.1. NCBI lineage: Eukaryota > Metazoa > Chordata > Mammalia > Diprotodontia > Petauridae > Gymnobelideus > Gymnobelideus leadbeateri. Next base: position 151,281 of record WOXC01012209.1, read on the forward strand.
AGGAATAGTATTAGGAAAAACAAATTTATTGATTCTGAAGAGGGATGAAAAGGCTCCTCTTTTAATCTATTCCAGTTCAAACTGTGCTGAGTAGAAGTAGGGAGAAAGAGAGGGAGAAGAGAGGAGGGGAGGGGAGATGAGAGGAAGGGAGGGAAGAGAAGAAAGGAGGACAGGAAAGCAGGGGAGGAAGGAGGGAGGAAGGAGGGGAGGGGGCTATAGGGGAATGGAAAGGAGGGAAGAGAAGAAAGGAGGACAGGAAAGCAGGGGAGAAAGGAGGGAGGAAGGAGGGGAGGGGGCTATAGCGGAATGGAAGGGAGGAGGGAAGAGAAGGGGAAAGGGAAAAAAAGAGGTAGGAGGGAAGAGCAGAGAAGGGGGGAGGAGGGGAAAGGAAAGGGAGAAAGGGGAAGGAAGAAGGAGAGGATTTAAGACTAATGAGGTGACCATTAAAACAAATTATAGTATATAAATGTAATGGAATATTATTGTTGTATGTTGCAGGCTGCTCACATCCCACATGAACCTTTCTTTCACCTTCCACATGTTGTACATTTTCAATTCTCTAGAGACTACAGCACTCCATGTGTCACAACCATATTAAAACACAGACTGAATATTGATATTAAAATGATGGACCTTTGTTTCCAGAAGAAATTTGAGAACTTTTGAGGAGCTTTGCACCCTCTTTTGCTGCTGTTTAATTCTGGGCCTCATCCCTTGATCCCTTGGTTGAGTGCTGCAACCAGATATATGTTGCCCATCCAAATCGATATTCCCATATTACTGGCACACTCTATGCCGGAGAAATCGACCTATCAACATTCGTTTATAGGAGCCAGTCACTGTCCTAAGTGCTGAGAATAAAAAGAAAGGCAAAAACACAGTCCCTATCCTCAAAGAACTCATATACTAAAGAGGGAGAAAGCAAGCAAACATAAAAACAATGTAATCTCAAAGGAAAGAGTTCAAAGGTCATATCATCAGTGTGTCTTTTTTCTACAATAAATTTACCAGAACAGACTGTGGAAATTATTAACCATTGAGTCTCACTCCCTATCAAGCAATCTGGTAATAATAATAATAGTAAATAGCTAACATTTATAAAGCACTTATCATGTGCTAGGTACCTGATAATTATAATCTCCTTTGGCTCTCACAACAACCCTGGGCCTGGGAGAGAGGAGCTATTGTTATTCTCATTGGAAAGTTGGGGAAACTGAGGCAGAGATTAAATGATTTGTCTAGGTTTACACATCTAGCAAGTGGATTTGGACTCAGGTTTTCTTGACTCCAGGCCAAGCACTGTAGATGCTCTATCACCTTGTCTACCTGTTAAAAGCTATAATAAGGGGTGGCTAGGTGGCACAGTGAATAGAGCACAGCCCTGGAGTCAAGAGGACCTGAGTTCAAATCCAACCTACTTGACACACTTGCTAATCGTGTGACTTTGGGCAAGTCACTTAACGTCAATTGCCCTCCAAAAAGCAAAAATAAATAAAAACAAAAGGCTATAATAATTTTTTAAAAGTATTAGGCACCAAAGCAAACATAATGAATTGGGGAAAAAGACAATTTCTGTGAAGAGATTTTCATTTCCTTAGACCTGTTTTGTACTTTGTAAAACATATACCTTATTTTATTGTGTTTTGCTTTATTGTTCACAGTTACTGTGTTTTTGTTTTGTTTTGTTTTGTTACAAATTGGAGGTTTTTGGCAATCCAATATTGAACAAGTCTACTGGCACCATTGTCCCAAAAACGTGTGCTTAGATCATGTATCTGTGTTACATTTTGATAATTCTCATGATCTTTCAAACTTTATCATTATTGTTATATTTTTATGGTTATCTATGATCTTTAATGTTACTATTGTAATTGTTTTGGAACATCACAAACCCAGGTAAGATGGTCAACTTAATCAATAATTGTTATGTGTATTCTTATTGCTCCACCAACTAGCTGTTCCTCATCCCTCTTCCCCTCCTCAGGCCTCCCTATTCACACAACAATATTAAAATCAGGCCAATTAATTACCCTATAATGGCCTCCAAGTGTTCAAGTGAAAGGAAGAATCAATCAATATGGTAAACTTCATTATTGTTTTACTTTAGGAAATTGGCAAGCCGCAACAACCTTCAGCAAACACCACCCTGATCAATCAGCAACCATCAACATTGAGGCAAGATCTTCCAATAGCAAAAAGACTACAGCTAGCCGAAGGCTCGAATTTTGATGTGTATTTTTCAGCAATAAAGTATTTTTAATTAAGGCATATACATCTTTTTTATACATTATACTGTTGCCCACTTTATAAACTACAGTATAATGTCAACATAACTTTTTTATGCACGAGGAAACAAAAAAATTCATGTGACTCACTTTACTGTGATGGTCTGGAAATGAACCTGTAATTTATCTGAGGTATGCCTTGTATTCACTTTGGTGTTTCTGTGATCTGAATTTTAAGTGGTACTATCTCTACCAAAGCAGATTGAAATTTCTCTACTCTTGGTGATGCTCCTCACAGTTTGTCAGGGCTGCCAAAATGTATAACGGGTTAACTACTATTCTGGTAATGAAACTCATTGAACTCATTCTCTGATAACAGAATTGCCAGGCTTGGACTTGAAACTTTTCTATTTGGTAGAACCTTTCAGAGCTTGTTAAGTTTTGGGTTTTTTTTTTTTTTTACTTCCGTTCCCAAAGTTCAAATCTGCCTTTTTGCAACTAGTTTTCCTCTTTGGGGTCAAACATATTAAATTGAATACCTCTTCAATAATAACAGAGAATTTATAGACTGCTTTAAAGTTCATAAAGCGTTTACATACATTATCTCATTTGATCTTCATAACAGCCCTAGGAGGTAGATATTATCATTTTCCCCATGAAGAAACTGAGGCTAGAGGAGGCTAAGTTACTTGCCCAGAGTCACACAGCTAAGGAAATATCCGAGGCATAATCTGAAGTCACATTTTTTAACTCCAAATCCAGCACTCTCTAGCCCTTCAGATACTGAGAGTTATCTTTTCCACATTGTCTCCCTTCTTCACAGTTTGCAACCCATTTCTTTAAGTCAGTATCATGTGACATGATTTCAAGCCCTTTCACCAGCTTGCTCATATTCCTCTATGTACTTCCAGCTTATTAATAGAGATGGGGACTGGATTTGTGATTTCACTGGCATAGAGAAATCTTGTATGAGGAAAGTCCTTTTACCAGTTCACACTTTGGACGATTTATAATCTTAGATAATTACTTGGGGGCATTGGTCTCAGTTTAAAGATGGAGAAATGCAGCAGGTGAGGGTGTGGGTGGTATGGGAAAGAAATTCATCTAGTCTGGGATGACTTGCTCATTTTGAATTCCTGTTGACCAAATGAACATACTTGTTCATCAAATTGTCATATAAAGAAGGTACTTCTTGAAACTTGAAAGAGGCAAATTTAAGACAAATCCGCTGATATGACATATACTAAAAATAGGCTTAGCTAAATTAATGAACAATGGGGCAGCTAGGTGGCACAGTGAATAGAGCATTGGCCCTGGAGTCAGGAGGACCTGAGTTCAAATCCTACCTCAGATATAACACAAAAATTTGCTTCGTGACCTTGGGCAACTCAACCCCAATTGCCCTCAAAAAAGCAAAAATTTATATATTAATTAATTAAAAAATAAACCATAACTCCATGATGGGCAAATAGAGTAACTGGGAGTACATCCCTTTGGAAGTTTATTTCTAGAAGAAAACTCTGCTCTCCCAGAGAATATAATTTGGTGCCATAGTCAAGGACATTGTTGGACTTGGTAAACCATGAGTCTGACTATCTGGAGTATCTTCTGTTCTAAATATCCTTTTTCTTCAGACTGAAAAAATGCACAAATTTTAGGAAATGTAAAAACTAAGTTAATTAATTTTGTTTATTTAAAACACCCATTGCCCTAGGCCTTCTGGAAGTATATACCAAATACAAATCCAATATTTAAACAAAACTCAGAGGTCAATAATCCTCTAACAAATAAAATCTAGAGAACAGCAAGAGAGAAAAGCAAGCCAGAAAAAAAAATAGGATTAGATGTAGATTTGGGGATTAAAAATGAAATGCCCTTTCAGAGGAAGAATCTTTCATGGAAAAATTCTGTTCCCTTCAAATCTTAGTAGTGCTAATCAAATAAGCACCCTTCTCTCCCCATCCCCCACTTCACTCCCCCTCAAGAAGCTTTATGAATTCTTTGGTTGAAACATGGGTCACCAGTTACCAAAGTTCGAGTGCAGAAACTGAATAGCCCAGCTTAAAATCCAACCTCATGAATCTTTTTACCTATTAAGCCCCAATTGATCTCTCCCTTATCTGGCCTCTTTGCTTATTTATTGTTCACACTACATATTCTGACACTTGGCCAAGCAGTGTCTTGCATGACCAACTAGTAAGGATCCAAATGCAATTCTTTTGGTTTAGAAATGCTCAGTGTGAAAGTTAATTCCACCAAGTTGCCTGAGACATAGAGAAATGAAGAGAATTTACCCAGAGTTCCACTGGTAGTAAAATGTCCATGGTAGAATTGGAACTCACCTGACTTCTTGATTCAATGGCCAATTCCTTATTTGCCACACTGCCTCTTCAACTGAACAATGTGCTTCCTAATAGTTCCAGACCTGAAAATACTACTGTAAGGTAGTTTATAATAGGTACCTTTAAAATCCAAGTCTTTAAGCCCACCATTCTACTCACTGTTTTTCATGTGTGTGTGATCTCTAAAAGATTATAAATGTCTTAAAGGTAGGTGCCATGACAGATATTGTCTTATTCACAACGGTTTCTAGTATAGTATTGGACTCAAAACAGACCCTCAGAAAATATTTGCTAAATTAAACTGAGGGTAGGGAACATAGAGTTTTGCCTTTTCTGTGGCTACAGGCCATACTCCTAAACTCATACAACTGAAAGAAACCATAGAAGTCATAACTTCATGGAATTATAGATAATAGATTTGGAATAAATCTTAGGGGTTATATTATCTAACCCCCTCATTTCATGGGTGAAGAAACCAAGGCTCAGAAAGTTTGGGCAACATCCAGCATTACATAGGTGATGAGCAAAGAGCCAAGATTCAAAGCTGAGATTGCAGACTCCACATCCAACTCTTTCCCTTGCCTAAAACCCTCTTTTTGTAGATGAAAATTTGAAGGCCTGTAAAGATGAAGCAAAATGCAAATCTAGAATTGAAGGAGAAATGGTGGGGATAATAATTTTCTAGTAACCTGTACACTTTTAACATTTCTATAAGCACATTGTTTTAATCATAATGGCTCATATTCATTCCTTAATTCTAGAAACACTCATTACATGCCTACTAGGCCAGGGAGTGTCAGAGCAAGCTGAATGATTATTAAATTTTTGGTGTATGCATTTATACCTCAGAAATTGACAAATGCTATATGTCAAGACTTGTTTACTTGTTACAGTGATTATCTAGACTAAAAGGGACAGAGAAAATGTTACTAATGTAAATGAAACTTAAATGTCTGTTGTGCAAAAATCAGGTGACCATAGAGGTAAGGAAAGGGAACAAGAATTTATTGAGCATCTTCTATATGCCAAGCACTTTGAAAAGCACTTTACAAATATTATCTTTTGATCCATAGCTAGACTATTGCTTCTATCTTCCTTCCCTCTTACTTTCATCTATCTTAGAGATGACAAATGCAAAAAGCAGAATTTGAATGGTTATACCCAGGGAGATATGAGAGATAATTAGGGTGAAAATGAGGTGTTAGTTTAAGCTCCTAGACAGGTCTGAAGAACTTACTCCAGGGGGAACCACAGAGTCTGGATGCCTTAGGGAGAGAAGACATCAATCTTTGGGCTTCCCATGCTTGAATTTGATGACTGAGCACTACTTCAATGTGAACTAGTGAAGTGTTCTTCATTTCTAGCCAAATTTCTGTTAGTCCACAGGTATATTTAAAAAAATAACTAGCACTTATATAGCCCTTAGAGCCCTCTGCAAATATTATACCTTATTTGATTGATCCTCACAATCCTAGGATGTAAGTGTTATTATCACTCCCATCTTAAAGATGAGAAAACTGAGACAGAGAGGTCAAGTGACTTGTTCAAGGTCATACAGCTAGTAAATATCTTAGGCTATATTTTAACTCTGGAATTTGTGACTGAATGTTCTACCTAGTACACCACCTTGCAGATAGGAATCAGTGCAATGGAGAAATCTCTAGGTAGAGCTTGATTATTTGGCCCTGCATTAGAGCTCTGACCCTGGGAAACCTGTGTCTCCTGCCAAGAATATGAATTTCTGGCATATTTTCCTCCTTTAATGGAATGGGACACACATTGAAAGGAGGTTTTCTCTAACAAGAGACCTAGTTATTTTACAATAGCTTCACTGTACAGAATGGCACAGGAACCATGGTGGGCAGTGAAGTAAGTACCATTTGCTAGGGGCTCAACAGAACTACAGGAAGACATGGCCATCCAGAAACTTCAAGAGTGAGCTGCTGGAAGCTTTACCTAACAACAGGAGGATAAGTGACCAGAACTTTCTGGGGAAAGGACTGCTCCATAGAAGCATCCCTTTTCCATGAGCTCTATGGTGACTTTCATGTTATGTTCTTTGAATTGTCATTAATATCCTTCTTTCAGTTCTACGAAGAAAGTACTTCTAAGGGGAGTCAAAAGTAATAGTTATAATAGCAAGCATTTGTGTATACTCCCAAGTTTTGCAAAGTGTTTTACATAGTTATATCATTCAATCCTCATAAAAACTCTCTAAGGCAGGTGATACAGATATTATCTCCATTTTATAGATGAGAAATGGAGTTTCAAAGAGGTTAAACAACTTGTACATGATCACATAGCTAGTAGGTAGATCATGTCAAATAGGAGTTTCCCAGATTTTCTGGATGAAAGCAATGATCCATGCAATTGAGAAATTTCCCAAAATGTACTGAGATAAAGTCATGAGAGAACCTCTTTCATACATTATATCCCTATAAACTAGAAAGATTTATTAGTCAAGTGGCAATCATAATAATAACAAGTCTTGTTTATTTAGGTTTTAAACTTTATAAAATACTGCCTGTACAATAACTGAGGTATATCTTATAGGTCTCATTATCCCCAATTTACTGATAAAGAAATTAAGATTCAGAGTTTAAATTGTATGATCATAGAACTAGTAAATCTCAGTCAGGATTTCAACTCCTTACTTAAGGTAAGACATATAAGTAAGGCCCTTTATAGCAAGGACAAGACTAAATCTAAGAGACCCACTTTTATTTTTTTTCTCCAACAGGTGTCTATCATGTGATCAGAAATTTTATACTCAATTATGTCATCTACCATTATTTTGATCATGAACCAAAATCAAATGATGGTTTTGTGTGGTCATGTTGCAAACAGGAGTCTGACATTGGATAAGAAGATAAATTACATCAACATTAACGTCCCTTTTGACATTTTTTTCATGATTGTGGATTAAAAACCTCCAGAGTGATCCTGTTTAATCTCTTTTCTATCCTCATATTCATTAGTTTGTTGCTACATAGGGATGACCTCAAGGTCAAATGAATCCAACATTTTAGTTTTTTCTTTGCTTACAGTTTTCTTAAAAGACAAGCACTGTCTCTAGAAACAAGAAATACAAAATCTCTAAAGATGTATTCAAAAGAATTGCACAAATGAGGTCTGAAATAATCCCACTGCCATTTCATTTAACTCAACTATTATGCAAACATACAAAGCTAGAAGTTACATAATGAAGATTTCATAATATATTTTGAGCAATTTTACTGTGATCATTATAGGACTGAGGTTAAAGCATTAAAGGTTAAAGTTAGCTCCCTGTTCTATGTCTTTCTCTTACTTTAAGAATATAGTACAAAATACCTACCTTGATAAAATCCTACGTAATAGGGTAGTAGTATTTTATATAAATCACATTTGTTCACTGTGCTTTCCAGAAAAAAAACAAAAACTGGTCAACCAGCTGCTCCCTGAGTTTGACACACCATATGTTATCTTGTTAAAATAACCTTCCTTATTTACCTTACCTTAAGCAAACTTAAAAGACCTATGCTAAAAGTTTACAATTTTCTTGAGTAAAGCAGTCATTATCTGTATTTGTTTTCCTGATTTGGTAGATATTCGTAACTGAACTTGATCCTAAGGAAAGTTAGAATAAACAAAATACTCCTGGAAATTACAGTAGGTGCACAAACATATGAGATCATCAAGTCTTCCACAGGCCTTAAGGCACCAGTGTTGTATCAAATGGAATCTTTCAGTCAAAAAAACCCCATAAACTCAGACTCATATTTGAACTGGAAATATGGTATATAATCAGAAAGTATTCTGCCATTGGATTCTAAATTACCCCCTCCAAAAAATATTAATTCAATACTCATTTTCTTACATTGTAACCAAGTTGTCATTCCTAACTAGTACAATATCCACATGGTTAGACATATCAAATTTATCTATTTTCATAACCTTGTATAAGAATGAAGGCTGCATAAGTTTTAGAAGAAGATGAAGGAAAATCCATTTCTATGATTCAGCTAAATACAATCTGCTATAGCTATTTCATCTCAAATTTCAAAAGAATAGCAAAGGTCATATGGCCCAGCCCTTACTTAAAGAATGGGTCCCATATGAAACATTCCAATTAATGGGTCGTCCAAACACTGACTAAAAGATATCCCTCGACATTATTGATCCCCTTCTTCTGAATTCACTATAGCTTATCAATACCCCCTTTAAAATGCCATGTCCAAATGTATTCTGACCAGTGCAGAGTATAGAATGACTCTTGTTTGGACTCCATATTTTAAGTACAGGAGCATAAGCATATTTGCTTTTTTTTTCTTTGTCTGCTACAATACATTGTTGACCTTTAGTGACCTTGAAATCTTAAGGTCTATGGACCAAAATCAGGGTCAAACTACCCTACCAGCTAATCAACAATTGATACAGTGATTTTCTTTCACTTTTCTGGGGTGCAGGGCCATGGGAGGGGGAACAGAGGAAGAATGACAATAGTTCAGCAATTCTAGAAATTGCTACTGAGGGCCTTGCTATCATGGGGATTTGAATAGCTTGCTTTGAGATGAAACTAAAAACCATTAATTTTACAAAAATCATTTATCAAATCTTAGTCAATTTAAGAAATATTTTAATGACTAATTTCTGCACAATTAACCAAGCTGGCAAGGTTATCAATACCTTTTAGTCATTAATATCCTCAAACACCATATCAGCAGATTCTTTTTATTAAAAATGGCATCATGTAGATCCAACCCAAGTAAGGGAATTGAACAAAGAACTACATGTACTATTGACAGCACTAATAACCACCCACCAACTGTCTTGGTTTATTGGACTCTGGGAACAATGTCAGGAGGGACTAAAGAGTAGTTCAGTCCCATACAAGGGACTGCCAAGTCATGGTTTCCCCAGTTACTTTGAAGCTTCCCACACCTTGTGGACATATGAAAGGGCTCAGTATTTGGGAAATTTTATTACTAAATCATAAATATTTTATTTAGCTAAACCAGTAAGGAAGGAAGAAGCAAGGGGGAATCTGGGCAGCTTTCTTGAGAAATCCTCCCTTAGAGAGCTTGTTGCCAATGTCCCATTTGCGTGGACTTCACATAACACTCAAAGCACTTTTGTTTCATTTCGTATCTTCCCTTCTGTTGGAATGGAGCCATCAGGTATGTGGTACAGATAAAGGTATCTGCCAATATCCGGGTTTAAATTTGAAAAACAAATATTTCAGTGAACTCAAATCCAATCTAGGTAAGGGTTTTTTTGTTTGTTTTAAATATAACTTAAGCTATACTTTTTTTTTTTTATCCTCAAAGTGCCTTCGGGCCTGAGAAGTGAAATAAATATGATTCTGCTCTTTATAAGCAATGATAATGCTATTCACCTATCACCATTTTGGTAAATGCTTTTAATGATTTCCCAGTAGAGGTAATGGATTTTCACTGATCCCTACTCATTCTCTCACCCAGGCTTTCTTGTAACCAACTCCACTTATTTTCCAGATGGCTGAACAGGGTTAAGGGTACAGTCTGTACCTTTGGTACAGAACAGAAAAACTAACTGATTTGTATTAGGCTAGAACCTAGGACCTTCCTTAGTTTTGCTAGTATAGGCAATAAACCAAGAAAGCCAACCAGCTATGATACATAAATAAATATGATTTAAGATTTATCCCACATACACATTCATAAAGATCCTCTGTTGACCGTAACAAAAGGAAATGATTCACCATCACAGATCCAAAAAAAAACCTCTGCTTTTAAAAAAAATAATAATTTCATTTTGGTTCAGAAATCATAAATATTTCTTTCTTCAGTTTAAAAATTTTCTACAATTGGACACTATCACATATACCAAAGCAAAAAATCTGTGTTTTCCTTTGATTCTTTATCTTAACACATTAAAGATTCTATATTCAAGAGATGGAATCAATAACCTAGTTTTAGGAGACATTTGGTGTTCCAAAAATGACTGTCCTCTAGCCACTAAAGTGCTATTGTCAAAAATAATGGAAACATTTTTAGTGGGAAATAGAGATTTTTCTAACTACTCCACAAAGTGTAAAATAACTGCTTTTGTTCAAAGTATTTGAGGATCATATCTACATGGAAGAATTAAATTCAATTTAATAAATATTTATTAAATGAATTCTATACTAGACCCTGGGCAAATAAGGACAAAAAGAATGAAACATTTCCTGCCATCAAGGGGGTTTGATTGGGAATATGGAGTGAAGAATACAACACATACACAGGTAATTAAATATAAAGCATCTACAAAGGAGAAAAAAGAGGGAAAGATGGAGAGGAGGAAGAAGGAAGAGAACATGATGATAACAAAGAGAAAAATTTAAGAAAATGATTTTCTTTGTAGTATAGTTGAACCCTTGATTTAAAAATTAGTGCACATTTATGTATTTCTTTAAGTTTGGTAAAACATTTTTTTTTCCTCACAACACCCCTGTAGGGCAGGTATTCCAAGTATTGTTACCCCCATTTCACAGAGGTGGAAATTCAGGCTCGGTTTAGATGGCATGACTTGATAGTGTTCTTGACTTCAAGTGCTCCTGGCTTCCACCACACTATGGCTTCCTCTTCTAGTGAAAATATTTCATTTGCATAGCAATCAGGTTCATCTCCAAAGACCTATCCTGATGGCATTTGGATTAGCTGATCTCTCTATCTCTTAGTTTCAGTTCCTAAGCCAGAGGGGAAAATTAATGAACACAGTTTAGACTGTTTGTCTGACTCTTCTGTTTTTGCTAGGGAGGAAGAGTGGTTAATGGATTTAGTCATGGCTGAAATTGAATATCTCATGTTTGAACCATTGATTTACTTTTTTTTTTTTGCCTCTTTTTGATTGGTCCCAGGGAGCAGAACCAGAGGAAGATACAAAAGTAAAATTGGGTTCAGTGTAGGAAGAAAACAAATCCTAATAGTTAATGCTATCCAAAAGTGGAAAAGGCTGCCACATGAGGGAGGGAGTTTTCCCTCATTGAATTTATTCAAGCAAAGGTTGGATAAACACATGTCACAGAAGTTAAAGAAGGGATACTTGTTTGATCAGATGGCCCTGAGGCCCCTTCCAATCCTTAAATTCTCTAATTCTCTATTTTACCAATTCTACCATATTTTTTTCCTATTTCAAACCATTCTAGGGTGTTTTTATTTTTATGGCTGTCTTCAGAGTCTAGATTAGAAGTTAATAATAAGACCTCTAACAGTAATTAGAAAACTACCTTCATATATTCAAACAGTTACAGACTATCAGAGTCACAACAGACTTCAGCCATTAGCTAGTCCAACAGTTACCTGAAAAATAATCCCCACTCTGACATACTTAATAAGCAATCATCCAAACTTTCATTGAAGGCCTTCAGCAAAAGAGACTGCTCTACCATCTAGGCAGTTAATTCCATAGCAGTATAATTCTTAGAAAGATTTTTCTTTAGGTCATGCGATAACCACCTACCCACCCTGTAGATTCCATAATTAGAATGTAATATAAATCAAGGTCTATGAAGGTCCAAGTTCTTCTTCATGAAACTTTAAGATATTTTTAATTTAATCATTGCATTAATGCAATGAATTTAAGTTAAGCTCCCTAAAGGCAAAGACTTTTGATTTTTAATTTATATTTCCAGTATTTAGCACAGTACTGGGTACATGGGAATGCTTAATCAGGGTTTGTCTATTGATAATTAGAAATATAACACAATTATAGGATATCTTAGACTTTTCAAATTCAGATCTTCAAAATAAGGATGCCAATGGAATAAATTTGCCATAATAGTAATAATAATAAAACAGTTTGGAACAGTCAAAACAACACTGAATTTGGAGTAAGAGGACCTGCAGTGCCAGGGAAAAGTAAGGCCTAGCTTGACCACTTAACCTCTTTGGTTCTCATTTTCCTTTTCTATAAAATGAAGGAGTTAGGATAATTTCTAAAGTCACTTCCATAAATAAAGTCTTTGCAGAAACTTCCCTTGGAAAGAGATTGACTGATTTCAGTTCTTGATGTTCAATAATTTACATTTTATCAGTTCTAGTGAAGGCTCTCCTAATCTCCATGACAGTGTCAATGTTAAATAGACTGATGAGAGCATGGAATTTTGTCAGTAGAGGATAACTGTGAAAATGAGTTTCTGTTGGTAAAGTATCGTTTCCATTTATAAATATTAATTATACTTTTATACTCAATGTTCAACTCATTTTCCCACCCCTAAATGATGAGGACTGTTTTCCAGAAGAGATTAAAAGAAGAATGTCACCCTCTCAGTGGTCAGTTTCTAGGCTTCCTGTTTCTAGTTCTTTATCCTGATTTTAAATCAATCCCAGGTATGGTTGCATTCTGGTAAATCCCTTAAGCAAAAAAAAGACACCAGCCAATTTAAACAAAAGAAAAGAAGTGAGGTGCTGCTGTGAAAGGTATCTCTGCCAATGGGGAAAAGAGTAGAATCAGCTATTTGCCAATATTCTGTGGCCTGAGGGTTAACATAGTGTCCAAATATGACTTATAAAAAGATTCTCAATTCTGAAGCATCCCAGAGTGGGGGGGGGGGGTGAAGAAACAGCTACTCAGGTGATGAAATGTTTCTCTGTTTTCAGCATTGGGCTGTATATTCAAAACCTTGGATCAACATGGTACATTACAAAGATATCTCATGATGTTGGTCTTTTAGGAGACCAGCTTGATCTTAGGGATATGCTTAGAGGTGATTAATTTATAAACACCTTCATACCTACATTGGAGAGCCTAAGAAAAAGCCGTTGTCCATTCTAACCTATTTATAATCTCTGCATGAATCAGCATCTAGTTGTTGATAAAGTTAGCACAGGGTAACTTATTGAAGTCATTGCCATATTGGGGAGGGGGCAGATGCCAACCATTTCCATAAACATCCAGGGAAAGTAATTTTGTTGGATTAGGCTACAGGGGGACCACAAAATATTTTGAGGACAGCTAGAAATTCATCTGGCATTGGCCCTGATAATCTGCATTCCATACCTCCTCCCTCTTCTAAAAAAGTACTTTCTGTCCTAGTCACTCAAATGGGAAAATAGACACAGTCTCCATACACCTATCCTCCACCCCCACCTCCATCACATGGAAATTCTAGCTGAAATTACTGTTGGGGACTATAGACTTTGTCCATATGGCATCTAATCATCTGGATAAAAATGCCGAAACTGTTGGGACACATAGCAATAATAGTTGCTTTATAAAGATCACTTGAATGCATGTAAAACACTTCATAGTTCATAGCACTGAAAGGAACTGCAAAGTTCATCTAGTCACACTTTTTTTTTTCAGAAGAGTAATCTGAGAGCCAGAGAGAAGTGATTTGCCCAAGGTCACACAGGCAGCTAGAAAAAGAGCTGGCAATTGAACTCAAGACATCCCGATTCTAAATCCAGCAAATTTCTTTCACCTTTATTATTCTCTTTTAGCTACTTATAGCATCATGCCAGCTTTGTGGTAGGTAATGTAAAGTATTATCACTATTAATAACACTGCTGGTGTGTTTATCTCCATTCCATGATAAAATAATGATGAAATTGTGACAATGAATTGAAATGATTTGTCCATGATCATACCGTGAGAAGGTATAAGTATCAATCCTAGGTTTTACCTATGCCTAGTTCCCCATCTGATCAGTTTTGCCACATTGGTTGCCTCTAATGCCAAGTATCAGAATGAGTTCAGGCACAGTCATAGTAACTAAGTCAATATAATCTATAACATAGAGGCATACCTTTGTACCCCTTGGAGGCTATATGCCCATGTCAGAGATAAGCTGCTTTCATCAGTCAAATAGGGAAAACTAGACTGCTTTTGCCTCTATAAGAACTGGTTTGTTGATAACCCTCAGTCCCTAAGGATGCAATGCCAGAGAACACAAACATTACAATCTCTTTAAAAACAGAAGAAGAAAAAAAGGCACCTTTCTCTTTGCTCTAGATACTAAGCACACTGCTACCATTATCCTCAGCACCAGACAGACTTGTTATGTTGGGGTTTCTCCCAGGCAGTTTTCAGCAAAGACCACAGGTCAGATGGAGTCAGCATTTCCCACAATGGTAAATATTAAATGTCAGGGTAGCCCGATTAACCTTGGCTTGTACTGTTGGTGGGTAATGGCCCTAAGATGACAAAGACTCCATTTATAGAGGCCAGGAGATATGCCAATATCATATCGACAGTGGAAGCAAATGTGTCATCTGAGGAGGTCTCCTAGGATATGCCCAACATAAAGACATGAGTTAATATTTTGGTTTAGTCAGAATTTGCCACATCTTTGTCACTGAAGCAAAGTGATATGTCAACAATAATGAACTAGCATTCTATAAACATTTGTCAGAGGGAAAATTTGAGCCCACTGATATGTCAACATAGAGACATATGTGAATACATGAACATTGTTGTTATCTGGCTCTAAGGTAGGGTCCTAGATAATTTTTAAAAATTTTTCATTCCATGTGTAAGATGGATATACCATTTAAACTGAACTTCTCCTGAGCAACCATTCTGCTTCAATGTTAGACTTTACTAAGACGTTTCAAAATTAACTGTTCCAATCAGTGATGGAGTGGGGAGGAAGAGAAGGGAGACTATCAGCCAAACTGGTCATTTGGCATTATCTGGACAGAACAGACAGTTGATTGACTGTATTTTTTTATACTTTATTAAGAAGTTGTTAGACAAGGTATATTTATAAAGCAATGAGACCAATCTTCTTAAACAAACATATCATAGTACAGACATGCAAATGAATCTTGTCCCCTCCAAAATCATGACCTTGGGAGGCTACAAGCATTCCAAGGAAGCTGTCATGGCATGAAATATCTGTGAAATTGCAATTTGGGTTTTGCCTTCCTAGCCTGTGATATGTCTTTTTTGACTCTCCCTGGTAGTGGCCAATATTCAACTCTTGATATGATTTTTAGAAACACTCTAAAGTCACTTGGGGACAAATAATTGTGAGTCTTAGAGAAAGCTAGTGATTTCAAGAAGTGGAGGTGAGCAGAGAGATGTATATATCATATACTCTGTGCAAAGGTACAAATGACAAGGATGGGAGCTGAAATGTTGGGAATAGGAAGCAATAAGTAGGAGAGTTTGGCTGGAATGGAGTGTGAATGGTAGGGAATTATGGGTAATAAAACCCAAACACAGTTTGAAGCCAGATTATGAAGGGCTTTAAAAATACTAAGCAGAGGAGTTTGTATTTTATTTTAAATTCAATAGTCACTGAAACTTCTTAAGCAGAAGAGCAAGGTGATTAGAGCTAAGCTTTAAAAATATCAATTCTTAAATCCATAAGGAGGTACTAAAGAAATGTGTCAGTGTGTATAGATTTTTTTGGGAGGAAGGGTGTCTATATCTAATTGTTTTTAATGTTCTTGTTATGGAAGATAACCAGACCTTTCTATAAATTCATATTTGTCTCTACAGGCCATCACTATGGGTGATATTTTGTTCTTTTATTATTAAATACCTGGAAAATGATTATAGCATTTCCCTATAATAAAATTCATATACTAGAGAAGTGATATTGAACTAAACAAATAAGCAAAAAGCTTGTTTGAACTAAACAAACAAGCAGTTCTCAAAATGTCAGGTCATTAGGCAGAATTTGCAGAAGTGATAGACTAAGGTTACTTTCCATGTCACCACCACTTAAAAGAAAAGGGCAGATCAGCCCACTGGTCAAAGACTTAATTGCTCTTTACAGAAATATGGGGGTTTCCAACTTTGGTTTGAGACAGGTTTACAAGTCAAATTGCCTTCCATCAAATACAAACAGGTATTCTCTTACTCTCTCTGTCTCTGTCTGTCTGTCTGTTTCTCTCTCTCTGGCTCTCTCTCTATTTGTCTCCGTCTCTCTGTCTCTCTCTGTCTCTGTCTCTCTCTGTCTCTGTCTCTCTGTCTCTCTCTGTGTGTATCTCTCTCTCTGTCTCTCTCTGTCTCTGTCTCTGTCTCTCTCTCTCTGTCTTTCTCTCAGATTACAGTGGTATTTAGTGAAATAAGCAGGCCATTTGTTGGGACTTGAAAATATTTTCTCTTTACAGAGATGCTTTTTTTTCCATTGTGATGGCATCCACTGTAATGGAATTTGGCCTGTGTTTCACTTTTGGAAAGTTTGGATAAGCTGTGGTGGGAAGCAAGTGATTTAATTGGCCCTGCCTCTTTAATCAATTCTCCAATTAGGGAGAATGACAGCAAATCAGTGGGCACACATTTGCTCTTGAAAATATACCATCAGTTTGAAAGGATCTCCAAAATTTCTAGCCTCTTTGTAGCTGGCAGTTAGCAAATACCTCACATCTCTGAGGGAAAGGAGGAGGGAAGGAATGACTCACCTCCCATCTTTACCATTGGGGAATAACTGAGTCACAGTGACTACAGCAGTGGTGAAGAGAGAGGGAAAAAATAAACTCCAAACACACAGAAATGGATGGGCAAGCCAAGAGAGGGAGCTAGGTGGGATAGTGTTACACACTGGACTTTAAGACAAGAAGACTTGAATTTGAATTCTGCCTTAGATTCTTACTAGCTGTGTGACTCTGGGCAACTCAGCCTCTCTCAGCCTCAGATGACTCAGCTGTAAAATCAGGGTAATGATAGTAGCTAGCTCAATCAATTATTAGGGGGGCAAAACTTAAAGTCCTACGTAGGGTGTCCCAAAAGTCTTAGTGCAGTGTACTGTTATTAAAGTTTAAAACTGCACTAAGACTTTTGGTATAGCTATAAAAACCATAGTGACAATGAATGGTGTTGGTGATAGTGGTGGTGGTGATGATATGGGAGAGGATTGTCTTAGGGACAATAATGGAATATTATTTAATTTTTGGTATTCTGACTAGCGATTCAGATACTTGTGGATTGAGTAGCAAAAAGAGTGCTAGATATAGTCAGAAAGAACTGGGTTGAAGGCCTATATCTGATATGTACTAGATGTGTGAACATAGTTAAATACACTGGGCCTCAATTTTCCCATCTATACAATGGGAATATTAATAATGGAAAAATAACAATAAAATAAAATGATAATGGGAATAACTATAATAAAGTGCCTAACTTACAGGTTAGTTTTAAGGTTTAAATGATAAGACATATATAGAACTCCTTCACAGACTTCAAAGTATCAAATGATAATCGTGCTTATTATTGCCATTATTACTTTGTACCACAGTCAGAAAGAGTAAAGTATGTTCAATTAGAACATATTTATCACTGTGACATTTTAATTTTTAAATAGCATACTTCAACTGACTGGAGTATGGAAGAGGGGAGGGGAAAGAACCAATCATTTAATAAGTGCTTATGTGGCAGGGACTGTGCTAAACAATTTATAAATATTATTTCATTTGATTCTCACTGCAACCCTGGGAGGTAGGTGCTCTTATTATCCCCATTTTACAGTTGAGGGAACTGAGGCAGACAGGTTAAATGACTTGTCCAAGGAAATACAGCTAGAAAGTATCTGAGGACATATTTGAACACGGGTCTTCCTGACTCCAAGCCCAGCATTTTATCCACTGTGCTACATACTTGCTTCAAAATTTTATATAGGACTTTAAAGTTTACAAATTGCTTTACCTGGGTTACCTCATAGTGAGTCAGAAAGACCTGAGTTAATTCTTGCCACTCAGTCATACTAACACTCTAATCACTGATAAGTAAATCATTTAAGCTCCCTGTGTCCAAGTAATTCTCTAAGACTAGTCAAGTTGCCCACCCATATCATCAGAAGCTCCAGGTGCCCAGGTATGCTGGCTATAGTGATGAAGTCACAGGTACACACCAAAACAACAATAGCAAAAAGTAGGTACTCTGCTGATGAAAGAACCTAATCTCCTGTACTGAAAGTGAATCTGCTAAAGTAGCAGAGCTTGGCAATGCCATTCTCAATCATTCTAGGCACCATTGTTGACCAGAAGGGCCCTGGGCTCAGAAGAATAAGTCCATCAAAATCAATCAGTCAGGAGTGCAGGAAAAAAAAAAAACGATTGTACACCTAGGACACATTGGAAAAGCAGCAAGAAACTGTTCACCAAGCCATAAAGTCTGCACATGTTGGCTCCCTCCCCCAGTGTCAACATGCCCAACTCCAGGGCCAGTGATTCATTGAATGAGGGCTCTGCTCCCCAGTAGAAGAGGGCATAATAAAATGTTGATAGGTCAGATAAGAGCAAGTAAACCTCCTGATCTATTTCCATTTGGCAGCGCAGTGGGGGGAGGGGGGTCATGCTACTGTAGCCAACTGGGATAGACTTTTGTCAACTCTTTGCTGAGGGAAATTCCCGTAAATAGCCACTGAATATGTATGTGGCCAACCAGGAAGGTTAATCATCACCTAGTGCGTAGGAAAGAGTCAAACCCATGGCAATGTGCTTAAGCCAAAAATTGAGGCTGTCTCCCTTTTCCCCGTCCAGGATGCAAATTGCTTCTTCACAAAGGCTGTCTTCATTCCAAAGAATTGATATTGCCAGGACTTGAGAGGACTATCACCAAGGGGCAATGACCTTCTGTCTGATCTGAATATCAGCCTTCATCTTGGTGCTGAATTATGCATAACTATATTTATGTTCTAATTTAAATATCATTTAATATTTAACTTGCTGTTATACATTCTCAGCTTTAAAAGAAGTTCTCTCCTCAGTACAAGCAGTTCATGTGCTGCAAATACAGAGGAAATAAAGCTTTCAGCTCTAAGAGAAGTTCAGGCTGTCCCAGAATCTGGGGCAAGTTAACTCGTCAACTCTGTATCAATCTAGCAAGATATTTTCAATATGTGGCTGTGGGAAGCCCCAGAGAATTTACTTTTCCATTGAATAGTGTCTGAGTATTAAAAAATTTAGTTTTAGGAGATTAAACTTTAGGAGATAAAACTTGCATCATTTTAATGGATGGATGGTTTGGGGTGTTTACTATTTATGTTTGTGTGTGTGTGTGTGTGTGTGTGTGTTTTCCTAATAGAGGCACCTTTGTGATTGAATTCCAGTACTTAGTGTTTTCTTAAGCACTTTAGTTTTTTGTCATTTTATTCTTCTTACATTCATAAGCAGCAAAATCTTCAGGCAATCACCTCTGTGTTCCAACATTACTAGATTTCTTGGCATCAGATCAACAAAAGTCCCCAATGATTGACAAGATTTTCCACTTTTCATCCAGATGTTTTGATGTTGCACAGATAGAGCCTGAGACATCCTGAATGTGGGATCATAAATTAGTTATTACCCCCTAGCAATACTGATAGGCAGTGTAGAATTATTATCCCCATGTTAGAGCTGATGAAACCAAATCCCCAAAAGGTCAAGGGACTAGTTCAAGGTCACATTATGAGGAAGTAGACAAGCTATTGCCTTTAGATTATGTTCTTTCTGAAAAGAAACAATGGCCTGAGTGAATTTCTGAGCTACACTGATGAAAAACAGAACACCAGAAAATAACTCACTGAGATTTAGAATCTCTCCAATTTTAATTCCATCCAACTTAAAATGTTAAGTTAGAGAGAAAGGGGGTCTGTTAATTATAGCTGGCAAGTGCATCATAAATTAAACCTCTTTAAAAATGCTAAATCATATTAGGATAGAATGACTGACATGAACAAATTAATAATTCATCAAACATAAAAATCATACCAAAATATTATTTAATCACTATAACAACCAGGGTTACATTTGTGCAATAAAACAAATAGTATATTCCCTCCACCCTATCCATAGCAGGCCATTTTATTTTCAAAATTATGCCCACCAATAAGTTTTCTTTTTAAAAAGTTAAAAAGACAATGTGTCTGTGGTGTATTTTGTTAGAGCAATGACAATGATTATATTGGGAAGCTTTTCAATGAAAAATTTAAAAACCTCTCATCTATCTTTTTAGTTTAATTAGTTGCTAAGCAAGTGTCATCCTGGAGGTGGCTTTCCCGACAAGCTAGTGGTTGCAGCTCAGTGCTCTCTAAAGGCTTCACAGCAATACTTTAAATGAGATGTCATAAACTCCCTATAACAATGCATTTAATTTCAATTTAATGGAATTGCTTTTATATGTTAAACAGTAAAAAATAATAATAATAATTCAGTGCCTATACAGGCGTATCTAAACATTCCATTTGGTTCCCAGGGCTCACACATGGGGTCCCTCAGAGAGACAGAGAGCATTCTGGGCACTCATAAAACCAGCAGGCCAGGCATTGCTTCTGCATCCCAAGTATTATCACCACTAATGCTGTCTCTAAGTGGAAGATGATTTATCCAGAGGAAGAGAAGAATACATGTTTTGCCTAACAAGTTTAAAACATGAAATAACCACGTGGTGGGGAGTTGCTAAAGTTAATAATGGGAACCTGGAATGATTTGGGCTGACCCAGTGATAAGGGATACTGGTTTTATTTCTTTCACTGTATACTTCAACGGGTAGGAGTGGGGGAGGTACCAGACCTCAGTAAAATTGTGCTCACCCCGTAGACAATTGCTATACACATTAAAACCTATTGCAGACCTATGAAATTATTAGTTGTGTCTCTCAACGCTAGCATTAAAAATAGGACCAAAAGCATAAGAATCTTCAGCATTGGGAATTAAAACAATGAAAGCCAGCCTGCTGTAGAGGAAAGAACAAAAGATTGAAGAGTGAGGTTACCTGGTGGCATCCTTGGATCAATTAGTTGGATGACCATTTATAAGGCTTATCACCTCTTTGGACCTCAGTTATCTCTTCCATGAGATGAAGTGACCATGTGTTAGTAGGAGTTTAAATTTACAGCTTTAAGAGACCTTAGATATCAGATAGTCCAACTCCATTCTACAAGTGAGGTCCAGAAAATGGAATTGATATTATGAAACTAACACATTGTAGTAAATAGATTTCAACACAGATATTCTGACTGTAAATATAGGTTGGAGCAATAATCTTTAAGGTCCCTCTCAGTCCTGTGGCTCCATGAAATAAGAATGACCACGTACCTTAACAGTTATTATATCTTTTAATGTGCTTTTTCTGCTTGATACAACCACACTACTACTGATAATAGCAACATGTTTTACCATAAAAGATTATTAAATGTACCATGCATTTTATTTAGAAGCAATGTGGTGTAGAGGATAGTGTTAGAATAGAATTTCACTTTAGTCACATACTAGCTACTTAACTTTGTTCAATCCCTTAACCTCATTTGGCTACAGTGCTCTTATCTATAAAATGGGTATAATAACTGTATCATTACACTGATCAAATGAGAAGATTGTAAATATTTTGTAAACCTTAATGCATTATATAAATGTTTATTATTATTTACTTGGGTTTGTCCTATTATACTACATAAATATTACTCATTTGTAATCAATCAATGCCAAGGATGAGTAGCTAGATGGCAGAGTAGAAAAAGTACTGAGCCTGGAGTCAGAAGATTCATCTTCCTGAGTTCAAATCTGGCCTCAGACACTTAATACCCATGTGACACTGTTTGCCTCAATTTCCTCATCTGTAAAATGAGCTAGTGAAGGAAATTGCACACCACTCCAGTATCTTTGCCAAGAAAAACTTAAATGACTTAACAAAGAGTCAGACATGACTGAAAAACAACTGACCAATAATAACAATACAAAGGATAAGCATGTATATTATATTATGTTATATTATTTTTAAAGCAATTGGGGTTAAGTAACTTGCTCAAGGTTACATGGCCAGTCATTATTTATGTGTAGGTGCTAATTTTCTGAGGCCAGAACCGATCCCAGCCTCAAACCCTAACTGACCCTCATGTATATTATTTTATAAAACAAAGTAGACCTCTTTCATAATCCTAGTGCTAAAGGGTAGGATTAACATCTTTCAAAGATGCTATGTTATGTAAGGGCTTTATTATCTTACACTTAAGGGTGTGTCATTCAAATAAAAATCACAGAATCTCAAAAATGGAAGGGATCTATGAAGTCACAAAGACCCCTTATGTGAATCCAACCATGAATAAGATTCCTCTTTATAATGTACCCTGCAAAAGGTTAACTACCGTTTGCCCAAAAACCTCCAGTGAGAAAAAAGTCCCCATCACTTCTCAATGCAACTCATTCAATTTGGGGATAGTCCTAGATGTGAGAGAGTTTTTGTTGATATCAAGGCTAAACTTGTCTCTCTGCAATTTCCACCTAACACTCTGAGTTCTGATATCTGGGACCAAAGAAAATAAGCAAAGCCCACCCTTTTACATGGCAATTCTCCAAATAACCAAATGGTTAAGGGCAACTAACTCCCTTGTCAATTCAATTCAATAAGCATTTAAAGCACTTACTTTGTACAGAGTACTATAGTAAACACTGAAGGAAAAGCCAAGCCTCTATACAGTTTGATAGGTGAGTATAGCACATAAAAAATAACCATAATATAAAAAGATATAGGATAAGTACATCAGAAAGGGACAAATGAAACACTATGTAAGTTCTTACTAGGGAAAGATCACTGTAGACTTAGGTGATCAGGGAAGCTTCATGAAGGAAGGAGCACTTGAAGTATAGCCCTCAACTCTCACCAAACAATTTGATGTCTTCAGACCTTATCATCTGCCTCACTGCTATTCTTAGGGTCCCTTTAGCCTTGACATCTTACTTCCTATGCACTCTAAGTAAATCTTCCTGGGTTTTGTCTTCTACCTTGCTGCTCCACCCTAAGGACCACTGGGAATTTTTATCTACTTTTTAAGTGAACCTATATGTTTTATCTCTAATTAGAATGTGAGCCCCTTGGGAGCAGGGACAGTTTTGCTCTTCTTCTTGTTTCCTAAATTTTTAATGAAAGGTTGGGCACATAGTATGTGCTTAAGAAATGTTTCCTGTTTGCTTTCTATATTCTTTTTAGTTCTGGCCTTTAATGAATGTTTAAAAGAAGCAGCTTGGTATAGTAGCTAAAAAAAATCTGCCTGGATTTAAGACCCACTGCTGACATACAATGGGACCTGGGCAAGTCACTTAACCCTAGACAACTCTCTAAGGCTATAAATTATGGAAAAGGTACCAACCTGCATTGGTTAGAAAGTTTCTTACCTGAAAGTTCCCTAAGCAAATTAAATCTTGAGTCCATTCTCTACAAACTGGGAAGCAAAGAAAAGAGGAAGACATCGAAGGTGTAGAGACTGGCATGGTCAAAGGAACAGGACTGGGAAAGTAGAAAGTGTGATGGCATGTATGGGGACAGACAGCAAGTGATCTAGGTTGACTGTACCATAGAATAAATGGAGATGAGTAGTACAAGATAATGTTTGTGTAGTGTAATGTTTGAACTTTAAGTAAAGTAGTTCAAACTATACTTACTAGGTAATAGAGAGCCTACCACTAGAAAAACAATTGTATAGTGCAAAGGGTATTTATTAGATTCTGACTTATGAGACAGGATTCGTGAGGTTTGAATGCTGGCTTTGACGTTAATAAACCATGACCATAGACATGATGTTTTAAGATTCACCAAGTGGTTTACATACATTATTTCATTTGAACTTCACAACCACATCATGAGTCATGGGCTATTATTATACCCAATTTTGTGGGTGAGGAAACTGAAGATAAGAGAAATTAAGAGAGGGGCGACTAGGTGGCACAGTGAATAGAGCACTGGCCGTGGAGTCAGGAGGACCTAAGTTCAAATCCGGCCTCAGACACTTAGCGCAAAAACTAGCCGTGTGACCTTGGGCAAGTCACTTAACCCCAGTTGCCCTCCAAAAAGCGAGAGAGAGAGACAGAGAGAGAGAGAGACAGAGAGAGAGACAGAGAGACAGAGACAGAGAGACAGAGACAGAGACAGAGACAGAGAAGAGAGACAGAAAAGAGAGACAGAGACAAAGACAGAGAGACAGAGAGGGAGGGAGACAGAGAGGGAGGGGGAGAGAGAAAGAGAGAGAGAGAGAGAGAGAGAGAGAGAGAGAGAGAGAGAGAGAGAGAGAGAGAAATTAAGAGACTTGTCCAGTCACAGAACTAGAAAGGGTCTGAGGCAAGATTTGACTTTAGGTCTTCCTGACTCCAGGTCCTACATTCTGTTACTCCACCTAGCTCCTTACACAACATTTGTACTATCTACCACACTGGGTTATTATGAGCAATGCACTTTATAAATGTGAACTGAATTATTGTAAAAATGATTTTGTGTAGGGATTTGACTAGATCTATACGGAATGAAAATTAATTTGGCAGCAGTATGATGGATTGGAAAGGAGGAAGACCCATTAGGAAACCACTATAATAATCTAAGTGGGTGGTAAGAAGAGCCTGTACCAGGTTGATGGCAGAAGGAATTGAAAGATGGGGACAGATAGAGAGAAGAGGTATTTCTGCAGCAGAATCTAAATGGATAAGGGTAGCAGCCACATCTCACTCATACAAAGCACTTGGAATGAGGAGGGTTGAGGAGTATACATGGCTCTGAGATTGATAGAAGAAGTTCAGGATGGGAAGATTTAGGATTAGAATGTGGGGGGTTAAAACTGGTGAAATGGAACCTGTTTGCAGGAGCTAGGTTCTTTTCTCTGTGGAGCTGCCTTAGTGGGAATTGTGACAGACAAATCGTTTTTGTCTCATGGGAAGGGGGACAGTTGGGGATGGTGAAATTCACTTGGACCTACCAGTATTATAGGGACAGAGAAGTAGTTTAAATGTAAGCATTAGATAATTCTAGAGATTATGAAGTAGAGGCAGGGCTGCCTGAAAGCCTTGCCAAAATACCATCCTGCTTCCACAGCCAAAGTCAATTGAGGGAGGGAAGAACTGAGGACTAGCAGTTCCTGTATCTTATCGACAGCTTATTTTCCTTGGTGATTTTGTAGTGAACAAAGAGACCTGGGACAATGTTTTTGCCAGTTCCCTACCAGGAGTGACAGCCCCAATCATGGAACTTCCTGTCTTCTGGCTTGCTTACCACTACAAGGTAAATGCAAGTCTTGAAGGGAGATTTCAGAATGAGGAATGCACAGATTGGTTTCACTGATAATAACTTAATTAATTACTTCTATACTGATTTAATGAATTTATCTTATTCGGATTAAAGTTCTCATAAAAACCTTAAAGGAAATACAGCAGGATAAAAGGGACAAGAGGAGGAAAAGTAAGATGGAGGCTGCACCAATCCCACCTCTGACAAGTGTCAGACCTTGTGTGACCTTGGGTAAGTTACTTTACCTTTATGGATCTCAGATGCTTAATCTGTAAAAAATAAAGGAGTTAGACTACATAGCCTCTAAGGTCTTTCCTGAGTGTAAGGACCCTAGAAAACCAAGAATATTTGCACTGCTTAAAAGAGCAGAGATGAAGGGTCAGTAGCAATTAAATTCTCTGAGAATCACAGAGAAGCATAGAGAGGATGGGGGTTTCCCAGCATCCTTTGGTGTAGGGTGGTACACTCAAAAATTGATGCCCATGATGGAATAGGATTCTATCCACTGAATATATCTATGGACTATTCACAGTATCCACCATGTTCCTAAATGGGATGGGTAAGGGAGAAAGGAAGAGTTCAGGTTAACACAAATATTTTGAAAATGGAAGACTCGGTTGCGCTAAAACTATTCTAGAGTTTTAGTGGAGATCAATATCTAGCTCTCAAGTCTACAGTCCCCAAAATCTACCTAATTAAGCCTTCTTAAAAATTAGGAAAAAATTTTCCTATTACCTGTCTTCCAATCTTCTCCTCTTTAGGATTCCTCAAAAACTGCTGATGTCTTTTTTTTAAATTAATTTATTAGTTTAGTTTCAGTTAACAAGATTCAATTCCATAGTTCCTTGATTTTCAAATTTCCTTTACTTCCCTCCCCCCTCCCCCCACAACAGCATATAGTCCAGTATAGGATCTGCAAATACATTCATATTAGACATTATTCCAATTACAAAGTCGTATTGTACTGGGTGAGATGAAAGATGGTAAAGAAGAAATAAAACCAAACCACGAAAAGAAAAAGATCATTTAGTTTGCTTCCATCAGGATTCAGGCTCAGTTCTTTCTAGTTATATCTCTGGATGGCGCATTTCTCTCTTTCTCTCTCTCATTTCTCTCTCTAGTCTTTCGGGATTGACTTATATCACTGCACTGCTGAAAAGAGTCCAGTCCGTCATAGTTGGTCATCACAGATATGATATGTCTGTGATTATATAAAAATTTCTTCTGATTCTACTCTTCTTGCTCAGCATCAGTTTGTATAAGTCTCTCCAGGTAATTATGAAATCCGTCACCTCCTTGTTTCTTATAGCACAATAATATTCCATTACATTCATATACCACAACTTGTTTAGCCATTCCCCAATTGATGGGCACCCCTTTAGTTTCCAATTCTTTGCAACCACAAAAAGGGCTGCTATAAATATTTTTGTACATATGAGTCTTCCTCCTGCTTCTATGCTCTTATTGCTGGGTCAAAGGGTATGAAATTATTTATAGTCTTTTGGGCATAATTCCAGATAGCTCTCCAGAATGGTTGGATAAGTTCACAACTCCACCAGCAATGTATTAGTGTTCCAATTTGTCCATATCCTCTCCAGCATTTGTCACTTTCTTGTTTTGTCATCTTAGTCAATCTGACTGGAGAGATGTGGTATCTCAGAGTTGTTTTGATTTGCATTTCTCTAATCAATAGTGATTTAGAGCATTTCTTCATATGCTTATGCACATCTTTAATTTCTTTCTCTGAAAACTGCCTGTTCATATCCTTTGACCATTTATCAACTGGGGAATGACTTGTATTCATATAGATTTGGCTCAATTCTCTATACATTTTAGAAATGAGTCCTTTATCAGAGACACAAGTTGTAAAAATTCTTTCCCAATTTCCCACCTCCCTCTTGATCTTGGTTACATTGGCTTTGTTTGTACAGAAGCTTTTCAATTTAATGTAATCAAAATTATCCATTTTGCATTTTATAATGCTCTCTAATTCTTGTTTGGTCCTAAAGTCTTCCCCTCTCCACAAATCTGTCAGGTAAACTATTCCTTGCTTTCCCAAATTGCTTACAGTATCATCCTTTACACCTAGATCATGCACCCATTTAGACTTGATTTTGGTATATGGTGTTAGATAATGATCTATGCCCAGTTTCTGCCATACTGTACTGATGTCTTTTCATATCTATAAATTGTTTTGTTACCACCACTTATAACTTATCTAAATTGGAAGGCTTTAAACTAATTTAAAACAGGGGATGTAGGCCAAGATGGTGGAGTAAAAGCAGGAACTTGGCTGAGCTCCTGCTCCAACCACCTCCAATACCTGTAGAATATGACTCTAAACAAATTTTAGAGCTATAGAACTCACAAAGTGATGGAGAGAAACAAATGTCCCATTAAAGGCAGCTTGGCAGGCTGACAGGAAGGGTCTATCACAGCAAGCTGGGAGCTGAGCACAGGCCTGCATGAGTCACTTGAGCCCAGATCCAGGGTGGCCCCCGACCAGTGGCACAGACCAGCCAGAGCAGACTTCAGGAGAGTGAATCACCAGCAGCTATGGCAGTTTTGAGACTTCTCAACCCATAAACACCAAAGAGAAAGTAAAAAGTCAGTAGGAAATGTTGTTGGAACTGGGTTGAGAAGAGTGTGGTCTGACTCCTGAGCCCCCAGGGCAAGGGGAGGCTGAGGCATGAAGGCTGCAGCTACTGCCCCATGGCTGACTATGGAGCTTATGGCCTGCAGATTGCAGGGGAACAAAGCAACCATTCAGAGGGTAATCACTCTTGCTTTGACCTGCTTGGATCTGGGTTGCAGTCTTGGGTAGTAGTCCTGGGGTGTATGGCCAGTGTGCCAGAGCTTGTGGTGGCTGTAGAGAGGAGGCCCTCCTCAGACCTCTGACAATAGGAAAAAAATAGCAATTTGGGACATAGCTCTCTCCACTCTGGAAGTAGAGTTCTACATTGGCAAAGAGCTCAAAAGTCAAGTAATTGGCTACAAGATGAGCAAGCAAAGGAAACTCAATTAGACCACAGAATCCTTTATTGGGGTCAAAAAGGATCAAAGCATGGAACCAGAAGAAGACAAAGCTCCTACATCAAAAGCTTCCAAGAAAAATATGAACTTGTTACAGGCCATGGAGGAGCTCAAGAAGGATTTTGAAAATCAAGTAAGAGAAGTGGAGGAAAAATTGGGAAAAGAAATAAGAATGATGCAAGAAAATCATGAAAAGTGAGTCAACAACCTGCTAAAGGAGACCCCAAAAATACTGAAGAAAATAACACCTTAAAAAATAAGCTAAATAAAATGGCAAAAGAGGCTCAAAAAGCCAATGAGGAGAAGAATGCCTTGAAAAGCTACATTGCCCAGATGGAAAAGGAATTTCAAAAACTCACTGAAGAGAATAATTTCTTCAAAATTAGATTGGAGAAAATGGAAGCTAATGACTTTATGAGAAATCAAGATACTATAAAACACATCCAAACAAATGAAAAAATAGAAGGCAATATGAAATATCTCATTGGAAATACCACTGACCTGGAAAATAGATCCAGGAGAGATAATTTAAAAATTATTGGACTACCTGAAAGCCATGATCAAAAAAAAAAAAAAGAGCATAGAAATCATCCTTCAAGAAATTCTCAAGGAGGGGGTGGCTAGGTGGTGCAGTGAATAGAGCACCAGCCCTGGAGTCAGGAGAACCTGAGTTCAAATCTGGTCTCAGGCACTAAACACAAAAACTAGCCATCTGACCTTGGGCAAGTCAATTAACTCCAACTGCCCTCCAAAAAGCAAAAAGAAAAAGAAAAAGAAAAGAAAAGAAAGAAATTCTCAAGCAAAAGTGTCCTGATATTCTAGAACCAGAGGGCAAAATAGATATTGAAAGAATTCACCAATTGCCTCTTGAAACAGATCCCAAAAAGAAAATTCCTAGGAATATTATACCAATTTTCCAGGTCACAGGAAAATATTACAAGCTGTCAGGAAGAAACAATTTGAATATCGTGGAAACATAATCAGGATAACACAAGATCTAGCAGCTTCAACATTAAGGGATCAAAGGGCTTGGAATATGATATTCCAAAAGTCAAAGAAGCCAGGATTAAAACCAAAAATCACCTACCTAGCAAAATTGGGTATAATGCTTCAGGGGAAAATATGGTCATTCAATGAAATAGAGGAGTTTCACGTATTCTTGTTGAAAAAAAAAACAACTGAACTTAAAATTTGACTTTCAAATTCAAGAAGCAAGAGAAGCATGAGACAGTAAACAGGAAAAAGAAATTATAAGGAATTTATTAAAGTTGAACCATTTTTCCTACATGGAAAATTGATAATTGTAACTCATGAGACTTTTCTTAGTATGAGGATAGTTGAAGGGAATATATATGTATACATACACATACATGTATGTATAGCAGGGTGTATATGTGCATAAATACATATATGTGTATATGTGTGTACATGTATACATAGAGGGCACAGGATCAGTTGAATAAGAAGGGATGATATCTAAAAAGTAAAATTAAGAGGTGAGAAAGGAATATGATGGGAGAAGGAGAAAGGGAGAGATAGAATAGGGTAAATTATCTTACGTAAAAGAGGTAAGATAAAACTGTTACAATAGCGGGGAAGAGCAGGAAGGTGAAAGGGAACGGGTCAACATTACTCTCATTGAATTTGGCTTAAGAAGTGAATAACATACACACTCAAGTGTGCAGGAAAGTAGGGGGGGGAAGGGGATAAGATGGGGGATGATAGAAGGGAGGACAGACTGGGGGAGAGGGTAGTAGAAGCAAACACTTTTGAAAAGGGATAGGCTGAAAGTAGAAAATAGAATAAGTGGGGAGCAGGATAGGATGAAGGGATTTTCAGTTAGACTTTCACAATATAACTATTATGGAAACATTTTGTGTAACCACACATGTACAACCTATATTGAATTGCTTGTCTCCCCAGTGGGGGTGGGTGAGGAGGGAAGATGGGAAAGAATCTGGAAATCAAAGTTTTAAAAACGAATGTTAAAAAAAAATTTTAAATTATTTTTTACATGCAACTGGGAAATAAGGTATACAGGCACTGGGTTATAGAAACCTATCCTGCCCTACTAGAAAATTAGGGGGGATGGGGGAGGATATAAGAGAGCAGATTGGGGGAAGGGGTATTCAGTAGGCTCGATATCTTGGGGTAGGGGTAGGGGAAAGACAGGGAGAAAATTTGTAACTCAAAATCTTGTGGAGATGAATATTGAAAACTAAAAATAAATAAATAAAAGATTGAAAATTTTAAAAAATAAAACAAAACAGGGGATGTAGTCTTACAATTTAGTGACAAAATCTAGGAACTTATTAGGGTCTTAGAAGTATAATAATAATGATAGCAATAATAAATAGCTAGCATTTATCATATGCTAGGCACTGTGCTTACTCCTTTACAAATACTATCTCATTTGCTCCTCACAGCAACTCTAGAAGGTCAGTGCTATTTGAATAGTTAAGGAAACTGAGGCAGATAGAAGTTAAGTGACTTGTCCAGAATAACACAGCTGGGAAGAATCTGAGGCTGGATTTGAACCCAGATCTTCCTGACCCCAGGCTCCATAGGCATCCCATTATCATGTCCAATACAACTTTGATCAAGCAAGAATCCATTCTGTAATATCTTTATCAAGTGGGAAGTGGAGTGTAGTGAACAGAACAGTAGCTTTGGAGGCAGGAAAACATAGCTTCCAATTTTTTTTCCTAAAATATATACTATCTATATAGCATTGGATAAGTCATTTAGCCTTTCTCAGCCTCAATTTTCTCTTCTGCCAAATGGAAATAATAATTGTATCCACTGCAGAGGGTTTTCATAAGGATAAAATGGTATATTAAAAAAACATTTAGCAACTCTAAAAGTGACATATAGACATTAGTTGGGTGCTATAAGGCACACAACCTTTCACTGATCTCTAGTGAAGTGAATCTCACAGCCTCCCCTTTCTGAATTCTAATTGTTCTCACTCTTTAGCTCTAATTTTTAGGAAGACTTTCCTTGCATTGAACTCCAGTTTGCAACTTTGCAACTTCCAGTCATGGTTCCTAGTTTTGTCTTCTGATACCAAGCCAAAAATGTTGAAATTATTTAAATCCTATACTGTATGACAGTGCTTCAGACACTTGAAAATGGAGTCCACCCTCCCCAAGCCTTTTCTTCTCTATTGTAAACATCTCTCGTTCCTTTAAATAATGCTATGGTGTCCATTTCCCTCTCCATTCTGTTCTCTTTTCTCTGAACACACTGAAGCTTTTCTGTTCAACACAGCCTGTGGGGTATGATCAGGAGAGAGTCTTGGAGGACTAATTCTATCTCTGTTGATTCATCCTACCTTGTGATGAAAAGCAGCATGACAATTGACAGAGAATGGGCCTGGGAGCCAGGAACAGCCCAGCTCGAGTCTATCTCTGACATATATAGGTTCTGTGACCTTGGACAATTCACCTAATCTCTCAATGCTCCTTCTAACTTTCTAAGGCAATAAGCTACAGAGAAATTGCTGACCTGCAACAGTAGAGTGAGTTTTCTTAATTGGAGAGTTCATTATACCAGTGAAATCACAAGTCTAGTCTCTCTCCCAAGTTCATGTTAACTTTAGGAAAATCACTCTGGTAATTGTATGGAGGATGGATTGGTGTGGACTCACCAAGGCAGGCAGACCCACCAGCAGCCTATTGCAATAATCCAGGAGTGAGGGGAGGCAGGCTTTGGCAAAAGATTGGATGTGAGGAGGGAGAGACAGTAAGAAGTTGAAGATGACACCTATATTGTAAGCCTGAGGACTGGGACAATGACATCCTACATGGTTCTGCCCCCAGCCCTCTTCTCTTTTTTCCTCTATAATGCTTCTAATCAGGATTTAATTAGCATCTCTATGCTGATAATTCTCAAATCTACCTCTCCAGGCCCAACTTCTCTGTTGGCCTCCAATTTTACATCTCCAATGGCGTTTTAGACATCTTGAACTGAATGCCCAATAGACAATCTTACACTAAATATGTCCAAAATGGAACTTGTTATCTTTCCCCCTTAAAATTCCTCACTTCCTTCTATTACTGTTAAGAGCAATGCCATCCTCCTTGTCCCTAAGACTCACAACCTAGAAGCCATCCTTGACTCTTCACTATCTTTCACCTCCCATATTCAATCTGTTGCCAAAGTCTGTCGATTTCACCTTTACAATATCCCTCAAATACATGTCTTCCTCTTCAGACATTGCCATTCCCCTAGAGCAGTCCCTCATCACCTCATACCCTGACTGTCTCCTCCAAAAGTGATCTCTCTGAAATCCTATTTTAATTTTAGTCAGCCATATGTCATGTATATATATGCAAATACCTATACATCATATACATACATACAAACATATTCATTTTTTATATCTGTACATGTATCTATGTGTGTGTATGGGAGGGGACAGTCTAGACTAATGATTTTATCAATATGGGAAACTCCTGGTGTGGGAACTCTTTTCATTGATGCAGAGTAGCAACTTGTCTGTAATTTAGAATGCTAAAGATTTCCCAGGGTGTTGAAAAGTTACGTGATTTGTCTATAGCTATGCTACAAGTAGTGTTAGAGTCAGTACTTAAACTTCGGTCTTTTGCATTCTAAAACCATACATTTTATTTACTATATAGCTAAGCTGCCTGTCCCAATATAGGTTAATATTTAATAATCTACTACTTTTTACAGATTTTAGTTTTGTTTCCCTGACTAGGCTATAAGATCTTTGGGGACAGAAATTCTGTCTGGTATTTTTTTTTTTGCATTCCCCAGAGGACTTTGTTAGCTAGCAAGAGGATGAACATATAAGTACTCATTAAATCCTCGTTGATTGGTTGATTTATTGAGCTAGCCAAAGTGAATTTCTTTCTTCTCATTTTAAAGAGGGTTTCCTATGTTTAGAAAACAGCTTATGCTCATTAAAAGATGCAAAATATTGTTACTGTGCATTTAATCTCTTCTTGGACATTAGTACCAGGCATCTATATGACTGAATGTTCTCATACTCTAAGGAGGAAGAAAGGCTGTTTCCACCCCAGGGCTAAAGGCATCAACCCAAACAAAAAATAGCCATTTCTGACATTCCATTATGTTGCTCTCAGCTCCCATGTCCAAGACTCTATTTTGATTAGAAATAATGTTATTTGGGAATTGGAGTTTATGTGTAAAACTAAAGTAGAACAGTCAAGGTTGTTTGCTTTTTTCAACAAAAAAATTAGGAAATATAGTGACATGAAATTCAAAAGGTACAAGAAGACCTATAAAGAAAAGTACAATCCAAGCTACTTACACAAAGTGATGGAGCCTCCCTGGAATAAGATCCTTATACTTGCAAGGAGAACTCAGGGTAAGGACAACACCTAATTTCCATGCTCTGTGTTGTTATTTTCCCCTAAGAAAAGATCAAAATATTCACAGAATAACATAAGGTCCTACACCACTGAGAAAATTACAGCTGTAAGAGGTGAATCTTACTAACCCCCCCACCACACACACACACACACACACACACACACACACACACACACACACTTTTCAGCTTCCTTTTTTTTGTGTTGTCTTACCCTATTAAAATGTAAGCCCCTTGAAGCAGGAACTGTCTTTCTTTTTCTTTATATTTACATGCTCAAGACTTAAAAAAAGTACCTACTAGCAAAGTATTAAGCAGATGCTTAATAAATGTCTGCTGCCCTTGTCTTTCTTAGTCTGAGCCTCATAACACTGAAATGGATCCTTGTTACTGTGAAAAACCTTCATTTAGGGAGACCAAGGCCATCCACTGCATCCTGGGCTATCACATGATCTTCACTTTTGTCTTGTCACCGGACTTCGACAATTCTGGAAGAGAGAGTAAAGCTAATGATTTTGCACAGCTCTGCTTCATTTAAATCCAATTCATGCACAAGTCAAGACATCACCCTTGTGATGTCACTGGTTCTCTTTGGAGAGGAGGGTTTGGAATAGGAGGAATAACAAGAAGAAAAGATATGTTTCATATTGCAATGATTCTAACGGTTTCTTCATCCCTAGATGAAATAAATTGGGTTAGCTGATCAAATGATGATGGAATCATGCATGGCATATAGACCTGGAAGACTTCTTAAGGAACATTAATTCTACCATCCTCAATTTAAATATGAGGAAACTGAGCCCCAGACATAGTGAATCTGCTGCCCAAAGTCATACAGGATTTTCATTAAAGATTTTTAAATTTCCAAATCTAGTGTTCTTGCCTCTGCTAAAGTGTCTTTCACATTCTCTGATTCTCTAGTCTGAATGATAACTTTCATGTTTTAGCACTAAAAGAGCTTTGCCACGCTTACCATGGAGTGGAAAATCCAATTCTTTCCATTTTTCTCTCTAATTGACCAAATTCTCAGTTGTTTCAGTAATGGCCAACCCTTTGTGCTAATATTTAGTGTTTTCTTGGCAAAGATACTAGAGCAATTTACCATGTCCTTCTCCAGCTCATTTGACAGATGAGGAAACTGAGGCAAACAGGATTAAGTGACTGACCAGGGGTCACACAGCTAGTAAATGTCTGGATTTGAACTCAGGTCTTTCTGGCTCCAGGCTTGGCACTCTATCCACTGAACCATATAGTAGAGACAGTGATAAGTAGGCATAAGGATAGAGACTAGACTCATGCTTTTGTTGGTATAGAGAATCCCTATATGAGGAAACTCCCCCTGTAATGCAGGGTAGAAACTTCTTTGCAATTTATAATTTTAGAGATTTGCTTAAAGCCCTGAAAGGATAAGTGGCCTATCCAGTGTCACACAAACAGTACGTATATTTAAGGGATAGAAGCGGAGGGTTTGGACCAATCCTTCTTTGCTTAAAGGGCAAATCTCTATCCCATTATGCCATACTGCCTCTGATAAATACACATAACTGAATATACTGAGATTTGAGATCTTTTGTTTCTGCATTACAGACACCCATTGGTACTATATTCACTCTGAGAAGGGAAAGAGAAAAAGGACGACGTAAACTACAATATAAAGAATTATCTCTAGTTAATGTTAAATCATTTGGGTAAGCTAACAAACTCTCTGATACCAGGATCAACATAATAATGCTGCTAGAAGAAAAAAAAAAGTCAGTTGATCTATCATCTAAATAGACTCCCCCCTCCCTTTTTTTCCCTCTAACCTTCCTCTCAGCAATCTTAAAAAAAAAGAAAAGAAAAAAGCTCACTTTGAGAATCTTCCTCTGGTCTCAAGATTTTTAATTTTTAATTCCTTTTCTCCATCTATTTCTATTTATTTCTATGACGCCCATCACCATGGTGTCTAAGCAGCCAGACAAACACATTAAGCTAAAACAAAACATATGAGAGGATTGAAAAGAAAAGCTTCCCAGATTGCTCTCCTCCCAGGCTAAATTGTGTTGATTTAGAGATAACTTATTGAATCATGAAATCTTCTTCTTGCCCTGGCAGTAAGAGGCCCCTCTTTGACCATTCAGGATTATTTAAACATAAAGACATAAACATACACTGGAAGAGGTGAAGAGGATGAAAAATGAAAACAATAGGACACCGAAATTATTATAAATGGCCCTGTGAGTTTTTCCATCTGTGAACACTCGGTGCCTAAATACTCCAGGGTCCAAAAGAAATTGGGGAAGACCTAAAAGAAATCAAGTCGTGTAGGCAAAAGACATTTCAATAATCTGCCTCTTTATTTCTTTAGATCACTAAACTTGGAGCTGGAAAGGACCTTAGAAGCCCTGTAATTTAATCTCTTAATTTCAATGATGAGAAAATTGAGGCTCAAAATGTTTAAATAACTTGCCCAAGTCCTATAAGTAATAAGAGCTAGGACTCCAAGTCAGTTTACTGATTCCAAACCCATCTCCCATTCCATTATAATGTGCTGTCCTGTTTTCCAGGTCATCTGGACCTGTGAAAGAAAACAGTAGATAGCTCTATTACTGCCCACCAAGAAGACAGATCCAGTCAGATGATTTGTCTTAAGGAACTATCTCAGGGCTGGGAACCCGCAGCCTCGAGGCTACATGTGGCCCTCTAGGACCTCAGATGTAGCCCTTTGACCGAATCCAAACTTCATATGAAGTTTTTAGATGATAAATCAGGTTCCCCATCCCTGAGGTTCATCATATTATTGCAAATGTAGATGTAGACCTAGGAAACAGATGGTATTTGAGTTGCTAAACTGACTGTTTCTAATTCTAGAGTTCCATATAATCCAAGGGATTGGATGTATAGATCCTGCCATAGGTGACTGTTTTCTTGCCTGATTGATAAAAAATGATGGAAAATGATATAAAGCATTGGTAATTGTAAACAGGGTCAGTGAGAATTTCAGGATCAAACCTTGGGGTTTCTGTTTGTTTGTTTGTGTTGATTTTTGGAGGGGTTTTTTGGCATTCTGATATTTTTGCCTAAGAAAAATACTTTACATGACCAGGCTTTCTAATTAATAAAGACCTCTGAGATCTCTAGAAATAATCAATCCATACTCTTACTCTTATGCATGATTGTTTTTATAAGTGACTCAAGATATATGCACACAGGCCAATTTTCCTCTATAAAGGCATGCTTCAAGTGATTTTTTTTCTTTCTAAATAAAAAATTATCTAGGGAAACTTGCAACACTAGCTAACTCTCCAAATTAATGCCAGAAATATATACTTAGGGTGATAGAACTAATTAAATTGAACACAAGGCTCAGTACATATTATTCTATGATGAGTAATTAATTTGGAGTCATAGGACCTGGTTAAGAATCTTGACTCTGATATCACAAACTGTCACTTTAGGCAAGTCACTTTATGCCTCTTAGTTTCAGAGGGACCTCAGGGACTAAGTCTGCCTTACTCCCAAACAAGAACCTCTCTCTCAGCATGCCTAACAAAGTGTTCATCCAACTTTTGTCCATGGTGAGAGAGAACCTATTATCCCTCATTCTAAATTGGCATGGCTCTGTTGTTTGTACCAATATCAATGGTAAATCAGTCTTCTTATGCCTTAGATACATAGCTCCCCCAGGGCCAATCAGAAGAAAGCTAATCCCTCTTCCTCATAAACTCTTTTACCATTTGAATATAACTATGATATATATCCCAAGCCTCTTCTCCAGGTTAAATATCTCTGGTTCCTTCACCCAATCCTCATATATGATATTAATACCCTTTCACACCCTAGTGGCTTTCTTTTGAATGCTCTCCAGTTTATCAATATCCTGCCTAAAATTTGCTGCCCACAACTGATTTTCATATTCTAGTTTTTGACTGATCAGAGAAAAATATTAATCAATCAATTACTCAGAAAGTAATTATCAAACACCTACTGTGTGCTAGGCTGAAAATACAGAAGCAAAATTAAGACCATTCCTACCCTCAAGAAGCATGCATTCTGCTAGGGTAATAAAACATTTATAAAGAGAAATCAACATAAAATATATACAAAATAAGGAAAATTTGTCTGTCTCTCAAAGTTGGAATTTTTTGTAGTCTCCTCGATGCCAGGGATAACATCTCTATTTCTGCTGTGGATAATTTCTATTATTCACAATACCAAGTACAATCATACATTAAAAGGTGTGTGAAAAATACATGCTAATTAACTCATTCCCAGACTACTCTTGGGTCCCTAGTCCTAAAGAGAGAATGGGTTATTTGGTGGCCAATAAATGGAAGTCATCTCACTCCAGTTCTTGACCCTCCAAAAGATAACAACAATGGGAAACAATGTCCAGGACAATGTTCACAGGTGATAATTTTACTATACATTTTCCCATTCACACTACATCTGGAGTACTGCGTCCAACTCTGGGCAGCATCTATTAAGAAGGAAATTGATAAGTTCCATGGTAAAGGAGTGGGAGGAGTGGGCAAGGTGATACCAAAGAGTCTCTTGATGATGCCCAAAGGATTGGGTAAAAGAATGTTGACAAAACAAAAGTTACATGGAGAATTCATAAGTTCTATTTTCACATTATTCAATAAAAATGTCTTTATCTTCCTTGTCATTATTGTTTTTCAGCTGTTTCAGTCATGACTGACTCTTTATGACCCCATTTGGGATTTTCTTGGCAAAGATATTGGAGTGATTTGCCATTTCCTTCTCCAATTCCTTTAACAGATGAAAAAACTGAGGCAAACAGGGTTAAGTGACTTGCCCGGGGTTGCAAAGCTAGTAAGTGTCCAAGTCTAGATTTGAACTCAGGGAGATAAGACTTCCTAACTGCAGGCCTGATGCTCTATATGCTACACCACCTCACTGCCAGACCTAAATTCTAAGAGGAATGAAAATCATTCAATTTCTGTACCTGTCTTATCTTCTGAGATCATCTGACAGTATTCTATTTTGTACTTAGGATTTCATGGTGCCAACTCTTTCAACAATAGCAATCACTGAGTTCAATAGCCTAATCCAGAGGGGCCCATCAATAGTTACTTCATAGATTCATTTTTTTCCAAAATACAGAACTGAGAGAGATTCAAACAAAAACCCCAGGAGAAATGGAGCTAAAACCTACATCAATTTCCCAGTTCATCCTAACCTTCCTATTGCTAATGTAGGGAGTTGATCAGGGGAATTCTTTATTGCCTTGGTGAGTTTATAGGGAGGCTAGGATTTTAGGTGTCTCTGATGGATCTTTTTGTGAAGGGTGGATTGATGAATTAGTTGGCTCAGACTATTCTGGGGCAGACTACTATGAAAGGAACCACCCTCTTGCTATTATGTGAGGGTTTTTTATTTATTTATCTTCAAATGAATCATTGTCTATGTTGGTCATTTCACTTCTCTTTCGATAAGTTGCTGATTGTATTTACCCATATTTGAGCTGATTTGTGGTTTTCATTTGTTGGAATGCACTTTATGAGACTAGCCTGTGTTTAATTTTAGTCTAGCTTCTGACTAAAGCAATTATCCAAACACAGTGATGCTTATCCAGAAGAACAGTTCCCAAATCACAAGGCTGTCTGGATTAAACTAGCACTTACCTCTGGAGAATTTTCAGGAGGGCTCATCTGTAATGTGTGAAATTCCTCCTAGGATGTCAGTTTCAGGCCTGGCTAGTGGAAATAGGCTTCAACATTTTAATTGAAGAAAACATGTATTAAGCACCTACTTTATTAGGTGCTAGGGATACAAAAACAAAAATTAAGCAGTTCTGTCTTCAAGAAGTTTACATTTAGGAGAATGAAAGGTCATGTAATCAGCAAAATAAAGATAAAGCAAATAGAAATCCATGCAAAAAATGAGAATATTTGGTATAAATAATACCTCAGTAAGATTGTAGTTCTCCCAACCTAGTCTTCATACAACATGTCTAAATCATCCATTAATTGATCTAGTCTGAATAATGCATTTTCCAGTCATCAATTTGAGAGCTAATTGCCTGGACAGATTTAAGCCAACCTGAAAAATCAACCAAATGGATGACTTTGTCCAATAAATCAATCAACAAACATCTATTAAAAGTGCTTATTATGTGACAGGCACTATGCTAGATACTTGGGAATATAATACAAAGAATGAAACAATCCTCACTGTCAAGAAATCCACATTTGAGTGAGAGACATGAGTGTATATAAAAGGATATACTGAATAAATATAAAGTGAATAAATACAAATAAATCCAAAATAGTTCATTACAAGGGAGTTTGAGAGGGAAGGCGTTAACTTTGATACTATCTCCACTGGGGCTTTTTCTTAGATCATAT
This sequence comes from Gymnobelideus leadbeateri, assembly GCA_011680675.1. Lineage (NCBI taxonomy): Eukaryota > Metazoa > Chordata > Mammalia > Diprotodontia > Petauridae > Gymnobelideus > Gymnobelideus leadbeateri. The sequence goes on from WOXC01012209.1 coordinate 191,509, forward strand.
TTGAAGTACTAGACTCAGTTCTAGGCATATATGCTATGAAGAACATTGATAAACTAGAGAGTCTCTAAAAGTGGACAAAGGTCAGTTAGATGGTACAGTGAATAGAGTGTCTGGCCTGGAGTCAGGAAGACTCATCTTCCTGAATTCAAATGTGGCCTCAGATACTTACTTGCTGAGTAACCCAGGGCAAGTCAAACCCTGTTTGCCTCAGTTTCCCCATATGTAAAATGAGTTGGAGATAGAAATGGCAAACCATTCCAGTATCTTTGCCGAAAAAAAAAAAAAAACCAACAACAAACCCAAATGCAGTCATGAAGAGTAGGACAAAATGGAACAATAAGACACAGCCTGGGTGGCAACGGACCTCAAGTTTCCTTAGTGTAAGCACTGAGGGAGGAGAAAACCTGTATGATAGGAGGAAGGGAGAATATGATTGCCCTCTACAAGTATTTCAAGAACTGCTACATGGAAGATGGATTTGATTTGTTTTCATTATTCCTAAAGCGGAAAAGTAGGAACAATTAGCAGAAAACACAGAGGAGACTTTAGAACCTTGATGTGAGAAAAAGTTGTTTACCAGTTAAAGCTATCCAAAAGTCCAATAGTTTGCCTTAGGAGTGAATAAGTTGCTGTCAGTGGAGGTCTTCAAACAAAGATAGTCTAAATGATCACTTGTAAGGTGTATTATAGAGGGAATTTTTTTTTAGAATGCTTCAGAAAATAGGGTCACTCGAATTCTACGAGCCATTAAAATTTTACTATGTGGTCCTTACAAGCCAACTAGGTGATGCAGTGGATAGAATGCTGGCCTGAAGTCAAAACCTCAGAACTGACCACCTTCAGCTACTAGCTATGTAACTCTGCATAAGCCACTTAACATCTGTTGGCCTCAGTTTCTTCAACTATAAAATGGGGATAACAATACCTACTTCACTGTATTGTTGTGAAGATCAAATAAGATAACATTTGTAAAGCCTTTAGCATAGTGTCTGGCACATAGGAGGCTCTAAATAAATACTTATGCCTTTCACCTTTTCTGGTAAATATATCTATTTTTTAAGATTGTTGATAAAAAGTAATCAAAAGTTATCATGAAAAATTATAAACTGATTAAAAATAATAGATTATTTTAATTGACTTCAAATCCTACTGGAATGACATTTTATTCTCAATAAACAATGACCAAAATAGTGCCTTCTATATATAGGACCCTTGTCAGATCCTGAGGATATGAAGTTATGTGACACAGATGTTGGTTTCAGAGAATTCACAATCTAATGGGGATGAAACAAAAAGTACACAAATATTTGCATGCAGATAAAATGGAGACTGTGAGGACAAAGGAGAAGTCTGTGCAAATACCAGGAGTAATTTCACAAGTGAGTAATAATTCCTGCTTGGAAAGCAGTGCAGGGCATAAGTAAAAGTAGAAGAGGGATTCTCAAATGGCATCAACCAAGAAGTAGAATTTTCAATAATCACTCAATGAAAATTTAAGTACTTACCATGTGTACCATGAGTACTATGCCAGATACTAGAGGAGAAAAAAAAGATAAAACATAATCTTCTCCCTTGTGGAACATACAGCCTAGGCAAAAGATAAGACATAAACACAGCAGACTAAACTACATGATATTACACAATAAGATTATTAGGCAGTGTAGCATAGTAGAAAGTAAGAGGGCAGACTTCTAAGCCAGGGAGATGTGTGTTCAAGTCCTCGCCCTGACACATACTGGCAGTGTGACTCTCTAAGCAAGCATTTTTCCTCCCATTCTCACCAATGCAAAGCCCTCTAAAAAGCTAAACTGTGAGACTTGCTAATGTGCATGGAAGAGGGGAGGGATGCCTAACCAGGATTCCCCTACAATAAAATATCAGATGTAGAACCCTCCCCAAAGTGTCCAGATTCTGTCCCCTCCTTTAAAAAAGGTGTTACTCAAGGTCCAAGGGGAAGGTCATTGAGATTAAGAAAGATTTCACAGAAGAGGTGAAATTTGAATTGAGCATTAATGAATTGGTAGGAATTCAGCAGGCAAGCAGGAGGAAAGGGAGAATTTAAGGCATAGGGAACAGTATAAACAGAGGCCTTGGCACCGGGGAAGTCTGACAGTTCAGAGGCAGAGTAGTTTACTTTTCCTAGAATATGGAAGTGTTAGGAAGAGTCCAATATAAGTCTAGAAATGGAAATTGGAGGCAGGTTGTTAAGAGTCTTGAATGCCAGGGTCAGCACTTTATATTTTATTTAGTTGGCAATGGGGAACCACTGGAAGTTTGGAATATGAAAACTGCACAATTACAGGATCACAATCCCAATTACAAATTAGAATGATTGTTCAGGAAGCATAGAATAGAAACAACAAGACCAAGTGAGAGACTTGCAATAGACTAGATGAGAAGAAAGGAAGGCATGAGCTAGTATGGCTGTAGTGGGAATGGGAAGAAGGATCTGGGAGCTAAAGACATTGTGTCAAAGCAACTGTCAGAATTCGACAATTAATCAGATATTAATTGGGATGAGGAAGAGGAAAAATTCAGAAATGAGTCTGAGCTAGGAATCTCTCTATACTTCCTCCCCAACTCATAGTCCTTTCACACAACCACCATTGCAGGACTTTTTGGAAGATGGATTGTCTCTTCCTGGAGTGAAGGCACCAGCCCGTATGAATCTATGTCCTGGTACTACTTTCCTCATCCCTCTTCCTTAAACTGTATTTGTACCAGGCATGGTTTTAATTAGGCATGGTTCTCCATAGGATGAATAGAAAATGCAATAAGATCAGAGAAAGAACTCACTGAGGGACCAAGGGCATTTGATGAAATCATGGTCTCATTCATGTAAGGAGCTCAAATCCAAGGAATAATTATGATTTAATGTTTCTTTTGTTTTCCCTACTTATATTTTGAAAGTGAACACCTGCCATAGACTTCTTTCATAGCAAATGAGCAGTGGCGTTTCCGTTATGTCCTTTCTCAGCTGTGGATAAACAAAGCTAGAGCCTAAAGCTAAAGAATTGCTGTTGTCTTAGCTGCTAATTACCAGAGATACTATGGTTAAATGACTGCTCTCTTGGTTGCCAGGGAACCTAACATTTGGGGTGCATTTTAGGCATCTTTATTCCTTGTGTGTGTGAGCTTAAAAATTGTTGCTGAGTTGAGTATATTATAATTTTTGACCATAATTAAGTCTCTTATCAGAATCAGAGTCAAAAGAATTAGGAAATATTTCTCTGCTGATGTGCTGGAATGGGGAAATGTGTTTTTTTTTCCTTTTTAATTTGGAATTAATATGCTTCTAGGCTTCACTATGACTTGTATAGTTGAGGAATTCAGAACTAGGTATTTATTCTAAGTAATGACATGAAATAGTTGTCAAGGTAACATGGGAAGAGCTAGAGGCATAATTCTAGAACTAAAAAGGGAAATTCTCATTCAGAGCAGCTGGGATTAAGTCACTGATGGTCTGAGTTACTGAATTGGTAAGTGCTAAGTAACTTTGAAGTAAAAAGATTTGGGTTTGAGTTCTAACTCAACCACTTAGTAATTGACTAATTGTACAAACTTGGGCAATTTACTAAATCTCATTTTTTTACTTTTTTTGGAGGAGGGAAGTGGGGCAATTAGGGTTAAGAGACATGCCCAATGTCACACAGCTATTAAGTGTTAAGTGTCTGAGGAGAGATTTAAACTCAGGTCCTCCTGACTCCAGTGCTCTGTTCACTGCACCATCTAGACACCCCTTACTATGTCTCTTAAGAGGTAACCTATAGGATTCAAGAGTTGGTACGGACCTCACTAACTATATTGTCCAATGCATTCTCAAAAAAAAAAAGAAAAGAAAATCTCAGAGATAATAAACCTGACAAATGGTCACTGAGGCTTTCTTTGTTTGTAAACCTCCAGTGACAAGAATTCATTCATTCCTAAGGCAGGATGTGGAGTCATGAAAATCTAAATTCTAATCCTGCTTCAGATATGCACTTAATTATATGACTCTATATAATGAATGAATGAATGAAGAATTTTTTATTATATACTTTATTGTGTGCAAAGCACCACTAGGATTTATATACCCAGGCTAAGTGTGAGAGATAGAAAAGTAAGACAGTCCCTGTTTTCAAGGAGTTTATAATTGAGTGGGAGAGTGTAATGGCAAGTAAAGAAGTACTTAGCTCCTTGTTTCAGCTATTTAATTATTTAGTACCTTATTTCAGTTCAAGTTTCTTTTGAGCCTTGCCCATGATTACATCAAATCTTTGTTAAGAAACATAACTTGTGAAACCCACATTGGGAGTAACTTGCTGATGCAACAGGAAGGAGCAGAACAGGGAGTAGCTCATGACCATATATAAGGAGAAGCCCAAGCTGGGAGAGAGCAGAACTGAGAAGAGGAATGATTATGGAGCCTGGAACTCTGTTTGTCTATCCTGTCTGTGTTGATTTTTGTTTGTGATACTTTGTACAGAAGACCTGGGACCTTACTGGAAACCCTGAAAGAGGATTTTCTTGTTGTTTCTTTAGAGAAGTCCTGGAGGAGGGTTTCAGAGGTTGTGGGACCATACTGATGATGTGTACTGAGTTTTCAGATCTTGCTGGTGGGTCTGTGTTGATTTCACAGGTAGATAGTGAATTGATGATGGTGCCAGCTGTTAGGGCCCGCCTAACTGGGCTGACGCCAAAATCACCTCTCCAGCCGCTTCTTCGGCACTCCAATCTCCTTCCACGATTCTTGTCGGCCCCTATGACATGGGTTGCCTCCACAAACCCCTCTCCAGCTGCTTCTACAGCTCTGGTCACTCTGGTCGCCCCTATAACCCAGGTTTGCCCCCACGAACCCCTAGGAGAGTTCCTTTCCAGTCGCCCCTATGACTCTGATTCACCTCCACGAACCCCTCAGGGGTGCCTGCTCCTCCCAAACAGACAAACGAGTCCTGACACCAAGATGTAATGTATCTTGCCATTTAATCTCTTTCTCATTCACAATCCCCTCTTTTCTCTCTCCTCCCCCCTTTCACCTCAGCTCCTTCCTTTTATCTCCTTTTCCCCTCCTCTGTTCCCCCAGGTGCCTCAGCAGTAGCAGGCTTCTCACAGGAGGGGAGTGTTCCCCTGTTAGCAGCGCATACTCAATACCCCAAAATCACGGGGCAGGATATATGCTCAGGTGCCTCTAACCCAGCCTGAGTTGCTCTGTCATTTGCCTGAGTTTTCCGTGGGTTCTCAGAGTTCGGGTGAAGTCTTAAAGGGCCCCAACACCAGCAGTGTGAATGAATGTTATTGTGACTCTTTTAGGCTTTGTCTTCCCAGAAAAAGAAACAGCTAAGTACTTGAGGTAGACTGGATACTGTGAGCTTCAATATGGAACTGGATAAGGAGCTGGACAATTTGCTGAGATCTGCTTACCTTTGAATCCAGGTGAAGATTGGATAGATTCAGGCAAGAGCTGGACCTGTGGAAGAGGAACCATGGAATCTGAGAGCCAGCTTCAAGTCAAGGTGAAAAGACCTCTCCTAGTGTACTTAGTGCTGACTAAGAAGATCATGATTTACTGTGGCCTAGGGGTGGGAGAATATTGTACTGTGTATCTTGTACCTCTTAAGGATGATTGGAAACTAATCTCCAGTCAAGAAGAAAAAAAACTTTTTTGACTGAGAGATTAAGACAATGTGACCTAGAGATGGAGAACTTTGACCTTTGTAATTTGTTACCCTTAAGGAGGCCTGTTCCTTAAGGATGATTGTGTTAAGGACTTACTGAATGATAGCCTTTGTTTAAAACTATATGACCACTTTGGTGAAAACTATGTGGCCACCTCCATGATAAGTTGTTATGTTATAACATTGTGAATACTGTACTTTGGTTTCTGTGAACATTTTGCTTGAGTTTATTGCTGAATAAATAGAGAGTTCACTATACTATGTGATCAGAACCTTAAAGCTGTTCACAGCAGCAGTCCTCTGGAAAGCTTCTTGTGCTTGCTTTTACAGAAAGACAGCATCTATGAAAGGTTTCAACTGTAAGTTATATGGAAAAATGTGTAATGGGCAAGGGCAAAGCAGATGTTAATGCCTTATCTTAACTGCCATTTCCACTAATATCAGTTTTTAATGTTGAATTTAACAATTCAACAGTTGGTATTTGACAGTGTCAAGGATTTTGATGGTAAGAACTCTCTTTTCCAGGTCTTCAGTTGTTGTGGCTATAGTACCTATAGGGGCAGGTGCCAGGGTACATTCTCACAGGGGTTGTTTCCCAGGATGATTCGGGGTTCTGGGATATCTCCATCAAGATCTGAGGGGAAATAGACTGCCTCTCTGCTTCTTACTGGCTGGTTTTCTTGCCTTGTCTGAGACAATTGACAGCTGTCTCCTCCATAGGAGTAGCTTCCCTGACCATGAGGGCTGGGCTGGAAACAGAGCCAATGATGTGGGAGGTACTTCCATTCTAGGGCTACATAAGTAACTTAAACTATTTTAGATTTCTTCTTCTCAGATTTCTTCTCCTTTAGTGTTCACCTTCACCCAACTCTTACCTGTAACTCTAAGAAGCTATAACATATGTAATGGGCACACCATGGTAAACCATCTTAGCAGATGGGCTAAACCAGGTTGAAGGTAACCAACAGTCCTCAAACCTGTTGATGAGTTAAGGGGATGTCTACACCAAGAATGGGAAAACTTTCCCAGGTGAAATGGGCTGATGAGAACCATTTTTCCAACACCCTTGAAGGTGGCTGAAGCAGGCACTGTGTAGCACTTTGAGCTTGATCAGGAATCAAAGACCCTAAGGTTATCTACTGTATCCTGGGCCATCACCAGTAATCTTGACTTTTGTCCTGCTACTGGGCTTCAATGACTCTGGAAGAGAGAGTGAGGTTGATGACTTTACACAATTGTGCCTCACTTAAATTCAATTTTTGCACAAATCAAAACAATACCTGTGATGTTATAGGTCCTCTTTGAAAATGAAAGACAAATAACAATCATAGCACTTATCCTGCAAGGTTGTTATGAGGATCAAATGAGACAATAAACACAAAACTTTTGGAAGGTTCAAAACTATATATACTAGCTCTCATTGTGGTTAAATGTACATAAACCTGAAAAGGGCTGTATAAATATATCATCACTATTATTATTTAATTCAACCTAGAGCGGAAGTATTTTAAAGGTATTTTTATAAGATACCATCTGGTCCTTATTTAATTATAATTTGTGGGATGAAATATTCCACAAAAAATGGGAAGCAGAAAGTGGGTATAGGCCTATAGTATTAGGGATATGTGGTAAATATATAATAAATAAATATATAGATTGGTTTATAGTTAAGTGGATTGCGACAGATAATACATATATATATATATATATATATATATATATATGCTTATAAACACATATACACACAAGTGTATAATAGGGAGGGAAGGAGGGAGCAAGAAAGAGAGAGGGGAAGGGAGAGAGAGAGAAAGCACTTAGACTTTATACAAAACCAGACTTCAAGCAAAACTTCAAAGCAGCCAGGTAAACAGTATCTAATAGCTCTGATTCTTAATGGCAACTTCTCCTAGGAGCATGAAAATTCATTATTTTAATTTGCTTTATTGTTTTATTTTAAAAGCTTCTTAACATGTCAGGAGACAAGACAATATTGGGGCAACCTACTGTACAGGAAGGAGTATTCAACTGCAAGTAATGCTAACATATTTCCATGGTACTTTGTATTCACAAACCATTTTTTACAAGCATTATCTCACTGAATCTTCACTCTGAAATAAGTAATATAAGTATTATCCTCATTTTATAGATGAACAAGCTGATTATAAGAAAAGGCAAGGGATTTAATCAAGATGGGGAATGGGATCTGAACCCAAGTTTATACCTACATTATATATTTTGTTATACTGACTCTGTTTTGATAGATTTATATTCTAATTCCAAATGGACCACTAATTAGTCATGTGACCTCTGGTAAATCATATAAATTCTCTGATTCTAAGACATTTGAACCTCCATTTTCTTCTCTGTAAAATAGAGTTCATAGAAGCATCATTGCATAATCATAATGGAATTGATGACTTCACCTTTTGGAGCCTCAGCTTCCTCATCTATAAAATGGATATAATAGAAGCAGTATTACATAATAGATAGAGGTCCTAACTCTGACACATGCTGGTTCTGTGACCCTATGTGAGTCACTTCTCTTTTCCGTGCAACAAGCAACTCTAAAACTATATAAATGGCAGTGCCAACCTATATTGATAAAAGGAGTTTTCCTTTCCTGGGAGTTTGTTCTATATGTTAATGAAATCACAGATCTACTCCTTATTTCTATCCTTAATTGTAAAAACAGTTCTTTCTAAGAAATCAGAAGATCTGGATTAAAATTACATTTCTACTTGTTAAGCCTTAATGAGACCCTGGTGTAGTCACTCTGGTTCTCAGTTTCTCCTTCTATAAAATGAAGGGGCTGGTCTAGAAAACCTCTATGGCCCCATATAATACTAAATCTGTGATCTTTTGATTCTAACACTTACTTTCTTTACCTTATAGGATTGATGGTTATATACATTAAAGCACTTTGTGAAATGTAAATTAAATTCAAGTACATTCACTATAAATTAAAGTAAATTTAAAAATTAAACTGCTCCCATCTCTCCTCTGAAGATCTGTAATCTGGATACTGTCTCCGCCCTGCGGTATAGCAGTGGAGAAGACAAAAGTGCCCTAGCATCTTTGATTCCAGAATCACCATTATTCCACCCTTTGGAGCCCATTAAAAGGCAAGAATCAGAGTGATTGGATCTTCTGGGACAGATCTCTTACCAACTTTAGCAGAGCTAGCTTGCGTACCCTTGAAAGCAAGCAATTCCCCAAGGTAGCTTTGGCTTAGGTGTTTTCAAAGCAATGCTATTTACTGGGTGACGAACATGTTTGCTATCTCTGTTGGCTCCAGGTAAAACAAGATATTCTTGTGCCAGTGATAAATGCTTTTCTATAACACAATAACCTAATTTAGCTGATCATACTCAAAAGCATTTGGACAATGAAGTAAATTGCACATGTCAAAATGAGAAGAAAAAGACTGAAAGGGAAGAATAAAATGGAAATGGAATTGAAACTCAAATGAAGTGCAAGAAAAAATGAGTAAAGTGACTTTCTATGAGAATTGTGATGCTTAAATTCACCTGTAAAATACCTGATGTATCTGCTATATATGACTTGCTGTCATAAGGTCCTGATAGAATAAATCAGAATGAGTTAACTCAGGGGAACTGGAAACTATGCCTCTGGTACATTCCTAATCCATTCCAGTTAGTGAGTTTAATTAAATAGATCTACAAAATGTTAAACATATAAATAGCCCAATTGGCACTGAAAAATCTAATGTTGAATCTAAGCAGAATGCAACATTTACCAAGGATGAATACAGACTTTATTAGAAACATAGGTGCATGACATATGCATATATGTATACAAAACTTATTAATAATTACACATACCATATATTAATTGCACAATAACATTAACTATATATAACGTGTATATATTTATATGTATATGCATATATACATGTGATGTATGCACAAGTGTGTCATTCCTTCTTTTGGTATGGGACCTGCCTGCCTCTTTTTCTAGTTTAGTTCTTTATGACTAGAAAGGAGATGGGCAAGTCATCTTGCCCAGATAGCCAGAAGGGACAAAACACAGAATTATAGAATTTTGGAGCTAGGGGACCATCTCATTCAACTCCCCCATGTTGCAGAAGAGAAAAATGATCCCAAAAGAAGCTGAAATACTTTCTCAAGGTCAGGCTACTGATAAGAGGAAGAGAAAGGATTCTTCTGGCTCTAATTCTAGGACTTGTCTCTTCTAGCTCTAAAATATATGCATTATCTCATTGACTTCCCTTTACTTTGAGTTTCTACTGCATGCATCATTTATAAGACACAATTTGGCATTTAAGCTCTATATACCACCTTATATTACTGGCTACTTGCTAAATATCAATTAGCCTTGATTCTTCAGTGAGATTATACGTGTTTGGGTCTCCTCCTATGTTCCTCATAGCAATTAATATATTCTAGCCATTAAATAAATACTGGATTTATGGAGTGTGTGTGTGTGTGTTTTTAATGGAAAACTTTGTCTTTTTAAAGAATGTGAAACAATAGATGGGCAGGTCTGTTGGTACCCCTAAAGTTAAACAAAAGAACAAGAGGAAGGCATCCAATGCATTAGGTCGGCCCTCTATTGACTATTTATGGGAGGACATAGACAAGAATCACATAGGAAGTATGGGCCACTGGATGAGATGCTAGGTTTAGTCAGGGTTTGAACTACCTGACCTCTCCACACCCACATGGTCACAAATAGGATGATATACATAAAACACTTTGCAAAGTTTTAAGTCCTCTACAAATGTCAGTAATTCTTATTATGGAGGCATCTAGGTGTCTCAGTGGATAGAGCACTAGGCCTGGAGTCGGGAAGAACTGAATTCAAATTCAGCCTCAGACATTTACTAGTTGTGTGACCCTGGGCAAGTCACTTAACCTCTGTTTGCCTTACCCTACTGGAGAAAGAAATGGCAAACCACTCCAACGTCTTTGCTAAGAAAACACCATGGACAGTAATAGCATGCTATGGTCCACCAGGTCACAAAAAGTTGGACATGACTAAACAAAAACAATTTTATTATAGGATGAGAAGTCAGGGGTTTCAGCCAACATGCCAGAGGCCTTCTTCACTTTCTCCTGAAATGTTGAAAGTACCTCAGGTCCTGGTCCTCTCATACCTGTCATCTCTCAATCTTATCACATATCATACAATCCCTTGATGAAATCTCTTACTCTTCACTGGTTATATATTGTAGTCTTCTCCTACTTATCATATATCTTTCCATGTAAAAGCATCTCCCTATGGAATATACTTATCTTTAGGTCTTCAGAGTCAGTGGTATTCCATGTCTTACAGATATACAGCCATACCAATAAAAATGTTTGAAAAGATGAGCTTTTGGTATTACAGAAAGTTTGCAACTATCTTAAGATCAGACTTTGAAACCCTGCAGGAGTTTATCAGACATGTTCAAAAGCCAAAAGCTGAATATCTTTACACACCAATTAAAGCAGGAATTAAATTCTAAGGGAAGATCCTATAAACTAATGTCTGAAATTAGAGAGGGAAATTAGACTATACTCCACTTACCCAGGACTACTTGCAGTTTCTTGAACTCAACAATCCCTCTCCCTCCTGTCTTTGTACTGATTATGCTCCATACCTGGAAATCTCTGCCCACTCATCACCACCTTTTGGTTTCCCTGGATTCCTTTAAGATTTTACTTGAACCCCATCTTCTTCAGGAGGACTTTTCTGATTTTCCTAGCTACTAGCTCTTTCTTCTCTGATATTACATTCCATTTACTCTATACCTTATTTACTGTGTATATAGTTATTTCTATATTATTTTGCCCATTAGATTCTGAACTTCTTGAGATCACAGACTGTTTTTGCCTTTCTTTGGTTCCCCAGCACTTACCACAGTATCTAGAATATAGTAAGTGCTTAGTAAATGTTCAATACTGACTTTGTAAAATGCAGATCTGATCATGACATCCCCCTACTCAATAAACTCCAATGGCTCCCAATTTCCACCAGGATCAAATATAAAAAAACACTGCTTGTCCTTCAAAGCCTTCTTATACCTCATACTCCCCTTTGCCCATGTACTCTTCCACTCAGTGACACTGATATACTTACTGCTCCTCAAGCAAGACACTCCATCTCCTGACTCTGGACGTGAGGTCCCTCATGCATGAAATGTTCTCCCTCCTCATCTTTGCTCTTTTATTTCCCTGGCTTCCTTCAAGTCCCAGCAAAAATCCTACCTTCTACAGGAAGCTTTTCCTGATTCCCCATAATTCTTGAGCCTTCTCTTTGTTGACTCATTACTGTTTGTCCTGTATATAGTTTGTAAGTACATAGTCACTTGCATGTTGTCTTCCTTCCTTCCCTACCCCTCCTTCAGATGGTGAATTCCTTGAGAGCAGGGATTCTCTTTAGCCTTTCTTTAGAAAGTTCTCAGAACTTAGCACCATGTGGCACATAGTAGGTACCTAACAAATGTTGATTGTCTGATTGACAGATTGATAACTCAAATGAAAGTTTCAGAACTATTTTCTATTTATTTCCTATATTCATGATGGGAAATGGTTTTCTTCTGAGGTGATCTCACAGAGTATCAAGTTTAGTACTTTTTAGTGAAGTTATGGAGTCCTGCCACCAGGACAAGGACCATAAAAAGATCTAGGATCTTCTTCTTTCCCATAAGTTTTGAATCAAGAAGAAATGTCTCATCATTTTCAAGATATACTGAGGTCTCAGTAGGGTTTCCTTAGCTACTGCCATAGTGCCCCAAGTGCCCCTTATAAACTAAGCCAGTCATAAGCCTAGTCAAGGACTCAGAGAGAGGTTTTGTCCTAGTATCTAATGTCTTAATGGGCAAGATCATGTACTTGGTGACTTTGAGGTTAAAGGTTGCCAAGCCAAAGAACTAGGTTCAAGAACTAGGTTAAATAAGTGCAGAGTATAATGGCATTGAGCTTTTGATAGCAGAAAGCTCTTTTGGTTTTGTTTTAGTTTCTGTTTTCCAATCTCTTTCCCCTTAGAGAGACAACAGACTGAAAGGGTCTGTCTTTGTCTTCAGAAGACCCTTAAATCTGGAGTAAATTTCAGTCATTTACTAAATATGTCCCACAGCAATTATTCCAAACCTTTGTTTATTTTCTGGGGTCTAAAATCCTGTAGAAGTACAAAGTACACATGGCTACAAGAAGAAGAAAAAATCTTCACTGGAGTAGAGCCCAGTGAGAGCAAGCTCTCCTTCTCCAAGAAGTTAAACTCAGGTTTTAACCTTCTGGCTTTAGATGTGGCCACACAGCAGAATAATTTGAATTATGAGTGTTTTTTTTTTCCTTTGTGAACAAAACATGTAAATAAGGGATCACAGGAGGCAGTGCTAACATAATGATGGAATTCACAGATGAGTTTATCAACAACAGAAGGAGCTATTCAGGAGCCCCATACCATAAAAATTAATAACCAAAGCCTACTCTCCTGCAAGCTGAAAAATTATGTAAACAACTTCATTAAGTCATCTCTCAGCCTGACTGCAATTTCTCTCTTTTCAGATACTTATTCAGGGAGCTAGTAATAGAAGTTTCTTCCTCTCAGGTGGTCAGATGTATTTCTACTCAATCCAGTCCACCTCAGCCTCCTGGGGGACATTAGTAACTCAGAGTAGGGAAGAGGAGTGTTGGAGACTTAATTAATTAACAGTTGCAAAATGCTTCAAGATGTTCATATGAAAGGTATTCAAGAAGAAATCAGGTCTGCTGTCATAATAGAGGAGTCTCCAAGTGCTGAGTTTTTTTTCCTTTTTCTAGCCTAACCAAAGTTCTTCCTGAGCCTAACTAAGCAAGGCCAGGATGTGTCTGGAAGTATGTTGCACTCCACAGTCCCAAGGACTGCAACCTGATTTCTCATGGGGAAATTGTGGGTATTGTATTCCTAATAGACAGTAATTAAAATATCATCCCTAACTGCCATTTCTCTTGAATTTTTATTCTAGCCACATTCTCTGTTCGGAGGCAAACATAATGGTGCTGCTAGGTGAGGAAAATCACTGTACTTCCTAGCAATTAGGTAAGGAAGTATGGTTCTTCTACTTTTTCAATGATACAAGCTAATTTTCCCTTTTGATGGCTCCTTCTGGTTTTCTAGTTCCACTAGTACTTAAAAGTTGTGTTTTTTCCTGCCTTTCATTATGAAGGATGCCTGCCACCACAGAAGCTAGGAAATATCCCTTGCATAGAAGTTTCCACATTTACTAGGATTATTTACCTTGTTGCATACATGCTGAGGAGTCAGCTCTAGTTTACTGAGCCCTGCATTATGTATATAATAAATTACCTTTTTAGCTATAAACCATAGAAGCTTTCAGCAGGGTGAGGCCAAAATGGTGGTATCAATTATCTTTGAAGGAAATACCCTCTGTTTGTCTAATAAGCCCCTATCAGAGCCTGGTGATCTTTAGTCCTTTGTTTGTATGGCATAGAAAAAGCAAATTGAGGCTTGGACACTGCACAGTTCATAGTAGGTACTGGATAAATTCTTGTAGGTGATTACATTGACAGGGTAGATGATGATAATGATGAATAAATAGATGCTTTTCTTCATTCTCAATAATAATGACCATCATTGCACCAATTAAATATTTGGATGGGTCTGTGCTCTCATGAATACACTGTGTGGTTTTTGGTCCCTCCAAGGATTCCCAATCATAACTATCCTCTCTTGACTTTTCTGGATGAATCTTGTCTGTATGCTCTCTTAAATTTACTGCAGGGAATAAACCAAACTTGTTGACACCTTTTTTCTCTTGCCTTTGGGAGAATTCCAGTGCAGCACATAATGCTTTGTATATAATAAACAATAAACCAATACTAGTTGAATTGAATGATCTTTTGAACTTAGTGAACCCAGGCTCCTGCCAAAGGAGTTGCATATTCTCTTTTATATTTTCTTTATATCAGTTGCTGTTTATCAATGTTCATTTTATTTTTCCCCAATGGAATGTAAGCGCCTTGAGAGTGGGACAGCCAACACTGCATTAAAGTTTTACTTTAATGGTATAAAGATTTCATTGGGGAAGGGGAGGTGTTCCCATTACTGATGAGTTACTTGTAATCTTCAGTCTTCTAAGACCATGTTGCTCTACAGTGTGTAGCCACATAGCATTAATAGGAGAATATACATGTTAAATAAATGGCCTTTTGTAGGAGCAAATATTTTGAAATTATTTAAAATGCTATGTGATTTGTTGAATATAATATATGCCCAATTATTCTGTTCATGGCTTCTTGTCTAATACCTTCATTTGCAATTTGGGCAATATCTATTTTTTTCTTCCTAGGGTGGGTGGCTAGACAAATATCTTTTGTACTACTCTGGATTTTACTGTAGTTTTACAGTCTCTCGGGGATTGATGTAATTACTGTAATGTCTTCTATAAATAATAATAAGGGCTACCATTCATGTAGTATTTAAAGTTAATAAAGCATTTTATGAATATTCTAATATTATTTTCACAATTCTGGGAAATAAGTACTATTATTCTCCTCATTTTATGGATGAGGAAATTGAGGCAATCTAAGGTTAAGTGATATGCCCAGGGTCACAGTAAGTGTCTGAAGCTAAATTTGAACTCAGGTCTGGTGCTCTAATTACTACACTACCCAGCTGCTGCTCAAATAAGAGCCCTGGAGGAACTATACCTTAAATAGGGAATCGTTTTGTTGGGACTTTGTGTGGGACATCTTCCAAAGTAGTGATGAGCAACTTAGGTGAACATATTTCTGCCTGTTTTAACACCTTGGCCTTTTGGCAACACTCATAGGATCTCAGAACAAAGTTATCACTGAAGTTCCATCTATTATAGTCTTGTATAATTTCAACGTGGGATACACATAATCTGAGTCAAGCTTTGGAGGATGCATTTTATTCGACCAAGTCAAATACATTTTTTTTAAAGAAGCAAATTAACAATAGAGCAAGAGCCTATATTCTTTATACCCTTCAATGCTCTAACTGTAAAATCTTGGCTCTGCAATTGACCCTCTTGGGTAAACTACTGGGACTATTTCCTCATCTATAAAATAAGAAGTTTGGAGTAGATAACTTCCAAAAGTTCCTTTTCATAATCCTTTCATTTTTGTATTCCTAATACCTAGCACATTGCTCAGTGGGTGCTTAATCTTCCTGAGTTAAACTGGATCATAAAGTTGTTTTGATTTTTTTTTTGGTTAGAATTTTGCAGATAAGGTATTTAATTCTTTGTTTCACTTCACCTATAAACGCAGCCTCTGTTTAAACTCTACTCCCTATGCAGAAACATTATTTTCTTAAGACCAGTGGCAGAAAATGCTTAGATTAATCTAACCAACTCACCAGGGTAAAGTTAATATAAAGCTATGTCACATTCCAGTCTCTTGGACAGACACTAACTGGAACAAATCCTAGAACTCGGTTCTAAGGAATGGCATGGTCATTTATCATCTTCTGCCCCGAGGGCCTCCTACTCTTTATTAGTGTCCACTACTGTCACAGAGTCTGTTATCCATCCATTTAGCAAACCAATACACTTGGCAGATGCTGACCTCACAATTACTAAGTCCAAATGTTTTGCTAAAATTGAGATTGATTGTGTCAACCTGACTACCTTTATCTGACAATTTAGTTGCTTCATCCAAAAGGAGGAAAAAAATAAGTTTTGTCTGATGGAATTAATCTTAGTGACTTCAACAGCTGTCAGCCATAGAACCTCCAAAGAGTAAGCATGACTACGGCTTCTTCCTATAACTTCAAAATTCATCATTTGACAAATCTCAAGTTGGAAGGGATCTCAGAGGCCATCTAATCCAATCCCCGCATTTGATAGATGAGGAAATTCAGGCCCAGTGAAATTAAATGACTCGTCCTAGATCACAGAGGCAGTTAACACCACAGGTAATATTTTAACTTAAGTTTTCCTATTCCAGAGCTGATATACTTTCCACTATAGTAGTCTGAATTTTGTTTCTTTAGCAAACTATTAATGTTCTAGTAAAACCCTATTTTGTCTGTCCTTTTCCTAGCCCTTACAAACAAAATGCAACATCTACAGGCAAAGACTTAACTAAAAATGGGTTGTTGGGGCTTTTTCCCAAACACACTTCCTCAAGAAGAGGGCACTCTTTCTTTATGTGATAGTCCAAAGACTACCCTCCCTATGCCTTAAGGGAGATGGACCTCAGAAAACAGTAATGGAATAGACTGAGGGAGTAAAGGAGGATGGGTAGGGTATGTAGCTTCATCCCCTGTCTTGGTGAGGCCACAACTACAACTAGCAGATCTTCTATGTGTTGACTCCTCACCCCAAATTGCCCCCCCAACCCCCAATTATATTTACCTCTGGTGAAAAAATATCTAGTTCCACTTCTATCCGCTGCACAACTCTGATACCCTTCTATTACTCTAGTTATAATACCCCCAATCTCTTTTTCATCAGTTTCTATTTGTTGCTCAGCTTGTTTTCAGCTTTTAAGTCAAAGACAAGACTTCTTAGTTTTCATTAGTCAATCTGTGAGACTAAGACTACATTCTTCTTATGAGACAGGGACTCAACTCTATGGAAAGCCACGCTGGCATACTTTGGGATTAATTTCCTAGTAACAATAGCTTTAATAAAAAACATGCTTCTATTGTAGTAAAGGAAAAAAAACCAACTAACGCACAACACGCATTTTGCAAACTCTGCCAAACAAGGCAATGTTTGTTTACGCTTCAGAAAAGCATTTAATGTGTTTTGTTTACATTTGCATACATCTTTCTAAAGCACATGCATACACAAAACACAGTTGTTGTTTTTTATTATTAATATTGTATTATGGGGCCTCTTCATGTCAACCCAGATGGGCTCCCTCTGTGAAGTTTTATACTTTTATCCCTGAGAATGAATCTTTGCCCACTCTTATGGGCCCTGACCACTGCAACCTATACATGGAGCATTAAGATAGGTCTTCCATAGATTTGGTGGGTAAAAACAGAAAAACTCCATTAATAAATCTATATTTCATATATTTTCATAGATGAGCATCTGGTCTTTTGTTTTTTGTTTCATAAACATCATACCACCCTAGATATTTAATGAAATTTAAAGTCTCTTCTCCAAAAGCATATAGGGAGTATAAAACAGATGAACTCACAGGAAAGAGTAATAGTCTAGGCACATGACTTTTACAAATTTGGGCCAGTCTATAATGTAATACAGTGGTACTTCATTGTGATTGTCCCCCAAAAAACTCTGTTGTATTTCCCTGGCTCTCTTTATTGGGATCTTATGTTGCTGGATTTTCCTATAAACATAAATTCCATGCTATAAATTTCCATGTTCTATGGCAAAGCAGAGGGATCTTGCTAGTCAATTCCTACTAACTTCCTTCCTATGACATCAGAGATAGAAAAAACAATTATATGTGCCTAAGAGAGAAAACTGACTTCTCACCACGGAACTCCAAACCCTTGCGTATTTTGTTCATAGGACTCACAATCCTAATAGGTGAACTTTTCTAGGTTGCTCAAGGGTGTGGGTTGTATTAGTACTTGAAGCTACCTAAGTATTTACTACAGTCTAACCTTACTCTAAGGCACTAATTTTGGAATGTGTTGAACCCTGACCCAGATATGTGTAGTAGACAGGGAGGGAGAGGTATTGCTCAGCTTTCTTAGTGGAAGAGCTGGGATGCTATCCATCTCCAATACTGACTAGGAGGTATGACTACCCAGCTGAAGCAGAATCCTTCAAAATCAAAGAGTAGCCACTCCATAATATCATTGTTGAACCCTATTCTACTTCCTGCTACAGTCTGAAGACCATTGGGCCAAGGCTGAGCAATTTCTTTAGGTTTATTCTTCCCTTGGTTTTAGAACTGTCTATGACTGTCTTGGTTATATCCTTCCCTTGTTCCTACTTCTAATTATCTCCTCAAATTTCAGTTTTCCCTCTTATGAGGTAAAATGTACCCTGAGTAAAGGTTGGTTTCTTTTAACATCACTGGCTGGTCTGACCTTTTTGCAATTGGAAAACACTAAGTCCCAGAAGTACTGCAAAGGAATATGATAAAGACTTCTTGCTCTGAGTATAGAACCTGGTATCTGGTCAATCAGTCCATAAACATTTACTAAGCACCCACCATGTTTCAGACATTGTGCTAAGCCCTATGAGATCCAGAAGTTTTGTTTGTTAATTTTGGGGGGAGGTACCAGAAGGACCTCAGTTAAAAATTATTTCCCCAATAATATAATTCCTCAGTGTAGTCCTCCAAGATGATATCATGGCCAGTTTACTACAATAGATATACTGATACTGTAGGGATGGAGTTTGGCCATAGAATATAGAAAAGTTTTCTTGGTGGTTCCCTTCATAAGAGAAATCTTTGCTTTAGTCTAAAAACCTTGTAAATAAGAAAGAAAGTTCCTCTTTGGTGCCAAGTTTTTACCCATAGTATTTCTAAGACCTTTTATGTCAACATAGGATAGGCCTTCATTAATACCCATTTAAACTATTGTAATAACCTTCTAACTGGTCTCCCCACCACAAATCTCCTCCAAGGCATCCATTATAGATGTTCCCTCAAATATCCTCATCTCCCAATTTCCTCAATCTACTCAACTTTATTGACCTACTTTTCATTCCACCTCAGCTCCACTCAGGGCTGGTCATACTTCTAATCTTTCCATCATTCACTGGAGTTATTCCATGATTAAGAGCTCTGAAATTCCTTTATATGATCAGAATATATTACCTTTCCATCTCTCCCTATGCTTACCCCTTCTAAACGTAGATTGGTCATTACAATGACCTCCAAGCCCTTTATTTCTCCATACTTTTGTAGGCCCTCAGTCCTGCTTTGACTACACGCTCCCCCTTCTCAAATTTAACCCTTTGGTGATTGAGCTCTTCTCTATACTAGGCTCTATTCTCAGTTCCCTGCTCATTGATTCTGTAGGCACTAATACATTTCCAAACCCTACCTCTAGACTATTCACACCACCATCTCATCCTACCCATAGTATGCTGAACAGAACTGAAAGAAGTCATAAAACCATGCTGCCTGCATCCATTCCAAACTGATGCTGTCCCTCAAATAGGGATTCACTGAAGCATGACAAACATTTTATTCCCCCCTAATGAATTATTCTGTTTCCCACAAAGGACATTCCAAAACTTTTCCTCTCCCCTCAATCCTCCAACAGTACATCCTCCCCCTACACTCTTAGCTACAGATCTTGCCTCATATTTTACAGAGAAAACCTTTGTTTTTCTTTTAAAACTTTTTTCATAACCTTTCCAGCTTGATTTCACATTGCTCCCTTCCACACACTCTCTGATCAAGCCAAACTGGTCTTATTGTTCTTTACACATTCTTTATCCATCTCCCATTTCCATCCCATGCTAACTGACCTCCATATTTGAAAGACACTCCTTCAATTCTATCCCTTAGAATCCATGATTTGCTTTAAGACTCAGGTCACATATTACCTTCAGCATGAAACCTTTCCTGGTTCCCCTAACTTCTGGTGCCTCTCCACCAAGTTTACCTCATCTCCATTTTGTATGTTTCACATATGCCTATATATGTACATTTCATCTCCCTCATTAAAATATGAGCTCCTTAATGAAAGAAAGCCTTACTCTTTTTCTTTGTTTCCCCAGGACCTAGCACAGTATCTGGATAACATTATACTGTTGCCAGAATTATCTTCCTCATACCCAGCCTGGCTTGTAATCATGTCACTCTGATGTTCAAAATAATATTTGTAAAATGAAAACATCTTTAAGCTTAGCAAAGCTTAAAGTTCCATGCAAATGTTAGTTAATATCCTTATTAAAAACTTTCAATAGTTCCATACGTTTCCTTCTAGTCATTATATCTAACTGTTCTCCTCAAGACAAACTGGAATATCATAGTCCTTTGTATATCTTTGAAACTTGTACAATTCTGTGCTTTGGTACATTGTTTTCTTTACATTCATGCTCATATTGAGATCCAGGATGTTTAAGTACTTTGTATTAGGTCGTTAAGCTAGTAGACATCAGGGACAGAATCTAAGCCCAGGTCTCTGGACTGATTATTATCATGTCTTATATGACAACAAATTAAAGCCATACATAAATATTTAGTATTTTTAATGATTTGGAATTTTAAGAATCTATCATTTTGTCAGTTTGCAACTTTCCTATAGTATAAAGCGTATTTGAGAGGTGCTAAGGGTGGCTGGAAAGTTTATTACCTTATCTGGGGATGAAGCTATCTGAAATTGGCTAGGCTTATCTTGAGAAAAGTTATATAGTCCACCACCAGAACTCAAATAACACACTGCTCACACACTCAAAAAACTCATCAACCTGCTGAGAGAAAAAACATGTCTTTTCAGTCTTCTGATTAATATTCATTATTTACCTTCACCTGAATTGTTTTTAGTATTTTTCTTTCCATGAAACATCTCTTAATTCTGCTTTCTGCACTCTATATAAGTTCATATACATCTTCCCTAGTTTCTCTGAGTAACTCAAATTTCTTGTTTCTTCCACAAAAAGTATTAGTAACAACAGGGCTCTCTCTCACCTCAATCCCTCTTTGACCTCACTTTGTTACATGCCTTGTAATAGATAGTTGGGTCAATGGGTTCAAATAGTGACTTTTCTTGAAAAGTTCCAAACTCTTGTAATGGTTGGACCAGTATTAGCTCCTGTCTCAAAACAACATTGCTGGTTTGTTTTTTTCCTATATTTGCCAATTAAGTGTGAGCTGAAACCACTGTTGTTAAATGTCTATTCCTCTTAGTGATTTCCTGTAATTTTTTTTGTTAATTGCATTTCTTAATTCTGAAGGTCATTTGTTCATATCTTTTGAAAACTTAGCTAGAA
The DNA here is from genome assembly GCA_011680675.1 of Gymnobelideus leadbeateri. Taxonomy (NCBI): domain Eukaryota; kingdom Metazoa; phylum Chordata; class Mammalia; order Diprotodontia; family Petauridae; genus Gymnobelideus; species Gymnobelideus leadbeateri. Next base: position 213,034 of record WOXC01012209.1, read on the forward strand.
AATGGTTCTTAGTCTTATATTTTTGTATAAGTTTCCTATAGAAGATTTTATTTTGTTATTTGATTAGACTATTTTTCCCAATCTAGTTTCTCTTGGATTTGTTTGTACATATGCATTTTAATTTTATACCTCTATCCTTTGGTTTAGAATTCGCCTGCTTATAATTGTAAAAGGGATCTCCTTTCCTTCTCCTGATCTCATCCCATGTGTGGGTATTATTGTCCTACCATTAAAAAAAATCCATTTGTAACTTATTGTGGAAATAAATGCTGATCTAAACATTTTCTGCCAAACATGATCAGTTTTCCTAAGAGATTTGTCAAATAAGGAGGGTCATGGTTTTTAACAGTAGGTACTGAATGGATGACTACTATTAACTTTAAAAGTTAATACCAAAGTGGTGTTAAGAGATACATAAGGTGGAATTGAAGTAACTCATTCTGTAAGTAAGAAAAGTAGTAGAGCTGTGACCTTGCAAGTAAATGTATGAGGCAACAATGAGCCTGTATCATAAGACTTGGAAAGAGGTTCTTTCTAGTTTTGGGAGTTTGGACTTAAAAATGAACTGGTTTTGGAAAATTTACAATGCTCAATGTCCAGTTTCAAGTAACATGCTTTCCACAGCAAGCCTGCTGTTCTCAATATGCAGCTTATACAACCACATAGATAAGTAGCTTAAAATGAGATCCTGATTCCTAGCATGGGTGAGCTTTTCAACAATGATGTGTTGGAGGAGTATTTCCTTCTTGTGCATTTCTGAAAGTTTAGGGGAAACCATAGAAGTAGGTAGAGGCCATGTATGGAAAAGTGGTATTTGATCATTTCCGTTTCCATGATGGTAATTTTCTAGGTTATAAATTCCTTTGGTGGTCGATGTTAACTTTTCCATTTTCACTTATACCTTAGCCAAGTTTTCCAAGGTGCATGAAGTTCCTTGCACAACATCTCAAGTTCCTTATTAAATTTTGGATGTACCTTTTGAGAATGAAAGCCAGAAGCAATGCACTTGCATTCTAGTTCTACCTTGTCTTCAGTAAGTGCACTGATTTTGATGTTTCTTATTTTATTTGCAATAGAAAACCCCATATTGTTGAGTGTCTCCCATTTTGATAGTAAATTGTGCCAATCTGCAGCATTGTCCTTAATTTTTCTTGCACTGACAGATAAGACAGTTCTTTTGGGAGTAACCAGACCAGAGTTCTTCACATTCATGACTTTAAAGCCAAAGATCCAGCCTGCCCTAGAAGACTTTTATATCCTTTCAAATATATATGTTGTTCCCTTTTTATCCCATTCCCGTTAATCTAAACAACTTTCTATACCCCACCCTTATCCTATTCCTTCACCCTCTTATTTCTTTATAAATTTTGAAGACTTTTATTCCCTTTTAAATGTATGTACTGCGATCTCATTAACCCAGATCTAATGTGAGTAGGGTTCCCTCTAATAAAGCTCTTCCTCTTCCCAATCCCCTTAGTTTTTTTTTATTTTTTTCTGAAGTTAGAAGACTTTCATACCTCTATATATATAAAGAGGAAACAATATATATGTTGTTCCCTCCTTAACTCACTCCCAATGAGCTTCCAGCCTTCCTCCTCCATCTAATTCTTCTGCACTAATTCTTCCTCTTGTACCTCATTTGTTTAATTACTCTTTTTACCTTTTCTTAGATGATGTTATTTTTAAAAATCACATCATACTCAACTCTATCCCAATCTTTCTTTCAAACTACCCAATTACTGATTACAGTCTTGGAGATACTATTTACATTGCCTCATATAAAAAGTAAATATTCTGTCCCCATTGAGTCCCTTGTAATTAGTCTGATGTTTACTGTATATTTCTCTTGGATCTTACATGTCAATTTTTTTATTAAGTTCAGGTCTTTTTGCAATAAAATCTTTAAAGTCTGGTGATTCGCTAAATGTCTTTTTTTATTATTTAGTATTACACTTAACTTTTCTGGGATATGATATTTTTTACCATAACCTCAGTTCTTTTGCTCTCTAAAATATATAGTTTTTCAAGACCTGTGGTCTTTTAGTATTGACACTCCTAGGTCTTATGTGATTCTAATTGTAATTCCACCATATACAAATTGTTTTTTCCTTGATGTTTGTAATATTTTCTCCTTGAGCTGGGGGTTTTGGAATTTGACTATGATATTCCTATAACTTTTCCTCATAGTATCTCTTTCAGATAGTGATCAGCATATTTTTTTCTATTTCTACTTTCCCTTCTTGCTCTAATGCTTCAGGACAATTTTCTTTCATTATTTCTTGTATTATTATATGAAGATTCTTTTCCTGATCTTAGCTTTCAGGTAGTCCAGTTATTCTTATGTTTTTTTTTCTTTTTGGTCTATTCTCCAGATAAATTGTTTTTCTTATGAGATGTTTTATATTCTCTTCTATTTTTTCATCTTTATATTTTGTTTTATTATTTTTTGGTCTCTTACAACTTTCAATGGTTTCCCCTTGCCCAATTGTAATTTTCAAGTGCCATTTTCTTCCTTAAGATTCTGGATCTTCTTTTCTACCCAGTTGATTTTCTTTTCATAATCTTTTTATTTTTCTTCTATTGCTCTTTTTTAAATTTTTCCTCAGTCTCTCTCACTTGATTTTAAAGTTTTTCTATGAATTCCTTTTTGGGCAAGTGACCATTTGATGTTACTCTTTGGGGAAGGAGAAACTTTTTTTACTTCATTATCCTCCTCTGAAGATGAACACTAGTCTTCTTTATTCCCATACTAACTTTCTACAGTGTCTTAACAAGTACCCTAGCATAACCAGAATGACCTGCTAGCACAGGTACTTTGATCTGCTTTTCTAAAGGAAAGATAACTTTAAAGGGGGTCAACTTAACACACACACACAAAAAAAAACTAGCTGTGTGACCTTGGGCAAGTCACTTAACCCCAATTGCCCTTCAAAAAAGGCAAAAAAAAATGTACATTCATTTAGTCAATCACAAAATCCTCAATTCAATCACAAAGTACAAAACTCAACATTCTCTACCCTTAGGTCGTAGTAAATCATAATCTTCTCAGTCAGTACACAGTATCCAAGTAGTCTTCTTTCAGCTTGACTCAAGGCTGGCTCTCAGCTTCCATGGTTCCTCTTCCATGGTCCCAGCTCCAACTCTCACCTGGGTTCAAAGGCAGGCAGCTCCCAGTTCCTTGTCCAGCTCCTTCTCCAATTCTTTGTCCAGTTCCCATTCCATATTGAGGTTCACAGTATCCCGTCCACCTCAAGTCCTTCACAATTCCTGTTTCTGGGAAGACAAAGCTTGACAGAGCCACAATAATATTCATATACATTGCCAGTACCATCACTATCTGCCTGTGAAATCAGCTCAGACCCACCCACAAGGTCTGAGAGGTCAACACAAATCATCAGTAAAGTCCCAGGACCTCCAACACCTTCCTCCAGGACTTCTGTAAACATACAACCAGAAAATCCTATTTCAGGGCTTCCAGTAAGGTCCCAGGGCTTTTGTACACAGTATTACAAACAAACATCAACACAGACAGAACAGACAAACAGAGCACTCAGACGCCACAAGTTTTCTCCTTTTTGACTCTGCCAGCACAAGAGTTCCCTTCTCAGTTCTGCTGTCTCTAGCCTGGGCCTCTCCTTATATATGGTCATTAGCTTCTCCCCTTCCTGTTGCAAGAGTTCACTAATTCTAGGGTTCACAAGTTGTGGGGTTCACACATTCTGTCTCTTAACAGACTTGATACAAGGCTCAAAAGAAACTTGAACTGAAACAAGGTGTTAATTCAATAGCTGAAACAAGGTGTGAACTACTTCTGTGCTTGTCATTACATTAGTGAATGATGTTAAGCTAGGCAGTCAGCAGACTGGATCTTTAAAATTGAATGTTCATATGCATAATGTGTAGTAGGCTTAAGGAAATTGTAGAAAACATTCATTTCCATGTAGGAAAAACCCACATTTCCATTGATCATTGAGTATTTGTATAACTTAAGTTGGCCTCTACCTGAAAAGAAGGATCATTATAATTTATTACATTATGAAGAAAGAAAATTAGTATCTACTAGTCACTTGAAGATAAATTATTGAACCAGCTTAGTGTAGGAAAAAGAACACTAGTTTGGAATCAGAGGCACTGAGTTCCAATCCTGGTTCTTAAACTAAACATTTATATGATCTTGGGCAAGTTATGTTACCTTTCTAGATCTCCATTTCCATATCTGTAAAATGTGAGGTTTGATATAGATCAGGGGTTCTTACATGTTTTTGTCTTGCATCCCTTTGGTAGTCTGGCAAAGTCTGCGATTTGTTACTTGAATTCACAGTTGAAGAAAACCCTAAACTTTATTTAGAGATTAGTGAAAATTGAGATGTAAATTTATGTTCCCATCTAAAGTCCATGGATATGCCCAAATCTGTCCACAGGCCCCACATTGAGGGAGTGGGGGGAATAATCCATAAGAACATCTGGATGAGATTATCTTCAATACACACTCTACCTCTAAAACTATATAATCCTATTATTTTCTTTAGCCAGATTCCCTAGGCCAAGACATCTTTATTTTTCTCTGTCTCATAGAACCCTTTAACTGTTTGATGAAACCTGTGGGACACCTTCCTTCTCAGAATAAGTTTTAAATGCATAACATAAAGTATGCAGTATTACAAAGAAAAGCAATTACATTGAAATATAGTTGCATTGCTATATAATCTATCTGTCTGTCTCTCTATTTGTCTGTCTGTCTAAGTTCACAGGCCCTAGGATAAAAACCTCTGTTCTTAGTTAAACTGACTACTATTTCACTTGAAAGAAGGCAGCCACCTCTAACAGTAAGAATTATTCACGTTAAATATCTGATTTTGAGAACCCAGGTGTCTTTGTGATAACAAAGAAAAGATAGGCTACAACGATGTGCATACTGCCTGATAGCAGGAGTCAGTTAACACATTTACTAAAAAGTTAAGTCAGTTTGAAAAAAACATGCAGCTGCCTCTTAGAATAAGCATCTGGATCATTGTAAAGACAAGCACAAGCAGCTCTCTATAGGACTGCTGCTGTGAATAGCTTTAAGGTTCTGATCACATAGTATAGTGAACTCTCTATTTATTCAGTAATAAACGAAGACAAAACATTCACAGAAACCAAAGTACAACATTTACAATGTTATAACATAACAACTTATCACTAAAGTGGAGACATAGTTTTCGCCAAAGTAGCCACATAGTTTTAAACAAAATGTATCATTCAGTAAGTCCTTAACTCAATCAGCCTTAAGGAACAAACCTCCTTAAGGGACACAAACTACAAAAGTCAAAGTTCTTCACCCCTAGGTCATATTGTCTTCATCTCTTAGTCAAAAAGTCTTCTTTCTTCTTCTTTTTTTTTTGGAGGGGAAGGCAGGGCAGTTGGGGTTAAGTGACTTGCCCAAGGTCACATGGCTAGTTTTGTGTTAAGAATCTGAAGCTGGATTTGAACTCAGGTGCTCCTGACTCCAGGGCTGGTACTCTCTGTTCACTGAACCACCTAGCCACCCCAAGTCTTCTTTCTTCTTAATTGGAGATTAGTTTCCAATAATCCTTAACTCAATCATCCTTAAGAGGTACAACATACAGAGTACAAAGTTCTCCTACCCCATAGTAAATTATGATTTTCTCAGTCAGCACTAAGTACCCAAGGAGAGGTCTTTTCATCTTGACTTGAGGCTGGCTCTCAGATTTCATGGTTCCTCTTCCATCATCCCAGCTTTTGCCTGAATTTACCCAACTGTCACCTGGATTCAAATGTAAGCAGTTCTCAGCTCCTTGTCTAGCTCGTTGTACAGCTCCACTTCCAGTTCCTTATCTAGTTCCTCGTCCAGTTCCATATTGAAGCTCACATTGTCCAGTCCACCTCAAGTCCTTCACTGTTTCTGTTTCTGGGAAGACAAAGCTTAACAGAGCTACAATAACATTCATTCACATTGCCGACACCACCATCAATCCACTATCTGCCTGTGAAATCAACACAGACCCACCAACAAAGTCTGAGAACTCAACACAAATCATCACTATGGTCCTAGGACCTCTGAAACCCTCCTCCAGGAGTTCTGTGAACACAACCAGAAAATCCCCTTTCATGGCTTCCAGTAAGGTCCCAGGGCTTCTGTACAAAGTATCACAAACAAAAATCAACACAAACAGAACAGACAGAGTGCCTGGCCACCCCAAAGTGGTGACCTATTCAATTCTACTCTTTCCTAGCTTGGGCTTCTCCTTATATATGGTCATTAGCTCCTCCCTGTTCCACTCCTTCCTGTTGCATCAGCAAGTTCCTCCCACTGTGGGGTTCACTGGTTCTGTTTCTTAACAAAGACTTGATACAATCAGGGCAAGACTCAAAAGAAACTTGAACTGAAACAAGGTGCTAAGTACTTATTTGCTTGCCATTACAATCATGATGGGCTCAAATATCCTTCTTGAATGTTCCTTCTAAGATTACATGCCCTGGATTCAACCTAGGGAACCTAAGATGGAATAAGTTGAGCCTAGTATGGAAATCCATTCCAAAGTGAAGCTTAGGGAGATGATATTGGAATCCATCCTAGAATTATAGGACCATAGATATATAGAGTTAGAAGGGACCTTAGAGGTCATCAAGTCTAATCCCCCTAATTTTTCCCCATGAAATGACTTATCCAAAGTCACACAAATGGCCTTCAGAGGTAGGATATGAACCTAAGTTCTTGACTCAAAGGCTAGGATTTTCTACTGCTCTAACCATAGGTCCCTGTGAAAATAAGAGACACCCCTTCAGCCTAGGAGCAATGGTTCATGCAGAACCACAAAAAATATCCCAAGTACTGCCTTTGTATGTCTCACTACTATATACCAGGTCTCTCTAGCAACACCTGCCAGGCATACTTTTTTTCACACTGAGTCTTAGGATTTGGGAATGTACATTATTAACTCCTTCAGGCCATTGGCTACCATTCAGTAATCTGCTTCAATATACTGAGCAGCACCCTAGGGGCCTGAAGGAGTTAATGTAGTTTCAAAAGTGCCTAATTTACTCTTAGGTAGTGAACAATTTCCATTCCACTGGAGGAGACCTAGTGTACCTGCAGCTCCTGTATAAACAGGTGTTTCCTTCTCCCTTGGTTATACTAAGTTTTAATGTCACACCTACTAGTCAGGACCAGGATTAATGTCTCACCTATTTTTTTCAAAAATCAATGCCTCTTTGCATTTTCTACTCATCTTACATTTCCCCCAGCCCTCTGGCATTTTTCAGAAATAATTATAAGTGTCTCAGGAAATGTTTGCCAATTCCCTCCTGCCCTGGGATGCATGTTAATTTTTTCAGCTTTCACTTTTTCAAGCCTGGCCTGACCAGTTTTTGTCAATTATGTTTTTTCACAAGGTCTTCATTAATTCCTAATTGTCGGCTTTTTTCCAGCATTTTTCTTGTTAAAGACAGATTTTTTTAAAATGTGTTTAGGATTATAGCCATTTTAGATTTATCATTAATTCTCTGGCCTTTTACATTTGCTTGGAAGCTTATTTTCTCTTAAGACATTTATTTTCATCTTCTAACTCTTTAACTTATCCCCATAACACTTATCTCCATTAGACTTTGAGCTCCTTGAGAGCAGGGACTGCTTTTATTTTTCTTTGTAACTCCAGTGGTTAACATGGCTCTTGACACAGAATAGATGCTTAATAAATGCCTCTTGACTTGACTTGACCTTACTTGCCTCTCTCCACAATCCAGCAACAATAATCTCCTTGCTGTTCCCTGAACACAGAACTCCACCTCCCAAATCCATGCATTTTCACTGGTTATCCCCTAATTTAGAATACTTTTGTTCTTTATGCTTGTCTCCTGGTTCCTTTGACTTCCTTCAGGAGTCAGCTAAAATCTTCCAAAGGAGGTTATTTTTTTCCTGATTCCCTTTAATGCTTGTGCCTTCCTTCTGAGATTATGTCCATTTTATTCTTTATAAATTTTGTTTGTACACCATTGTTTGCCCATTGTCTTTCCCATTAGACCATAAGTTTTTTGTGTCAGAGACCCCCTTTTTTGTCTTTCTCTGTATCACCAGAATTTTAACACAATCACTAATATATAATAGGTGCCTAATAAATGCCTATTGACTTGACTTGACTTAACATCAGCTCATCCTGTCTTTGTGTTCTCAGATGATTTTCTCCAAAAAAAAATTCCTGATTGTGCCACATAATTGATCTTACCTGTCTTCCAATGGGAAATTTTTTTTTCTTTATGAATCTTTTAAAAATAATGAAGGTATTTATCCTTTTCTTCCTTCATTTCAAAAGAAATGATGACAATTCATGTTTAACAAAATTTTTCCTGCCTCTTTTCATGATTCATAACTTAAACATTTTTCTACTCTATATAACTCATTATAATTCCTATATCTTTTTTTAAAAATTAAATCTGTATAATACTACCTATCCTTCTTTTCCAGAAAGCACTATCTCTGAGGAGAACAAAGTGGGCTGCTTCTGATCCCAACATCATGCTTGCCCTCCTGGCAAGAATTAAAATTTCCTTTGGAGAAGGAGGAAGAGACAAGAACAATCTGGAGGCAGCAGACAGTGGAAGACTAGGCTAGATTAAGGGTGACAGATTTGGGAATAGTGATAATGGAAGGCTTCAGGTTAACACCAAATACAAGGGGGTTTCCAGAACCTATATCCCAACATCCTGTGAGCCACATGTGTATCTGTAGATATCCACCAGAAAAGATTATGCATGATAGATTCAGTCATCACTTTTGCCAACAATCTATATAAACTCTTAAGTTTTAAGTTCCTAGTGAGTAGAGACAATTCTATTTTTATCTTTCAACAAAATCAAACCACTAAGGCAGGTACAGAGGCTATTAAGACAAAAAATATAAAATAGTCCTGACCATCAAGGAGTTTACATTTTACTGGATCATACAATTGCTCAGATGACTAAATATATGATAATTTGAATATGGAAAGGCAGCTAATAAGTGGAGAATCAGTCAGAGTTTCCCATAGAAATAGCACCTGAGTTGAGCTTTAGGAATTCCAAGAGGCAGAGTTGATATGGAAGCAGAGAAGTTTTCAGATAAGAGAAAGTCATGGAATGTTTGTGGAGAAATGAAAGGATTTAGAAGTGCCACTGAGGAAAGGAGGAGAGTGAGCTGATAAGGTAAGTATTAAAGGATTACAACTATAAAAGATATATGAAATGAGGTACTATCTGTATCCAGAGAAAGAACTAATAAAATAGAAGTGTGTATAGAATAATTTAACATGCATGCCTATATGTGTGATATGTATGTACATATACATACACACATATTTTATACATGTATATAAATATACATACCTACATACATATGTATATATACTTGTTTGTGTCTAATGGTAGCCATCCCTAGGGCAGGGGGAGGTGAAAAGGAAGGGAAAAAAAAGAGATTTACATGATAACTTTATTATATATTTAAAATGAATAGCAAATTGTATATAATAGAATTGCAGTTTCATATACAATCATCTTTTATTATACTATGTTATGGAAATGCTTGTTTTATATACAATCATCTTTTATTATACTATGCTATGGAAATGCTTGTTTTATTCTATAAATTAAAAATAAAATAAATAAATGTGAAAAAATAAATAAAGGACTACCTAGGAGCAGTGAGAACCTAGTTAGGGTTCTATAGCATGAATTTGTAGTAAACTCAGTCAGAATAGTTGCATAATTTTCTCCATCTTTGTTCAGCAGGATATGTTTAGAAGAGACAGTGACCAATAACGGAAGTGATCCAAGGTTGAGGCTTAGCAGGATGTGATAAACAAATTGATAAAAGGGTTATAGATTCAAGAGAAAAGACAGTGTAGAATTAAACTGATTCATCAAGTGGTTAATCTGGGGAGAAAAAGAGAGAGTGACTAGTTCAGGGAAGATGATCTGGATAAGAATCGTGAGGTCAAGGGAGGGGAGGTCATGGTGTGGATGAAGAGCTGGATTTGGTAAAGAAAAGCAGAGGGAGAGGTAAAAAAAAAAACAAATATGGTAATAACGACTATCTGCTTCCCTCTTTATATTCTCAGAAACAGTAGAGGCAGTTTTGAAAATCAAAACATCATGATATCATGACTATTCACATAATGATAGTCAATCACATTTGTATAGCATCTTAAGGTTTACAAATTTGTTACTGTTCACTGGTTTTCAGTCACATACCACTCTTCATGACACCAAATGGGGTCTTTTTGGCAAAGGTACTGGAGTGGTTTGCCATTTCCTTCTCTAACTCATTTTGCAGGGTTAAGTGATCTTTCCTCTAAACAAGCTTGTGAGGTAGATGGTACAAGTGTTATTTCATACCCTTTTATAAATGAAGAAATGAGCACAGTATTTGCTCTTAGTCATGAAGCAAGCAATTATCATACCCACAATCTAGAACAAAGTCATTTGACTCTAAGTCCCAGGGGTCATAATATCATAGATAAAGAGTTGAAAAGAACCTGAGAGGCAATCTAGTTCAGCCCCCTCTTTTTATAGAAAAGCAAAGTAAGGAGAGACATCAACTGATTTGCCCAAGGTTAAACAGGTAATATAAGTGGCAGTTCCAGGATTCAGACTCAGGTTATCAGTCCAAATCCAGCATTCTTTCTGTTACTACTCTGCCATCTTGAATCCCCCCCCTTTTTTTCAAATGCTTTATTAACTTTTGGTTTACATCATTCATTTCTGCCAGATTTTGAGTTACAATTTTTCCACCATTTTCCCCTACCCACCACCCCAGAATAACAGTCCACAGGATATTCCCTCCTCCAATCTGCTCTCTCCCATATCTCTCTCTCCCTTCGACTTTTTCGGTAGGGCAAGGTGAATCTCTGTGCCCCAATGCCTGTATATCTAATTTCCCAATTATATGTAAAATAGTATTAATACTAGTATTTATATATTTTTAAACATTTGATTTTAAAACTTTGAATTCCAGGTTCATTCCCTTCCTCCCTTGTCACCCACCCTTACTGGGAAGATAAGCAATTCAGTATATGTTGCACATGTGTAGCTATGCAAAACATTACCATAGTAGACATATTATAAAAGACTGAGTATATTTCCCTTCCTCCTATCCCACTTCCCACTTAGTCTATTCCCTACTTTGATCCTGTCCCTTTTCAAAAGTGGGTGTCTCCAAGAATTCTTTCTACTACACCACATTTTCCACTATACCACACTACCTCAATAAATGCTTGCTGGGGTTTTATCCATTTGTCTTATGCTTCCTAAAGCAAACTGAGTACTCATGTACAACCACGGATTTGGTTTAAAGATCTTTCAGATTAGCAATATGAGATCATAGAATTGGCACTAAATTAGGAATCAGGAGATCTTGATTCTTGTCCTAATCCTACCACTTACTTTTAGTGTGATGTTGAACAAATCACAACAGTGTCTTGACCTACATTTCCTCAAATGTTAAATGAAGAGTTTGGAACAGATGATCTTTAAATCCCCTTCCTACTCTTTCAATCTATGCTTATCTCTACCTGGTTCTCAACAGCATATAGTTTCCGTATTTATTTCTTTTTCTTTTATTGTTTTAATCCTTCACATTCAACCATTCCTTTTTCATTTTCCTTGACATTATTCTAGTTCAGTTTCCTATTTCCTCTCACCTGGAATAACTGCAAGACTAATCTATCTCCCTGACTCTAGTCCCCCTTCCTGCAAGCAATTCCATCCTACAGGCAATCACTACACTGTGAATCTTCAAGAATCATAGCTTTGAATTTATCATTCTCTAATCCAAAAGGCTTTAATTGCTCCCAATTCCTTTGCAAATATAGACTATGGGGTTGTTGTGAGGTTCAAATGAGATAATATGCGTTTTTACAAACCAAAAAGCAACATATAAATTCATCTTGACAAATCTCAAGGTACCATACAAATTTCTATCATTCAGTTGTAGTTGTTATTGTTGTTATTCAGTCAATTTCAGGTTTTATTGGCAAAGATACTGTAGTGGTTTGTCATTTCCTTCAACTCATTATACAGGTTATGAAAACTGAGGCAAGTGGGAAAAGTGACTTGCCCATGGATACATAGCTAGGAAGTATCTGAGCTAGGTTACCCTGATTCCAGGTCAGCACTCTATTCACTATTCAGCTAGTCACCTAGCTGTTATTATTAACAAAGTCCAAATTCATTCACTTGACATCCTTAACATAGACTTCATGTACTAATTCAGCTTTTTATCCTTTAAATTTTGTATGAACTCCCCCAAAATGGTGAATATGCTATTCAATAAATATTTCTTATGTTTTCTAGCTCTTTTCATTACCATTCCCTATAAAAGCTCTCCCTCTCTACTTGTGGAACTTCTACCTATCTCAAATGTCACCTATAAAGCCTTAGTTCATCATCCCAACTAATAGTCATCTCTCTCTTCTTTGAACTTCTAACCTCTACCATTGTTATAATTATCACAGGCTTCAACACTTCAGATGACTGAAGGCTTCACTGGTATGGGTACTTTCTTCACCAACACAGATGACAACTTTTCTAAGTCTTATTAGATGATTCAGTGAATTGCTATAGTCAATAATAGTTCTTCAACTGGTGTCCAGCTCTATGGTGATTGGACTATCCATACACAGGTAGACTATTTCTCAGATGACAGTAGAAAATCAGGCCTCTGCTTAAAGCTTTTCTAGTTTGATGGGACATGGTGATGTTTGTACTTCACTGTCATAGATTTTGAGAACCAAGAGCCACAACGAGGCATGAGGATAGTAATTCAATGGCAGATTTATCACATAGTGTCCCTTCTTTTAATTGAGTATATCCCTTGTCATTTCTATTCATTAAACTAAGTTCTTTGAAAATAAGAATGTTGTTTAATCATCTGTGTGTCTTCCATGAAACCTAATACTGTAATAAACATTTAATAAATGAATGAGCTAAAAGCATTTTGCCTACACATTTATTAATATTGTCAAGATATCCATATGATGTACAAAATTCTGTTTCATGTGTATGTTTTGTCTCACCAAAAAAGCTATAATGTCCTTGAGGGCAGGCACATAGTAGGATCCTAGTAAACATCTCTTAAATTGACATAATCACTAAAACTATTCTCTTTATTATTAGCCTGAGCTAATTATTTCTTTTATCCATCACTCTATATAGTATGTCTTTTATGGTGATATCTTCATTAGGAAAATAATCCCACCAGATTTTGTTTATGCCCATTTAGTCATAATGTCCTTCATTCAAAGTACACAGTTTCTTCATGCCAGCTTCCTATAGTCCTTGCTTTGTTGGAAAGACATTTAGATCATTTTTTTCATAATCTTATCATATGTTACAGAAAACTATCCTCAGTCTTTTTTTTATTTATTTGGGAAATCTGCTAATGTGCCAGTTTTGGCAGGCGAGGAGACAAAGTCTGGCAACATAAAAGCATCAAGCAACAGACTAAAGAAAAGGTCTGCAAAGTAGTGGTGCCCTTCAACCTGTTGTAGTGGGTATGAAATTTGGTCCTAACGATGTCATATTCGCCCCCAACACCAACTACCTCTTGTGATACCAACATGCTGTGCTTCAAGTCACATTTCCAGCAATTATATTTTAGGAACAAAATCACTCCAAAGGCATCAGAGCCACTTTAATCAGTCAACTCTTTTCCATGTGTTTCTCTGGTGACAAATGACCACAGCCAATTAAAAACTAGTTGCTTTAAGAGAGTCTAAAAAGAAAGAATCGATAATGGGTCTTATCGGTTATACCACAGCTGGATATAAAGGAATAAGACTGCTACCCCAGATGTCTCAGCAAGAGATTCACAAAAGGAAATAGCTGGAAAACTAAAACAATGGGAGATAAAACAGGAGATAACGAACTGAGAGAAGAGATGATAGGACTGACCACGAAGCTAAGGAAAACTCAAGAACAGTCCAGGAAAGGGGTAGTCAAACCATTCTCAGATCATTCATTTCCTTAGCAAGTAACATCTTTCTGTTTGAGAACTTTCAATTGCAGGAATTTACTTTGAATAATAAGAACTAATCAAAGATAGATCATGTCTATATATTTGCCATGGCTCCCCATTCCCCACCTCTAACAGCACAGTACAGACCAAACCTCCAGAAAGATACCTCTTTTACATTTACTCCAAAGGCCCCAGTTAACTCTTTCCAGCTAACTTTATCCTCTATAATGAGTGAGCTCAAACTCACTATATCTACTGTTTCTTGCTAGATCCAGACCATTCTTCACATAGTCTACCCTGGATAGCCTGCTCTCTGTCACCGCTTCTCCCCTCCTTTTTTCTCTCTACTCCAGGAATAGTAATCAAATTAATACTACCATTCTATTTGGCAGATGTGGTTGATAATTGAATGTCTTTAGGCTACAGAAACCATTTCTGTGACTACCAGGGGACAAAGTTCCCTTCCAAGGCCCTTGTTAGAATAGATGGTACTTGAGGGTAAAAAGTTGTCTCATTTTTGTATTTGCATCTTTAGCACTTAGTATAGTACTTGGCACATAATAACATTATTAAATGTTTTTCATTCATTCTCTCATTCATTTCTGGTAACCCTGTTTCAGGATGAAAGGTTATCTCTATCATAATGGAGGGAAAGAGAATACTGGAGGCCAGAAGACAGAGTAGTGGTATGAGAAAAAGAACACTGCCTTTGGACTCAGAAAAACTAGATTTGAGTCCCATCTCTGCTACTTCTTTGTTCTATGACTGTGAAAATGTTTTAAATGAAGGCATTAATATTTATACTGTTTCCCTTGCAGGGTTATTGTAAAGGTCAAGTATAATAATAGGCACAAAGAAATCTAAGCTATTATAATCATAGCTATATAGATATATGGATATAATTACATTATTGCCATATAATCATAATTATAATCATATAAGAAGTCCTATGGTTCAGACAGGGCATCGAGTATTGCTTTTATACAAAGAATAGATGTCCTATAAAAAATTTAACATTTTCCAAGGGCTTTTTCCTCATAGCAATCCTGCAAGGTAAACAGTACAAGTGTTTATTATTAATTACAAGACAGTATCAGTGCAATCAAGATATGGTGACAAAAGTGTTAAAAGAAAGGATTTTGTTCAGTCATGGCCTTGATGACCTCTCAGGAGCTTTCTAGTTCTAACATGCCATGATTCTCTGATTCAATGATACAGAACCCAAGCAAATCAAATCCCTAATAATTCTTATACTGGGAGAATTGAGGACAGTGGTCAGGGGAAAAGAAGATTGTGATTAGAATGAGGATAAAACACAATATGCCTTGAAAAAGAAGCCAAGCTAAGGAACCTAAGATTGGACTAGAAGATGTATAGGGTCCCTTCCAGTTCTAAATCCTTTAATCTTATTAAGCCCCATGCATTTATAGATGTGGAAACTGAGGCTCGGGAAATTGATAAGCAAAGTTGCCCAGGTAGATGAGCCAGAATTGAAATACAGATCCTCTGACTAGATTTAGTGTTATTTCTGTTATTCTGTGACTCTTTCTTGTACTGAGGTTTTTCGTCGATTAACAGTGCATGACATCAGTAGGTTGCTAGGCTTAATAATACCAGAGACTTCATGTCTCTTTCCCCCACCCCTTCCCTAGTTTATGATATGACATTTTAGCTCATAAAGTAGGAGATAATCTCATTTCTTACTGCCAAATCAGAGGTAAAACTTTTTGCCTCCCATTAAAACAATCAGAATAGTCAGTCTGGAAATTGATACAGTTTTCTCAAGAGCATTATACAGAGAAATGGAAGAACCTTAAATTTTGTAGATATAGACTTAGAACACAAAATATAGGTATCTCTCAAGACTCTGTCCTGGGCCCTCTCTTCTCTCTATACTTTCTCTTATTGACCTCATCAGTACCCATAGGTGCAATGATGATCTCTAGATAGAAGACTCTCAAATCTAATCTTTCCTGTTAAGGCCCATTGACATATTTTCAATAGCTTCTGGACACTGGACCACCTAGAATTCTCAAGCCCCTTATTATTCTAACAAGTGATTCATGCAATGTATATTTCATGAGGTAGTAATTACATATACAAGAATAAAAAGTATGTTTAAATTCCAAAAGGAGCCCAAATCACAGAAAATTCTAGAAGGATGGAAAGTACATCGTAGGACCCTGTAGAAGAGCTGGAATTCACTGAAATGTCAGAGTGGTACCCAGTGATAATTCCTGAATTCATGGAAAGTATTGTACATGTTGCATGTATTTTCTGTATTGGTATATGGACTTCCAGGTCTCCTTTTCATCTTCTGATTTCCTGTGAAGTAAAATAAAGGTGATCTTACCCAATATGCTTTATTGATTGTGCCTAATATGCAATATGCACCTTGGTGGTGTTTGTGTTGTTTGCAAAACTGGGAACCCTGTTAGTCACATTTATAGAATCCTATATCTAAGCTACACCTGGAAATTTCCCCAGAGTAAATTCCAGATGGGGATAATACTCCCACCCCCCAAAAAAGGAGAATTTTAATGTCATCCACATGACTGGACCCAGTCTGTATGAATCCAGAGACTTGGAGGCCTTGAGTTTTGATTGTTTTTCTTCATTAATCTCTTGTATCAATCTCCTCATCTTTATTCACTATCCTAGTTACCCTTCATTCATACTACTGCGATGGCTTCCATAAGTAACTGGTCTCTCCTCTTCAATATCTGTATAGAGCTGCCAAATCAATATTATTTTTTAATTTATTTTAAGCTTTTATTTAGTATTTTATTTTTTCCTGTTACATGTAAAAACAATTTTTAACATTTGTTTTTAAAACTTTGAGTTCCAAATTCTCTCCCTTCCTCCCTTCCCACCCCCATTGAGAAGGCAAGCAATTTAATATAGGTTAGATACATGTAGCCATGCAAAACATATCCATAATATCTTTCATGTTGTGAAAGAAAATGTAGAAAAATAAACTCAAGAAAAATGAAGTAAAAAAATATGCTTCAATCTGTATTTAGATACCATCAGTTCTTTCTCTGGGGATGGATAGCATTATTTATCCTAAGTTTTTCAGAGTTGTCTTGGATCATACTGCTGAGAATAGCTTAGACATTTACAGCTGATCATCTTACGATATTGCTGTTATTTTGTACACAGCACATTTCACTTTGCATCAGTCCATGCAAATCTTTCTAGGTTTTTCTGAGAGCGTCCTGCTCATTATTTCTTATAGTACAACATTCCATTCCAATAGTATTCCATCATAATCACATATTACAACTCATTCAGTCATCCCCAATTGATGGGCTTCCCCTCCACTTCTCATTCTTTATGCCCAGAAAAGAGCTTCTATAAATATTTTTGTACATGTAGGTTCTTTTCTTTTTTGTTTTTTTTACTCTCTTTTGGGATACAGACCTAGTGGTAGTATTGGTTTTAAACCCTTTGGGCCTAGTTCAAAATCAGTTCACAACTCCACCAACAATGCATTAAAGTCTCAGTTTTCCCACCTCCCCTCCAACATTTATCATTTACCTTTTCTTTCCTATCAGCCAATCTAATAGGTATAAGGCAGTACCTCAGAATTGTTTTAATTGCATATCTCTAATTAATAATAAGAGTACCAAATCAATATTCTTTTTTTTTTTTGGCTTTTTTTGGAGGGCAATTGGGGTTAAGTAACTTGCCCAAGGTCACACGGCTAGGTTTTTGCTTGTGTGTGTTAAGTGTCTGAGGCCAGATCTGAACTCAGGTCCTTCTGACTCCAGGGCCGACGCTCTACTCACTGTGCCACCTAGCCGCCCCCTCAAATCAATGTTCTTAAAGCACAAATCTGACTATATAATTCCCTGCTCAAGAATCTTGAGTGGTTCTCTTTTACCTCCAGGATAAAATTAAGCTTTTCTGTTTGACATTTAAAATACTTCACAATCTATCCTGCCAAACTATCCTGTTGGACTGATAATTCGTTATTTTCCCTCAGATTCTCTATATTTATGTCAAAATGATTTACATGCCATTCCCTGTGCAGGACATTCTACCTCCTGTTTAGAATGCTCTCCTTCAATGCCTTCCTGACTCTTTGGATCCTTAGCTTCTTCAAGGTTCTGTTTATATACTACCTCCTACAAGAAGGTTTTTCTGGGTCTGAGATCCAGGTACACCAGTCTCCTTGCTAGTCCTCACCCATGACACCCTATCTCCTGACTAAGCATTTTCACTGATGGCCTCCCTTGTTTAAAATGCTCAGCTAGCTTCTGGCTCCCCAGGCTTCCTTCAAGTCTCAGCTAAATTCCCACCTTCTTCAAGAAGTCTTTCCAGTCCTTAACATTAGTACCTTACTTCCCTCTGAGATTACCCAGAATATCTTTCTTGTACATAGTTGTCTGCATGTTGTCTCCCCCACTAGACTAGGAGCTTCTTGAGGGCAGGGACTGTTTTTTTTGTTTCTCTTTATCCCCAGTGCTTAGAATATTATCTGACATATAATAGGTATTTTAGTAACACTAGTTCACTGACTGATTGTATTTCCCTCCCTTAAGTTGGAAGTATCCCAGAGATACTAGTATGAGAGACAACAACTTTATCTTTCAATTATAATTTTAAACTGACTCAAAGGGAAAGCTCAATTCCTGAGCTCAACTCAAGGACACAGAAAGATAACTTTAGGAATCAATTTAGTATTAATATAATTCTCTTCACTTACTTTGTATATACTTTATTTTTACTTACCTATATTTTGTATTATCCAATAAATGTAAGTTAGTGAGGGTAGAGTCTATTTCTTTTTCCCCCTTTTTTGGTACCCAAAGCACCTAGCACAGGGTCTTGGAAATATAAAGGGTTTAATAAATCTTTTTAAATTGAATTGAATTGAATATATTCACTATATTTAGCATCAAACAACTGACTGGTAAAACACCATCAGTCAATGTTGCTTCCTCAGCAACAAAGCATCTGATATTAGTAAGTACAAATGAGTATAATATTCATGCTGGGGTCCCATTTTCAACTTTTATTAAAATTCAGCCCCTAGTCTAATTCCATTCAGGCCCTGGGCCCTAGGGACACTGCTAATTTGTATATCTGACCATGTATACTTCCAAAAGCAGTTTGATTCCTAAGCCTTTTCCACAAGAAGACTGAAGCATCCTATTACTAAAATATATCTCCATATGTTTTCATTACTATTTTATGGATAACAATCTGGTATCTTTGAAAACAACAAAGGGGAGATCTTGAAGCAATCTTGGGCTTCTGAAGAAAGAAGTACTACTTCCCAGACAATCAGCAAGGACAGGGTCTTTGATCACCGGGCACCTGTTCATTTCCTTTCTCTGCAGTAGACAGAAAGTCAGCTACAAAGCCCATTAGGAATGCAGTTTTGTGTTCCTGTGGATGAAGTGGAGAGTAATTAGCTCCTTTTACATTTGGTAATTTTGTTAACACAACTCAGTAGGTGTCTTGTTAATTTGTTCATTACTAGGTAGATGAAAATGTGCATCTCTTCTGTGAATACCAATTATTCTTAAATGAGGTAATTTCACCAAGACAGTGAAATTTCCACATTCTTCTTTGGTCTGAAACTATTACCATCAAGAATTCACATGATCAAACAAAGAGAGTCATAGAAGGTGGAAAATAGAGCTCTTCCATGACAAAGATATGTACTCAGAGCCATAAATAGACATTTTTGTGGCCACAGCAAGTGGCAAAAAATGCACTCTCCTATAAATGGGTTGAGGAAGGGAAGGGAATGTGAAATAGAGATCTCAATACACTGACTACTATTATAGGGGAAGAACAGGGTGGAGTGGGGGAAAAAACTCACCAAAGTCTGCCATCTAGTAGCTTTCTACTTTAACTAAATATTCTTGCTAACATAGCAGCTAAAGGACTACAAATGCTGCCAGTATCCTATAAATATAATATCCTCTAAACATAGTTCCCCAGGGGCAAAATCCTTCTTGTCCCTCCTTAGTTATGTCTCTGAGTGAACCTTCTGTTTTAAGGCACATCTTGAAAACTAGTACCTTCTTGGGAAGTAAAGGCATCCCTGGAAGGTATAGAATCTACTATAACTACAGCCTGAGTAATTTTGAGTCTCAAATAGACCTAAAGTAGATGGACAGCCAGGGCTTATATTTATCAATAACCAAAGTCACAGGGACATAGGGAAGCATGGTAAAGAATAAATAGGAACCAAATCAATCCCCAGTGACTGTGTCTCACTCGAGAATTCTTGCCAGGAGCAAAATAATCAAAGAAAAAAATCACTTTCAAGGTCTTGAAAAGGAACTTTTAAAAAAAAGTAATCTTTGTTGTGGTTCTTTCTCCCCATAAACCACTTCCTTTTCTGGGAGCACAAAAGCCACATAGGTCTCAAGCTTCAAATAACTGGATTTCATAAAGTAGAAATAGTTCTTTGGCCAAAGTATCTATATGATAAAGGGACTAATTTTCTTGCACTGAGCTCGTAGTCATGCACTATCAAAAGATGACCTAGGGGCAGGCTAGCCAAATCTATGGGCATCTTTGGTATTTCATAGGGAAGAAATAACTTGCCACAGGCTTGACCCTCAGAATAGTAGTGAGTGATTTCTTCTCAGTGTGTGCATGATTGTTTACAAATAACATTCAATACCTCTGTGTTCCTTTTTTTTGAATTTCATATTCCTAGGTTATCATTCAAGCTCCCACTGAAAAATGAAGCCATTTTACCTTTACCATATTTTCACAGTTCTCCCCTTTCAGTACTTGGTGATTTAGCCAAATTAGATTATTATTAGACTATATCTCATTCCCTCAGCATGCCACACAACTTCTCAGAACTGTATTTTTGTCAATATCATCCCTCTTTCTGGATGTTACAGAATCAAATATATATTAACTATGAGGGACTTCAGGAACCTCTGTGACACAGAGAATAAAGTGTTGGATCTGGAGTCAGGAAGAACTAAGTTCAAATATGTTTTCAACCACTTACTAGCTTGTGACCCTGGGCAAATCACTTAACCTCTATCTGCCCCAGTTTCTTCATCTGTAAAAAAAATATATATACTGATAGTATCAACTTCTCAAGATTAGTGTGAGGATAGGAGACTTTTGTAAAGCACTTTGCAAATGGTAAAGTGTTATATAAATACTAACTGTTATTAACTTATTATTAATTAGTCCAACCCCAAGCTGAACAGAAACCTCTTCTACATATCTGGGGGTTATCCTTAAGACCCTATATAAATAGTAGTGGTAGTGATAATAGTAGTAGCAGTAGTAGCAGCAGCAGCAGCAGCAGCAATAGAATGATACTAATCATTATAACTAATAATAATAAAAAGAAAGAGGAAGAGAAATGAGAAGGAGGGAGGAGAAGAAGACAGCCCTTATGTGTGTGCTTCAGGCTTTATACATTCTATCATTTGAGGCTCACAACTATTTTATAATGTAGATATTGCAGGTATTATATTCATAATTATTTACAAGGAAACTGAGGCTAGAAAACGTTAATTGACTTATCCATGGCCACACAGCTAATAGTTCCCTGCAACCAGGCAGAATAAGCATACTTCCATGACAGTCATTTAAATATTTGAATATTTTATCATATTCCCTCTAAGTCTATCCTGAGTCTACATTAAAATTCTATGCATTGGGGCGGCTAGGTGGCACAGTGAATAGAGCGCCGGCGCTGGAGTCAGAAGGACCTGAGTTCAGAGCCGGCCTCCAACACTTAATCCATACAAACAAAAACCTACCCTTGTAACCTTGGGCAAGTTACTTAACCCCAATTGCCCTAAAGGGGCGGCTAGGTGGCGCAGTGAGTAAGAGCGTCGGCCTCGGAGTTTGGATGACCCGAGATCAGATCCGGCCTCAGAAAATGAGCACCCACGCATAAATAATGACTAGCCGTGTAACCTTGAGCAAGTTACTTAACCCCAATTGCTTAAAAAAAAAAATTCTATGCATCTTTGAGTGCAAACTCATTCAGTTTTCTCTATCTAACCAAGCCCAGAACATGGTTATTATTTCATTAAAATACTAGGCCTTGCCCAATGTAACCATCTTGTCATCTATCCTAAAAGCATGCATGTACCCTACTTGCCCTATTTCCCATTGATTGCTCTTTCTATGAGAATAATAATACCATTACTGCTGGAAAGGGTGTAACCATAGACTGCTCTATGGAGTCAGTCACAATCTCTGTGTCTGCCTGAGCTCAAACTCCCTCCCCTGGCTACCATTACTTTGCTATAGGTGTTCTATACCTCTAATAACCTATTATTCTACTGTTCTATTGTTCTAAAGTCTTATACACTTGTGATTAATATGCATAAGAGGTGAGGGAAAGAGAAGAGTCAAAAATTATCCTTTTTTTAAACATTAATTACTAAAATAGCAGTTTTATAGAGAGTGAAGTCAGAAAAGAGGAGTATTAGAATCAATATAAACTTGATTTGAGATGTAGAATGACAAAATCAGGATCACAGAACTTGGGTGGGATCTCACAGATCTAATCAAACCAATAATTAATAATAATCCCATCCACAACATACTTGACAATCTTTTGTATGAACTTATAGAGGGAACCCACTTCTGACTGAGTCAACCCATTGGACAGCTCTAATTGTTAAGATTTTTTTTTCTTTTCCCAGTATTAAGCCTAAATTTTCCTTTACCAATCTCCACCCAAGCTCCTAATTCTGTTTCATGTGACCAATCAGAGCAAGTCTATTTGCTCTTCAAGTACTTGAAAACAACTTTTGTATTGAGTTTCAGTGGGCAGAAGGCCATCCAGTTAGAGAAATCCTGTAAGCAGCTAGAAATGCAGGTATGAAGAATAGAAAAGAAGTAAAAACTAGAGATATGGTTTTGGTAATCATCTCATAGAGATGGCTATTGAAGCCATGGGGATGAATGATATTGTCAAGAGGGAATATAGAAAGAGAAGAGAAACAAAATCTTGGGGAATGCCTACAATAAAGGGGCATGAAGAGAAAGAGGGGCCAGAAAAGAAGTCAATGGTAGAATGGTCAGAGAAGAAAGATGAGAATGTCTTATATTTAGGTCACTGTACTAATTCCTATGATGGTCAACCAACATTTACCCTCAGTGAGTTCAATTCACCAGGTCCAGACAAACTCTGTCCTAGAGTACTGAAACAATAGGCAGATATGATTTCACTATTGTTGTCAAAGGACTTTGAGATATCTTGACAAATAGGAACCGTCTCATAGAAGATGGGCCTATATTGCCTCAATTTTCAAAAATGAGACAAGAAAAGAGATTCCACACACTGTAGAACAGTGAAGTTGACTTCTATTTCTTGGAAATATTCTGAAATACATTATTTAGAGGATGATTTGTAAGCAGTTAGAAAAAGAAACAATAATTACTAAAACCCAGTGCGGCTTCATCAAAATCAAGTCATGCCAGACCAACTTAATTTCCCTTTATTTTTTTAAAGTAAATAGACTAGTAGATCAGGAATGCTATTGACATAGTAAATTTAGATTTCACTAATACATTTCACATAGTTTGCATAATATACTGAGGCCAGTGAAAGAGGGATACCTGAAATAGAGAAGTGGATCTGAAACACATCAACTTGTCCCTACTTGGAGGGGATGGTCAGGGGTGCCAGAAGCTCCCAAAAGGTCAAAGAATATGTGAACTTAAAAAAGGTCAACTGAAGAAAGCTGTTATTAGAGCATAGAGAATCTTATCAGTCTATGTCTATTGATGTGTGATTATAGGGAACCGGGAAACCAACATTAGTTGACCATAGCAGAAGGTGTTATGATAGCTGGAAAGAACTGTCCAGGGGTATATTGATAAATGTACACATGATACATCTTTTTAGTTTAATCTGCTTAATTAACATTTTCACCATCACTTTTTAAAGTCTAGAAAATCAACAAAACAATCAATCCCTGATTTGTAATATTTGTTGATTTCCAAGAAGTAAATGCTCACACTAAGAATTTAACGATCAGTTCTCATGAGTCAGTATGATCTGGCTTCAGCACATCCTTGGAACTGGCCCTAGACTAAAATAGCTTCCATAAGTTCTTATCTGATAGTATAACTGAGAGCCAACTCTCATAAGAGATAAACCAACTTAGCTTTTAAGGAGCAACATCAAGAGAAAAAAAAAGATCCTAATATGTCAGGCTTCTTGTTTCATTTTGGCTACAGTTAAGATTTGTGGACTTGGGCTATGTGCCCCCCATAGACAATGTAAAATAGAGCAAAAAGCACATTTCTTCTGTCACAGGGTCATAGTTTACCAACTTGCTTGCTAAATTCTACTTTTGATAATATGCTTGATGAACATTCCAAAGTCAATTCTTTACCTAGTTCTCCCTGTTTTAGTTTACCTCCCAGGATTACTTCCTGAGAATTTCTTGAACTTGCATTATCAGACTGGGCTGAGCCAAATTCTGCTTGACAAATCCATAGTACCCACCTGATTGTTCCCATCCTGTCTCTTGTTCTGGCATTCAACCTCAAGTCTATCTGAACTTTGATATCTTCCAGATTCCTACTCCTGGAACAAGACTCCTCGTCTGGGAACATCCTAGACAGACCTGTAATATTGCTAGAGAATAGATTAGAGCAGTGAAAGTTTGAATGACTTGCCCAAAGTCACACAGCCAGAATGTGTCAAGAGGCAGGATATGAACCCACATCCTCCTGGCTGTAAGGAAAACTCTCTCTTCACTGCAGGCAGCTGGGTGGTGTCCACTTAGGAGTTAGGAAAACCTGTGTTAGAATTCTCTCTCATGCACTTACTAGCTAAGTGACCCTGGGCAAGTCACTAAAACTCTCACCATCTATTTCATCCTCTGTAAAATAGGCATAATTATAGTGCTTACATCCCAGGATTGTTAAGAGAATCAAATGAGATGACATATGTGTAAAGTCCTTTGTAAACCTCAAAGTACTACATAAATGCTGGCTGTTGTTATTGTTATCACTGCTGTCATTATGCCAGGACATATGCCATAGATCATGGGTCATAGAGTCATGGATCACTGGATCAATTTTAGAGATTAAATGACTTGCCCGGGATCATATTGTGGAAAAGTAATGAGTTAGCCACAGGTCTTCCTGACTCCAAGTGCAATGCCCTGAGGATTTATGAGCTAAATGACTTCTGAAGTCCCTCCCAATGTAAGATCTGTAATCCTAAAATAGAATCTGCATCATTAGAGAGCTGAAGTCTACAGAAAGTCTTTTTGCCTAGATAGTGAATGAGAATTCACTAATTCAAGAAAAGGGAAGGAGACATCTCCATACTGAACTTTTTATAGCCCCATATGATACAGATGTATGAAATCTGCTGAGCCCAGTGAAAAAGGGACACCTGAAATAGAGAAGTGGATCTGGGACACATCAACTCAATAAGTGCTCAGTTGTGGACAAGAGCCAAGCCAATGAGAAATTCTGCTGTCATTTCCTCTTATAGACCCTGGCAAACAAGTGTGAAATCTAGTGGGCTGAAAAGACAGTGATGGTAGCAGAGATTTAACAGGAACATAAAAGAGAAGAGACAGAAATGTGCTTCAGGACTCAAGAGGACTGAAATGTGGAAGACAAAGAGCAGAGGCCAGTCTGCTCCAAGACTGGAATACTTAAGAAGGGAAGAACTAACCCAATAAAGAGAACAACGAGAAAGAGAAGTCAGTTGAGCCTGAAAGCAGCCAGGGGACTGGTGGTTGAATTCCTCTTGGGTCCTTCCTTACTTTACCACACTGGAAGCCTGCAGCTGGCCCCAAGGTTGAGCACTATTTCTTCAGAGCAGCACATGTAGTGTGTAACAAATTAATGCTAACACATTCATTCAATTTCCATTTATTGACACATCATTATTCATTTTGACTCTTTTATCCCCAAAAGAACTGTTTCATCAGACATGGTAGGCGAGCACCAACAAAGGAAGATGAATTTATGATGCTCCACAATCTACTAATAAGTTCTGCCAAGACCATGAAACAAGCTTTTATACAGCTGGACTCAAAGAGACTTTGGTCTCCTTGCAGAATTCTCCTTCCATATGTTGGCTAGCATCTGGCCCTCTAAGATGTTAGAGAGGGGTTGTGGTAGGTGACTTGGACCCCTTTGCTCGATTGCCATGAGAGTGACCCTAGGGAAACCCATCTATGAATATCATGAGAAGAAAACTTCAAGGGATGCCTAGCTTTCCCACATAGACATAAAGAAATGTACCAAACAGAATTCACTGCTGCTTTTTCCAAACCCATCCCTCCTCCAGTGCCCCTACTTCTGGGAACCACCCTTCTTCTAGTCATGCAGATTTGCTACTTTAGAGTCATTTATGGCTCTTTCCTTCCACAGTCAATCAATGAATGAGCCTCGACAAATTGATCTCCACAAAGTTCTACACATCTGACCCCTTCTCTCTATTCACACAGCTACTGTCCTATTTCAGACCCTCATCATCTCTCACCTAGCTTATTTCAATATTCTCATAATTGGTATCCCTTCTAGTCTCTTCCTCCTTGCACTGTACCAAAGTGATATTCCTAAAATATAGATCTATGTCAGTCCCTCACTCAAAACCTTCAGTGATTCTACTATCTCTAGGATAAAATGGAAACTTCTCAGACTCACAATTCAATTCCTTTATCTTTTAGTGGGACTCTTCTATATCTCCTCTATTTTAGACAAATCGGTCTATTAGTTGTTCTCCATAGAGGTCCCTCCATTTCTCACCTCAAAGCTATGGAAGAGATGATCCATAAGTCTAGAATTCTCTCACTTCCCACCTCTGCCATGGGAGTTAATTCACTTCTTTCACATCATGGTTCAGGTGGCACCACTATAGCCTTCTCCAGCCTCCATTTATAAGTGCCTTATGCCTCCTGAAATTACTTTGATTGTATTGTGCACATATCTTTTATTTGCTTAACTATATGTATATTGCTTCCCTTCAAAGGGCAGATAAACTCCCTAAGGAATGATTGCACCTTTATTTCGCTATCCTCTACACACAGGAGAAGTATATAGCCTGGATTCCAATTTCATTGATATAGGGAACTCTCAGTAGAGAAATTCCTCTACCAATGCAGGCTGGCATCTGCTTTGCAGCTTAAAGGTTTTTTAAGTTGTCACCAAACCAATAGATCACTGAAAGTTTAAGTGACTTGCCTAGGGTCACACAGTCATTGTATATCTGAAGCAAGGCTCAAACCCAAGTCTGCTCTGAGGACCACTTGATATTCATTACATCATGTTGCCTCTCTTGAACAAGTAAAAGACAGGCAGCTGATACAAATGAAAGCCCTGCATGTGGTAAGTGCTTCATAAACATTTGTTGAATTGAATTAAATTAAATATGATCTTAGGGAAATCCATCTGCACATACTGTGATTAGAAGAAAACTTCAAGGGACACTCAGACTTCTTCAACAAACAGGAATCTGTAAAGGGGTATGAACAAATTTAGAGACCCACAAAGATACTATAACATCTAATGAGAGTTCACAAGGATTTTAATCAGGTTAAAATGTAATTATTGGTGTTATATAGATCAAACTACTTTGCTATAATTAGTAATAGGTTAATCCAAGAAACATCTTTGTCAGGGCTGGTGAGCTGCATTTTCCCCATGTATAGAAGGGTAATAAATTGGTACATAGAAAAGATGAGTTGAATCATCTAGGGCCTCACATGAGTCATTGCAAACCCAAGAATTATAGCTCTAAGTTCCTGACTCCCAACTCTTCACTCACACCTTTAGGATCAATCTTCTTAGATCAACCAGACAATACCTTCAAAAGCTTTTACAGCAATTAGAAGAAGAACTCTGTCTCCTGTCGGGACACACCCACCCAGTTTTCCCTTTCAACCTTGACACTGAGGCTGCCAATGAATGAGGAGGCAGCAGCAAACTGAATTGGAAAATGGAAGTCTCCCATGTCTAAGAAGACTTTGGGGGTGGGAGTGGGAGAGGTGAAGGGGAGGGAGAGATAATGGCAGAAACCACATCCTTTAAGGAAAAGGGTCCAGAAGTATTC
This sequence comes from Gymnobelideus leadbeateri, assembly GCA_011680675.1. NCBI lineage: Eukaryota > Metazoa > Chordata > Mammalia > Diprotodontia > Petauridae > Gymnobelideus > Gymnobelideus leadbeateri. The sequence continues at coordinate 241,065 of WOXC01012209.1, forward strand.
TCACCTGAGGGAATTTAAAGAGCTTATTCCTTTGTTCTGGGGCTTCGAATTGGTGTCAGTTGGTTCTCTTTATATAGATCATAGTTTTAGAGCTACAAGGGAACTTGAAGGTTATTTAATATAGCATCTTAATTTCATAGTGAGGAAAATTGAGCCCTCATAAAATAAATAGCTAACTGACCTGCTCAAAATCACAGAGATAAGAACAGAGGGAGGTTTTGAATCTATAAGATCATAGCCCCATCTCCTCAATGTAAATTGAGAAATGGGGGCCCAAAAAAGTAAAGCTTACATAGGTAGTAACAGGGCCAGCATTTGAACTCAGCACTTTTGCTTAGACATTCACTACTCTTTCCCACCACATCATACCGCTTCTTAACTATGAATATTTCATGTAAATTGTTCTACCCCCGCACAAGCATTTATGAAAAATATGTATTTTCTCCTTGATATATACTACTAGGTAAGAAGCATTTGAAGAGATAAAAGGGTCTATTTCGAGTTGTCAGTTTTCAAAATCATGACTTTTATCTTCTGTTTAGAGGTATTTGGTCAATTCCATTCACTGCAAGTCCACTGGAATTTGGATAGGCCAATTACATAAAGGAAATTGAAAATATTATCTTGCCCCCTGAAGAATTTACCACCTAATGGAAATGGAGGAGCAAAACAAAGGTGAAATAACAGGGCAGAGTGCTCCTGTAGAAGATAACACTTCTACCTTTCTTATAACAAAGCCAACTATAAAAAGACATGCTAGGGCTTAAAGATCTATCCAAATAATGACACATATGATCTGCCCCATCCTCTAATTTAGCTTTTCTGGTAGGAAATTGTCATAATTCACTTTCGCAAATACTTTGTTGTTCAATCATTTCCAACTTTTCATGACCCAATTTGGGGTTTTCTTGGCAAAGATAATAAAAAAAAGAGTGGTGTGCTATTTCCTTCTCTAGCTCATTTTACAAATGAGGAAACTAAGGTAAACAGGGTTAAATTATTTGCTCAGGGTCACACAGTAGGTTTCTGAAGTCAGATTTCATCTTCAGGCCTGGCACTCTCTCCATTGTACCACCAAGCCATTGACATTCAAAGTACAGTAGTAAATGCTAAGAATATAGAAATTATCAAATCTTAGAATCTTATCATTTTGGAATTAGAAACTTCAGCAGCCCTTTCCATATTCCAACCTGAAAAAAGAATCCCCACTACAACATAACCTAATAAATGGTCATCCATCCCTTGCTTAAAAATCATTTAGTGTGAGTCTATCCATTACCTCAATAGAGCCCCTGAGCAATTAACAACTTGACCAGAACCCAAGTGGTCCATCCACCCAAAACTGAGGCAACCTAAGGAATGCAGTGATCTGAAGGCTGTTTGTGACATTCTGCTCCTTGTGATGATAGCGGGATGCACTTGGTTTTATTGTTTATAGTTTTCTTTCCAAAACCTCATGACTTGGAAATTCCATCTGATGTTTTCAAAGGGTATTAGAAAACCAGAATGCCATATTTTCACTATTCTTTATCTGCAACAGCCCCCTTTTAATTGTTGAACAGAAATGGATTCAGTACCTCATCAAAGTCTAAATTAAAGATAGATGGATTGGGTTCTGGATCCTTAAGTTTCTTTTTAAAAAGAAAAATATTATGTACCGGATCAGTCATGTCATAGCCATAGTCATAGTCAACTAGCACTTATTAAAGTACCTAGGAGAATAGATCATTAAGCCTGGAGTCTGGGAGATCTGAGTTCAATTCTGAACTCACACGTTTAATAGCTGTGTGACCTTGGGCAAATCATTTAACCTCTCTCTGCCTCCATTTCCTCATATGTAAAGTGCTTGGCACAGAGTCAAGCACATAGTAGGCACACTATAAATGCTCATTCCTTTCCTCCAACCAACTATGTGCCAAGTACTGAGCTAAGTACTGGGGGTAGAAAGACAAAAACACAATTCTTTCTCTCAAGGAAATCATAATCTAATAAGCAGACATCGAGACAATGCAAACTACTATGTACAAGCAAGATACAAACAGGATAAACTGGAGATAATCTCAGAGGGTAGGATGACTGGGAAAGTCCACTTATAGTAGGTGGGATTCTAGCTGAGGCTAATTCTTGTCAATATTTGGTCAGGTACAACTTTGGGCTAGGTGATCCCTTCAGCTCCTAAATTCTGGAATTCCGGGAAATGAATATAATGTAGTCCTGCCCTCAAAGATTTGAAACTCTAGTCTGTGTGTGAGTTGGGGGGGCGGGGAGGGAGGCAGAGAAATAGAGAAGATATCAAATATACAAATTAAGCATGAATCTGTATTAGCAAATATTTATTAATCCCTTACCGTATGCAAGAAACATGAGAAAGAGGCCATTGGGATAAAAAGATAAAAATGAAATTAGCCCTCAAGAAGCCTATCTTCTCACAGAGAATAGTACAAGACAAATATATATATGAAAAAGACAAAGGAAATATACAGAGGGAGTGTTCCAGCAGAGTTTGATTACTTTGAGGTGGAAGGATCAGGGAGGGTTGATTTTTATTACTTTGCAACAGGTCTAACACAGCCATTTGGGAACCCATAGAACAGCAGGGTATTGTTCTCTCTAACTAAGGGTTATTTGCAAATCTAGAGGAAAGTTTGGCCCTCAGTAATATTGTGAAAGGGGCATAGTTTGTCCTGGGGGTGTCTTTCAGCACACTTGTTACCCTGAGGTTTCTACTGCTAGGCAGGCATTTGTCTTTATGTCAGCAGGCTCTCTCTAGAATCACAGAATTTTAGGACTGGAAGGGACCAGAGAGGTCTAGTTCAGCCTCCTACCCCACAGCAGCAATCCCCTCTATCACAACCAGGCAGTCTCTATTTCAGTACCTCTAGGTTAGTAAGTTGATAATGGTTTGATTGGTTGCCTCTCTCTGGATATTTGCATTTTAATAGAGGACTGGAATGATAACAGCACTAATAGCCACTCACATTTATAGAGCATTTTACTGTTTGCTAAGTGCTTTCCTAAAGATACAAGTGAATGACTCCTCAGAGATGAAATTTCAAACATACTGGCTGGCTTTGAGGTGGAGCTGGGGACCAGGAGGGAGAAGGCAGCTGGAGTTTTTTGTTTGTTTATTTTCTGGTAGAAGAACAATTTTCAAATTACCCCACCTAGCTATCAGATTACTCTACCTCTACATAAGGCCTACTCTGTCCGAATTTTAAATATTTAATCTTCACTTTGAATGCTAACTTTCTGAGGGGGAGGGGTAATCCTAATTTTCCTGTTTCTCCCTTTGGAACACAAACTTATTGAAAAATATATACTTAACTTTTTTTTTAATAAAATACGATAGGGATAAGAACTAGACATGTGAATTCATTGTTAGAAAGAACTTCCATATGAGGAAATTCCCTCTACCAAAAAAGTTAGCACCTTCTTTGAAAGAGTCTTTTTTTAATTAATTTTTTTCAAATGAAGTTGTCTTCTCTCTCCCATCCCCCTCCAAGATACACACACACACACACACACACACACACACACACACACACACACACACACACACATTCAGAACAGAAGAAAAGCAAAATCACTGTTACAAACAACTGCCATTTTGGGGGGGAGGGATTGGTTGGGGGAATAGGGGTTGCCTGGAGTCACACAGGTAGGATCTGAGGCCATATTTAACCTCCTGACTCTAGGTCTGGTGTTTTATTCACTAAGCCACCTAGCTACTCCAATGTATAGTATTAAACATGGATTATTAGCCTTTGACCTTCTAGTGAAAATGGACCTTCTTCTCAGTGTAATGTTTTGAAATGCATAAAATAAAGTACATTGAATTACAAAAGAAACCAATTATTCTGAAATATTATTATCAAAATTTAAAAGAGAAAAACCACAGAAGGGGTGCCTTGTTCAATATCACACAGCCAGTATCATAGACCAGCCTTGAACACTGGGTCTTCTTGGCTCTGGGGCCAACTTTCAATATGCAATAACCACATATGCATATATAATATTTATGTAAATACAATGATTGAAAGGGGAAGATGTGATTAAATTATATAAACCAGGGAAGGGAGTGTCAATTAGAAAGAAACTGGCCATAACCTTTGAATAGGAAAGGCTGGCTCAGTTTTGGATACTTCTCTGAACCACATTCCCCTTTGGAGCCTGGTGAGGCGGGTCCCTTCTTGCTCAGGGGCCTTAGAGACATCCAAAGAGGCTTTGACAACAACAGCATGGCAAAGCTTTATCAAAGGGAGGAACAAAAGGGAACTGACAGATGATGCTGCCAGCCCGGCAGCAGCTAGGTTAGCTTTGTTCTGATGCCATTCTGTCAGGTTTAACAAGCAGATATTAAGAGTAGTTTATAGAGTCGAGATGAAAGGTTGCCGGTGGGGAAGAGAGCTGCCAGTGGGCACTGCAAATCACAGTGTAGACTCTGGGTGTAGACTCTGCCACAACCGGCTGAGAGAAAAAGAGGGTTGATAGGGGAGCAGTTGCTTCCAACCCCTGCTACATTGCAAGACTTAATCATCTGGCACCCGAGAGTCTGGGGCTCCACCTGGAGAAAGAAAGGCAACTGGGAGTATTCTGGGTGTGAACCTCATCATTAGATTAGAAATAAGCGATGTGTTTGCAGGCATCGGTTCCTTGACTGGCCGCTCTCCTAGCGTGACATCTCCCATCCGGAATGTTTTCGACTCAGCACAGATGGGATGATGAAAGCAACAAAGGAGGGAAAGAGGCTCCTTATAGAGATTACCATTTTTACAGAAGTGCTTGAGGATAGCTCAAGAAATGAGGTGAACATGAGGTAGAAAGGTGCTGCCTCTGCCCAGGTTAACCAACAGACAGCTGATGTTGCCTCAGGAAAGGGTGATTTAAAGCCAGTGGTTTGTCTTGGCATGTAGGCCAAGCTGGTTTGAGCTCCCCACTCCCTTTTTAATTTTTTTTTTTGCTTTTTTTTTTTTGGAGGGCATTTGGGGTTAAGTGACTTGCCCAAGGTCACACAGCTATTTTTTGTATATATATTATGTATTTATATTAAATTTTGTATATATATTATGTATTTATATTAAAAATATCTGAGGCTGGATCCAAACCCAGGTTCTCCTGACTCCAGGGCTGGTGCTTTATTCACTGTGCAACCTAGCCACCCCCCCCTTTTTTTAATCAGTTTTCAGTTGGTTAGACCCATGTTCCTTCTCAGTCACAATTTTTGAAATGTATATTTCAGGACATAATGAGGAGGCTGAGTATCTCCTCTTTGTCTAAGGGAAAGGGCCCAAGAAGCTGTAGCTCACACATTTTTTTTTCCTTTTAATTGCCACATCTATGAATAAAATTAGTCCTGGATAATCATTTTATTGATTTGTTTTTAAAAATTCAAATTTTAAAACATTAACACATTTTCTAAATGTTTATATACATTTTCAATTTTAACCATGCACATTTTTGAGTAAGAGGCTGTTACGCCATTTAAAGGAAAAATAAATAGGAAAAGCTGTTTCTCCATCCAAAATCATTAATGCAGCCTTACAGCTCTTCCATCAAGGAACGTGATAATACGTTGCATTTAGAAAACACTTTTTATCTAGGACATCTTAAAAGCCTTTAACAAACATTAATCCCCATTACATTATGTTGCTGTGAGGTAACCTTTATCTTCCTGTTAGAGGACTGAGAACCCTGGGCCATAGGAAATGAGGTGATTTACTTGAGGTCTTACAGAAATTAGTGTTGGATCAAGCCACCTCATGTACAGTGGGCCTAGAGGACTAGAGCTCTCTGTATTTCATCACTCCAAGTCATACACTGAGCTTTCTCCAGTTCCAATCAGAAGATTTTCCTCTATGTGGTTTATGTAGGAAGGGCTTTTTTCTTTTTTCTCTGTAAGGCTAAAGGCTATATGCCTTTAGGTCTGCTCTTATCCTACAGGTAAAGAAAATGAGATCGTTGTCTAGGGTTAAAAGCTACACAGGCCAGCATCAAGAGCCACATTTAGAAATCTCAACCCCGAAGTTACCAAACCTGCTACTTAACCTACTATGCAACGCTCTGTGATTTTTACATACACAGACTACCATTATAGTCCCCTATTTTGGGCAACACAGAACTGGTAAAGAAGCTTCTCTTGGAAAGTTTGAGAATTTTCAACAGTTTATTTTGAGATTCCTGAGGAGGAAGACCTAGGCTTTTTCCATTTCAAAAATGTCAGGTCTCTCTTCCTGTATCTAATTCAAACAGCTGAATTGTAACATGTCCTCTTCATGGCCTCTCTTTCAATTCACATTAAGTGTTTTTCTAAGTATGAAAAAAACCCACTTCATCTAAAATTAATTTTCTCACACACACACTGAAAAGATGTCTAATAAGTTTCATTTACATACATCCTTACCTGAGGCTAAATGAGTTGTGCAAATCATATTGCATAACTCCTTCAGGCTGTTAGTAGGTGTTTTCTAAGCAGAGATGAGGATTTTCAAAGCAATAGAGTTGTAACAAAAAAAAGTATCAAATGCTTCAAACCAACACAATGAGGGCTTTTTTAAAAAAATACTTTCTACATATTACACCTGAATGTCTATAAAAAAAAACAACATGAAATTGAACACAATGACAGAATTGGAACTGATGAACTCTAAGGTTGTTTTCAGCTCTAAATCATATGATCTTATATTGGTTTTATGGAACAGGTGACAACTGACCTGGGTCTTGAAATAATAACATGGCAGTGACTAGGAGAAAGCCAGGGTGAATAGCACTGGGTCTTGACTCCATGTTATGGAGGTTAGGGGCGCAGTGCCCCTGTGATCTGGAAAATGCACATAAAATTGTTTTGACCCTTTGTACCAGAGAAGAAGTCTGATTTTTTTCTTGTTTCTTTTATGGGGTGTTTATAGTACCTTATCATAAAATTTGGCTTAAGTATTTGGTCATAGGCTCTATATTATCTGCTGGATTTCATATATTGTCTGTGGTTTCCACAAAATTCCAAAAAAATTCCTATTTAATTTCTTATGTCAACCAGTTATATATCAAAACTGCAATGGGGAAAGTCATGATGTGGAAGGTATATTTCCTGCATAATATACCTTAAATTTGGAGTCCTTGACCTGGAGTCCATGAACTTTTTTAATATGTATTTTAATAACTATATTAAAATAATTTATTTTGTCAGTTTATATATTTAATTTATTCATTTTAAAAACATGATTCTGAGGAGTTCAAAGGTTTCACCAGACTGTCAAAGAGATCTATGACCCAGAAAATGTTAAGGACTTTTGACTTAAAATGTGGTATTATAGCAAGAATGTTGACCTTAGAGCTTAGATTTAGAACAACTTGGGGCAGCTAGGTGGCACAGTGAAGAGAGCACTGATCCTGGAGTCAGGATGACCTGAGTTCAAATCTGAACTCAGACACTTAACATGTCTTAGCTGTGTGACCTTGGTCAAGTCACTTAACCCCAATTGCCCTGCCTCCCCCCCTCCAAAAAGACAAAAACAAACAAACAAAAAATAGACAAGTTGAAATCCTGTCTCTGATATTTAGTAGTGGTATATCTCTAGGCCAATCACCTATGTGCCTCAAACAACTCCTTAGGACATTTCTCCTAAGTTGTAGATAGTTGCAGTCTTTTTGTGGAGGAAATTCCCATACTAGGAATACACCATGGTAATGAATGATGGAACACATAAGTATTGTCGAAAATATTTTGTGGTTTATTTGTGGCTACCAATCATCTTTCCATTATCCATCTGTTAGATTACCCACAACTTTGATTCTTTGGATATTATGGTATTCCAAGATTTTGTCAACTATAGAGTATCCCTGGGATGATGGTATTATTTTTTAATGAATTTTTGTGTCACTATGTAGATTTGGATCATTAAAAAGTCTATATAACTTCACAGATTCATACAGTCAACATTTATCATTCAGTTCTAGGCCTGGTTCATTGTACATCTTCAGTGCCTGTCTTGGATATATAATAACTTAATGGACTGACCATCCAACCATGTCATAATCTAGATTCAACAGAAATTTTTCATCCATTTGGATTTTCCTCTAGAAAGTATTGGGGTTAAACTCTTTTGAGTCCTCAAGGATCTTGTTGAAGAGATTCTGTAATCTTCTGAGGCTTGATCCAGCTGACACATTGTTAATTGCAAATAGGATCATCTGGGGCATCTCAACATCTATAGAGAAAGTCTTGTTCCCTTAAGATCCTGAACAAGGCAGCTTTCATAACAGTGGCAAATGTCATAAGTATAGGTCTCTCTTTTTCATTTATTCTCACTACTCTGGAAGGTAGATGCTATTATTTTCTCCATTTTCCAGTTGAGGAAACTGAGGCAGACAAAGGTTAAGGTGACTTGCCCAGCAGCACACAGCTATCAAATATCTGAGGTCGAGTCTTCCTGACTCCTGGCCCAATGCTCTATCTACTATATCACCTAGCTATTTACATATTAGCTATGTGAACCTAGGCAAGCCACAGTCTCACAGGCAACTTTCTAATGCTATAAATTATAAAGAACCTTCATCACTAGAAGGATTTTCATCATCCAGGAATTCCTAGTACCAATGAAATCACAGGTCCATTTAATCCCTATCTCCCTTGATATTAATAATCATAGTGCTATTGAACAGACTTTTTCTGGGTTGCATTTAACAAGGAATCATTTATGATATTAATAGATTCAAGAAAGTCTTCATTAAAGAGAGCCTTTTAGGGTAAATTTTGTTGTAGCAAGATAAATGACATGAACAAACAATAATTCCAGTGAAATCTTGAATCCCTTCCAGTTTTCAGACAGCAAATTGCTATAGACAACCACTTGTAAGTTTGCTCACTTCTCTTATTTTCATCAAGGATACCAAGGATACCTAAGCAGCTTATTCTTGTGAAGCCATTATAGAAAAGGAAATTAAAACTAATGATGATGATACCTAACTTTTCACTTAACACTTTTTAAAATTGCCATAGCATTTCTCATGTGTCATCTCATGCAAAAAAAAATAGGTATTTGGGTTGGTTGGTAATTATCAGTGTTCTCTTGATCGGAGTTGTAAAATCATATAAGCTTTTATTCTTCTTTTTTTTGGAAAATTTTGGAACTATCTCATAAGGTTAATTCTTCAATGTTTTCAAGACTTTCTCATTTCTAGCACAGATTTCCTCAGAGTATCCTTGGTCTGGTCCTCTAAAGTATCATCCTGACATTATTGATGTTCTTTTAAGTAACATTTTGTACTTCCTCCAGTACTACATTAGAAATTAAGACGTTCATTTCACCTCTGATTATTAGTACAACACATATAAACAATTATAATAAAGTTCTCCATTCTCCATGCAGTTTTTATCCTCCTACCAGTTTTACCTATCAATGTTTTAGGGCTAATACACTTAACTGGGTCTCATGCCAGACTTTCTTAGATTAGTTTTTTGCCTCTATTGCTTTCACCATTATTTGAGGTAAAATTAATTGTAAACATCCACAACCTACCTCCACAGTATTTGAAAAATATGATTGCATTATTATGATTTTTTCCTTTTTCTACTGTTTCTGAATTTGGCAAAAATACTAAGTATTTACTAACTAGAACAGTTAGTTACTGGGCTCTTTTTGGATTCCTTCTAATGGCACTAGCTTTATACCCATTAAACTTTTCAGGAAAAGGTGAAAATAGGTAAAATCTTTGCCCTTTTCCAATTACATTTTTAGCATGACAATTTTTTTTGATAATTCAATCCATTGTTAAACATTTATTAATTAGTACCTACTATGTGCTGGGCATTGTACAAGGTGCTAGTAAGTAGGTCAGTTTGAAGCTAGCACAGCTGTATGCAGTTTCTTCTCAAAGTTTTCCTTTCATCTAATTTGATAAATATTTTGACCTTTGAACTAATTAGTCAATAATTGACTTCATATAGACATTTGACACTGCTATGACTCCCACATCAGTAATGAAAGATTTCTTGTGTAAGCTATAGTCAATATAATTTTATAATTTAATAAGGGTGCTTGGTATTTGGTAATTTAATAATTTTATAAGGGTGCTTGGTATTTGATACCAGCTGTCTTCTTGAAGAAAGTATCCCTGATATATAGGTCTGGAAGCTTCAAGTTTGGTCTCCAAATCTTTGTTCTCTTTCATTTCTTAAAGCTGAACCATAGTTTCCAACCATATATTTTCCAACATAGTTTTTGGCCTTCTTTTCCTGTGTTCACTTCACTGAAATCATTAACTATCAAGTATATATTGACTTCTTTGAGAGGGTATGTAAAGTTCTTCATAGATTTTTGTCTCACTTCATTCTTTGCAATGAATATTAGCATATGAGCTTCATTCGTCTTCCTGGTAATCTTTTTCCTTATACTCATTTTGAGAATTGCAATTGAAATGACCAACTGTCCCACAAAACAATGTTTTGCATCACTTTGGGCAAATGATAAGACTAACTCTGTCAACTCTTTTGCTTCTCCTAGGAGGACCTATAAGACATTCTTCCATTAGCACTGACATTATGTGTCTTCTGTTTTCACTTATCATGAAAATTTTAATTCTGAGCTCATTCAAGCCTTCTAATAATATGTTAATTAATCACATTTGTCACAGAACAAAGATCTCTCATTTGTAGCGCCCAGAGTTGCTAATATTATCTTAAGTTTATATAGCATTTTAAGGTTTATAACGACTTTCTTCATGACTAACAGTCCTATGAAGTAAAAATTTATCTCCTCCTCCCATTTTTATTTTACTTTATTTTAAAACAAATATTATTGATGTCTTTTTAATGTCATCCAAATTTCCCTTTTTATTCTGCCCCTCCCATTCCCAAGGAGTCATCCCATAAAATATTTTTTTCAAAGAAAAAGAGGAAGAAAGGAAAAAATCAACATAACCAATCTATAAATATTTTTTAATCTGAAAATATTGCCTCTTTTACTAGTGAGAAAACTGAAGCTCTGAGAAATTAGACAACCTGCCCCTGGTAGCATAGGCAAAAAGTATTTGAGGTAGAATTTGAACTTATCTTTTCCCTCTTATTCCCAACGAATATCCTTCAATCTACACTGGCTCACCTCTTAAGTTAACATTTTTGTTTGTCTAAAAACATGCAACACAGCATTGCTTCATTTTTTTAAACCTTTACACCACCCATTTGGGGAGTACATGGGAGATATACAAGGTTGGGGGACATTTTGTGTTTTCCTTCATTTTATGAGTTGCTATGATTGTGAATCTCAAAATACTTGGCTCCACTAGTTCTCTGCTAGTAGATGTAGTCAATTACTGGGGCAAAACCCCAGATCAAACCTTATAAAATGAAATAGTCCTTAAGAAGTAAGAGTCAGTGCCATGCCACCAAGAGTCTTCCCAGTAGGATTTTATGAAATATTTGACTTACAGTGAAAAGAAAAAGAAAAATATATGTATATGGAACATCATTGAACTAACCAATTAAAATTTAAAAATCTTTTTTTCAGTTCTCTTCTTAGTTTTACCTTCAGAATTATCATTGTTAAGAAATATAGACATCTCTTCTGAGAGAAGACATGAGCTTAGCCCTCTTTTCCAAATTTCCCTTTCACTTAACTTGACTGGCTCTAGTCTTATCAATGCTTCTCAGAAACATGAAGGTCAAAAAACATTATCTAATCTGTCCAAACATATCCCAAGCATATAAAGGATTAAAAGAAAAGATTATCCTGCATAATGCTATAACAGCTGACTCTTAATAAAAGAACTTAAATAAAAAATATCTTGATGGCCCAAAGGGTTTAGATGAAACTAACAAACTGAAATTCAGTAGGATTAAATGGAAAGTACTGCAGTTGGGTTCAAAAATTCAGTTGCACAAGTACAAGGTTGGGGACAGAGTTAGAAAAAAGTTGATTTAAAAATTACCTAGATGTCTTAGTATACCACAGGCTTTATAGGAAGCAATAGTGTGGCAAGGTAACCAAAAAAAAAATTAACGTAAATCTAAGATTACATTGATGGAAGCGTGTTGTCCAAAATGAAGAGATAGTTTCATCTGACCAGCTATCTACTGGTCAGAACATACATTGAGAGCTATATCCAAATCTAGATGTCATATTTTAGGAATTATTTTGATTAGCTCAAATGTATTCCCAAATGGATGACCAGATGGGGAGAAATGCTATCATGAATATAAACAAAGATTTCTACCCTGAAAAAGAGACTACTTATTAGTAACATTATAGTTGCCTTCCACAATCTGAAGGACTATCATGTGGAGAACAGGTGAGACCCCCCTACATGCCTGAGAAAAGAAATGAGGTCAATGGATGGTAGTCCCAGCATGTCAGATTCTGACTTAATAGAAAAAAAATTAGCCCCAACAATTAAAGCTCTCATCAATAAAATGAGCTAAATTTTAGTAAAGAATTAGTTCTTTGTCATTTGGCATTCTTAAATAGACAGAATAACAACTTGCTAAAGATATTGAAGAGGAATTCAGGCAACTGGGTAATAGTCAGGCTGGAAGTTATGGTAGAAAGAAGATATTATCTGCAGTTAGGAAGATCTAGAGTCTAATTCTACCTCTGATAATTATTATGAGCAGCAATGTGCACACCACTGAACCTCTCTGGGCCTTAATTTCCTCATCTACAAAATAGGGATGTTACCTTACTACTCCCTTCACAGAGTTGTTTTGAGGTTCATGCATGTTAGGGAATAAAGTGCTGAGTAAACATAGAAGCACTATCTCAATCAAGAATCAATCAAACATTTAGTAATCACCTACTATGTACCAGGTACTGTGCGAAGCACTGAAACTGCTTATCATCCTCTTCCTCATCATATGACATCGGGGTGACATTGGAACTTGACTCTCCTGGGATTCTGGTAATCTAGAATTCCCTCCCTTAGAATCATCATAAATATACCAAAATTGCCACTAGTCTCCTAGGAACACATAAAAGTAGCTTGGCTGCAATGAAAAACATGCTCCTGAGGATCACATTGGAGTTGATATCCCCTTGGGAGCCTCTTTGCTCTGCTCTACTGATAGAAAACAGAACCATGTTCCTCACCATTTCACAAATGTATGGTGCAGTGCACATATATGGTGAGGGTTCAGCAAAAACTAACATCTTATTATTGAAATAATGTGGCACAATACAGAAGTAGCATAACTACTCACTTATGATAAACAGAGTTTGATAAACAACATGCATTCATTCATTAAGCAAATCTATGGAATTCCTATTCTGTATAAGGCACAGTGCTAGGTACCATATGGGATAATAGAGAGGTGAATAAAATTCCATAACTATCCTCCTGGTGCCTATAATTTAATCAAGAAGAGAAGACAGTGTCCTGTATATGATAAGAGATTAATAAATATTTGTTGAATCCAATTTAATTGAATTCACAAGGTTAGAAATAGGTAAAATGGTGAGACAAGTTATTTTGAATGCTATAAGGGTCTTAAAACCAAAATACTGTGGGAGTTCAGAGATTGTCCATTTTCAGTTATTAGTGAGGACTTCATGAAAATGGTGGCATTTGAGCTAGGCCTTGGAGGAGGGATAGAATTCCAATGAAAAAATTCAATGCAAGAGAAAAGCATTCTATCTAGAGAGAACATCATGGATAAAATGATAGAAGTGGGAAGGTACATACTAGAAGTACTCCATTTTATCTGGACTTTGCTAACATGAATACTCTACTGATGTCTCTTCTCTCTCATTCATTATCTCATTCATTCCTTCTCCATTCTGGATTCCCCTCTGGTCATGATCAGACAAAGCTGCATAGCCTGCTAGTATAGAATACTGTACCTTTGGTTCCCAGAGTGATTGACATGTTCCTTTACACATCAGTCCCTTAAAAAAATGACCACTGTAACTTTTCTTCCTGTAACAAATAGGGTGAGTATGTATGCACAAATGTGCATGTGTGTGCACGTGTGTGTGTGTGTGTGTGTGTGTGTGTGTGTGTGTGTGAAGTAGGGAAATTGGGATCATTCATTTGGGTAAATTATAGTAAACATATGAAATGTGCCAACTCCATACAGAGATTTTGGCAGTGTAAAGACAGAGGCAAGATTATGTTTTCTCCATGTGAGGCAGAGGAGGGACAATGCTGTCTGTCTCTTCTCCAAACAATTTTGGCAGCTGAAGGACCACCTTAAAGAATTTACATCATTGGATGAGAGAAAGTGTGTAGTCACTGAAACAGCTGCCTGCTGAAGTCTGACCCACCTGCATTGCATCGGCTCAAAACTGACAATTCAAATTGGAAGGAAGATGGACTTTCAAAATCTGGCAAACAAGGACATGTACAAAACCAGGAGGAAATTTTAAAGCTTCCAGGGAGAACAGAGCCTGACCCCAGAAGGATGGGAGAACAACAATGAATCACATTTCTAAAAAACCTCAAAAAATTCAGGTGCAAAGTTTGGAAGTTTTATTTTATTGTTATTTTCCAGACAGGATTTTTTATTATGGGTTTGTACAGTCAATGTTAGTGACAAAATGTGGAGATCTTTCCTATTTATAAAACATCAAATGTGCTGAATCTGTAGTCTGAGGCCCTGAGTTCAAATACCAAATGTGCTACTTACTGCCCATATGACCTTGAATAAGTCACTTAACATTTATGGACTTTAGTTTTCTTACCTGTAAAATGAAGGGTTGGACAAGATCAGGGAACAGCAAACTACAGACATGTTAAAAGTATAAAAACCATTCACAGTGGGACATAAATCCAGGAAGTAGGTAGATTTGACCTTCAGGTTGCAGTTTGCTGACCCCTGGACAAGATGACCTCTAAGGACTCTTCCAGCTGTAAAATTTATGATCATATGACTATACTTAGGAATCAAACCTCATAGTACAGAAGAAAGAATAGTAGACTAGGAATTTGGAATGATAGGTTCAAATTCATCCTGTGCCATTTATAAGCTGTTAACATAGAGTACCAGGCCTGGAGTCAGGAATGCCTCAGTTCATGCATTCAGACAAGTATTATTGTATGACCCTGGGAAAGTCACTTAAACCTGTTTGCCACTTAAACCTGTTCAGTTTCCTCATTTATAAAGTGAGCTGGAGAAGGAAGTAGCAAAATATTCCAGTATCTTTGCCAAGAAAGTTCCAAATGGTGTCACGAAAAGTCCAACATGAATGAAACAACTGAAAAACAACTTTTAATAACTTGCTTAATCCCTCTAAGACTCAGTTTCCCCCTTGTGAAATGAGAAAGTTGAACTCAGTGGCCTCTAAGGTCTGATTCTTTCACCATAAATTATGAACAGATTCATACCTTTCTTAAAGAAGAACTTTTTTCCCCATAAATTTCCCTTTTAGGATCCTATTCAAAAGGATTAAAGGAAAGAAGGGAAAGAGGAGAAACTGCCTTTGATAAAGATGAAAAAAAAATTCATTTCCATTTTCTTTACAAACTGATTGAGCCAACATAGTTTTGAACAGTCATAACAGGCTGATCTTCCACTCCCACCTCCCCATTCTAAACACTCACTTTAGTATTTTAAAAATGCAAAACAAAACCTGGAGATTTAATGGGCTCTAAGCTCTCCACAGGATCAGCCTCATAGCAGTTGTGACTCCACACCCATTCCAAAGAAGCACACCCATAAACACAGGCAGGAAGGGGACTCCTTGAAACATAACAACAAAACAGCCATTTAGCAAGAAGGTGGCCCTTGTCCATGACCCCTGATTCAGTGATTATCAAGGGAAACAAGTAGAGTATTAGCAAGCTCATGCTATCTTTCATCACTTTTCATGTGGTGATAAGCCTGAGAGAGTGAATATTGATGCATGCTAAAAAATATCTGGACCTAACATATTTGGCTGGAAATAGTTGAAATGGGTATTTTTGGAGAAATAGTTATTAAAAGAAAATGTTAAGTTTAGAAGGGAATTTGCTATTTCAGGTTGTTTCGATTTATAGCCCTATTATGGTCACTACGGCTGATGTAGTTATAGAAGCTAGGGAGAGGGGAAACACACAAATCTTTGAAAAGTTTTCTTTTTAAATAAGAAACATATGATTTTCTTGACTCATCTCTATTTTAAAACCAAAAGTACATATTACCCATTTAGTACAAAGACAGATCACTGCAGACACGGACTTTCCAGTGAGCCTTCATTCTAAAGACTAGGACTGGGTAATGAGCACAGATAACTGGACAGCTACAGGTCAAATCAATAGTTCTGAGTATTTACTGTAATCTTAGTTTAGGAAAGAAATAGGCATGTAAGGATAAACCAAAGTGAGGACTTCAACTTTCTGGGTTTTTTTTTAATAAAGGATTGCTTGGAAATAAATGAAACTGGAGGATTGCCTGAGGTTTATGGGAGTCTAATATAGGCAATATGGGATAATCTGGAGTCAGATTATGAAAGGAATTTAAATACTAAAAGGAGAAGTGTGTATTTTACCACAATGGCACAACTAGGTGACACAGTGTATAGAAAATTGGGCCTGGAGTCAGTAAGTCTCATCTTCCTGAGTTCAAATCTGGTCTCAGACACTTACTACCTATGTGACCCTGGATAGGTCACTGAACCATGTTTGCCTCAGTTTCCTCACCTGTAAAATGAGCTGGGGAAGGAAATAGCTAACTACTCCAGTATCTTTGCCAAGAAAACCCCAAATGGGGTCATGAAGTCAGACACAACTGAAAAATGACTGAACAACAATGGAAGTGCCTGGAGTTTCATAAATCAGGGCAGGGCAAGGTCATATAATTCCTTTAGGAATATCACTGTAGTAGCTGCCGGGGGGATGGACTAAAGAAAGGAGGGACTTGAGGCAGAGTGTCCTAAGAGGATGCTATGGCAAGCATCTAGGAAAGAGATGCTGAGGTCCTGAATTAAGGTACTAACTGTATGATTGGGGAGACAAGGGGAAGGATGAAAGAAATATTGTAAAGCTAGAATAAATTGTCAGTTGATTGGCTTTGGGCATAAGAGGGAGTGAGGAGTCAAAGACATCTGACTGAAAATATCGTGATATACTCAATAGTATTAGGGTATCTTGGAAGAGGGGTAATTTGGGGGTAAAGTAAAGTGAGTTCTGGTTTTAAACATTTTTATTATTAAATTTTATTTTTAATTTATGGAATAAAACAAGTATTTCCATAACACGTACAATTAAAAAAGATGATTGCTACATTTAAGATGCCTGTGGGACATAAAGGTGAATATATCCACTGACCAGTTGATAATGTGGGACTTGAGCTCAGGAGAGATATATACAGATCTATAAAGATGGTGACCAAACATATGAAAATTGATAAGATCAAGAGGGATAGTAGAGAGACAAAAGAAAATAGGCCCCAGGGTAGAGACATGGGATACCCTCACTGTTTGGAGGTGGCATATAAATTATGAACCACCTAAGGAAACTGAGAAGGAACAGTTAGATAAGGACTAAAGAGGACCAAGAGAGCTTCTGTCATGAAAATCCAGAAAGGAGAAAGTGTTCAGGGTGATAGAGTGGTCAACAGAGTCATGCACAGAAGTCAAGAAGATAAAGTCCATCAAATTTAGCCATTAAGAAATCATGGGTGGGGCGGCTAGGTGGTGCAGTGAGTAGAGCGTCAGCCCTGGAGTCAGAAGGACCTGAGTTTGGATCTGGCCTCAGACACATCGCACACACTTATCACACACACAAACAAAAACCTAGCCGTGTGACCTTGGGCAAGTTACTTAACCCCAATTGCCCTCCAAAAAGCAAAAACATAAATAAATAGATAAAAAATCATGGGTAAAGAAAACAGTTTCAATTGAGTGATAAAGTGAACATCCAGGTTGACGCTCCCATAACATTTTGCAATTCTATTATTGTACTTTAACCATATCAGTGATTTCTGGGAACATCAATGACAAAATCTCTCAAACCATCAGATCCTGGGTATCCTGAAATCAATTATGCTCTCTGTTTTAGGCTTTTAGGTATCCAAACCCTCCCTTCCCCATGAATCTTGGACTTTTAAGTCCAACCTAATTTCAGAGGTGTAGTAAGGAACAGAGGGACCTTAAATGTCTGTATGCTGTGCCTGCCTGGTTAGAGATATTTTTCTTTTTCCACATTTTCCCCAATGAAAATTGGCAGTATCTGGTTAGAAGGTACCCACAGTGACCGAATAAGTAATTTGTTAGTGGAAAGAGAACTCCTTTCATAATCCAGAGGATCTTCACTCCATTAGATTTGCTAATCTGTGTGACTTTAACAAACCTTTCTTGATCTCAGTTTCTTCATCTGTAGAGTGATGGGGTTGAAGTAATGACCTTTAACATCCCTTCTAGGTCCTAATTTGTGGTCCTTTACTGAATTAGGAATAATAGAATGAGTTCTTTGAGAGCATGGACCATGTTTTTGCCCTTTTTTTGTATCTCTATTACTTAGCACAGTCTCTGACACATAGGAGTGGTTTGACTGACCAAACAATAAGAAGCTCACCTATTCTATTTATATCCTCATGATATCAATAAAAATAGAGGAAGAGTTCCATCACATTGAGTTGAGATCCTATGGTAAATTTATGGGAGACCACCAGTAGCATAGTGTGGGCAAGCATGGATAGGTTCAGATATGTATTCTTGAAAGCAATACACACATTGATGAGATCAGAGACCCATGTAAATACCTGAGTATTTAAGATGAAGTCAAAATCCAGGATTTACCTATCTCATTCATGATTCCTACTTACTTTTATGATTAACTTTTGTATATTAATTATAGGAGTCTGGCAAATTGGCAGTTCCGGACTCTGAGGGAAGAATCAAGAATCTTGATACAAATGAGCATATTGGTCCACAGTATTGTTATGTATTTAGTGTTGCTCATTTGCACTAAGAAAAGACCTGTGAAAATCTTATCTATAAGGTTATATCATACACAGCACGGTATCACATATTAGGAAGGAGATGAACTTCTATTCACTTTGAGTGAATACAAATAGTTTGAGGTTTACGTTTTCCAAGGCAAGTCAAGAGACTTGTCCTAATGTCTATCCCTCCAAGCCACCTTAGTTTCAGAGAACCAAGAGTACTAGAATTCAAGGCTGAAAATAATCTGGCTATTCAAAATGGTGAGGAGGGGCTTTCCCCCCATTTCTCTGCCTAATTAATTTTCTGGAGTATATGCTATAAAGTATATAAACTCTCTCTTATACTTTTAACTTATGGGTGTTTATATAAAGCAAAATAGCCTTAAACACACACACACACACACACATACACACACACACACAAAGCTAGTGTGTGAACAAGAACCTCAGAGACAGATGGGACTACAGCAAACACATTTGGCCTGTTGCAACACATGCTTTCATCTTTAAGAAACTGCTATATAACTCATATGATGTATTCAGCTCCAATTCAGCCCAGATCAAGCTGCAAAGCCTTGGCAATGATTGATTATAGGATGATTGCTCATCTACCCAGCATATGACATTTCCACTCATAAATCTCCTTTCTTTTTGAATACAGTAATCATATTCCTTTCATCACATGTTTATCATCTGGAGGTTGCCCCAGTTATCTGTTTGGTACAGGTCTACTCCCTAGCTTCTAGGATTGTTAGATTTTATCATCTTCTATGCAAACTGGGCTTGGCATGTTCTTTAAGCTAAACATCAAAGGGAAAATAAATATAGGAACTTGTTTTCTGTGGGATAATATCTTGATATTATGTACAGCTAGACAATTGCCTGAATAGTTATTAGGGATGTGAATTTTGCCATTTTTTTTCAAAATGTGGATTTTATGCATGTGAATATTTGATCTGTGTCCTTCAAGAGACAGGAAGTCATTGGTGCACCTCAACATTATCTTACCACTTAAGTGTTATATGAATAGCAATTTCTTGATAATTTGTTTCTTTAATTTGAATGGGGATGGGGCAAAGCACTAGATGTAGTGATGTCATTTAAATGCTTCTGTAGATAAATTTGCAATGAGTGATTGTTTTTTGGCTGAAGAGAAAATGGATAAATCACTGTCTGACTTTAGTCAGAACAGAAGGAAATGTGCATTTGGAGGTTTTATAGCAGTCCAAGAATGGTGAGATTTGATGTTCACTCAGTTTATGATTCAAGAGATAACCAAAACTGAATTAATAATATTTCCCCTTAATCTCTCTCTTCCTGACTTTATTATAGTCAAGGATACAATCATCCTCCCAGTCATGTAGTCTCACAACCTAGGTGTCAACCTATACTCCTTACTCTCTCTCTCACTTAATCAGTCATCAAATCCAGTCATTTCTACCTCAGTAATATCTCTCATATATATCCTTTCCTTTGACATTGCCACCACCTTGGTGCAGGCTTTCATACTGACATGATTGAAAACAGCTTGCTAGTTGGTCTCCCTGACTCCAGTGTCTCCCTACTCCAAACTAACCACCATTCAGTCGTCAAATTGATCTTCCAAAGTACAGACCTGACTATATCAACCCCCTCTTCCATCCCCCAATTCAATAAACACTAGTGGCTCACTATACCTCCAGGATGAAATAAAAAGTCCTCTGTCATTCAAAGTCCTTCATATCCAGGTCCCTTCCTATATTTCCAAACTTCTTACACTTTAATCAACTCTGCAAACTCTGTAGTGAAAGGGCACCCATCTCCTTGCTGTTCCTCACACAAGACAATCCATCTCCCAACTCTGGATATGTTCAGGGACAGTTTTCCCATGATAAATCTCTCCCTCTTTGTTTCCACCTCCTGACTTCCCTGATTCCTTGAGTCCCAGGTAAAGTACCATAGCCTACAAGAGGTCTTTCCCAAACCTCCTCAAATGCTAGTGCTTTCCCTCTGCCTGGTCCATTGTCTCCAATTTAATCTGTTTTTATTGTGTTTGCACATGGTTATTCAAATGTTGTCTCTGCCATTAGACACTGAGCACCTTGAGGGAAGAGACCGTCATTTATCTTTCTTTGTATTGTCAATACTTAGTACAGTGCCTGGAATATAGTAAACATTTAATAAATGCTTATTGACTTGAGGAGATCCATATTTGATTTCCAATTTCTTTCTCAGACTAGTTTGGACTATATCATTAAGGAAAGAGCCAATGTCTCCTAGATGGAACAGTGCTGGATTTGGTGTCAGAAAACCTAGATTCAAACCCCATATATTCCACCATTTGCTATTTATGGGAGCCTGAGAAAATAACTTCACCTCTCTTTGAATCATCTTCCTCACCTTTAAAATGAGAGAGTTTCACTAGATGGCTTATGAGATATTCTTTCTCATTTTCAAGTTATGATCTTATGCTATGTTTTTCTCGTGTTTGAAGGTGTATATGTCATGTCAGTTGAAAGAACTGGGCATGTTTAACCTGGAGAAGAAAAGATTTTGAGTGAGGGGAAGGAGTAATAATGATAACTGTTTTCAAGTATTTTAAGGGCTGTCATGTGATAGAGGGATTAGATATACTCTATTTGGTCTCAAAGGACAAAACTAGAAGCAGTAGGTAGAAGCTACATGAGTAGATTTTAGATGCATGGGAGAGGGAGGCACTAACAAAGAACACTAAAAGAGGAAGGGGCTGCCTCTGAAGGTAATGATCTCCATATCATTGTTGGTCTTCAAGAGCAGACTGAATGAATGTTATGGGGGCAGGACCATAGGGATTCCTGGAACCAGGTAGAGCAAATCATTTCTGAGATCCCTTCTAACTAAGATTCTGTGATTCTCTGACTTGAAATCTATCGGAAATATCACTACCACCATCAACTGATCTTAAATGACCCTTCCCTCGCTATAGAAGTATAGAACTCACAAAAGGCCAAAAGAATTCCTTGAGATCACACGTAGAGGCAAGGGTATGAGTTGAATAAGACTAGATGATTATCTAAAAAAAATAAATGAAGAGGGTGAGAAAGAGGAATGCACTGGGAGAAGGGAGAGGTAAAATGGGATAAGTTATTTGACATAAATGAGGCATGAAAGAGCTCTTATAATGGAGGTGAAGATGAGGACTATATGAACCTTACTCTCACTGGAATTAGCTCAGTGAGGAAATAACATACAAGTTCAGCTAGGTATAGAAATCTATTTTACCATACAGGAAAATATGAGGGGAAGAGGACAGAAGGTGTGGGAATGGGGAGGAGGTTGCTGATAAGAGGGAAAATGGGTTGAGGGAGGCAAAAGTCAGAAACAAAACATTTTTTAGACAGAGTGAAAGAAAAGAAAAAGAGGGTAGGATAAATAGAAATGGGGAAAATAGGATGGAGGGAAACATAATCATAACTGAAAAAAATATATAGCAAGTTTCTCTAATAAAGAGAAACTTGCTATATTCTCATTTCTCACATATATAGAGAACTGAATCAAATTTATAGAAATAAGTGTCTTTGCTCAGTTGATAAATGATCAAAGGATATGAATGGGCAGTTTTCAGATGACGTAATCAAAGTAGTCATGGAAAAAATGCTCTAAATCACTATTGATTAGAGTAATGCAAATTAAAACAACTCTGAGCTACGACCCTACACCTATCAGATTGGCTAATATGACAGAAAAGGAAAATGAAAAATGTGGGAGGGGATGTGGGAAAATTGAAACACTAATGCACTGTTAGTGAAGCTGTATGCTGATTCAGTCATTCTGTAGAACATTTTGGAACCATGCCCAACGGGCTATATAACCATGCATGCCCCTCTGGTGCAGCAGTATGACTATTATGCTGTGTTAGTATCCCAAAGAGATAAAAAAAAAAAGGAAAAGGAACTATATGTAAAAAAGTATTTACATTAGCTCTTTTAGTGGTGGCAAAGAATTGGAAACTGAGAGGAGATCCATTAATTGGGGTCAGGGTAAACAAGTTGTTGCATATGACTATCATGGAATGCTATCATGCTATAAGAAATGACAGGCAGGATGCTCTCAGGAATACCTGGAAAGACTTACATGAACTAATGCAAAGTGAAATGAGCAGAACTGGGAGAATATTGTATACAATAATAGCAATATTTTATGGGAATCAGCTTGGCTATTCTCAGCAATGCCATCATCTAAGACAATTCCAAAGGACTTATGGTGAAAATGCTATCCATCTTCAGAGAAAGAACTGGTGGAGTATAAATGCAGATTGAAGCACATTTTTCCTTTACTTTTTAAAATTTTTCTTCTTTTTTTGTCTGTGTTTTCTTTCATAACACGACTACCATGGAAATATGTTTTGCATGACTGCGCATGTATAACCTGTATCAAATTGCTTACCTTATCAATGTGGGGAGAGGAGTGAAGAGGAAGGGAGGGAGAAATCTGGAACTCAAAAAAATTTTAAAAGAAATGCTAAAAATTGTTTTTTATGTGTGTAATTGGGGAAAAATAAAATATTACATTAAAAATAATTCCTTCAACATGAAAATACTTGTGGCTAAAAAGGACAAGAATAAGGCATAACCTTGTGAGTCAAAAGAAAGATGCTAAAGATTAAACAAAGCTATTAACAATTTCTGGAGTTGTCAGTTAAGGCTTCTCTGCCTCTTCTTCAAAGCCTTTCCTACCTCCCTGGACCTCCTTGATTACTTCTTCTTACAGTATTTGTTTTTACAATATATTGAAATTCAATTGGCACTGTACATGTTTTTTTTTTTTTTTGCTTTTTGGAGGGCAATTGGGGTTAAGTGACTTGCCCAAGGTCACACCACTAGTTTCTGTGGTAAATGTCTAAGACCAGATTTGAACTCAGGTACTCCTGACTCTAGGGTCAGTACTCTATTCACTGCGCCACCCAGCTGCCCCATGTTTTCTTTTTACATATATACATATATGTGTGTGTGTATGTGTGTGTATGTATGTATATGTAGGTAGAAAGATAGATAATGTCCAAGTCTCTGATTTTGCAAGCCTTTTAGAATCAAAATTCATATGTCTTTTGTGAACTTGGCACCAACCACAGAGTTCTAATTGAAATAGGGACTGATTAATGTTTGCTGTGCAGATGATGATGATGGCAAATATCAAAGGAACATAGATTTAGATGTCAAAAGAATCTTAGGCTATCACTCTTCGCAGATGATATGATGATATACTTAGAGAATCCTAGAGAATCAAGTAAAAAACTACTAGAGACAATAAATAAATTTGGCAAAGTTGCAGGATATAAAATAAACCCACATAAATCCTCAGCATTCCTGTACATCTCTAATGAAACTCAACAGCAAGAGATAGAAAGAGAAATCCCATTTAAAGTCACTGTAGACATTATAAAATATTTGGGAATCTACTTGCCAAAACAAACCCAGAATCTATATGATCACAACTACAAAACACTTCTCACACAAATAAAAACAGATCTAAATAGTTGGGAAAATATCAATTGCTCGTGGCTGGGTCGAGCTAATATAATAAAAATGACAATTTTACCCAAACTAAACTATATATTTAGTGCCATGCCAATCAATTTACCAAAAAACTACTTTCTAGAGTTAGACAAAATAATAACAAAATTTATTTGGAAAAACAAACGGTCTAGAATATCAAGGGAATTAATGAAAAGAAATGCTAGGGAAGGTGGACTAGCTATGCCAGATCTTAATCTGTATTATACAGCAGCAGGCATCAAAACTGCTTGGTACTGGCAGAGGTGTAGAGTAGTGGATCAATGGAATAGATTAGGTGCAGGAGACCCAGCAGTTAATGAATATAGCAATCTATTGTTCGATAAAACCAAAGACCCCAGTTTTTGGGATAAGAATGCACTATTTGACAAAAACTGCTGGGAAAACTGGAACACAGTATGGCAGAAACTGGGCATAGACCATTATCTAACACCATATACCAAAATCAAGTCCAAATGGGTGCATGATCTAGGTGTAAAGGATGATACTGTAAGCAATTTGGGAAAGCAAGGAATAGTTTACCTGACAGATCTGTGGAGAGGGGAAGACTTTAGGACCAAACAAGAATTAGAGAGCATTATAAAATGCAAAATGGATAATTTTGATTACATTAAATTGAAAAGCTTCTGTACAAACAAAGCCAATATAACCAAGATCAAGAGGGAGGTGGGAAATTGGGAAAGAATTTTTACAACTATGTCTCTGATAAAGGACTCATTTCTAAAATTTACAGAGAATTGAGTCAAATCTATATGAATACAAGTCATTCCCCAATTGATAAGTGGTAAAAGGATATGAACAGGAAGTTTTCAGAGAAAGAAATTAAAGATATCTATAAGCATATGAAGAAATGCTCTAAATCACTATTAATTAGAGAAATGCAAATCAAAACAACTCTGAGATACCACATCCCTCCAGTCAGATTGGCTAAGATGACAAAACAAAAAAGTGACAAATGCTGGAGAGGATATGGACAAATTGGAACACTAATACATTGCTGGTGGAGTTGTGAACTTATCCAACCATTCTGGAGAGCAATCTGGAATTATGCCCAAAGGATTATAAATAATTTCATACCCTTTGACCCAGCCATACCACTTCTAGGGTTATATCCCAAAGAGATCATAGAAGTGGGAGGAAGACCCATATGTACAAAAATATTTTTAGCAGCCCTTTTTGTGGTTGCAAAGAATTGGAAACTGAAGGAGTGCCCACCAATTGGGGAATGGCTAAACAAGTTGTGGTATATGAATGTAATGGAATATTATTGTGCTATAAGAAATGAAGAGGTGACGGATTTCATAATTACCTGGAGAGACTTATACAAACTGATGCTGAGCAAGAAGAGTAGAATCAGAAGAAATCTGTATACAATCACAGACATACCATATCTGTGATGACCAACTATGACAGACTGGACTCTTTTCAGCAATGCAGTGATATAAGTTAATCCCGAAAGACTCAAGAAAGTGAGAAATGCGCCATCCAGAGATATAACTAGAAAGAACTGAACCTGAATCCTGATGGAAGCAAACTAAATGATCTTGTTCTTTTCATTGTTTGGTTTTATTTCTTCCTTACCATCTTTCATCCCACCTAGTACAATACGCCTTTGTAATTGGAATAATGTCTAATATGAATGCATTTGCAGATCATATACTGGACTATATGCTGTCGTGTGGGGAGGGGGGAGGGAAGTAAAGGAAATTTGAACATCAAGGAACTATGGAATTGAAACTTGTTAACTGAAACTAAACTAATAAATTAATTTAAAAAAAAAGAATCTTAGGAGTGCATTTCTACCAATGCTCACATTTTCCCAATGAAGAAACTGAGATCTAGAGAGATGATTTTCCCAAGATCGCACTTATAATAAATGGCAAAGCCACATCTAGCATTCTTTCTTGTATATTCTCCCATCATGATAGGATTCAGTGGCTCACTATTAATTCTCAGAAGAAAATTCTATGCAGTTCCACAGAAGTGTAGGTTTTCATATTTCTTTTTGGTACACTTAAAGTATCACTAGTGCTATACTTTAAATAAAGCTGTTCTGAATAAAGAAAAGCATTGCCAAAGAGAGGTCCTCTAATGAAACATCAGGATTATCCATTCATCTCATAAATCAGGTTTCCTGTTTCCTAGTCATCTGCCTCTAAACTTCTGTACAAGAAATTTTTCTGGGCAACTGTTTTGTTCTATGACCAATTGTTAATAATGACTACATAATAATATATTGTTGGGGGGAGAATTGTTGCCCCTAAATGCATTTTTAATAATTTTATTTCTTTAGGTAACAAAAAATATTTTCTCTCCCTCCATCTATTTAATTGGAAATTAAATTCCATCTATTTAAATGGAAAAAAATTTTAAAATATTTAAAATATTTGTAATAAATATGCATAGTTAAATAAAACAAAAATTCCCATTGGCCATCCTAAAAATCTATGTTTCATTCTATACTGTGCATCCACCACCTCTCTATTAGGAAGTGGATAGCATGCTTCATTATCAGTCCTCTAGAGTCCTAGATGATTATTGTATTGATCAGAGTTCTTATAGCTTTCAAAGTTGTCTATTTTTTACAGTATTGTCTTTACTGCATAAATTATTCTTCTGCTTCTATTCATTCCATTCATCAGTTCATATAAGCCTTCAAAACTGTTCATTTTTATAATATTGATGTTATAAATTCTTCCTATGGTTCTGCTCACTTAGCTCTACATCAGTTCATACAAGCCTTTGTGTTTCTTTACAAAATCATATTTTTATCTCATCTAAAACAAAACAGTATCCAGTCATACATGCTACAGTCTGGTCAACTCTTTCTGCATTGATGAGAAATAACTGACATAAATATTTTTGTACATAAAAGACCTTTTCCCCCTTTTTTTTAACTCTTTGGAATATAAACCTAACTTGATCAAAGAGAATTAATTGCTTAGTAAATTTTATCTATAATTTCAAATGGCTCTCTAGGTTAGTTGGACCCATCAACAACTCCAACAATGATGCATCAGTGCTCCTGTTTCCTCTACCCCCTCGAAAATTTGTCACTTTCTTTTCTTGTTGTCATCTTTGTCAATCTGATAGGTATAAAGTAGACCCTCATATTTGCTTTAATTTGCATTTCTCTATTTATTAGTAAATTTCAGCTTTTTTTTCCCATGTGGCTACGGATAATCGGGGCTTCCTCCTTCACCGCTTGTTCATATCTTTAAACTATTTATGAATTAAGGAATAATTTTTATTCTATAAATGTGAATCAGTTCTTTATATATCTTAGAAATGAAAACTTTAGCAGACAGATTTACTCCAAAGATTTTTTCCTAGAGAGTTGTTTCCCCCTTAATCTTAATTGTATTAGATCTTTGTGCAAAAAAAGGCATTTTTTTATTATATGTAATCAAAATCATCCACTTATCTTCTGTGATCTTCAGTGTTCCTCTTTGGGTCATGAATTCTTTCTTTTTCTATAGATCCAATAGGTAAGTTTTCCTTGTTCTAATTTCAGGGATAAAACAAGGCACCCATTGTCACCATTTCTATTGGACACAGTACTAGAAATGCTAGTTATGACCATAAGAAAATAAAAACAAATTGAGGAAATAAATATAATTAAACAAGAAACAAAATTTTCACTGTTTGCAGATGATAATATACTTAAAAGTTTCTAGATAATCAACTAAAATTAATTGAAATAGGCAATAATTTCAGCAAAGTTGAAGATTATAAAATAAATCCACAAAAAGTCATCAGTATTTCTGCATAGTACAATAAAATAAGAAAACTAGGAAGAAAAATTTTATTTAAAATGACTCCAGAATATATAAAATACTTGGGAGTCTATAGTGCACAACAATAACTACATTACTTCAACTACAATACACTGGTAACATGAAGACAAACCTAAAGAGGAGAAATATCAGATATTCATGTGTAGTCAATATAATAAAAATAATATGAACTAGTTTATTTATCTAATGCCAAACCAATAAAATTATAGGATTAGTGTGTATGCATATATGTATATGTATGTATATATGTAGATGTATGTACATATGTGTGTATACATCTGTGTATGATTATATATATAATTTATATGAAGGTTCAAAAGGTCAAGAATCTCAAGAGGAATAATGGAAGTAACAAGAACTAAAGCAGCCTTCCCCACCTTTACCCCTGCCCTTTCTAGGTCTCAAACAGATCTCAAAGGAGCAATTTTTAAACAATTTGATATTGGAGAAGAAATAGATCAATCAATTGAACAGATTAGGCATGCAAAATTCAGAGAAAAAAAACTCAGAAGCCTAATGTTCAATAAACACAAAGATTCAAGTTAATGAGATAAGGACTTACTGTCTGAGAAAATTGCTAAAACAATTAGACAACTGTATAGAAGAAATTATATTTAGACCAACATCTCACACCTTATGCCAAGATAATCTCCAAAAGAAAAATGCCTTAAAATAAAAAGTTACACTTTAAATACATTTTTAACATTTCTTTAAACTATTTGTAATCCCTAGAAACCAGAAATAAAGTCAGGATGAGTTAATGGGAAGAGAAATTATACAAGCATACAAAGACTGGCTGTTTTTAATCATATCTTCTCCCCTTCAAATTATATTGTCCTAAATTTAAGGACAACTCAAATGGATCATACCCAATCAATAATCTGATAAGTTTGTAGATTTCTCGTCTTTTTCCCTATCCTAATAACCATATAAACAATTTTGTAGACACCAACACCAGTCCATCAATCAGGCCTAACCAGAAAGGTTACCTGATCATCCTTTGGTGTCTTTTTTGAAAAAACTATCCATTGTGAAAAAGTATTAATATAAATAAACCAGGAGAAATGGAAGAAGAAGAAGGAAAAAAGAAACAACTGATCTCAGCTGCCCAAGAATAAAAATTGATTTGGATCATCAAAGGGAAAGTAATCAAATCAACTAAGTCTAGGCCAGCATACAAAATCATTTGTGTTAGGAAAGATCACCATACAGAATAATGAAATTGCGGACTAAGTCAGGAAGAGAAAAAAGATGAGAACGTTCATCTCACAGGAAAACCTTTATTTGAATGAAAAGTAAAAGGGAAGAAAGGGAAGATGGCAAGGAACATGAGAAGAGGAAGAATGATCTCAAAATAAGCCTTTCAGATGGAAATCCAAGTTAAACTGCCAAGGATAGTCATCAAGTCATAGATCATTAGAGCTGGAAGAGTCCTTAGAGATCAGTGATTAACTTTTTTTTCCATCTCCATTGAGATGGAATTTAAAAGGAAATGTGCTTAAATTGCATCAAGAGTTATTTAGACTAGCCATAAGCAAGAATCTTCCTTAAAAAGCTATTTCTTTAGGGTCTAGAAAATGTTTCAACTAATAATAAGAGTGCTGTGAAATGTCCTTCCTTGGAGTTCTTGAAATACCAGCTAAACATCCATTTCTTCCAGATGACTTAAGGGCAGTAGTGCTTGGCCACGGGAGAAGGTAATAAAGAACCTTTAGAGATTCCAGTCAGCCCAAAGAGTCTGTGACTGTCAGAATATTTTTTCCATCATTCTTTGAGCAATAGATTTTTCACTCTAAACTTGAATCATTCATTTGTACCTATAGGGAAGTTGGGTCTAACAATGACAACACACCCTCTACCTTTTTCCTTCTCTGCAGTATCTCTCCATTTTAATATGTTAATTACATTGCAGTAATGATTCTTTTGTTACAGGATGACCTGAGTTAACAAAAGTTTCTTTTCTAAATGCTTCATTTTCAATTTAATAATTCAATCAATCAAAAAAGATTTATTAAGTTCCTGCTACCTGCCAGGCCCTGTGCTAAGCACTGAGGATACAAGGAAAGTCAAAAGACAATCAGTACCTATCCTCGAGGAGCTCACAATCCAATGGGCATATCACATGCAAATAACTATGTACAAACAGAATAAAGACAAAATAATCACCATAAAGAAGGTATAAATTAGGAAGAAATAAGGACTTGGAAAAGGCTTCCTGTAGAAGATGGTATTTTAACTGACTCTAAGAAAGGGAGCCAGGGAAGTCAAAGGGCAAAGACAAGGAAGGAGGGGATTCTATGCAAATTGCTTATCAAAGGATAGAACACTAGGCCTCTAGTCAGGAAGACCTGAGTTCAAATCCAACCTCAGATACTTGCTGGTTATTTGAAGCTGGACAAATCACTTTTTTCTGTGCCTCAGTTTCCTCATTCTTAAGATAGACATTATATAATAGCACCTATGTCGAAGGACTGTTGTGAGGATCAATTGAGTTAACACTTATAAGGTGCTTATCATTATATAAATATATACTACCTTCTCTTTCCCTTGGAGTCGGGAGATGAAGTCTCTTGCTTGAAGAACAGCAAGGAGGCCAGTGTCATTGCATTGAAGAGTACAGTGGGGAGAGAGTACAAGGAATTAGGAAGGCCAAAGTTATGAAGGGCTTTGTGTAGCAGAAGATTTTATATTTTGAACTAGATGTGATAGGGAGCCATTGGAGTTTGTGAGGGGTGACACGGTAAGATTTTTGCTTCAAGAGAATCACATTGGCGGGGCCAGCTAGGTGGCACAGTGAGTATAATGTTGGCCCTGGAGTCAGAAGGACCTGAGTTCAGATCTGGCCTCAGACATTTAACACACACACAAACAAACAAACAAAAAAAAACCTAGCCATGTGACCTTGGGCAAGTTACTTAACCCCAATTGCCCTCCAAAAAGAAAAAAAAAAGAAAATCACATTGACAACTGAGTGGAGAATGTACTAGAACAGAGATGGGAAACTTGAGTCTTCGAGGCCACATGTAGCCCTCGAGGTCCTCAAGTGTGGCCTTTTGACTGAATCCAAATTTATAAGAAGAAAGATTCAGTCAAAAGGCTGTCCTTGAGGGCCACGTGTGGCCTCGAGGCTGCAGATTTTCCACCCCCCAATTAGAGTGTGTCAAGCAGGACAACCAGCCGGATGTTCTAAGAGTCCAGGTGTGAAGAGCTAGGGACCTGCACCAGAGAGGTAGCAGTTATCAGAGAAGAGAAAGAAACATATTTGAGAAATGTTACAGAAATAAAATCAACAGGCCTTCTTGGCAGCAGATTGGATGTGGGGAGTGAGAAACAGTAAGGAGCTGAGAATGGCATCTAGGTAACAAGACTGGGGTCTGGGAAAATGGCAGTGCCCTTAACAGTAATAGTGAAGTTTAGAAGGAGGTGGGGGGTTTGAGGGGAAAGAATTCAATTCAGTTCAATTACCATCTCTTATACACCTACTTCTAGGTAGCTAGATGGCAAAGTGGATACAGTGCCAGGCCCAGAGTCAGTAATATACCTACATACATACATACTCCCAAGAGTCAGGAATATACATTCATACATACATACATACAAATACACACACACATATTGATAGTCCCTCAAATAAAGCAACCTCAGAGCTCTTTCACTTACTCATTTCACATGACCTCCTCCACCTCATCCTATATTTGCCCTTGTCATCACCCACAGATACACCCTTTCCATGTTTATGGATTCTGGAATTCCATCATCTGATCACAATCAAGTGTCATTTCATCTCTTCCTCTGCCTTGAAACCCTAAATTCTCTTCTCCATCTTCACTGTGACATTCAATCCTTTGACCCCTCAGTTCTTTCCCAGGCCATCAACCCTGTACACTCCCCTCCCTTCCCTATTTTGACTCTTTGTGAACCAGTTCAACTCTCCACTATGTAGTTCCCTCTAGTAGCTTGACCCCTTAATCTTATCACCCATCTTGGCCTGACAAGCCTTAGCCTTGAATTACTTTTCCCATCTGTTGTCTTTACTCCTACTCACTTCTTAATGAAGCTGGAGAAAATCATGAAACTCTGCTGATTGATTGGATCCACTACAAATTTATGTTATGTAATCACTACTGGGCCTTGACTATGGCAAGGAAATCCTTTTACACCTTCCTAATTAACTCACTATCCCACTCACTTCACAATGACTTTTCCAAAACCTTTTATCTGTCCTCAAATTTCCCTAGGTTCTCCCTTTCCCCCAAACTCTCAGCTGAGAACCTTGCCTCATATTTCACTGGAAGAAAAGTGAAGTCATTTGCCAAGAGCTTTCTCTTCTCACCTTCTCATCTCACACCACCCTGATGCCTTTAGCTATTTGCTCCCTCATTCCTGTCCCATATGAAGAGGTGGCCCTTCTTCTTGTCAAGACAAAGCCCTATACCTTCACAAATAATCCTGTTCCATGCTGTCTTCTCCAACAAATTGCCCTTTCCTCCATCTCCACTCCCATTTATCTTAAATATCTCCCTATGTATCCTACTACGTACAAATATGTCCACATCTCCACTGTCCTTGAAAATTCCTAACTTTATCTGTCCCTCACCACCAGTTATTGTTCCATATCTTTCTTCCTTTTTGTGTCTAAATTTGAGAAAGGTATCAATTGGTATCTGTATTTCCTTTCTTCCCATTCTCTTCTAATTCTTTTAAGAAACTACTCTTGCCAAAGTTACAAGAGAGAGAGAAAGAGAGAGAGAGAGAGAGAGAGAGAGAGAGAGAGAGAGAGAGAGAGAGAGAGAGAGAGAGAGAACACTTGGGAAATGTCTCAGTATATAATCATGAACTGTTGAAGAATTTGGAGTTGAGAAGTGATATGACCAGATATAAGCAAAGGAAGAGAGCAATATAAAGAGTGGATGATGAGAGATTAGAAGTGGGAAGATCAATTAGTAATTAGTAGAATGGGACAGTAGATCAGGCAGATGGTAGTAAGATATTTTATTAAAATGTGAAAAGGGGGGGCAGCTAGGTGGCACAGTGAATAGAACACCAGCCCTGGAGTCAGGAGGAGCTGAGTTCAAATTTGGCCTCAGACACTTAACACTTACTAGCTGTGCGACCTTGGACAAGTCACTTTACCCCAATTGCCCTGCCTTCTCCCCTCCAAAAAGCAAAAAAAAAAATGTGGAAAAAAGAAGAGGTAAAAAATATAACAGAATTAGAATTGATAGGATTTAGTAACCTATCAAATACAGGAGAAAAGGGAGAAATAGAGTCAGATATCATCAAGGTTTTGAACATGAAAGATGGGTTGAATAGTAGTGTCACTGATGCAAATCATAAGGTTAGTTTTCCTCTATCTTGTAGTTTTGAAATTTGAAAAGAAAGAGAAATTTTGATGGTTAGAGAATAGCAGAAGAATGTATTTGGGAATAAATTTGATATAAATACAAAAGGGATCATTTTGAAAAGAAATGAAACATAATTAAAGGAAGAAGCAGCTATAGAGATATAATAACTAACTCAAAATTTTAGATATTTTGAGTCTGAGGTGCCAATGGGTGTCAAAGTAGATATCCTGTAGGTAGGTGGGAATAGATATACAAAACAATTGTGTTCAGACTAGTTACCGGTCAGGGGACAAGGTGATATAGGGCATCTTACTAGCAGGTACCAGAGTGATCAATCCAGATAACTGATCCACCTAACGGTATAAATAACAAGGACCACAAGCTAAGAGTCTCTCCCCAAGCACACAAGAAACTAGGGAGTTGTTCAGAGTGTATGCATTCCAAAATTATCACCCCAAGTAGATAGGAGCCCAGGAATGCTGACCACAGGATTGGGAGAAATGGCCTGAGTTTGTGGCAATACATTCTATTTACATAGTATTAAAAGGCATGTTGAGTACTTAAGATGTAGTTTCATTCTTTAATGATTAATTAATTGAGCTGAAATTCTCAAAATAGAAAATAACAAGATGAATATGTGGGACAACAGGTGTAGTGGCATTAATCCAACCTAGAATAATATGGAAGATTAACATGGGCTTATTGTCACACTTATGGGCATCTTCTCTCACAGAACATTCATGCCATTTCTCCAGATAACACAGATGGTGTTTCTCAAAAGTCATATAAGTGTTCTAATGGGCAAGTCAATCTAATAAATATCTGTTACTCAGTGTGTCCAGGCTTCTTTCTGTTATGTAGTGATCAGAAGCCTCTGGAATTGCTGTTTTTCCTGTTTTTCATTAATCATTATTTTGTTTTTAATAGTTTCAGTAGAGTTAAAGTCACCAGGCACTTGCACAGTTGCAAGCTGCTTTTAAGGTTTTGTAAGTTTTTCTTCAGAACTGGATGGATTATAAGCGGAATGTCTAGTTCACTGGATTGACACATTAAATTTGACAAACATTCATGAAGCACTTATTATATCCAACACCATGTTAGGTGCTAAAGATGGTAAAGACAGGATATAAATCCTGATCTCATCTGGAAGCCACTAAGAGAGTTCAAGTTTACAGTCTCATAAGGGGAACAGACATCCACCTAAATCACTGTGTTATAAGAGAGAGCGAGATAAGTTCAAAGGAATGTGTCTTTCACAATCTGGCTCTAACCTTCCTTGACATATCTGTTTCACCTTATTCACCCTTAAAATGGTGGTTGTATGAGGTAATATAGTATAGGGCATAAAGAGATAACTTTAGGCAGGAAGACATGGATTCAAGCCCCTTCTGATACACACTCACTTAACCTCTCATTGTACCAGATGATTCTCTAAGTCTATAAAATGCAGACAAGGTACCAACCCATTGCAAGATGAACTCTTCACCAGTAGTTCCCTGTATAAATGAAATTATAGGTCCAGTTCCTACCCCAATATACTCTACATTTTAATCAAACTTGCCTGTGTGTACAAATCCAATTTCTCATCTCTGTAAGCACCCTCCAGAACCAATCGGCCACTATGGAAGTGGTCCAATCCCTGGCAGTCTTTACATAATAGAATACAGGATCGAAGGCCAATTTCTGTTCTTCCAGAATTCTGGAGAAACTGATCCATTCACCACTACCCACCCACCCAATAGTAAATATTAATGGAGGCACCTGCTTTGCACTCTGTGAATTAGTGTTGATGCTCTAAGTCTAACCTTACCTGACCCTTATGAAATGGACAAGATGACTAGAAAAGAGGCTGTGTTTGTGGTGAGGATAGTTCAACCACGACTGGGCAAACCGTATTGCCTGGGACTCACAGTGACAGAAAGAAGAAAATAGAAGATTTGCTGGGATGGGCTACTCAGAGAAGCCAGTTCACTTCCTGGCTCCACCCTAAGGATATATTTAGGAAGGACATCTATTTATACCTGTTGAACTAGAGTTGCTAGACCACCCAGAACACCAGGTTAAAGCCCTTGATTCTTGACTATCAATCCAGGCAATCTAGTAATCTTATGGAATTCATATTGATCCAGAATCATTCTTATAATGGCAGAGACTATTAATGATAAGCTCTTGTGATCCAGGCCACAATCTAGGAAACTGATCCACTTTTGTCTCATGCATACATAAAGAACCTCACTAGCTCTCCGTTACTCCCAGAAATGGTAAAGGTGATATGACACAGCCTGGACATGAAATGAGGCATAAGATAAATCTTGTCAATTTGCAACAGTATTCCTAACATTGTTGTAGCCCTAGGGACACAAGTAAACTAGCCACTCCCCATTATAGAACCAGTGAAGGATAGGCAACAATGTCCAAATAGAGAACAAATAATAAAATCCACTGTCTTGTATGTTTATCTTTAACACTTCTCAAGGAAAAGGTGAACTAGAGATCTTGAGGCAATGAGATAAATTTGGCCTCCTATGGTACCCCACTGGATACACTGGAATATAGCTCTGACTTTTCCAAAAGAAACATGATCAGTAAAGGAGGTGAAGGAAGGAGTATTACTGGATATTGCTCATTCAAGGAAATCCAAAAGTCAGATGGGGCAAAGATGAAGGGTAACATCTGTAGTAGAAATAGCAATGATATTGTCTTGTAAGTATACAATGGATTACCTAGACCAGGAGTGGGAAACTTGTGACCGTGAGGCCACATGTGGCCCTCTAGGTCCTCAAGTGTGGCCCTTTGACTGAATCAAAACTTCACAGAACAAATCCCTTTAATAAATGGATTTGTTCCATAAAACTTGGATTGCACCCAAAGACCTAGACGGTCACATGTGCTCTCAAGGCCACAGGTTCCCCACCCCTGACCTAGACAGAAGGAAGAATTAGATAAATTCAGGAAACAGCTCACAAATATGATAGCAGTGTTGCCACTGTCATTATGTAATTTTTACTATCTAGAAATGCACCAGAGAACTCTCTGACAAAGTCATGGCAGCAGATATCCTTTATTTTTAATGAGTATGCTTATACTAGTCAAAATGATTTAGCTGGTCAAAGGCATTCTTGAAACAATATTAATTACTGCATACAACATTCTCTTGGTTTTATTTACTTCACTCTTCATTGACACACTATCTGCATCCAGAAAAAGAACTGATAAATAGAGGTATGTATAGAATAATTTTATATATTATATACATATTTGTGTCTAAAGATAGCCATTTCTAGGGTGGGAGGGAGGGGAAGTAAAAAAAATTAAAAATAAGTTTACATGATGACTTTGTTCTGTATTTGGAGGGAATAGCAAATTGTACATGGTAGATTTTTCAGTTCTGTGTGCAATCGTCTTTTTACTGTACTGTTATGGAAATGCTTATTTTATTTCATGAATTGAAAATGACCTTTTTTAAAAAATCATGGCAGCAATGAATTTCTTTCATGAAAAAAAAAAATTAGTGGACCGCAAGCTCAATATAAGTTAACCACATGACATGGCAGCCAAAAACCTAACATGATCTTAGATTCCTCCTTTCATGTTCACAGTATGAAGTTTTTCCACCCAGTCCTGATTATGATGGCTATTATATACCATTTTCCAGATGATGAAGGAAATCAGCACCTAGTTCATTATTTTCTCCCCCTCCTCAATTCCTTCTTAATAATAGGGAATTTTAACATTCCTATTGATGTCTCTCAAACTCCCTAAACTCACAATTCTTCCTTAAGTCCCATTACCTGCTCCTTTACTCCATCTTATTCACATATGGGGATGGTTACACACTGGATCTCATCATCATCTACAAATGTTTCACCTCCATAATTAAAAACTCTGACATCAGCTATCTTCTCATAACATCTTATTATTCCATCTCCCCCTCTGTGTCATGCTTCCTAAACCTTTTCTTCATCCTCATTGAAACCTCCAAACCCTCAACTCTTAAGTACTTTCTTAGGACATTACCCCTACTCTAACTTCACTTTACTCCCTCTCCACTCTTGATCCTATTAAATTAAATTAAACTCTACATTGCCTTCTATTCTCAAATCCCTTGCTTCATGGGATCATTGTTCATCCCTTTGCCAAACTTCAACCTTCAGCACTTGGTTGTGCAAATTCTGAAATACGGTAATGTGTCTGATATCTTATAGAGGTTGAATAAAGTAAAGCCCAACCATCATCACCAGATAATCTGTGGTATAGTGTAAACAACAGAAAGGTTCCTTCTGTACTTTCCTAAATGTGGTTTCCAGAACTGGAGCACTTTTGTTTAAGACAGAATCCTTTTCTTAGTGTAGCCTTCTCAATCAATCAATCAACGAGCATTTGTTCATTGTCTATTGCGTGCAAGGCTCTTTGCTTAGCACTGGCCACAAAAATCCAATGAATGAAACAATCCCTACTCATAAGGACCTACTCTGATGGGGGAGATTGTAAGTACATATATCAGTACATGTAGACTAATAACTCCAAGCAAATATAAAGTAGTTAAATACAAAGCAAAGCACCAGTAATTTGGATCAAGAAAGGCTCTGTGTAGAAGATGGTACTTGACTTGTGTAGATGGAAGGTAGAAAGGTATTCTGTGAAGCAGAGGTGAGGATGGTCTAGTCATTTCAGGCAAGAGGGTCATCAGTGCCAAGGCACTGAGACATGAATTGAAGTGTCATATGTGAGGAAAAGAGTGAAGGTGAGTATGTTCAGATCTCAGATTGTCGAATGGGGAAATTAATGAATGGCCCAATGATACTGGAAAGATAATTTCAGGTCAAACTATGAAGACCTTTAAAAACTGAATATGAGAATTTATGTATGATCTTAAAGGTAATAGGGAGCCACTTGAGTTTATTAAGAAAAAGAGTGACATAGTCATTTTCAATTCATGAAATAAATAAGTATTTCTGTAACATAACATCCAACTTGAAATGTCCAATAGGCAATTAGTGTATTGGTATTAAAAATCTGAGAAGAGAATGGTTTAGGTTATTAGCATAGAAATGGTAATTAAGCTCAAAGGAGCTGACAAAGTCACTGAGAGGAGTAGAAAGAGAAGAGTGGGGGATAAAAGAACAGAACCTTAAAGAATATTTACAATCAGAGGTCATGATAAGAATGATGAGTCAGCAAAGGAGACTGGGGAGTGCTTAGACATGAAGGCGGAATTCATTTGGAACAACAAAAAGCCAAGAATATCAAAAGAATTAATTTTTTTTAATGGGAAGAAAGTGAGCCTGGCCATGCCAAATTTTAAGCTACATTACAAAACCATAATCATTAGAACAATTTGGTACTGGGTAGGAAATAGAAAGGCTGATCAGTAGACTGGATTAGGTATACAACACATAGAAGAAATATGTACAGTAGCCCAATATTTGATAAACCTAAAGATCCAATCCACTTGTGGCAAAAACTCATTATTCAATAAAACCTATTGGGAAAACTGTAAAGTAGTCTGGCAGAAACTAGGTATAAACCAATATCTTATACTATATACCAAGATAAGTTCTAAATAAGGTAGATGAGTTAGACACAAGAGGTGATATTATAAACAAATTAGTAGAACATGGAAAATTTACCTGTCAGATCTATAGATGGGGAAGAGTTTATGAGTAAAGAGGAAATTGAGAGAATCATAGAGAGTGAATGGATAATTCTGATTACATAAAAAGAAAATATTTTTGCACAATCGAAACCAATGTAGCTAAAATTAGAAGAATAGCTGGAAAATTGGGGGAGGAAATTTGGAAATTTGCAAAGAGAAACTTTGCAGCAAGTTTCTCTGATTAAAGTTTCTGTTCTAAGATATAAAGTGAATTGATTCAAATTTACAGGAATAAGGGCCATTGTCATTTGAAAGTGGTCAAAGAGGGGCGGCTAGGTGGCGCAGTGAGTAGAGCGCCGGCCCTGGAGTCAGAAGGACCTGAGTTCAGATCCGGCCTCAGACACTTAACGCACAAATAAAAAAAAAAACCTAGCTGTGTGACCTTGGGCAAGTTACTTAATCCCAATTGCCCTCCAAAAAGCAAAAAAAAAAAAAAAAAAAAAAAAGTGGTCAAAGAAGAGAATAGTTTCAGAGGAAAAAAATCCAAGCTATCAACAACAATAAGAAAAAATGTTCCAGATCACTAATAGAGAAATGGAAATTAAAACAATTCTAGGATATTAACTCACAACCATCAGATTGTCAAAACTGACACCAAAAGAAAAAAAAAATGACAAATACTGGAGGGGCTGTGGGAAAGCAAGCACTTCAATCCCTTGGTGGTGGAACTGTGAATCAACCCTGCTTTTCTGGAAATCATTTTGGAATTATACACAAAAAGTTATTAATGTGCATACCTTTGAGCCAGCAATATACTCGGTCTATAACCCAAAGAGATCAAAGAAAGAGAAAAAGGACCCATGTGAATAGGATTATTTATAGCAGCTCTTTTAATGGTGGCAAAAAGTTAGAAACAGGGGATACCCATCAGTTGGGGAATGATTGAACAAACTATAGTATATGTATGTGATGGAATGCTAATGTGATATATAAGGAAAGATGAAGGGAATGGTTTTAGGAAAACCCAGAATGACTTTATGAACTGGTGCAATATATAATGAGCAGAACCAGTATTATACAATACTGTAAAAACAAATTTTGAAAGACAGGAATTCAGACCAATACAATGGAACCAATCACACCTCCAGAGGGCTCATGACAAAACGCGCTATCCACATCCAGATAAAGGAATGATGAACTCAGAGTGCAGTTTACAGCATTTTTTTTTCTGACATGGCTAATGTAGGCATTTGTTTTGCTTGACTATACATATTTGCAATGTTTTTTTTTTAATTTTTCTAACTTTCTCAATGTGCAGGGGAGGAGGAGAGAATTCAGAATTGAAAATAAAATAAAATTATAATCATAATTTTTAAGACATGTAGGAAAAGAACCAGGAAAACTAAAACAATAAGATTTCTCTTCTACTGGAACAACATGCGTTTTTGCCACATCTTTTAAAAGGGGGGCAAATGGAAACAGTATACTCTATTCCAGCCTCCCTAAAAAGCAATGTAACTGACAGCAGCAAAATGGCCAAACATTTATAATATTATTTTTTTTCTTTATTGGAGTATAATTGGTCCATATTTCATTTCATTTGATGTTTTTATTAAATAGCAAGATTAACTGTTTGAAACCAGAAACCAGTGAAAAATTAATTTAACCAGAGACACAGAGCTGAACTAGGCCCCTATCCTACTTTTCTGGAAAGGACTTTTCAAACATAACAGAGTTTGGGGAAAGCTTTAATGTGCTTCCAAAAGGCAGAGGAAAACTTCACCCAAACTTTCCACTTATATGCATGACCACTTGAGATGGACTAGAAGAAGGTCAGGCATTTCGATCTCAAGAGCCAAAGGCAGGAAGAGAGATAAATGGCCGGCAGGGCCTTGATAGGGAATGTAGCAAGAGCTGATTTTTGTATCTGAGGAATGATGAACCACTAACTGGAGGGAACAGAGACGGGAAACAAAGCATATTTAAATGTACAAAGAGATGGTGAAAATTGCAGCTGCTGAAGAAGTGAAAAATGAATTCTGCTGGTAAGCAAGATTTCTTGGGGGTCTCTGAAGTTATCTGACTTTGCAAGTTTTGGAAAGTTTTATTAAACTTGGGGGTGGTATTGGATTTTTCTTTTAGATCCACTCTTGTTAAGTTGGATATTTTTCCTTGATTGATTTTGAAGATTTAATTTCAAGAAAAAAGCAAATATTTTATTAAAATTGGGATCATAGCCTGGGGGTGGGGGGAGCCGGCAGAGGTCCATGGGGAAGGAGGGAGGAGAGATTCCAGAGACTCCGTAAAACAGACCAAAAAATGGGTGGGGAGGCATTGGAGAAGTAGGAAAAGGCAAATCTGAGGGATGGCCCAGATTGTGGCTAAAAGGCTTTCTTCCATGGTCTAAAGCAGGCATTTAGAAATTTGGAAGAGGAGGGACAGCCAATTTATATGTTTTCTTTTAGAGTCCTTTGTTATTTTATTGTAAATGTTCACAAGAGGCCTTTAGTGAAGGCCACCAGTAAATTTTTCTCACCTTGTTTTGTTTTGTTTGCTTGTTATCTCCAATTTTATAAATAATTTTATAGCACAGGGTTTATCCTCTACTGAGAATTTCTGGAAAGGCATGAATGAGAGTGGCTAACTGACTGACTGATGGAAAGATGAAAAGGCATGAATGGGTTCCTACACTGGTAGAGTGTATCAGTAACATGCCAGATCAATTAAAGTGTTGACATATACAATCTGTATGCCCAGTAGAGATATAAAATAGTAAATCATATTTGACAGAGATATCAAGTTGTTTTAAAAAAAACTTTTGAAAGACTGAGGTCCTTTGTTAATTCTGATCAAACTTCCAACTGACTCAAGCAGGCTTACTACTATGCTTATACTGGAGTTTTCCAAGTGTAGAAGGT
The DNA here is from genome assembly GCA_011680675.1 of Gymnobelideus leadbeateri. Lineage (NCBI taxonomy): Eukaryota > Metazoa > Chordata > Mammalia > Diprotodontia > Petauridae > Gymnobelideus > Gymnobelideus leadbeateri. The sequence goes on from WOXC01012209.1 coordinate 283,099, forward strand.
AAAAATGCCATCAATCAAAATGATATTACTGCTATAGATTAAAGTTTTGGACTCTGAAGCTGATGAAAGAGTCAATACTTATATGCCCTGGAAAGATGCTTTGCTACAAGAAGTAAAAAGAAATGCCAAAATAGAACTAAGAGAAACAGAAACAGAGACAGAGAAAGAGACCAAAGGATAATGACAGGGCTCAGTGATGCCCTAAGCCTAAGAATTAGGAAGGGCTTGGTCCTTGATATAGAATGATATAAACCTAATTAAAGAGGTACCTTTCTATAGAAATATAGTGCCTAGTTTTGCTTTGTTTTCTCCAGAACCTAAACTATTTTATAAATGTAGCTCTGATTAGTCTAATCACTATGCTTGCATAGTCCACGATAATAATAATTGTTATTATTGTTTAAAGTTCTAAGGCACTGAGAGGCTGTGACTTGTCCAGAGGCAGAACTTGAGCCCAGGTCTTCTTGGCTTCTGACTCCCTAACCACTATGGCATACTGTCTCTGCTGGAGAGCCACCTCTCTAAGATTATGAATTTTATTTAAAAAATAAAAATATCTGCATTGATAGAAATTACCTTATTAGAATATTTCTATGACATTGAAATGAAAGGTCTAGGAGGTGGCTAGGTAGAGCAGTGAATAGAGCACTGGACTTAGACACAACACATGCACACACACAAAACTAGCCATGTGACCTTGGGCAAGTCACTTAACCCCATTTGCCCTACCTTCCTCCCTCCAAAAAGAAAAAAAAAGACTTCTTTTGGGCAGCTAGGTGGCACAGTGAATAGAGCACCAGTCCTGGAGTCAGGAGGACCTGGGTTCAAATCCTTCCTCGGACACTTAACACTTACTAGCCCTGTGATCTTGGGCAAGTCACTTGACCCCAATTGCCCTCCAAAAAGCAAATTTTTTTTTTGTTTAAAGAAATGAAAGGTCTAATCTCCCCTTCCCCCCAAAAAGTAAGTAATAATAATAACTGTATGGCACTTGAAAGTTTCCAAAGGACTTTGAATACATTATTTCATTTGAACTAAATACCATAGCCATTTTACAGATGGGCCAACCAAGGCACACAGTTTCAGTAGGTTACATAAATTAACACTCAGGTAAATGGCCATTGAATAATAAAATGTCAGTAACATTGAGAACCAAGTCTCTTGTGCTACTCACCAATCTGCCACTTTCCTCTCTGCCTTTAGGGGTCAATTCAGTACCCCCTCCCAACAGAAGAAGCAAGTTGCTACGTTTGCTTTAAACTACAGCTGTTGACATCAGGCATCTAAATTGAAGACATTAGATACTCATTTTCCCTTCACTCCACCTCCTCCGCCCCTTTTTGCCCTCCCAGCTGTGGACATGCTGTGCTTTTATAAGCATTATGTTTCATGTTTATGTGAGTTTCTTAAGATCCTGGTGCTCATTCTTTATTATTAATCTTATCTGCAATTGGTAACATTAATTCCAAATTTAAAGTCCAGAAAAGTGCCCTAGATGTAATGTGATGTTTGTTTCTTATGGACTTACTTCTCATTAGTTTATTATTAATAATATTTACTTAATGTTCACAGTTTAATGCGCACTGTGGCTAACTTAAAAATGTCTGTCCTAAAGGCAGTTACATACATCCCTCCTGGATCTTCAAACCTAAGCCTATCATCCAGAAAAGCAGATTACACAGATACTAACATGGGGACAGGGGCAGGGGGGATGCTATTTTTACAGGTTTTCATTGGTTTTGTTTTTCTCATTGCCCATATAAACAAGGATGCTTCTGAATGAAAAATAGCAGGAAATTCTTAGGAACTAACCACTCATATGTTCCCAGTAGAAAACACCAACAACATCAGCATATGTAGGCCATGCCACTACAGTAGCTGGCTCACTAAAATTACTAGTGTTCTGAAACTTTGCTTACTGTGGATTTGAAAACAGAAATCTATCCTTGAAGGATCTTTAGAGAATGGCTCCATCTACCATGCTCAGAACATCCAGTCAGAGGGAGAGGAAGCAATAAAAACAAACTATAACAAATGCCTCAGTTATGGAGGTTAAAGGTGCTAGCATAGGATGTCCAATCTTACATATGTATCTAGCATTTCTTTAGGGAGGAACCAAGCTGGTGTAGGAGGAAATGACTCCCTCCTATTGCCTACTCTATACCTGCATTTCCAGTTGTAGGCCTTCTTTCTCTGAAAGTCAGTGTTTCTAAGCTTGGCTGCTCACCCCTCCTTCTGGCCTCCATAGTTTGCCATATGATAGTCACCATGACCCCAGTGAAGCATAAATCACATGTTATTCTAATGAAGGTGATGCCAAAGTGTTTGGAAAGAAACAGAGCCAAATATTCACAGATAAAAAAGGAAAACATGAAAACAATAACAACTTCCAAGGTTCGGAGGACCAGCTCTTTGGGAGATACTTCCTACAATACGGCAACTCCTTCCTTTAAATTAGATAACAGGCAATTACTGGAAGGACAGAAAAGAACAGATTTGAATTTTACAGTCTCCAGCTTCTCATTTACATTGGGCAGCATTTACAAACTAGGGCAGCCATGGAGAAAAACGTATGCTCCAAGACTATTAGACAGAAGCCCTAGCATTTCACTTTCCCTTTTCAATATTTAAATGAATACTTTTCTGGCTGGTTGATTTAAAGTAATGTTCTTGCAGAGTAAATCTTCCCTCTCCTATTAAATCCCAGTGACATTCTGCATGTAAGAAGGAGCAGCGACAGATTTTCCTCCCTGCTGAACTCAGTCCCCACAAAAAAAAAAAAAAGAAAAGAAAAAGAAAAAGCCCTCCTGACTATAGCAGAAATGTTAGCAGTAGTCCTGAAGAAATCATCTGTTGCCAGTGGCTAATGGTTATAGCCCTGATTAACACTCAGAGGCAAACAGACACACTTAATACTGAGATTAACCGTTGTGGTTTATCATATCAATAACCCTGGGCAATTTACTTAGGTTCAAAAAACTATTGCTAAAATAAACCATATTCAACAACCTACATTAGTAGTTGTATGTGTACATATGTGTGTATATACACGCATGTGTGTATATATGCATATGTTTGTGCATATATTTATTCCCCTTTTCCCCTTAAGGGGAAAAAATGCCTGGGTGGAAGAACAGGTAATTTCTGTTCTTTTGAGAACCTCAGGGACATTTGAATGAACTTATCACTTTACTGGGAGATATTGCCCACTATAAAAGGTGATTTTTCTTTCCACTTTCATCTCAGTAGCAAAGACCAGCAGAGCAAAGATGCAGAAATGCTCAGCAAAGCTCTGAGGAAGATAGTGATAATCTCAGAGCAAAGGCAAAAACCTGAAGCAATTCTTAGAAGGAGAAGGTATTGCACACTGATGCATTAATCTGTTAAACCCCTGTGTCAGCCAGTGGGAGAGGGGGCAGAGGAGAGAGAGAGAGAGAGAGAGAGAGAGAGAGAGAGAGAGAGAGAGAGAGAGAGAGAGAGAGAGTTCTCTTTAATCAAGTTCCCTTAATAGAATACACTAGAAATTGAATTTGGACAATATTAATGAAGAATTCTTTTTTTTGCCATATATACAGAAGACACTACAGGGATACACAATCAACATTGGTTTAAAAAGAAAAAAATCTTTGCCATACAATGGGATCTGAAACGTTTGTGTACATGTGTGTTGGTATGTATGAATATGTATATGTATGTGTATATATCATAAATTTGGAGCTACAGGGACCTTAAAGTTCATTGAGTCCAACATTCCCTTATTTTACCTATGAAAGACTGAAGCCAAAGGAGGTTAAGGGACTTGCCCAAGGACACACAACTGGTAAGTGACAAAAATGGGATTTGAACCTAGCTCTCCCTGACTCCAAGCTGAGTCCCCTATATCATACTGCTTCCCTTTATAAGGAGTTTAGAACAGTCAGCTGTTTTTACTACTATTACTAAAAGCCAAGAACTATACCAGGAACTGTGCAGAAAAAAAGTGATCTATTTGGCTGCTATGAAATATTAAATCCCCACCTTTCCCCTTCTGTGCTACTGTCTCATCACTCAGAGGCAAAAGGGAAATCAGTCAATAAATATTTATGAAGGCAAGTGCTTACTGTGTGCCTGGTATTCTACTAAGCACTACAAATACAAAGACAAACAACAGTCCCTGCTCTCAAGGAGCTTCTAGTCTAATGTAAGAGACAACAGGCAAACAACATATAAATATATGTATATATATATATATATATATATATAAATATAAAAAATACATATAAATAAGCAAGATATATACAGGATAAAAATGAGAAATAATGGACAGAGAAGTGGTCAGTGACCTAATTGAACTGTGCCTGGGGAAAATATATGGTAGGGGGCAGGGAGGGAACAAAAAAAGGCAGAGGAGGAAAGATAAACATAGAAAATAGTCCCACTTTTTAAAATTTTGTCTTTAATTTGTAGAATAAAACAAGCCTGTCCATGGCATGGTATAATAAAAAAGATAAGTGCATATGAAACTGCAAATCTGTTATGTATAATTTGCTATTCCTTTTAAATATATAATAAAATTATCATGTAAATTTATTATTCCCCTTTTTTCCTCTTTTCTCTCACACCTCCTAGAGATGGCTACCATTGACACAAATAGGTGTAAATATGTAAAATTATTCTAGTATATTCCTACATTGAGGGCAGTTCGCTGAGAGAGGATTGCCAGTCCCATAGGTAACACCAGCCTCCAGTAAGAAGGAAGTTGTAGGTAGGACATCCCTGGGAGAGGAGTACTATATTGACAAGACCCTGGGGATGGGGGAAGGAGACATAGGTTTCCAGAGTACAAAGAATCCACAACACAGAGCTAGCCCTCTGTGCTGACCCCTATGTCTGTAATCTGGGTCCTATTTGTCCCACACTACTTAGAGTTAGGTAGCACAGTGGATAGAGTATGGGGCATGAGGTCAGAAAGACTCATCTTCATGAGTTTAAATCAGGCCTCAGCCACTTATTAGATGTTTGACCTTGGACAAGTCACTTTACCCTGTATGCCTCAGTTTCCTCATCTGTAAAATGAGTTGGAGAAGAAAATGGCAAACTACTCCAGTGTCCATGCCAAGAAAACCCCATATGGGGTCACGAAAAGTCGAACACAACTGAAATGACTCATTACAACAACAAAAGTTAGAGTTGTACACTTATGCACAATTTTCCTTCCCTCCTCCTGATACAGAATATTATACATATCATATATGTATAATATAATAAAAGTCCCTGTGAGACTTTTGTAAATTATACATATTATATATGTATAATACATATATAATTATATATACAGAATATTATAAATATTATAATATTTATTCCCAAAAGAAGTGGTAGCAGAGCCAATAGTCATATGTGACTGATAGCTCCACTGCCTGCATACTGACTATCAATAAAGTGTATACATGAAAGCTTTGAAGTGTTGTAGCAGAGCTCTCTTGTCAACAACAATGGGGAACAGAGCTATGATTTCACTGGTAAAGGAAATTCCTAGATGAGGAAACTCCTTCCACTAATTCAGGTTAACACCTTCTCTACATGCTACAGTCTTAGAAAGATTCCTGGATCACCAAGAGGTTAAAGAACACACCTAAGTCACACAACCAGTTTGTATTAGAGTTGAGAACTGAATCCAGGTATTTCTGAGACAGCTAGGTCATACAATGGATAAAATACTTGACCCGGAATCAGGAAGACCTGAGTACAGATCCTGCCACAGGTACTTAACTCTGTGACCCTGGACAAATCACTTAACCTCTTCCTCAGTTTCTTCAGCTGTAAAATGGAGATATTAGACTAGCACTCACCTCCCAGAATTGTCATGAGAATCAAATGGGAGAATATTGATAAAGCACTTTGCAAACTTAAAACTGCTATCTAAATGCTAGCTATTATAATTAATTTTGAGGCCAGGTCTCTAGTCATTAGACCACATTTTCTTAATAACTTCTATCTATCGATAGCTGTATTAATTTACAACATTCTCCCTTAATACCCACCATGAATTTAATAACAGAGGAGAACGACATAGAAAAACCTACTGTCTAGGCTTAGAACTGCTTCTCCCTTTGCAAAGCCTTGTCCAAACATACTATGCCTTCCGGGAACTTTATTTTTCTTTACCATACATAACTCTTATTTTTCTTAGGGTTTTGGTTTTTTTTTTGCTTTTCAGAGACTTTTTCCCCCTATAATAATCATTTGGTATATCATCTAACCACCTGAGCAGAAAACTTTTACAGAGAGAAGCTACCTTACTTTCCACAATAGGTGTTTTATTATAAAAGTCCCTGTGAGACTTTTGTAAATTAATTCATATTTTCTTCTAGATTTATATTTATCATTTCTGAGATGCCTTTTTTTATCTCTGAATGATCTTGAGTTGCCCAGAGCTCTGAACATAAGTTCCTCTACCCCAGAGCTTCCTTGATATATAATTAATGATCTGAAAACCAACACTTAAAAAGTATCAGAAGAGTTGTTTTTAAAGGAAACCCCATAGAGAATCTTTCTGCAGTGTGAAGAAGGAATTAACATTGCTTCTAGCACCCTTATTTTTAGGAGGAAGTATCAATTCTGTAGTCAGTGTGTCCAGGAGACACTAAAAGCTTCTTAGCTTCAGTTAGCAACAAAGATATAAGACGAAAGATCAGGGCAAAGGTACCTGATGGTCTTTTTCAAGTTCTAACTGTTGCAACCCCCTCAAGGCTTTTAGGTTTATTGGAATACATCATAGTACTACACAATTTACTCCTTAATGCTCCATTTCAAAAATCATTTGGGAAGCAAGCAGCATTAGGGTTGAATTCCACAGTACAATAGTAAGGAAACATTTGCATAACATGTGAATATTTAATGGGATTTGTGATTTCATTAGTGTAGGGAGCCTATACCCTCTGCCTATGCAAATCAGCACTTGCTCCATAATTTACAGCTTTAAATACCTGAAGCACTAAGAAATTAAGCAATTTGCTGAAAGTCACACAGCTAGTATGTGCTAGACATAGGACTACTAGAACAGAGATATTAATAGGCTTAAGGATTAGCATGGTTGAAAAAATTCATAATTTGGTAGTCTTCCCTATTGGCATGAGACTCTTTCTTTCTACTGGCATTTGTATTTCCAGCACTTAGTACAGTCCCTGGATCATTGTAGGCTCTTAATAAATGCTTGTTGATTGAATGAATGATTTTTCAAACTGTTAGGCTAGTAGTCAGATAACAGACATATTCTGTTGGGTTCATACTCAAAGCCTAAATTGGTATTGGTAATACCAACAACAGCCTTTATGTTGTGTGGACATAGCCCTTAAGAGCCCAAGGTCAAGAACATGTCCTACCAGACAGAACTTTGGCTGGGAAGGGAAATTGTAACCTAAGTTTACCCCTCATTTTGCCATAATCATATTACAATCTCATTATTTTACTGTTCAAAGAGCCTCAATGATTCCAAGCTGTCCCCCAGTGCAAAAAGCCTGTCTTTTTAATACTATAATTTTCCCAGTGACTCTGTAACTATGGAATGGCACAATCCTAGCATGACAAAAAGGGTAAGTGACCCAAAAGTCAATGAAAAGATTCGTGAACACAAAGAGCAGGCACCAGTATATCTCCAGTATATTATGATAACCTATACACATGAAGTTATTATCAAGAATATGTACGTCTATAAAGGGAAATGAGGCAATAATGCTTCAAAGGCAAAGAATATCAGATGGTTAGCCCAAGACTACACTATCTGAAGAATATCATAAGAACCAGAGGAAGTTTGGAGTAAAAAGAACAGCAGATTTGGAGTCAAAGGACCTGGATTCAAAATGTCCCTTAATGTACTAGCCCTATGACCCTGAATAAATTATTTAACTGTTCTCAGTCTCAGTTTCCTCACCTGTAAAATAAGGATAATAATAGTATCTATCTCACAGAGTTGTTAGGATGAAATGCAATAATATATGTAAAGTTTATCGAAAATAAGTATTTTGGGTGCAGCTAGGTGGCACAGTGAATAAGAGCACTGGCTCTGGAGTCAGGAGGACCTGAGTTCGGATCAGGCCTCAGACACTTAACACAAAAACTAGCTGTATGACCTTGGGCAAGTCACTTAACCTCAATTGCCCTCAAAAAAGAAAAAGAAAATAAGTATTATATTTTATATATTACATATATATAATATGCATGTATTAGTTATAATGATGTAATTAATTTATTTTACACTTTTTATTTTATGTCACCCATATTTCCCACTGTATCCCTTACTTAACTACCTCTCAGAGAGCCATCCCTTAATTTTAAAAAAATAATAATTTTTAAAAGAGGAAGAAAAAAAAACATTCAGCAAAACAGGTTGGCAATGAAAGGTTATATGCAACATCAGATTAAGCTAATTTCTTTTTGTGACATGATTACTTTATGGGAGGATCAGAGAGACATTGTAGACATGGTATAATGGGCTCTAATAAAAAATTTAGGAAGATTCATAAAATAGTAAATCAATATTAATGAAATCAATCATCATTCAACAATTACTAAGTACCTACTAACTATGTGCTAAGCACTGTACTAGTCACCAGAGTTGCAAAGACAAAAAAGGAACTCTTTTCTTAGGTAGTACAGATAGAGTGTGGGCCTAGAGTCAAGAATCAAATCTCAGTTCAAATCTGGTCTCAGACATTTAGGAGCTGTGTAGTTCACAGGACAATGTACTTGAAGTTGGAAAGACCTGTGACCAAACCCTACCCTTAGCTATTTACTAGCTGATTAAGACTAGTCAAGTCTTTTAACTGCTCTGTGCCTTAATTTCCACATATTTAAAATAATGAGATTGGAAATGATGGATCATAAAGTTTTTTCTTCCAACTCTTAAGTGTCTGATCCTAAGAGCTATAATCCTAAAGGTATAGTTTACCTTCGTTATAGTAAAGCTTTTGAAAAGCTATTTGATGCTATTTTGTGGAAAAGATAGATGTGAAATCAGATATATATATATATATATATGTGTGTGTGTGTGTGTGTGTGTGTGTGTATACAAATACACACACACAATCAGATTGATTCAGAATGAGTAGCCTTGCAATACTCAAAAAATACTAACAGACCTTAATTTATAAGAAGGCCTCCAGTGGAATGCCCCAGGAATCCCTACTTGACTCTGCATCATTCAACATGTTAGTAACTATTTGAGTAAAGGAATAGATGGACTACTCATCAAACATAGATTTCACAAAGCTAAGAGAGAGGACTAACATCAGCATTCGAGGCAATTCTGGAAGGCAAATTCTAGTAAGATGAAATAAGTTAGGAATTAAGTATGAAATCTTATACTTGTGCTAAAAAATTGACTTCATGGGGCGGCTAGGTGGAGCAGTGAGTAGAGCATCGGCCCTGGAGTCAGAAGGACCTGAGTTCGGATCCAGCCTCAGACACTAAACTCACAAACAAAAAACCTAGTCGTGTGACCTTGGGCAAGTTACTTAACTCCAATTGCCCTCCAAAAAGCAAAAAAAAAAAAAAGAATATTCTTTTATCATCTTTTATATGTCTCCTGAATTACATATGGCTTTTTGCCTTAATTGGCCTTTTTGATTTTTTATAGGCTTCTTACAGAAATTTTTCCACTGTCTACTTTAGAAGGCTATTACACTTAAAATGTCATGTGTAGTACATGAGTTTCCATAATTTATCTAAAGTATATTAAAGATCCCTTGACTTCTATGTCACACAATCTTATATTGAGAGTTGAAAGGGGCCTTCAAAGCCATATAGTCCAATATACTTAATTAATTCTACTTCCCTGAAAAATGGCCAATAAGCATCTACCTAAATACCTCCAGGAAGGGGGAAATCCAATGCCTCCTAAAGCAGTCCTTTACACTTTTGAACAGCTCAAATTATTAGATTTCTTCTATACTGAGCTGAAATCTTCCTCCTTTCAATTTCCTTCCATTGTTCTTAGCTCCAACTCTTGAGGCCAAGCAAAATGTCTAATCCCAGTTTTATAAGATAGTCATATAGTCCAACTTCCTTACTCTATAGATGAGAAAACTGAGGCCCACAAAGGTTGTGATACTGAAGGTTAAACAAGTAGTAAGCAGATAACCAACATATATCCCTGGTTCTCCACCATTTGTAAATATGTCTTAACATCTTTACTAGATAGTACATTCTTTAATGTATCATAGGATCAAAAGATCCTACATAGATTTTAGAACTGGAATCAGCTTTAGAGGTTATCTTATACAAAACTTTCATTTTTACAAATAAGAAGGGGAAAATTTGGAAGAATTATGTGATTTACCCATGTTCACATAACTAATAAATAGGAAAGGTAGGATTTGAACCTAGGTCTCTATGACTACAATTCTAGCATGCCATGCAGCCTTTTCAAAAGATAGGACCATGTCTTACACAACTTCCTAACCATCACAGTACCTAATATTAGGAAGGTTATAATAATAAACAATGAAATGAGGGATTAAAGTATATTGTGTCTATCATCTAAGTCTCTTGGAGTATACTATATATAATAACTTATTGGTAATTCCTAAGAGAGAGATTTTTAAGAGAATCTGACATGTTTAGATGTCATTCTGATTGGAAATACTAAGGGGTCATGGTTCTGATGATTGTGAACAAAGACAGAAAGGAAAAAAGAGGATTATGGAAAGGAGAGTGCTTTGAACTAAGAATGTGTGAACCCAGAAGCATTTTGAGATTGGCATAATGTCTTGAACTATTTTTCAAAGAGCTTGAGCTTGTCCAAACCCAAAAAAGATTTTGCCAAGCACTTTTCCCCTTAATTTTTAAGCCCATGTGTATTTTAAGGGAAATTCAATCCATATGTTTCTGATTCATTTACACTTAACTCATCAAAATGTTGTTTTGTAAGAGTTACTTGATGTCCAAGAAGCCTTATGAGTCTTTCTGAAGGATCCCCGTTTTTCCTTTAGAATAGAAAACTTTTTACTCACATGTCAGGGTGTATGTGTGTATGTATATTCACAAACACATGAATAAATATATTCTCCTAAGTTAGTTAGTTGGTTCAAACTTCAAAGATCCACAAGTCTTTCAGGTTTTAACTCAGCCTGAAATGTTTTTCATCACTGGTAGAAATATGAAGATTCTTCTCTTAAAGGCACAAAATAGAACAGAAGTAAAGAGATGATAGAATCTGAACCCCAGCAACAGAAAATTATTTAAAAACCTATATTGGAAGGGTAAGGTTGGCAAAAAGTAGAGGAGAAGTGAAAAACTACACACATACACACACACACACACACACGCACACACACACACACACACACACACACACACACACACATAAAACAGTAAATTTACCATATATGAAAGCTATAATAGAAGTGGAGGATATGGATAAAGACATGTCACATAGCATATGTATTGGAATTTTCAAAACTGTTTAAGGAAACCAAATGCCTCAGACATTTGGGAAACAAATTATGAGAATGTGTTACTAATTACTTAAATCTGCCTGTTTACTTGAGCAATAATAGCCATTGTTTCTCATCCTGCCAGCTTGTTTGTCTCCATCTCGTTACCCTTATTGGCACTGCCAGAATTTATTTCAATTGGTTCTTGATTTTTCTCTGCTCTTACCAATGGCAAAGATGCCAGAAATGCTGTCATCAAGAAGTTGAGATGAGTTGTGGAAAGTTTTCAGTGTGCAAGTCCAGAGACTATAGCAGATTATGGATTCTCCCACTTAGTACTATCATCAGTCCATTTTCAATAATGTAGACCCAGGAAATAAGGAAAAACTGGGGGCTTGTGTCAATATGTGGTTCAATCTATTGTAAAATTGATGTCATAATAAAATACAGGTATATCTTACAAATTATTATAAAACATTTTGGAAAACAAATGAGATTTAACATCTCAAAGGAGTATTGTCACAACTGGTCTCAGAGTCAAGATGACCTGGATTACAGTCCCACCTTTGCAATACTGTCTGGGTGACCCTGGACATGTCTCTTAATTTCTTAGTGCTCTAAGAAGAGTATGAGTAATAAAGTAGTTGCTTATCTGCATTGGCAGTAGAATTTACCTCCTCTGAATTTCCCTATACCAATGAAACAAGTCTAAGACTGAGAAAACAAAACAGGAGGGGAAAAAGGAAAATGGAAAGGGGGAGAGGAGATGAAAGGAGAGGAAAGGATGTTTTCAAAGTAAATTTGTGAGGTTAAAATATACCCAAAGTCACACAAAAGAAGTTTATTTTTAAAAAATACATTATTCCATGGCCAATGACTTTTTTATTTAATTTTTTATCCTTAATTTATAAACACAAAAAAGAAAAGCATTTCCATAAAAAGTGGAATATAAAAAGATAATTACATATGACAATGTGAATGTTTATTACATATAGTTTATTTTATTAATACATAATAAATCTAATATGTTGTTTTCAAAACTATCTTGTTTGTTGTGTTTCCCTCTTTGCTTCCTACTGTTCTCTTCTCTGAATTTTTAATTTAAAAAATGCTTCCATGACCATCTTTCATTCCTTTTCCTCTTTTTTGGCAACTTCACTACCCCAAATCACTCTCCCAGACCTCATTCAGACCACTTGCAATAAAAGAAGAAAAAAAATTATTTTAACATATAGGCATTGTCCAATAAAACAAGTCCACTCACCAGTCATATTCATAAATGCATGTCTAATTCTGCACCTTGAATTCATCATCCCTCTGTTATGAGATGGGTAACATGCTTTACCATCAATCCTTTGAAATCATGATTGGTCATTGCATTGATCAGAGCTCTTAAATCTTCCACAATTGATTTTCTTTATATTGATCTTATTGAATCAATCATTCTCCTCATTTTGATCATTTCACTCTGTTTCAGTTCATTCAAGTCTTCCAAGTTTCTTTGAAATTATCCTTTTCATCATTTCTTAAAGTACGATATTATTCCATTATATTCTATAATTTGTTTAACCATTTGCCATTTTATGGGGACATTTTTTTGTTATAATGACAACAAAAAAGCTGCTACAAATGTGATTGTACATATAGGTCTTTCCTCTCTTTCTATGATCTCTTTACATAGTTCTAGTAGTAGTATTTCTAGGTCAGAGAGTAGGCACAATTTAATCACTCTTTAGGGCATAGTTCTAAATTGCTTCCTAGAATGGCTGAAGCAATTCACAGGTCTACCATTGTTGCACCAGTGTGCCTGTTTTCCTGGAGCCTCACTTCATATTTTCCTTTTTTGTGACTTTTTCCAGTATGCATATGAGTTGGAACTCCAGAATTGTGTTTATTTGCATTCTTTAATTATTAGTGATTTGAAGTATTTTTCTCAAGGCTCTTAATATTTTCAATTTCTTACTTGGAGTGCCATTAATTCATATCCTTTGATCATTGATTTCTGAATGAATTACTGGTATTTATATACATATGTACATACATACTTATATGCAGAGCTATATATGTATATGCATATATGTACATATAAATATATATTATGTGTGTAAACATATATATAATCATCCAGTAATAATTAAGAACCTATTATGTGCCAGACACTATGCTAGGAGCTAGAAGTGAAAGTACAAAGAACAAAATAATCCCTACTGGCAAGAAATTTACATTTTAACTGAGTAAAAAACAAGTACAGATTTAAATATATATAGCAAAAATCTATAGAGAATGAATTCAAATAAATAAATTGTAATAATATGATAGATACATCGATAGATACATAGATAGTATTTGTGGGGAGTAATATTTAGGGGGAGGGAAAAAGCAAGAAAGGCTTTATGCAGAAGTTGGTATTTGAACTGTATCTTAAATGAACAGAAGGATCTTCCAGGGAGAGATAAGGAGGTCATGAATTTCAGGTATGTAGTATGGCTAGTGCAAAGGCAAGATAATAATAAATAGAGTCTACTCTGAGAAACAGTGAAAAAATTATTTTGGCTGGATCAGTGTATAAGAGGGGGAACCATACAATGGGGAAGATGATTTGAAACCAAATTTTCTAAGGCTTTAAATGATAAACAGAGGGGTTTGTTTTATTTCAGGGCAATAAGAAGTCACTGGAGTTGATTCATTATATATCATGGGTATCAGATCTTTATCAGAGAAGGTAAAAACAAAAGACTTTTCTCCCTCAATAACAATTAAATGTTTGCCTTCTAATTTTAACTGAATTTGATTTGTTTATAGAAATATATTTCCTAGAGGCAGAGTCAAGATGGCAGAGCAGTAACAGCATTTCCACGCAGCTCTGGCTCCCACCACATCAAAATTTATGTAAAAGGGGACTCTGAACAAACCCTGGAGTTACAAAACCCACAAAACCCACAAAACCCACAGAGAAGCTAACCTCCCACTGAGGACAGCCCAGCTGCCCAGCAGGGAGCAGCCAGCACAGCGCTCTGGGACCGAGTCCAGGACAGAGCTGTAGCAGCAAGCACCCCAACATCCCCAGGGTGGCTACCAACACAGGTTCTTAGATCTGTTTTTGTAAAGGAAAGCAACTCAAAATTGGTTAACAAGCTAACTTTAATCAATCAGACATATATTACCTAGTTCAGGGGGAAAAGGTTAGCACCCCAAACTTCAGAGTATACAGACAGATCAAACAGACAGGCTTCCAAACTATCCAACCATTATCAATACCAAAATCACAGTTACCAGAGAGGGAAGCATCAACACCTGGGTTTTCAAAGCCAGGGGGCTCTCAATGGCTGCCCAGAGTCTCCTCTGGTCAAATCACACAATACTTCTCCAAGTGAGCCCCAAAGCAAAGCCTACCATCAGGGTTTATATAGCCTTCTCCTGGCTCAGAGAATGTAACCACCCTCTTGACCCACTGCCCAATCACACAGCATCAAGGTATGGTCATTCCTGAAAATTTTTTCTAACTCAAAATCTGATGGAAATGAATGATGTAAACCAGAAGTTAATAAAGCATTTGGAAAAAAAAGAAGAAATATATTTCCTGTGATTATTTGTATACTATGAAATTTAATGTATTGATATTAACCCATTAACTATATTGCCTTTATGAATAATAGAACTTTTGTTTCTCTCTTTTAATCAAGGCTGTTTTTATTGTTGACTTGTCTGAGATCAGGATTGAAACCCTCAATTTTTTAAGTTCTACTGGTGCATAAAATTTTTTTGCCCCAGACCCTTATTTTACCTGTGCTAAAATCCTCCCATTTCAAGTATATTTCTTGTGAAAACAATGTTGTTAGATTTTGATTTTTCATACAATCTACTACTCTCTTCCATCTTATGGGTGAATTCATCACATTTACATTTATATTTATAGTCATTAATTGTGCATTTCTTTCCATACCAGCATTTTGTGCATTTTCTTATATGTACCCCCCAACAACTATTTGCAAAGAAAAGGGGAAGCAAGGAGTATGCTTTAATAGAAATAATTCCATCCAAAATTTATCACTAGTATTGATTTCTCTCTTCTCTCAGTACTATTGATATGCTATTATACAAACTGTTTCCATTTCATAATCTTCTTTTCTTCTCCTTACTCAGTTCTCAATCGAATATTTTTAGCTTTTCTTTCCTTTTATTTCATCACGAGTTCTCTGGAACTATGGTTGGTTCAATTTTGTTGATCAGAAAACTGATGAGTATTTTGTTTCAGGGGAAAATATGGTCATTCAGTGGAATAGAGGACTTTCAAGCATTCTTGAGGAAAAAACCAGAATTGAATAGAAAATTTGACACCCAGACACAAGAAGGAAGAGATGCCTGAGAAGGTAATCAGGAAAAAGAAATCAAAAGGAACTTATCAAAGTTGAACTACTTACATTCCTATATGGAAAAGCAATAACTGGGACTGATGATATCTTTCTCACTATGAAAATAATGGAAGAAGGGGGTGTGGTCATATGAATACATATGTGAATGTGTGTGTATATGGTTACAGTTATATATGGATAGTGGGCATAGGTTGATTTTGTTGGGAAGGGAGAGTACTCAAGGGATGAAATTATGAGGTGAGAGAGGAAAGTGGCAAGAGGAGATGGGGAGAGACATGGTAGGGTAAACTATCTCATGTAGGGGAAGCGGGTGCAAAGGAGGGGGAGAATAAGGAAGGCTAAAAAGGCAAAACCACATTCACATTGAATTTGGTTCAGGGAGAAAATGACATACATACTAAATGGGATATCTCAACCTGCAGCAGGATAGGGGAAGGGGGATGAGAGGAGGGATGATGGATGGGAGGGCATCCTTGGGGTGAGGGGAGGTTGGAAGTACCCACTATAGAAGAGGGACAGGATCATGTAGGGAATGGACCAGGTGGGGGGTGGGATGAGTGGGAAGGAATTATAAGCAGCCTTGTACAATATATCTACCATGATAATGTTTTGCATAGCTAGACATGTACAACATATACTGAATTATTTATATCCCAAGAAGGAATGGGTGACAAGGGAGGAAGGAAATGGATCTGAAATTCAAGGTCGTAACATTAAATGTTTCAAATATACATATAAATACTATTATTAATACTCTTTTGCCTATAATTGGGAGATAAGATGTGCAGGCATTGGGACACAAAGATTCACCTTCCTCTAATGGAAAAGTCGATGGGGGTATGGGAGAAGGTATGGGAGGGAGCAGATTGGAGGAAGTGATATCTTGTGGGACTACTATTCTGGGAGGTTGGGTAGGGGGAATAATGGGGGGAAAATGATTGTAACTCAAAATCTGGCGGAAATGAATGATGTAAAACAGAAGTTAATAAAGTATTTGTTTAAAAAAAAAAAAAGAAAAGAAAACTGATGCAAAGTAAAGTGAGAAGAACCAGGAGAAAAATGTATACAATAACTACAATATAAAGACAATATTTTAATTTGTTTTTCTTATGGCTCATTCTTCCCTGAATTTACTCTCCCTTCTCTCTCCTTGTCCCTCTTGATTCCCTGTTGAGTTTAATGCAGTTCTACATCAAACTTTCGTGCATATGTGTATATTTAGCAGTCTTTTGTCTGGTTCAGGTAACAGTGACCTTCATGTGTGGCCCACTACCACCAGTGCCTCCCTTGATTATCTTCTCAGTATTATCTTCTCCTCAAAATCTCTAATTATTTGAGATAGTAAGCTTCACATCCTTCCTCTTTCTTTTTCAGGGTATATTCCTTTTTCCTTCCTTTTTTTTTCTTTTCCAATCAAAGTATAACAAATCTGCCCCTATTGTATTTATTTCCTCTGTGACCTTTGCACATAAATTTTCTGAAGGGACCCTTATTTTATTATTTTTCCCTTTCTCTATTTGAATATAGACATTTTATTACTTCATAGCCCCTGCTAACTATTAAATCCATTTACTTTTCTATGTCTCCATTAAATCCTATTTCTGTAATTCAAAATATTAACTCAGCTGTGATGTTTGAACCATAATCATGATTCTTAAATATTCAAAAGTCCTCTACTTCATTAGGGCTCTACTTTTTTGCCCTGTAAGATTGTTCTCAGCTTTTCCATGTAGGTTACTCTTGGTTGCAAGCTTTTATTTTTTGCCTTCTGGAAAAAAATACAAAAACATATTACAAGCTATCTATTCTTTTATAGTTGATAACATTTAAGCCTACTATTATTCTAACAGTGGTCCCTTGATTGTTAAACTTTTTCTTTCTGGCTGCTTTTTTCTTTTACCTGGAAGCTCTGGATTTGGGTTATGATATTCCTAAAAATTTCCACTTGAGCATGTTATTCAGAAAGTTACTGATGGATTGTTTTCATATTCATTTTGTCTACTGATTGTAATGCATCTGGACAGTTTTATTTATGATTTCTTGAAATGTGGTGTAGAGGCTTTTTTATATTCAATGTTTTCAAGTAGTCATGATGAATCTAAGATTATCTAGCTATTCCACTTTTTTACAGGTCAGTTGTTTTTGATACTCTATATTTTCTGACTTATTTTTTATTCTTTCTATTTTGCTTCTGTCTGGTACAATCTAAATTTTAAGTAGTCTTTGATTTGAGAATTTTGTACCTCCTATATTAAATTCTTTATTTGCCTTCCAATTATTTCCTCTAGAACTCTCATTCCATTTCCCTTTTTTTTTCTCTAGAGGTCTTATTTCATGTATATTATTATTTTAAAAAACAAAACTCTTGCTTCATTTCCTCCATGAATTCCAATAAAGCTTATAGCAAATCTCTGGTTATCTTTGAAGCTTTGTAGAGGATTTGAAGCTAACCTCTTATTCAGGGTTAGTGTTTGAAGAATATGTACTGCCATCATATTGATATTTCCTTGTATTTATTTACTATCCAGTCTTTCTTCCTGAGTTAGGACTTTGTGTGGGGTCAGGCTCTATGCATTTATGGAAGTAATAGTGAGGCCCTCTTTGATACTGCTCTGTGATATCTGAGATTTGAGCAATTAATGTTATGTATCCTTCAAGGATCTTATAAGATGCTCCAGCCAGCACATAGCGCCTGGGGCAGAGTAGCACAGAGGTAGGTGCCTAGTGTTGAGTTGGAGAAGTCTTCCTCAGTAAAGTTTACAATGGCAGTTTACTAGAAGCACTCTGCACTGGGGCAATTTGATCCAGGGCACATCTTGATCCCTGCCTTCTCAAATCTAGTCCTACAGCCTTTTAATTGCAGCTTTTAACTGTATCACAATAAAGCAGCTGCTTCTAACTTTAGGGATCCTTGGTCTAGACCTTGTTTCAGGTTTATCTGCTTCTGACACACTACTGCAAGCTGCAGGTTGCCTTGACTACCCTCTGGTCTTTGTACTAGAAAGCTTCCATACACTCTGTTCCCCTATGTGTTTTTCTAGTTGGATCCCTTTGCTAGTGTCTATAGCCCCATTGTTGCTGTCTCTTTGTGATGATCTGGGCTTGTAAAGTATGCTTATTATAGTTTATCCTTGAATTTCTCTTTTTTTCTTTACTGAATAATTTTATTCTGCACATAGAAGCCACTAAGGACATGGCCTGTGGGCTCATCTGGGCTGCATCAGAAGTATATGGCTTCACACATAAACAGCAGGGTTGGGGGTGAGAACAGGTCATTCTATCCCAGTCACAGGATAACAAGAGTCTGCCGGGGAGAGCCAGATGATCAGGAAGTCTCTGGTGTAAGACAGTTCTAACAAAGCAATGAGAACATCACAGAAGGGTATAGGGGAGAGGGAAGCTAAGCAGCAGAGGCCCCTGCCCCCAAACAAAACTGGTCTAGTACTTGGTGCTGCCCATTCTTAGGACAGAAGCTGACTTCTACAGAGGTGACTGGCACCTGCGAGCTCTTAGGCCTCCTGGCCACATAGCTTTCTTGGCCTGAGGGTTTCTGAAGTTCCAGCAAATTTAGCCTTGCTGCCCAGCTCTTCCTCAATTCTGAGAAGCTGGTTATACTTGGCCAGACGCTCAGATCTGTAGGGGTACCAGTCTTGATCTACCCAGTGCAGAGACCCACCATCAGGCCTGCAATGAAAGTACCTTCATTCTCCCCAGAATGATGGGAAACCATTACTCCCCACCCACTGGACTGGGGACCTTGCACACCTGGAGAGAAACCATCAAAGAGCCAATCTGGTTCACTATGAGTAAGAGGCAGTTGCAGGCTTTCTTGTTCACAGCCTTTTTAATGGTCTTGGGATTGGTCACTGTGAGGTCATCCCCTACCACTTGGATCCCTGCAGTAGCAGTGAAATTTTTCCAAGCTTCCCAATCATCCTGGTCAAAGGGATCTTTAATAGATACCACTGGATAGTCCTTGATGAAGCTCTTGTAGAGGTCCTCAAGTTCAGAAATAGGTCATTTGTAGTGATCACTAAAAGCCAGTTTGGGTTCTCTAAGAACAAGTCATGTTGCATTAATCTAATTTCCTTTTTGGTATGGGTTTACTAGACTAGTAGATTAGAGAAACATCATAAATGCTGGAATTTTAATACAGTAAGGAATTTGATAAAAGTCTATCACACTATTTTCGTGGGCAAGATGGAAAAAATGTGAGCTGGTTGACACCATATTTAGGTAGGTTCATATATGGTAAAAAAAATCAACCTCAGTTAGGAAAAAGTTTTTTTTTTAATGAAATGCTTCAAGGTTCTGTCCTCTGTACTGTCCTGTTCAACATGTTTATCAATTACTTTCTCCCATAACCCTTTTCTTATGTCTCATCAAGGCTGCAAGAGTGTGTAATACTAAAAACTGCTAAGTCTTACCAAGCAGAAAAGGTTCTGAGGATGAGACTGGTAATACACTGTATTCCTTTTGTCCAAAGAGCAGAAGGCTAGCCATTATATGATGAATTTTTAGACCACAGTTTTGTGGTAGCTACCACCCCACCATCATCATTGCTAGTATCTTTTAGCTTCAATCTACTTTATATATGTTTCATATATAAATAGTTGTTCACATGTTGTCTCTCCATTAGAATAGGAGCTCCTTCAGGGCAAAAACTGTATCTTTGGTTTTCTTTTTATTTCAGTGGTTAGCATAGTGACTGATGAAAAGTAAGTGCTTAATTAAAGCTTGTTGAATAAATGAGTGAAGATGGTTTATTGCAATGTATGAGCAATAAAGATCCTTGATGACCTGGATGAAGATGTAGGTAGATTACTTACCAAATTACTTACCAAATCTGTGATTGGCACAAAGCTGGGAGGGTTATTTATTATGATAAATTTTAGAATCAGGATTCAAAAAGTTTTCAATATAACAAGATATCTAGGACTGGAAGAAAGGAAATATTTATTAAGTTTCTACTGTGTACCAAACACTGTATGAGGCTTTTACAAGTATTATCTGACTTAATCTTCCCAATAACCTTTGCAGGTAGGAGCTATTTATTATCCTCATTTTACAGATGAGGAAACTGAGGCAGACAAAGGTTAAGTGACTTATCCAGGTTCACATAGACATTTAATTCAGATCTTCCTGACTCCAGGCCTAGTGTTCTATCCACTGAGCCTCCTAGGTGCCCATGAAGGACTTAAAAGGCTGTAGTTCAAAGAAATGGGCTAAAATTAATAGGATTGAATTTAAAATTAATAAATGTAAAGTCCAGAACTTATATTTTTTAAAAATCAACTACATTGATCCAGGATGAAGGAGAGCTGACTTGGAAGTTCATTTGAAGAAGAGCTGAGTATTTTAATTAACTAAAAGCTTGGTATAAATACCTTTGTATTACAAGGCTGCCAAAAAAAGCTAATGTAACATTTTACTGTACGAACAGAATTATAGTATTGAAGGCAAGGGAAGTAATAACCTCCCTCCCTGCCCCCATTCTAGTCAATGCTGATCAGAACATATTTGTATCTATAAGGCTACAGTAGATATCCTCTAACATTCTTCTAACTCTAAAATCTTCTTTCTTTCTTTTTTTTTTGCTTTTTGGAGGGCAATTAGGGTTAAGTAACTTGCCCAAGGTCACATGGCTAGGTTTTTTTGTTTGTGTGTGTGTTAAGTGTCTGAGGCCGGATCCGAACTCAGGTCCTTCTGACTCCAGGGCCAGTGCTCTACTCACTGCGCCACCTAGCCACCCCTCTAAAATCTTCTGATGGTGATGATAATAATAGAGGATTTTGATCACTTCTAATAAACAGACATCTTTAAAGTGATATTGATAAAATAGACAGTGCAGTGAAAGACACCAGCATAAAGACAGTTCTAGAAACCATGTCCTAATAGGAATGGACAAAGGATCAAAGTGTTCTATGATTTTATAGTAGCTACAAAAAAATTAAGATAACATAGTTATCTTCAACTATTTAAAGCACTTAGCAAAGTGCCTGGAACACAATGGATGCTTAATAAATTTTATTGATTAACTGATTGATTGATTGATTGAAGGGATTATATTTACTTTGTGTGTATATACAAGCATACAAACATAAACATATTTGTATGTGTACCTGTACATATACATATATAGTCATGGAAAGGTGTAATGTTTTCAACTACTGTATATTTCAATAATGTAAAAATTTTAACTATTGATCACACATATGTATAGGCAGCTAAACAGAGTTCCCTAACTAATTTGCTGAGTCTATTGGGCTATTGTTGATTGAGTGACAATGACCTGTGTGTCTTAGTCTGCTGGGTTGGAGCCAACTCTTTGTGTAGGGTTTATAATATAATATAATAGGGAGCCAATAGACCTGGTGGGCCATTTTTGCTTTTATCTCTTTTGGGAAGGCATATTGAAAGCAACAGGAATAAGAGAGAGCTATGGAGGTCATGGAGAGTAATGGTTGACTTGGGGCAAAAGTATGTATGAACTGCACATGCTCTCACGCATGCCTGAACCTTGAACCTCAAGTTGGGTTTTCACCCTTAAAGAGGGAGCAGTATTACCTCTTAAGATGGTAGATGGCAGACATAAAGAAGAGACATACATGAATCCTAGCTATCTCGATGAATGTTGAAAATTCCTAGAGAGTTCAGGAACTCAGACTATTAGTGAGAAGAGGATTAGTTCTTAAATAGTGCTAGTTTCAGGGCTGCCTCTCTAGCATCCACAATTTCAAGAGTTTGGAGAGCCATTCATCTAGAGTAAAAAGACCATACCACAATAACTATTTGGAGAGGAAAATTACGCATAATGCTCCACACAGCTGTAAGACCAATAATTAAATAAAACTATTGCATGAGGGAACAAAAGAACTGGACTTATCTCACTCTTCCCATGAGTTTTTTGTACAATGCAGCTCTGCTGGCAAAAGAGGTTGTCTCTCTAGCAATCTTCAATATGCTTTCCTTTCAACAGAGTTCAGGTCCTTAGGGTAATGTCACAAAGTGGAATTCCTCAATGAGTCTGTGGGCTGAAAGTAAAATTCACCAGAATGTGTGTATGATGAAGCGGTAGGGTGACACAGCACCTTGGAAGTTCCAAGTTTCGCCTCCAAAGAATCCAGAATCTCAAGGTATATGCTTATATAGTTCGCTGGAGTGATAAAGGGATTCACCTGAATGTTTGGGGGTTGTATTGCTCAGAAAATCTAAGTTCATTTCTTTTCCCAAGAAAGTTCAATCTACAGTGTGATTTGAGTCTAGAGATAGAAGTCTAGAGAGATACTAGGAGCCTAGAGAGAAGATCAGGTTCAACAGAGGAAAGGGGAAGTCATACTGACTATTGACAAACATTTGTAGGTCATTTATGTTAAATTTGCATTTTTGGAAACTGTAAACATTTGGAAATTTTCACCATTCCATTTTTGTAAAATTCAGTGGAAAAAAAAGGCTATCATACACCTAATATGCTGTTATTTTTCAAATATCTAGAGATATTTTGTCCATATATGTGGAGATTCACATGTCACCTACTGTATGCATGAACAACATTCTGAGATTTCTCAGAGGTCACTTGGAGTATGTGGTGGGGTGCAAAACTTACCCAAAGATTTTTAATTTTGTAGTGTCACCTTTGAGATTGATTGAGCAGCAGAAGTCCATGTAAACCCCAAACCTAGAGTACTAGGAAATATCATTTATAACAATCAAAAAACTTGAAGAAAAATGCAAAATAGACTGAGTCACCACATGGCATGCATTTTTGAAGTACAAAAAAAGAGGATCCAAATTGATGGAATCATTAGCAATACTAAGTATATTGCATGTCAATAGAGTAAGTTTAACATCTGTTGATATCATTTAGAAAATACACCCTGGATATAGAATCAAGGACAAGCTGTTTTTAGTTATGCTAATGAAGGAGTTCAGTGAAAAGAAATAATCTCCACAAAGCTATTTACAGCCTACATTGGTGCATTCTATCACCTTGACTAGAAAGATATAATTATGATTGAATCATATCTATCTTTGTATTACCTATGTCTAGCACAGTAGCAAATGCTTAAAAAATGTTTAACTGAATCATTGAAGTTGATAGTGAACTTCTCACACACTGTCTCTTCATAGATAATCACTTATTATATATAAGTACCAGCCCAGATTCTCAAGAAAAGCCATAGCAATTGAAAAGGGCATTTGAACTTCTCATCTTAAAAAGGAAACCTGATAGGATAGATAAATACAAGTATTATATGCAAGTACCAGCCCAGATTTTCAAGAAAAGTCATAGCAATTGAAAAGGGCTTTAGAATTTCTCATCTTAAAGAGGAAACCTGATAGGATAGATGAATATAAATTCAGTGCTGCATAGGCAGTGCAATATATGTGCCTCATACATAGGACAAACAATAAAAGTTTTTTTTTTAATTTAATTATCTACACAGCTTAAAGATAGAGAGAAGATAGTAGAATGCCTATAGACACACACACACACACACACACACACACACACACACATCTCAGACAACAAACACCAGCAAAATAACAAAATGAATAGAAAATTAATCAGAAGACCCCAAACTTCTCTAATTCTTTTTATCTACATTTGTAAAATGTTGATCAGTGAAGGAAAACCCCTAAAGATCAGGACAAAAATATTGAACTTTGCAGTTTTACTCATGATTATTCAAACATCTGGATTTCGCTTAATCGGTAGTCATAAGAGAGAATGAATTTTCCAGAAAAAAAAAAAAAAACACGGCAAATGTGCAGTGCGATAGATGTAGCATATCACTTGTATTAGAAAACTGTCTTTTTTTTTAACTATTAGCATCACAATTTATTGAAAGTCTTCAATATATCAGGTGCCTCACCAAATAGACTAAAGCATCAAACTTGGTCATGTTTATGGTGAAAAGCATTAAACAACTCAGAAACAATATTTTAAAAATATATTCAAATAAATTGCCCTTTTAAAAGGAATAACAGAAAATTTTTCAAGCACCATTTATGCTCAAATAATCTCAATACAGTGATTTAGTCAAATGAATACAAGCCCTTTCTCTTTTTTTGTTTTGTTTTTTCTTTTTTAATTATTTATTTTTAGTTTTCAACAGTCCCACTTCCATAAGTTTTAAATTTTCTCTCCCTCTCTCCCCCCTCCCTCCCCAAGATGGCTTACAATCTGATATGGGTTCTACACATACATTCCTATTAAACACATTTACACATTAGTCATGTTGCATAGAATTATAACAAATGGGGAAAACTATGAGAAACAAAACAAAACATAAAAGGAAATAGTCTGCTTCATTCTGCCTTCTGACTCCATAGTTCTTTCTCTGAATGTGACTGGCATTTTCCATTATGTGTTCTTTGGAATTGTTTTAGGTCCTTACATTGCTGAGAAGGGCTAAGTCTATCAAAATCAGTCCTCGCATACTGTGGCTATTACTGTGTCCAGTGTTCTCCTGGTTCTGCTCCCCTCACTCAACATTAATTTGTATAAATCTTTCCAGGTTTCTCTGAAGTTTGCCTGTTGATCATTTCTTATAGCACAATAGCATTCCATTACATTCATATACCACAACTTGTTTAGCCATTCCCCAGTTGATGGATATCCCCTTGATTTCCAGTTCTTGGCCACCACAAAAAAAGCTACTATAAATATTTTTGTACACATGGATACTTTTCTCATTTTTATGACTTCTTTAGGATGTAGCCCTAGAAGTGGTATTGCTGGGTCAAGGATATGCACATTTTTATAGCCCTTTGGGCATAGTTCCAAATTGCTCTCCAGGATGGTTGGATCAGCTCACAGCTATACCAACAATGACTTAATGTTCCAACATTCCCACATCCTCTGCAACATTTATCATTTTTCTGTTTTACGATGTTAGCAAATATGATAGGTGTGGTATGGTACCTCAGAGATTTTTTGATTTTCATCTCTCTAATCAATAGTGATTTAGAGCATTTTTTCATATGATTATAGATAGCTTTAATTTCTTCCTCTAAATATTGCCTGTTCATATCCTTTCACCATTTATCAATTGGGGAATGGCTTTTATTCTTATAAATTTGACTCAGTTCTCTATATAATGATGCCTTTATCAGAGACACTGGTTACAAAAATTGCTTCCTAGTTTTCTGCTCCTATCCTAATCTTGGTTGCATTGGCTTTGTTTGTGCAAAAACTTTTCAATTTAATGTAATCAAAATTATCCATTTTGCATTTCATAATGTTTGCTATCTCTTGAGTCACAAATCCCTCTGTTCTCCATAAATCTGACAGTAAATTGATATAATCATTGACTACTGTGTCTTGTGCACTTAACCCATTCCACTGATCTATCTATTTCTTAGGCAGTACCAAGTGGTTTTGATGATTACTGCTTCATAATACAATTTAAGATCTGCCATGGCTAGGCCGCGGCTAGGCCACCTTCCCTAGCATTTCTTTTCATTAATTCCATTGATATTATGGACCTTTTGTTCTTCCAGATGGATTTTTCTAGCACCAAAAAATAATTTTTTGGCAGTTTGATTGGTAAGAAAACTGTCTTTCACAAGACTCTGGTTGGGCCATGTAGTAAGGATGAAAAACAATGGAATGGCCATCCAAAAAATCATCATATTCAATGGAATACAATTATGAAACTGAAATCTTTATGAGATAAACTAATGATCTGGCTATTTGCATAAAGACAGAAAGTGAATAAAAGATCATAGGTATGCTACCTGACTCTAGGACTAGTGCTCTATTGAGTGTGCTATCTTCCTCTCTGTTTAAAAACTAGATGTTGCAGAGTAAAGTACTAAGCAACCTGCTGGCCCAACCCAGCAATCAGAAAGTTACAGACTCACCTACTCACTGGGCCTGCTGTATTTATAAGTGAATGTGATGCATAGATTTATCTAGAAATGTATGTTGTTTGAGCCCATTCTCCATAGGGAATGAGGTAGTAAAGGGAAGAGTAAACCCCTTCCCCAAGTATTGGGGATTTGGATGGGTAGGGAGGGAATATTTGTTCTTCAGTTCTTAAGTAAATACCTCTATAAAAACTAATTGATGTTAGTTAAATGGAATTTGACCACTAATTATTTGAGGTTAATAGTTGTGGAAGTTTAGGGAAAATAGCATTAGAGAATCCAATGTCATTGAGTATTAGAGGATCCAATTAGGGATCTAGAGTCATTCAGCATACTCCAAGGTTTCCTTATCACCCTCAAGATCAAAGATAAAATCTTCTGTTTCATTTTCAAATCCTTTCATAATTTGGCCTCTCCCTGCTTTTCTAACCTTCTTACATTTGTCTTCCCTTCACCTACTCTATGATCCAATGACACTGGATTTATTGCTATTACTCACACATGATATCTCATCTCCTCACTCCATTCCATGTCAATGCCTGTCTCTCTCATGCCTGGAATTCTCACTTTTGCCTCCTGGCTTTACTGGTTTCCTTCAAGATTCAACTCAAATCCCCACTTCTGGAAGAGGTTTAAACACACACACATACACACACACACACACACACACACACACACACACACACACCACAGTGCTTATGCCTTCCCTCTGAAATTAGTATGTACATAGTTGTTTGCATGTGGCCTTCTCCATTAGAATGTGAGTTCCTTAAAAGCAGGTACAATATTTTTTGCCCTTCTTCTACCTTCAGATCTTATCACAGTACCCCACATATATTAAATGCTTAATGAATGCTTCTTGATGGATTGAGGATACAAAAAGTATTTATACAAAACACATTTATACCACTGCATATAGGGATAATATACTGTGTTAAGTTTTGGCTCTATTGAGATAAAATATAGTCACTGTCCTCGTGGAGTTTGTATTCAACTGACTTAGAATGATGGGATGCCTACTGAAAATTTCGTTTATGTCTCAGATAGATTGGATTTCTATGATCATAACTTTAACTTTCAAGAAATGGATAACTTCAAGACATAAACTCTCTTCTCATTAAATGTTAAGCACAGTGTTGGTATACTGTGGCTTCTGTATTGGACCATAAGAAAAGGTCTATTATCAAGAATGACCTTGGGATAATGTCACCACTGCCCAAGGTCTCTGGTAATTCTGTGCCTTAAGATGGCCAGAAACTTCTAATACAACCCACTTACTAAAAGTATACACAAAACAAGAAAATGTAAACATAAATACATGGAAATAATGACCCTGTTAATCAGACTTTCCAGCAAAATACTGCTGTGTCAGAAAGAAGTTTTCTATGGCTCTTTTGCTGTCCTTCTTGACAATAGGGAACTCAGGTCTGTGGTGTATACCTGGTGTTAGAAACACCAGTCCAGAATCTTGCTTTTTAGGCAGATTATTTACCTCAAAGAAGAATGAAGGCTGTCAATAGCTACCATTTTCCTCCTCTATAATTTGCCTTGTGCTCTCGATTGTAGCAAACCATGAAGGACAGGAATTTTTCCAGGACTTTTCTTTTAATGAACTATAATAATGTTAGATAATATGATGTACAGGGTATAATAGTCATTAAGTATTTTTCTAATCTTAAAAGATAATCTTCGAAGTTATAATGCTGTTCAACTATCCTAACTGGATATTTTTGTACCATCTATAGGTCCATCCTTTTAAAATTTACAGAGATTTTCTTTATTCTAAAAATATGACAAAAAACCTGTGACTGATATAATTTCAAAATATTTGGTCACATTTAGGCTAGAGGTAAAGGAAGCAGACTTTTTTTTTTAGCATAAACTAGTGGAAGAACAGAGAGATGAAGCAACATTGCCTTTAGTTCAAATCTTTAACAATAGAGAAAGAAAGCAGAAGGACTATCAAAGGCTAGTTGGAAGTTTATATAAGTGAAAGAGAGTGATAGTTCACTTGTCTGGGGCATATCTGTTTCTTTAAAAGAGCAGTTGCTGAGTTAGTCTGACTCCACAGTTCACTTATCTAGGGCATAGGTGTGCTTAGAGTTCTAAGAGAACAGCTACTGAAGTTAAGTCTGACTCAGAATACTTAAACAGTAGTTGCTTATTTTTTTATGGAATGAGCTATAGAATACTGGAGTGAATGAAAAACACAATACATTTCAGTGAGTTTTATGTAAAGAATTGGAGAACTTTTAGGATAATTACTAAGAAAATATGAACAACAGAACTCTTCTGTGATTATGAGACAAAGGTAATTTATATTACCATAGAAAAGTAACAGAATTTGATTACTAACTATAAGCTAAGCAGGAGAATAGTTTGGAAGCAAAGAATCACAGAACTCACCCAGTGAATTAACTAGTTTGGCGAAGACATTGTGCCCAGTGAGGTGTTAATCGAGCACAGTATGGATTAACCCAACTTAGCTGTGGAAACATCTGTTCAACAAGGAAGCTATGCTCATCATTTATGGATGGATTCTAGGAGGGAAAGAGGACACAGAAATGCATAGCTCTAGAGCTATGAATTACCCTCAAGCACAAAAAGTTTCCTTATTCATGTATTTCCTTAACAGATTTATCTAAGTATTGCTGAGTGCATTCTTGGGAAAGGGTGACCCATGTTTATGTGTCAAATGATATATATTTATCATTTCTGCATTTACTTTAACTCATGAGTACCTGTAATATTATATTTTGGTTTTGTGCAAATGAAGGCACACTGGTGGGAGATTCAGAACTAAAGTGGTGATTTGGGGAAGTATATGTGTGTGTATACATATATAATATTTATATTATATGTGTGGATATTTATATAATATATACACATGTGTCATATGTGTTGTGTGTATGTATTAGGTATATATATACACATACGTGTGTGTGTGTGTGTGTAAAAGTGTAAACTAAGCATATAAGCATAAGGTAATTTTGGAAGGGCCAGGGATGAGACACTAGCCACTGAAGCTATCAGGAAAGGCCTCATGTGGGTAGCACCTGAAATGAGCTTAAGAAGCAGATGAAAGGAAACATGATGCTCCAGATGTGCAAAGACATAGAGATAAGATGTAGAAATTCAGGTATGAGCTATGAACATAAAGCCAACTTGACTAAAACATAGAGTATGTGAAGATAATAATTCTGGAAAGGTAGATTGGAATCTGTTTGTGAAAGGCTTTAAAATGCCAACAGTGGGTTTTAAATTTGATTCTAGAGGCAAGTAAGGACCTACTGGAGTTCATAGAGTATAGGAGAAAAGTGATATAATCAGACATTTGCTTTGGAAATATAACTCTTCTAAAATAACCTATCACTTGGAATGTTACTTAACTGAGGAGAGAAAGGAAGCAGAGAAATTATGTACCCATGAAAAAATCCTGCTTACCTAGCTATCCATGACAGGGGTGCTTGAACTGCAGCCAAAGTCATGGTTTAAAACCCTCCTAGGAAGGACAAAAAGAGGTGGCCTGATAACCCTAGAACTTATACTATGCTGATACCGGGCACTAACATAAAGGAAAGGGTGAAGTGATTCAGCCAGCTGGTGCTAAAAATGTCCAAATACATACAGTCACCATCACCAGAGAAGCAACATGCCATAGCGGAAAGCAATACTGGTCCTGGAGTCATAAAGACCTGGGTTCCAATCTTGCTTCAAACACTTCCTCATGTGACCCCAGAAAAATCCCTTAACACATTTGAGCTTCAATTGGCACATGATGATAATAATAGCACCTGCCTCATGGAAGGCTAATGTAGGATAATTGAGGGGAAATGCTTTGCAAACATTCAGGCTCTATCCATGGATTCCATCATTCTCATCAGGGTGAAGGAGTCAGCTTGTTCTCTCCCGGCTCCTTTGGAGATACAAATTATGTACATTTTTATTCTATTTCACCAGGATAAAAATTTAGGGGTGGGGATGATCATAAGATGATTCTTTTTTCCAGGCTCCTAAACATTTCAGGCTGAGACTATCTCCTCTAAGTACTTTATCTCTTTCTACTTCAGACTTCCCATGAGCACCTACAACTAGTCATAGACTAGAGTTATTTCAGAAGGCCAGCCAGGACTTAATTGAACAACCTGGAATTGGAAGGAGATGCGGCCACCAGAGACAAGGTGGAAGGTTTCTTTAACCTAGAGTTCCTTCTCACATTTCATTGAACAAGTGCCACTTTGGAATTTTGGATGAATGTTCTCCATAAGAAATTTCAATAGCTAGCTTTCTAGGGAATCTTCTGTGTACATGGAGAATTGTTTCAGAAATTTCTTCTGAATGTTAGAACAAGTTCTAATGGCTGATGGAGATAAAGAGAACTAGACACTTCAGGAAATCAAGAAGGAAAACAAGGTGAATCTTGAAACTGTTAAAAATTTATCAACAAATTTTGGAACTTTTGGGGAGGGGAGAGTGGCCAATGTTTTGTTTTGTTTTTTTCCTTGAGGTGTTTGAATCAAAAAGACTTTCATTTGCACAGTTTGTTCACAAAAATCCTATCATTTACATGCACAGAGTAAGTGGTCAAGCAGAATAATTTGAAAATCAGGTTGGAAAATCTGGCTTCCCTTCCAAGTTTTAGGCTAGTGTGAATTTGTACTTCTGAGATACTGGGAAAAGCCCTGGCAAATGGAGACTGCTAAGAAAGCACTGATATTATCTGCTACCACTACAAACAAAGAGGTTACTGTATGGCAGTTAATTTAGCTCCGTATTTCAGGCCAGTACCAAATCCCGGGCTACCACCCCTTGTTAGTTACCATCTAAACTGTTTCATGGTTTAAAATTGCTTCAGGGCAAACTTGTCAATCACAAAAAGGGGGGAGAGAAGCTACATGTTCATATTATGGAACATGTTCAGAGGGGTAGCTAGTGTCAGAGCTTGAATTGGGAGTGAAAAGAGGGAGGAGTGAGGTCTGTAAAGGAGAGGCTAAAAGGCAAAGGGGAGATGCCCAAGAGAGAGAAAGAATAAATGTTGAAGCTAAATACAATAATTCACAAAAACAGAGATCAAAGTTGCCACGGTCTCTTCCATCTTAGGACTCTTGGAGGGATGTAGTAAACTAGAAGTTGTCACATTAAACTACACAAGTGTCTACTGTCACCACTGAGCAAAAACCTCTACCAAGTAATGTTAGGTTGGACCTCCTTTGGAAAGAAGGACCACAAAAAACATGTGATAGTGGGAAGAACCTTTTGCTACCGGTCCAAATATCCTGGTTTGAATCTAAACCTTGGACAATCACAAGAGTTAAGATTTATAAACTGCTTTAGAATTTGTAAAGAGCTGTCATACATTATTTATTTGATCCTTACAACAATGCTGTAAGGGAGATGCTATTTTATTATCCCAATTTTGCTGGTGAGGAAACTGAGGCTGAGACATATCAATTATCTTATGCATAGTCACACGGCTAGTATCTGAAGCAGGATTTCAGCTCTCATCTCTCTGACTACAAATCTGTTGCTCTATCCATTGTACCACCTAGGTGCTCCATGTAGACAAGTGAATTAACCTCCCTAAGGACTCTTTCCATGCCTTTAAATGGAAGAGAGTTTCTGTATAACCTCCAAGGTCTTTTCTAGCTCTGAATTCAAGGAATTTAGAGGAATTGAGGGAAAATATATTGAAGGAATGAGGTTTCAAAGGATGGGAGCATCCAGAAATGGGTAAAAAAACCCATAAATTGGCTTTCTTTCACTTATGATTAGTTGATAGTCCCTTGGAAAGGGACTATGGGCTAACAGCAACACTGTGAAACAAAAACAAAATTTTAAAAACTTTGTCTTTGTCACCTTGTCACTACCTCAGTCAGTATCCTTTTCCTCTCTATTCTTAGATTCCCGGGGCCATACTCCACAAGCCTGATCCTGCCTCCCATTCCTGTTAAACCCTGTTCAGATGTTAGCTGATAACTAAGGCATTAGCTGCTAAGGGTTTAAGATATGGTTCCTCCCATTATTTATATATTAACAGAGGATTCTGGGAGATCAACAAACCTTCAAAATTTATCACAGTGATCATATTGTGGCAGAATGACAGGCAGCAAAGACAATACTCACACCTGGTACAATTCAAATCATATGTCATTAGCCCTACCTATTCCAAGCTTGATAATGGAGGTACAAGTGGATAGTAAAAGAGAGTCAAAGAAATCAGAGTACTGGGTTACTTACTACAGGGTGGCATTGTTGCTTATCAACAATGGAGCAATGGTCACTGCCAGAGTCCTCTAAACAAGTGGGATTACTCTCAGTGAGCTAATCTACCCCTGTCAGTAGCAATAAGTCTAAAACCAATATAACTCTCCTGAGTGCTAATTTTTTTCTTCACTTTCAAACTTAAAAAATGAAAAGCTGCCTTTGCCAAGTAAGAAAGGGTAAAGAAATCAGGAAGGTTCCAAGGTAAGACAACTCACTGTAAGGAATACATTTCTTTCAAAGAATGAAAGTAAAAACCTCCCCTCAGGAGAGAAACAATCTCCATCTTAAAGTTGACCTAGAGATTCAAGTTCAGCAAACTCCCTATCCCCACTCCCCCATCCAACTTAGTATTTAGGTTGTCAATTATACCAACTTCATTTGATCTCTTCCATTTTCTCATTCCTCATTTTATAGAAAAAACAATACATCTTTACACGTCTGAGACAAAATGACTATTTCCTTCTTTCCAAGATAAGTAACGGCATTCTAGATATGCTCCATGTTGACTTGGAAACCAAGTGTGAAATCCACATACACAGCCTGTTGCTTCAGTTCATAGGCACAGGGGAAAAAAAAGTGGAAAATAAGAAATCCTTGTGGACTAGAGCTTTTAAACTGTGGCTGAAAAAGGAATCTAATAAAAAAAAAGTCTTCAGAAGGTGGAGGGTTTGTGAGCATTAAAAATATGTTGTGCAGTTAATCTGTTGTATGTATTTTAAGGTATGACATTATCCTCACATATGGCCTGATTTTCATCCCCCGCTCTACCTCTATGAGTTTTTTTTTTTATTGCAGTAATCAAGTTTATAGTGCTTATCACCATAGCATTGAAATACTTTACTAGAAGGAAGTTGGTGAAAAGAGCCAATAGGTTAACAAGGCCAATAAGCCCCTCACCCAAAGTCTGATGGCTGGCTGCGGGATTTTTTTAATGCCAAAAGGGAACTATAGTCAAGTAGAGAAGTTGAGTACCAGCCTGGGCACGATGTCTAAGATTGCCACCAACTTCAGGAAACCACACTCAGCCAAGTGAGTTATTCACCAGACTGATTATCCCAATTGTGGGTGGTACAAATTCTCCTTTGCCCCACCTTTTTGCCATTTCATTGGCTTCTAAAACATTCTCCAGAGAATAGGAAAAGGAGCTTGGCAGAAGGGTACAAGTTAAGTCAGCTATAGTTCTCAGCTCTAATAAAAGGTTTGTTGGGGATGGAAGTGGGTTAAAGTGGTTTTCAGATGAACTGTGAATTCAAATCACCCATAATATCTCTCTCTCCCTTCGCCACAGATAGGAGATTATTCAGTTTTTCAATTGAACAAAAGGGCAATAAATAAATATTCAAACTTAATGAAAAGTAAAAGTAAAGCACAGCTTTTTTACTACAAAATTAGTATTTCTTCATTGAATTGTGATGACTTTTAGAAAATTAGACCATATAGTTTAATTTTTAAAGTCTTTCATATGTCATTGTCATTTTAGGTCAATCAGTTCTATGTGGGTAAGGCAAACTTAAAAGTGTGTACCTCTTTTCTCACTCCAATTTCAAAGATTTTGTTGTTGTTGTTAAGGAGAAAAGTATAACAGTTATGCCCATTTTTAAAAAACTGTTTAAGCTGATGCTGACACAAGATCATAGATCTAGAGCTGGATGGATTCTTTAAGATCAATAATTCAACCTCTTAATTTACTAGTTGAGGAAACTGAGGCCCAAAGGGGATAAATGACTTGCCCATGGTCATATAGATGGTCAAGTTGAGATTTGAAACTAAATCCTCTGATTCCTAATTCATTGATCTTTTTTGTTATACCAAACAATGAGACTTTTAAAAATATGTCAAAACTTACTTATTCAAATGAGTGTTGTGTTTTCCAGATAGTTGCCCAGGGAGATTCTATAGGTGTTTCAAAGATTTTACCATTTTTTAAAGCAATTTGGAAATTTTTCCTTGAGAATATATATTTTTCAGAGCCAGTCTCTCTCTCTGTCTCTATCTCTGTCTCTGTCTCTCTGTCTCTGTCTCTCTGTCTCTCTCTGTCTCTCTGTCTCTCTCTGTCTCTCTGTCTGTCTGTCTCTCTGTGCCTCTATCTCTGTCTCTCTCTCTCTCACATACACACACACACATAAACACAATATTAAATTGATCCTATTCTAAATTTGATTCTGAATGACTTTTGGCTGTTTCCAGAAATCAAATCTACTATCAAAGGATGATAATTTGCCACCATTGAGACTATTCAAAAGAATGTAACCCTGATTCTGAGATTAACTATAAACAGAAAGTCCCAAGAATATTTAGAGCAATAGTAGCATCACAATGCACCTTGTGCATCACTACATTGTCATGACTGAGGGATTGTGTAGCTCAATGACACTGAGCTATGCAGTGCAGGATGATCCAAGACAAACATAGATCATAGTAGAGCTTCTGATAAAAGGTGATCCACTGGAGTAGGAAATGGTCTAAGATTCCAGTATCTTTGCCAAGAAAAGCCCATGGATAGCACTGACAGACTTTGAGAGAGAGTGGAGGACAGAAGGGCCTGCCATGCTATAGTCCATGGGATCACAAAGAGTCTGACACAGCTGAACAACTGAACAACAGAATTATAATTAGAACTTCTCAAGTGATCAAATACATCTTGTATTATAAAGTAAGATCAAAGCTCCTGCCCAACAACCTTCTTTGTACCATTCACATGTTTAATTAACTTTTTTAATCATCTACCAAGGAAAAGTAAAATAATCCAGCGCTATCAAAATTGCTCCAAAATTCAAATTAGTTGAATTCAAGTAAATAGTTAATATGCCATGTATTTTTTCCAAACAAATGGAAAATGCCCTTTTCCCTACTTTTCGTGGAGATACTGTCACTAAATCAGTCAATCAATCAATAAGTAATTATTAAGCTTTTATTATATGCCAGGAACTGTACTAAGCAGCAGGGTTACAAAGAAGAAAATGAAGGTGTACCTGTCCTCAAGGACCTTACATTCTAATAAAAGAGACTAAATGTGCACATATGAATATATGTGAAATAAACACAAGATAGTACTAGGAGGAGTTCCCCTAGGGGCTAAGAAAGGCTTCATGAAAAGGTCGCTCTTAGGCTGTCTTAAAGGAAACCATGGATCCCAAAGGGATGACAAGAAAAGTGAGTGTCCATAGCTAGTGAAAATTCTGAGCAAATAGACGGATGATGCTTTCCCTCTCTTGTTTATCTACTGAGGAGTAGAGCTATTACTGACATATTATAGAAAAGGTATTTAAGAAAGCTTTGTTCCAGTCCTAAGGTAAGTCCTTGAACTTGGATGTATGATCTTCACTATATCATCCTTTCTGCATTTTAATTTTTCTACTTTTATTTAAAAAAATCCAAATGGGGCAAGAGTGTCTACTTCTGGATCCTTCTATCCTAGAAATTTTGTAGACAGCCAATAAGGTGTTTTGGGATGCTTCGGTGGTTCCTTTGGACTTGTTTTTATCCATCTACTGGGGTTAATCAGCACTATTTATTGAATGGGTACAACTGTTTGAGAATACTGAGTATCCATAAGTATCCCTGCTTCTTTTTTCATCAAACACCCAGTGTTTGACTAGAGCAGGATTCAGGAGACAAAGAAATCAAAAGTTAGAGCTACCTGGGGGCCATTCTGTCTTATGCAAGCACTGCATAAAGAATTTCTACAATTTTCAAGACAAGAATGTATATTTACTGAAGGTCAATTGCTTGTTCAGACAAGCTGCGCTCTTTGTGATGGTATCTCCTCCCCATTTTCTAGAGACTCTTCTTTAAAGAACTTGGCCATAACTAAAAGGAAGACCTCTCTAGGGAGGGAAGAATGCTAGTTTTGTGTGGTTTTGCTGTGGGAGTCGCATTTTGGCGCCTTCACTTCAATTGTGCTAAAAGCAAAGAATTGAAGGGCTCAGGTAAAAGGCAGGATAAGTACCAACTTATGCTGAATGAACCTCATTCCTTTATTGATACAATTAAAACCCCAATAAAACCCCAGGAGGATGGAACTTCACTTTAACGACATCCAATTTAACATTTTCCTGTGTAAGGTTCATTTTTAACACCTTAGCCAAAGATCTAAAGGATATAAATAATAATACCTGTCATATATATGGCGCTTTACGGTTTGCGAAGTACTTGGTGCCTATTATTTCATTGGAGCCCAACAGCAACCCTATGAAGTAGGTGCTATTACTATTCCCACTTTACAGCTGAGGAAATGGAGGCCTGAGTTACTTCCTGGGCAATATAAGCATCTAAGGCATGATTCAAACTATAGGCTTTTGTTGTTTTGACTCCAACACTGTATCCATTATGCCTTACTGGCTTTCTATTATCCTGTGCCTTATGTTCCTGTCTATAATGGTTAACTTCAGTTCCTTACACGTAATTAAGATACTACCTTATTAAACAGCATGCTAAAATGTTGGCAGGTGCTTTAGAAATTGATAAGTGGCGGGGAAAAGTCAGGATGGGAGGGTTTATTTATTTTCATTCACAGACGCATGGAAAGCTATAAAATGTGATGCTTAAATTCGAAAGTCATATTAAACTTAGAATTTAGTGATATTAAACTGCCAGACACCACTGAGATCAGAGGGATAATGCAAAAGCTCTAAATCATTTAGAAATTCTGGCAAGGGGAGAGAGACAGAAAGATAGACACAGACAGACAGATGCACAAAGAGACAGGCATGCAGAGAGAGAGAGAATGCAGAGACAGCAAGAGAGAAAAGAGAGTGAGAAAGAAAGCAAAAGAGAGAGGAGAGGAGAGAGGGAGAGAGAGGATGAGTGAGAGAGACAGAGAGAGACAGAGACAAAGAGAGAGAGAGAGAGAGAGAGAGAGAGAGAGAGAGAGAGAGAGAGGGAGAGGGAGAGGGAGAGAGAGAGAATGAGATGAGAATTTGTGCTGGGACAAAGCACAAACAAGAAAATTAGAGGAATCAATCAGAAATATAGATAAGCAATAGGAAAAAGAAACCTGGGAAACATTCCTGCCCAAAGATAGCTCAGTACATTAGTGGAGGATGATATGAACAATGCAAGAAGGCACCAAAAAGCATCAACTCAATTTGGGAACACTTATATAGGGCATTCCAGCACCAAATATGGTGACTAGGAGGACTAGGAGTCTCCTTGCAGCTCCAGTGAGAATGCATTTATTTGTAGCACTGCAGTCATTTCTGGGAACCTCATTACCAGAAAGATGCAGACGAATTGGAAAGGGCTCAAAGAAGAGTAACCAAATGATTACAGGCCTGGAGGGACTGACTTATGGGGCAAGATTAAAAGAACTAAATATGTACGACTTGGCTAAATGACGATTAAAGAGGGACATGATAACAGTCTACTAATACCTGAAGGGTGCAAACATCAAGGAGGGCAATGAATTACTCTAAGTGGTACAAAGGGTATTTAGCTAAAAGTAATAGGATAGAATTATGAAAGAGAAAATGTAAGTATAATGTCTGGAAAGCCTTCTTGATAGTGAGAGCTCTGGGGCCATGGAATTGTCTTTCCAAAGGAAATAAAGAAGCCACATCACTTAAGAACTATAAAAACAAGTTTGGACAACGACTGAGGAAATAGACCATTAAAACCAATCCTGCATGACCCTGGATAGGAGGTGACCATGAGATCTTTCTTAACTCTTAACACTTGACTGACTCCACGAAAATGTTTAGTGGGGGAAGCAACTGAGAGGAAGCTCCCTCTTAAACGTGAATGCAGACAAAGCAAGTTCTATCATTCTGTGATTTATCAGCATGTATTAATACTTAGATCCTATAATTAGCAATTATATTCCTGAGGCACATTTTCTGAAGAGGAATGATAATAATCACTCCTACTTACTTTGCACTTTAAGTTTCTAAAATGCTAACAACTCTGCAGAGTCGGTAGTACTAATGCTATTACTCCAGTTTTACACATAAGCAAACTTTTCATTAGGGCAGCTAGGTGGTACAATGGATAACTTGCCAGGCCTACAGTTAGGAAGGTTCATCTTCCTGAATTTATATCTGGTCTCAGACATTTACTATCCTTGTGACCTGTGCAAGTCACTTAATCCTGTTTGCCTCACTTTCCTCATCTGTAAAATGAGCTGGAGAAGGAAATGGCAAACCACTGCAGTATCTTTGCCAAGAAAATCTGAAATGGGGTCACAAAGAGTTGGACACAACCTAACACAACTGAACAACAACAAAATCCTCTCGTTGTCAAGCAGATAGTGTCAGGTTTTACCCAGATCTTTGGACTCCAAATTCAATATTATTTCCACTATATCATAAAAATTAATATTCTACCTAAGTATTCTGAGTATTGTAAATAAGTATATATGTGTATTATGTGTATATGTATGTATGCACATTAAGTTTGTACAATATTCCTAGATCAGAATGGGCTCATCCCAAGAGATCCCTATCTGTGATTCACCTTTAACTATTACTTCTTAGCAGGATTGGTCTTGGTGAAACTATGAAGTTTGTCTTAGCCCCCTGCCTCATCCCCCAAAATACCCTCCTATTAACACTCCTTTTCAGTCACACCTGACCCCTTCCCTTAGGTGTCCCCTATCTTGAGTCTGTCCTCTCAGAAACAGAAGCAAATTAACTAATGTCCATTGTTTCCATTATGAAAGCAAATCTTTGGAAGAAGTCAGGCTAAAGAAAGGAATCTCTCTCATCTGAATTAGCTACATAATGCACCTTGGCATGGGAATACTTATATTTTTTGGTGGGGGAAACAGGAGGTAGGAGGTCAGCTGTTGTAGTCGTCACCTCCTCTATTTATGTTTGAGACCTCCATGTTTCCTAAAGGAATCATTCAGAGAATGATTAAGTTTTAAGTAAATGATCACGACTATGTTTTCTTCCCAGATAAATAATATGACTTTAAAGGCCATCACTA
Source organism: Gymnobelideus leadbeateri (assembly GCA_011680675.1). Lineage (NCBI taxonomy): Eukaryota > Metazoa > Chordata > Mammalia > Diprotodontia > Petauridae > Gymnobelideus > Gymnobelideus leadbeateri. The sequence goes on from WOXC01012209.1 coordinate 322,949, forward strand.
ATACTTAAATCAGGAGTATGCTGACCCCAAACCTAGAAAGGAATGTGGGAGTGCTGTGATCAATGAAACTTAACAATGGATCTGGGGTAAAACCATGCCAAGCTCCGGATGAATACTGGAGAATTCAGTGGTACAAACTCAATATTTGATCTACATGACACAAAATATCCAAGTACTTACAATCACCTTGATTGCCAACTAAATATTTCAGTTTTGTTTTGTTCTGTCTTTGATATCTGGATAATTAATGATGATACTGTTGAAATCAAGTTGTCTGGCCCCATTGGTAAAGTCATTTCCAGTCTGACAATTCTGTCATGTGTAAAGGAACTATTATCCCAGTAATGGAGAGAATGTGTCTTTCCCTAGTTAGTTGAAGCTTATATTTTCTCAGCTACTGACAAGTAAGGACAAAGGTTCAACAGTGACTAATGAATAAAATGTTAAGGTGGAGACAGGACTTAATTGTTTAAATGCAGTCACTCCAGGCGTGTATCTGTATTCATTTTGAGACCATCAAGCTACTGATGATGTGGCAAGGAACTATTTATTTCTTAAAAAAAAAAAAAAACAACAACTTAATCTTGATCAAAGGTCACTCTCTCTACTTTGTCCTACTTTGAATAGGACTCTCTGAAGGAGAGTGGTTGGCTGTTTGTTCTCTGCTTATTCTGAGAGTAATTATAGCATCAGTTCCCTGAGCATGTTCACCAATAAGTAGGTCAGACTTGAAATGTTTGGATATTGCAATCTAGTAGGAGGAGTTGGTCCTTGGGAAGTTGCTAGGAGGAGGAGGAGGAGGGAGCCAGAGCCTGAAGGAGTAATGGGTGATGAATTATGCAATAACGAATTGTTCCTTCAGTTTTTCCTAGTAGGGTTAAGAGATTAAAATGTTAATCTGACTCCAGGTATTTTTGTCAAAAGAAATGCAGCCAGAGGGAAAAAACAATGGCCATGCTTAGTGGTTTTCTGCTTGAGTCACAATCAGAGGAAAGGACACTCTCAATGATTGCCATTAGCCCAGAGCCCTCAACTTCTGGTGACGTGTTCCAATGACTAAAATGAAGAATTTGGAAATCCCTGCCAGGTTTTACTTATTGAATGAACAGAATAAAGAAACATGGAATCTCTTAGTTCTTGACCTCCAGGGTGTCTTTCATTTGATAGTATCTAAGGAACGCAGTCATTCGACAAACAGAGGCACATATTTTGTTTATATAAATATAAGCATATTTGTAAGAGATGCATGAGTGTTTACTTAGCCATATATGCATGTGTGCATACATACATATACAGCAACAAGGGCAGAGGAAAGAAATAACTAAGATTTGGTTACAGATTGTGAATAGAAGTTAGCTGGATGCGGAAGAGGGGAAAGGCAATAAGAATTTATATAGCGCCTAATATGTCAAACACATGGAAAAAATGGAAATCCTTTGAAAGAAAACCGTTTCTTTAATTTAAAGAACATAAATACATCATGAAAGACAACTGAAATTTATATAGTACTTCAAAGTTGACAAAGTATTTTACATGTGTGATCTCATTTGATTCTCATAACAATATGTGAGATAGATGCTTCAGCCATTTCTCTCTCTCTTTTACAGGCTAGGAGAAAAATGAGGCCAAGAAAATTTAAGCAATTTGCCTCTTGGGAAAGAGGAAGGACAAAAGCATTTCTTAAGCACCTTCCCTATAAGGCACTTTGCTTAGTGCTTTCCATATATTATCTCATTTGGCCATACTATGGTCATATACTATGGTGAGAGAGACAGGATCTCAAACCCAAGTGTTCCTGAATTCCTGCAAGTTGGGAAAGCATTGTTGAGAAAATGTAGGTCTTGGATTCAAATGATGCTTTTAGCATTTATTATAGGTAGCTCTGTAAGCCTTAATTTTTTCATTTGTAAAAAGAGAATGTTGTGCTAGGGATGCAGACCTCTCAGGTCCCTTCTAGCTCTGTCTATAATTCTAGGATTCTAAGTTCAGGGCACTATCCAATGAACTATGTGGTTTCATAAATATGAAGAATTTTGTTTTGTCTTGCAGGTCAACCAGAATTTATTAAGTGCCTACAATGTACTGGGGTGGCTCAATGGATAGAGTACCAGACCTGGAGTCAGGAAGACTCATCTTAATGAGTTCAAATCTGACTTCTGACTCTTACTAGCTGTGTGACCCTGGCCAAGTCAGTTAACCCTGCTTGTTTCCGTTCCTCATCTATAAAATGAGGTGAAGAAAGAAATGGTAAAGTACTCCAGTATCTTTGTCAAGAAAACCCCAAATGGGATCACAAATATTCAGATATGATTGAAATGACTGAGTAACAACTATGTGCTAGACTAAGTACTAGGGATGCAAAGAAAGGAAAAGACAGGGAGACACAATATGCAAAGCAAGATATATACAGGACAAATTAGAGATAATCTCAGAAGGAATGCACTAGCATTAAAGGGAACCAGGATAGGCTTCTTAAAGAAGAGGCAATTTTAAGTTGAAACTTGAAGGAAGTCAGTGGTCAAGATAAAGAGGAAGAGAATTCCAGGCATGGGAAAAGCTCAACAGATGGCGTTCAATCAAAAAGCATAACATTGGTTTTAATCCCAAATCATCTTTCTCTTTCCTACTTATGTCTCTAACACCATTTTTCCCCTTTTATTCTCCACCCACATACTACAATTTCAGATTTTGATACTTAAGAAGAATAGGCCAACATTGACTTTTCCCCTGGTCCTCCTGGAGACAGATGGAAAACCTGTTCATGAATTAATTGTTCATCTGCAAGAGTTCTCCATCAATTAACTATTTTTCTTCCTACTAAAAGTCTTCCTGAAAACTCATTACCATATTTAGGGGAGAGAGAGAGAGAGAGAGAGAGAGAGAGAGAGAGAGAGAGAGAGAGAGAGAGAGAGAAAGGGGGGAGAGAAAGGGAGAGAGAAAGGGGGGAGAGAGAGAAAATAGTAATACTCTAATTAAAAATAAAATTGGCATCAGTTATTATTCTAATTCAGAATCCTCACATCCATCTGTAATGAGAGAAAGAAAGCAGCTTCTATCTTTTCTGAAGTACTACAGGCAGCTGAAAGGTGACATGAATTATTATGTCCAATTAAGGCTGTAGTGGAATGGTAAATGAAAACACTATTCCTTGCTACCCAGAGAGAGACTACAATGTTTTAAAGCTCATTTTGTATCTTGTGTCATTTTCCCCTACCAGATGTTATCTTCTGCAAAAATTCCTGTAAAAACGTAGGTCCATATAAGCTTAATCACATGAATGCCCTAAAATTCTATAATCTCTCAACTTAAAAATGAAAAAATCAATGAAAGGAGAAAGATCTAGGAGTTTGTTGGATAATAAAGTAATTGTGATAATGGATCATAATAATTATAACATTTAATTCAATAAACATTAAATAATACTCAATGCCTCCAAGAGATAAATAACATCATAAATATTCCCACTTTACAGATATGGAAAATGAATCTTATAGAAGCCACTTTTGCAAGACACTGCCCTTCCCTCTCCCCAGGAAAGTAGAACAATTTATAGAAAGAAGTCATAAGTTCTCTTTCCCTCTAAAAATCTTTAAGAATTAGATATTGTATATTCCAAAGAAGTTAAGAAAGGGGAAAGGCTTCGTTTTTGTGAAAATATCAATAATAAGGATTTTTGGATTAACGCCCATGGAATGGAAGCAAAGAGGGTACCCATTGATTGGAATATATGAACAAAGTGTGGCATTTAAATTTAAGAAATTGCACTGTGAATTAAGAAATGACAAATATAAATAATTCAGAGAAACATAGGAAGATTTGTCAGAACCAATCCAGAGTAAATTAAGTAGACTGAAATGGAAAATAATGGCAATGACTATAATGTCAATGACAAAGCACATGAAAAGAAAAGGAATTCTGCATAATAGTAATAATCAGTCTTGGTCCCAGAAAACAAACAGTAAAGTACCTCCTTCTTCTAGTCAGAAAAGTAAGAGATTATAAGGAGAAAATGTTGGTGGAATGCCTATATCCAGAAATGTAAAAACAAATTACATCTCTAAAATTTGAGACAGAGAGAGAATTAGACTCTCCTCTGTCTAAAGCAGTCTAAAGAACAGTATCTGACGCTATGATTCTAAAATTCAGTCTTTGCTCAGAATTTGAGATTTCTATTTGTTTGAGTTTCTCCCATTTAAATCTACAATGAAATGCCCATAATCAGCCAATAAGAATTTCTATCCCTATTGTATTCTCTTCAGCCATTGTTGGTGGCCAATATGGCTGTCAGTCAAGGAGCATTACCGAATTTTTTCAGGTATTTAACTGCTAGAGGATGGTGACTCATGGCCCAGTACTTGGTCCTTTGACATGGTGTTAGAAGGGCAGAGAGTATTTTCATGCAGGAAGAAAGGAAGGAAGGAAGGAAGGAAGGAAAGAAGGAAGGAAGGAAGAAAGGAAGGAAAGAAGAAAGTGATTAATATTCCTTAAAAAAACTGGACCAGCATAAAGCATAATTCTTATTCTTCTTCTATGTGGCAATGGGCACAGCTAGACCACCCCAAGTCTAAATTCAAAGTAACCAGCAGTAGACTGGAGGCTACAGATTATTGTAGATCCAATTTCTATTATAACATCTTTAGGATCTCTGACCAAGAAGGTCAAGAGTGTCTTGACTGAATTCTTCCTCTGGAACCACCTGCCTCCCACAAAGTTCTTCAACTAAAGTCATGTTTTCAGGAATCGTTGAATTGAGGGAATGACAATATCCTTTTCTTTTCTTCTTTCCTTCCACTTAGCTCCAATTGGTGATTGTGGTGCCAGGATAAGTCAATCAATAAGCGTTGTAATAGGGGAGACAACATGCAAACAAATACGAACAACATGATATATAGAATAGGTGGAAGGTAATCTCAGAGGGAAGGTATTGGCATTAGAGTGGGATGAGGGGGCCAGGAAAGGTCTCTGGCAAAAGGTGGGTTATTGAAAGAAAAGATCCCTGAGAAGCTAGTAGGTGTACGTGAGGGAGGAGTGCATTCTAGCCAAGGGGGACAGCCAGTGAAAACGATCAGAGTTGGGAGATGAGATGTTTGTGGAAAGAATAGAAAAAAAAAATAAGTCCAGTGTTTCTGGATTGTATAGTATGTGTACATGGTAAAGCATAAAACTGGAAAGATAGGAAAACGCAAGTTTGTGAAGGGCTTCCAGAGAGTTTCATATTTGATCCTGGAGTTAAAAAAGAGACACTGGAGTTTATGGGAGGGTGGGAGTAACATGTTTAGACCTGTACTTTAAGAGAATCGCTTTGCCAGGTGATTGGAGAAAGTTAGCTTGGGATTAGAAAGGGGAAGGGAATAAACATTCACTAAGCACTGTCTCTGTGTTAGGCATTGTTCAAAGAGTTTTACAAATGCTGTCTCATTTGATTCTAACAAAAACCCTGGGAGGTAGGTGCTATTATGATACCAACTAGAGTTTGAGGCTAGATTTGAACTCAAGCCTTTCTGACTCTAGGCCCAGTACTCTATCTACTACTCCAACTAGCTACTTGATAGGAATGTTGGTGCAAATCTAAGTTTCAGACCTTGTGCAAATCATCCTAGTTCTCTGATTACCTTTTCTTAAAACATTGGTTAGAGGTAACTGAACTGCAAGTAAGTGCTGAAAATGCCAGATCTGACACCTATAGCGGGTACAAGTCTTGCAGCCATATAGCAGGTTACCATATGTGTGCATGTATACATTTATATGCATAAAATATGTATAAGCAAATGTCAAGGGTATTTAGCTATATTAGCTTGCCTACATTACGGATATTTTATTAAATTACAGTCTACATTTAGAAACCTAACTAGTAATTAAATTACAACGTATGTTACAATGTTGCATAAATTAACATAGCAATGAGAAGCTTTGGGTTTTGCAGTTCAGTTTAACATTCAGTGAAGATTTTTTAACAAAAAAAAACTGCTATTTTAAAAGAATCACCAAGTGTTACTACTCTGAAGGACTATGGACTTGTAATCAAAAGATCTACTTTGAACCTTGGCTCTGTCACTTACTCAAGTGGCTTTCCTTCTCTAGGCCTCAGTTTCCTTATTTGTATAATGAAGGGATTAAATTCAATCCAATAGCCATTTATTAGATATAATTAATATTTCTTCTCTTCCTTTCTTTTTCTTCCTCCTCCTTAATTATATTTAGCTTATATAGCACTTTAAGTTTGCAAAGCACTTTACATATGCTTTCTCATTTGATCCTGACAACAATCATGGGAGCTAGATCCTATTCCTATATTCCAGTTTTACAGATGAGGAAGCTGATGTTTGCCCAAAGTAACACAGCTAATAAAGGTCTGAGACAGTGTTTGAACACAGATCTGTTCTATTCCAGGTCTAGCACTTAATCCACTATACCACACTACACTGCCAGTCTGCAGCTAGAAAAACTGAAGAAGAGGAAACTGGCTCAGATCATTAAATGCCCAATAAGATCATTGTAGATTTGGGGCAGGAAAAGACAACAGTATAACTCAGATCAGGAATTGGTATCCCAGGTTTCAAAAGCTCTTTGTTCTCTCACCACTCTGCATTTATTTCCTGGATACAGCCACACAAAGCATTCACCATCCATTTGCCAGAAACAGACACACCAACACACACAGATCCACATGAAAATTTGGTGGCCAGATGAAGACTGAGGACCAATTAAAAAGTGTGAGGGGGTTGGGGTGTCATGGAGAGGGAAAGAAAAAGAGTAGAAAGATGGCAAAGGACCACACAGTCAGGAGACAATTGCAGCTGGTCTAAGAGTTCTGCCAAGCTTAAGGCTGTGAAGCTTACAGGACACTATTAACTTGAATCCATCTCTAGAGACTGAGACACTCTTACAAGCTAATCATATTCCACATGTGAAGCATAGTGTGCCTAGCTCCTTTCAAATATGAATGCCTATGAGAAAAGCTAGCCTTTATATAGTACATTAAGTTTTGCAAAGCACTTTAAATAGGTTATCTTATTTGATCCCAAGAACGACTCTGGGAAGTAGGAGCTATTGTTATCCCCATTTTATAGATTAAGAAATTGAAGTTAAGTGATTTGCCCAGGTTCATCCAGCTAGAAAACATCTGGGGCAAAATTCAAACTCAAGTCTTCCTGATTTTAACTCTAACATTCTATCGCATTTTGTACAATTGTGCAGTAACATGGCTCTTTCTAGTGATATAATCCATACCTTTAAAAGATCAAACACTGCACTGGTCCTGGAACATCCTGCTACTTCTCCACCAATTCAAATCCTACTCATACTTTAGGACCAACCTCAAGGTGTCCAGCCACTCCACGAAGCCCTCCTCCTAGCTACTCCAGCTCACAATAATGCCTCCCTTCTCTGAATTCTTTCAGTGTCTATATTTTGAACCATAGAGTTGAGCACTTGTGTATAAAATCCTGTATTATGCTTTGTTTCATGTGTCTTCCTTGCAAGATTTTGAACTCATCAACGATGGAGGCTCTGATTATGCTTTTTTCAGACTTCCCACAGAGCCTAGCACAATGCTAGGTATACCAGTAAGTACTCATTGAATGATGGTGTGACTGATTAATTTCATAAAGTTGTTCTCAGCCCCTTCAGTTTCATCATTGCACCTAGGACATTGAGTTATATTCTGTGCTATTCCATGTATACTGGAAGGTATCACAATAAGGTGGCATTCTGATAGTTTGCAAGGGGGGACCTTCAAGAGAAGGGTCCACAGGAATGATTCCTAATAATCTGAACACAGACTGGATTATAGAATCCTAGGATTTCAGGACTCCAAAGGTCTTAGAGATATTTTAGTCCAACCTCCTGCCTCCAGGAGCATGATTACCCTTGGAAAGAAGATTCCTGGAAAAAGTCTATATTTTATATAGTTACAAAAGTATTGCAAGCACATAATCCATATAAAAGAACAACCAACGCATTGAGAAGTTATTCCAAGAGTAACTTTGTGCCCAGACCATTTTTTTTGTTGTTAAGGTTCCTGTCACTGGCCAAGTTGGCAAAACAATGAAAATTGCTTACCTGCTGAGTTTGAAGTCACAGAACTCTGCACACTTTACACTTCCATTTTCCAATATCAAATTAAAAGTATTTTTCAAATCAAAGGAATACCAACAGCAAGAAAATTACAAATCCATTGAAATATGATTGTCTTAAAATTAACAGAGACAATGAAAAGTATCCTTTTGATTATTTAATGTAATCAGTTCTGTACTGTAAGCCCTAACCAGTTTTATTTTTTAGCAATCAACCTGAAGGCAGATCCATAGTACCAAGTCAGCCTAGTTTTCCACTCAGTATAGAAGAAGTACTCTCAGTCAGTCAATCAGCCAATAAGCACTGATTAATCGCTTACTATGTGTCAGGCACTGTGCTGAGTGTTAGATATACTAAAACAGACACTCCCTGACCTCAAGAAGTTAACACTCTAACAGAGGAAAACAATACCTAAAAGGAAACTAAAAATGTGAAGAGGAAGGAAAGTTGAAGAAATTATCCTGTCAGTGATGCCCTATAAGGTGTTTCTAAAAAATCTAGAATAGGGGGCGGCTAGGTGGCGCAGTGAATAGAGCGCCGGCCCCGGAGTCAGAAGGACCTGAGTTCGGAGCCAGCCTCTGACACTTAATCCATACAAACAAACAAACAAACAAAAAAACCTAGCCGTGTAACCTTGGGCAAGTTACATAACCCCAATTGCCCTAAAAAGGGGCGACTAGGTGGCGCAGTGAGTAAGAGTGGCGGCCTCGGAGTTTGGATGACCCAAGATCAGATCCGGCCTCAGAAAATGAACATCCACGCATAAATAATGACTAGCCGTGTAACCTTGAGCAAGTTACTTAACCCCAATTGCTTTAATAAATAAATAAATCTAGAATGAGGCTTTATAAATAGTGATTAATAAATGTTTATTTTTTTTCTATTATCATATTCCTGTAGTGCAAAGGTATAAGATATTGTCATTTGGGGTATGTAGCGGCAAGCACCCCAATATCCCCAGGGTGACTGCCAACACAGGTTCTTAGATCTGCTTTTCAAAAGGAAAGCAACTCAAAATGGGTTAACAAGATTACTTTAATCAAACAAACATACATTACCTAGTTCAGGGGAAAAAGGTCAGCACCCCGAACTTCAGAGTTACAGAACTTACAGATCAAACAGACAGGCTTCCAAACTGTCCAACCATTATATCAATACCAAATCACAGTTACCAGAGAGGGAAGCATCAACATCTGGGTTTTCAAAGCCGGGGGAGCTCTCAACAACGGCTTCCCAGAGTCTCATCTGGTCAAATCACACAACACTTCTCAAAGTGAGCCCCAAAGCAAAGCCCCTCATCAGAGTTTATATAGCCTTCTCCTGGCTCAGAGAATGTAACAACCTTCTGGACCCACTGCCCAATCACAAAGTATCAAGGTATGGGCTTTCCTGAAAAACAAGCCTGCCACCACAGGCTCCAGGTGCTCTTAAGCTAGGGGCAGGGAAGATCTTTAAATTTGCATTTCCATTACAGGGTAGCAGAAGATAGGCCTTAGAAACTGCCAACATCTCACACCATATACCAAGATAAAGTCAAGGTTATATTAGTTAGACATAAGAATATCATAAGCAAATTAGGGGAGCATGGAATATTTTATGGATTTGTTGCTCAGTCATATCCAACTCTTCAGTCATGTCCAAAACCATTTGGTGTTTTCTTGGCAAAGATACTGGAATACTTTGCCATTTCCTTCTCCAGCTCATTTTACAGTTGAAGAAACTGAGGCAAACAGGGTTAAATGACTTGCCCAGGGTCACACAGCTAATAAGTATCTGAGGTCAAATTTAAGTTAATGAAGATTAGTCTTCCTGACTTCAGGCCTGGCACCATGTCCACTGTGTCACTTAGGTACCCCATCAATGGATAAGGAAGAATTTACAACCAAATGAGAGAGAGAAAGCATTATGGCATGTAAAATGGATAATTTTGATTACATTAAATTTAAAAAGGTTTTGCACAAACAAAACCAATGCAGTCAAGATTAGAATAAAGGAAGAAAATGATGGGAAATTTTTACATTTTTTTTCTGATAAAGTCCTTGTTTCTCAAATATATAGAGAATGGAGTCAAATTTATGAGAATACAAGTCGTTCCTCAGTTGATAAATAGTCAAAGGATATGATATGAGTAGGCAGTTTTCAGACAAAAAATATCAAAGCTATCTATAATCATATGAAAAAATGCTCTAAATCACTATTATTAGAAAATGCAAATTAAAACAACTATGAGGTACCACCCCATAACTACTAAATTAGGTAATATGGCAGAAAAAGAAAATTACAAATGGTGGAAAGAATGTGTAAAAATTGGCACACTAAATACACTATTGGTAGAGTTGTGAACTGACTCAACCATTCTAGATAGCACTTTTAACACTATGGTCAAAGGGCTATAAAACTATGTGTAACCTTTGACCCAATAAAACCATTACTCTGGTCTGTATCCCAAAGAGATCAAAGAAAAAGGAAAAGAAACTAAAATATTTTTATATTTATTTTTTTAATTTATATAATTTATTTTTATATATCTATATATGAATATATATTTGTATATCATATATAATTTATATAATATTTTATATTTAAAACTACAAAAAAATTTTTAGTGGCTATTTTTTTTTTTTGTGGTGGTGAAGAACTGAATATTGAGGTAATACCTATCAAGTGAGGAATGACTAAATAAGTTGTGGTATATGATTGTGATGGAATACTATTATGCTATAAAAAAATGATCAGCAGGATACTTTCAGGAAAAGCTGGGAAGACTTATATGAACTAATACAAAGTGAAGTGAACAGAACCAGATCATCATACGCAGCAACAGCAATATCATGCAATGATCAATAGTGACTTAGCTATTCTCAGCAATGATCCAAAACAATTCTGAAGGAATTATGATGAAAAATGCTATCCAAATCCAGTGAAAATAAAGATGGAGTTTGAATGCAGATTGAAACATACTTTTTTTTAACTTCATTTTTCTTGGAGGATTTTTTTTGTCTGTGTTTTCTTTTGTAACATGGTTAGTATGGAAATATGTTTTGCCTGACTGCACATGTATAATCTGTATCAAATTGTTTGCCTTCTCAAGGAGGGAGGAGAGAAACAAGAGAGGGAGGGAATTTTTGGAACTCAAATTTTTTTTTAAATAGTTAAAATTGTTTTTATACGTAATTTGGAAGAAATATACAAAACTTTAACAAAATGAAAAAAAGAATAAGCCTTGAAAGCAGGAAAAGCAAGTGACTTCTCAAACAGAATGAGGAGTGTTGCCGAGTACCACATTGCAAAAATCTCTCCTCTTCCACTTACAATGCTTGAACTTCCATCATTAAAGATATATTGCTCTGAAGTATGGAGTCTTTTTTTGCAGCATTTAAATCATTTATGGTCCCCTAATAAAAATTAAAATATTTCATTTCAGAGTCGCATGAATTTAGGGTTAGCTTATAGGAATTGAGAGAAAAGTCTTAGGGGTATAGAATGAGAAAGACACATGGGGAAGTAAGAAGAAAGAGTGAAGACAATCTAGTATAAAATAAAAGCTACACATTTGAAATCATAGGACCTAGGTCCAAATCTCTTCACTGACATACTATGAATGATATTACGTCACCAACCTTTCTGTACCTCAGTTTCTTCATCTGTAAAATGAAGAAGTGAGCCCTATAGTGTCATCTAACTCCTATTCTGTGAATATATGGTGCCAAGAATGGACATTAAAGGTGATAAGAACTACTATGATAACAAAAACTGCAGAAATTCGATTTTGACCCATACCTGACACCATGTATCACAACAAACTCCAAGTGACCACTTAATCAAAATATTAAAGGTCACATCTTTTAAAAATTAGAAAGTAGGAGGCAGCTAGGTAGTGCAGTGAATAGAGCACCAGCCCTGGAGTCAGGAGGACCTGAGTTCAAATCTGACCTCAAACACTTAACACAAAAACTAGCCATGTGACCTTGGGCAAGTCACTTAACCCCAATTGCCCTCCAAAAAGCAAAAAAAAAAAAAAAAAATTAGAAAGTAAAAGAAGATATCATACACAACTACATCTAGGATGGTAATTCCTAACTAAATGAGGCATAAAATTGATTATTTAAAAAATCAAATAGGCAATTTTGATGAAATAAAATGTAAATGTTTTTTGGATGAAAAAAATCAATGTAGCTAGAATAAAGAGAAAAGTGACTAATTGGGGAAAATCTGTGTAGCAAGTATTTTTGATACAGGTCTGATATTCAAGACATACAAGGAATTGAAATAAATACATAGAACAAGAACCATCATTCCCCAATAGTTTAGTTGTTAAAGGATATAGATGGACATTTTTCTTTCTTTCTTTCTTTCTTTCTTTTTTTTGGAGGGGAGGGAGGCAAGGCAATTGGGATTAAGTAAGTTGCCAAAGGTCACACAGCTACTAAGTGTGTCAAGTGTCTGAGGTCAGATTTGAACTCAGGTCCTCCTGACTCAAGGGCCAGTGCTATATTCACTATGCCACCTAGCTGTCCTTAAATGGACATTTTTCAAAAGAAGAAATACAAACTTTTAATAACCACATAAACAAATTATTCAAATTATAAATAAAAGATATTCAAAGTAAAACAACTCTGAGATTGGATTTCACACCCATCAGACAGGAAAAGATGATAAAAGATGAAAATGGTCAAATTTTTATGGGCTGTGAAAAGACAATACATTAATGTCCTATTTGTGAAACTGTGAATTAGTCCAACCATTCTTGAAAACAATTTCTAATTAGATCAATTAAATGTCATGTCACTTTGACTTCATAACATGATTAAGCATATTCCAAAAGAAGGTGAAAATTTATGAAAAGTCTCTTGTATACAAAAATATAACAGTATTTTGTAGTAGCAAGAACTGTCACAAAAGTTAGTGTCCATTGTGGTGGAAATGACTGAACAAATATGGTATATGAATAAAATAGAATATTATCACTCCCTAAGAAATTACGCACACAAAAATTTCATGGAAATAAAGGAAAACTCATACAAAATTATTCTGAATAAAAGAAGCAGAATTTAGACATTGATTTGTACAATGACACCAATAATATAAAATAAAAATATTGTTAGACTTCAAAACTCTGATCAAGTTAGTGACTAGTCATTTTTCGTATATACCCCCTTCCTTTTCCTCACACAGCCATGGTACAGGCCCTCATCATTTAATCCCTGGACAATAGCTTTCTTTCCAGTGGGTCTTCCTACCTCAAAATTCTACTCCAATCCACTCTCCGCATATCTGCCAATGTGATCCTTCTAATGGAAGTCTTCTCTATCCCCATCTTAATTCTAGAACTTTCTCTCAGTTATTTCCTACTTATCCTGTATATTCCTACTTATCTTCAATATAACTTGCTTTTTAATGTATTTTATTACATGTTATCTCCCTCATTAGATTTTAAGCTCCTTGAGGGCAGGGACTGTCTTTTGTCTCTTTTTGTATCCCCAGCACTTAGCACAGTGTCTGGCACGTAGTATGCACTTAATAGATATTGATTGATTGATCCTAAAGTCCAGATCTGACCAACTTCCCTCTTCTAATAAACTCCAGTGGTTCCCTAATATGTCCAGGATCAAATATAAAATGATTTTTTAATACCTAAAGACTTTCACAACATAACTTCTTTCTACCTTTCCAGTCCTTTTATATTTCTCTCCCACGCATGTATTCTATAATCCAGTGATGCTAACCAACTTGCTATTCCCTGAACACAATACTACATCTAGCAATCCCAAACCTTTTCAATGATGAACTCTCATTCCTGGAAAGCTTTCCTTCCTCATCTTTACTGCTAAATTCCTCTGACCTCCTTCAAGACTGAACTTAAATTCATACTTCTTTAGAAAGTCTTCTTCCAGGTCCACCATACTGCTGGTGCCTGCTACCTAAAGTAACCTTCCATTTACACCGTGTATATCTTGTATGTACATAGTTGTTTACATTTTATCTTACCTAACAGAATTTGAGCTCCTTAACAGAATGACTGTTGTTCTCTCCCAGTATAATATCAATCTCTTGAAGTCAAGGACTGTTTTCACTTTTGTTTTTTCATCCCCTTGCAAAGTAGGTACTTAACAAATGTTTGTTGATTTAATTGAATTGATTACCACTCATTGTGTGCAAGTGATCATTGCTAATATGCTTTAGCATCCTTACCTTCTCCATATGTCTCTCTGTGTCCCTTTGAATCTACTACTATCTTGATGCTTCAGAATTTATAGTTAGATAGTATCATTGAAAGAATATTGGTATTAAAAATGTTTGCATGTGTGTGTGCATGCACATATGTGTCTGTGTTCGTTTGTGTGTGTGTGTTTGCTGGACCTAATGGTACATACCTATAATCCCTACTACCAGAGAGGCTGTCTGGTGGATCACCTAAGCTCAGGAGTTGTTAGCTAAAATAGGGCAAGGGGGCGGCTAGGTGGCGGCTAGGTGGTGCAGTGAGTAGAGCGCCGGCCCTGGAGTCAGAAGGACCTGAGTTCGGATCCGGCCTCAGACACATATCACACACACAAACAAAAACCTAGCCATGTGACCTTGGGTAAGTTACTTAACCCCAATTGCCCTCCAAAAGGCAAAAAAATAAAATAAAATAGGGCTAAACTGATTGGGTAACAATATAAAACCTGGTATCAATGTGGGGAGCCCTCAGGAGTAGGGGAACCACCAGGTTACCCAAGGAGGAATGAACTGATCCAGATCAGAAGCGATGCAAATCAAAGTTCCCATGGTAATTAGTTACAAGATCAGGTCTGTGAGTGTCCATTAAACTTCCAACATGGATGAAGTAGGGGGAATTCAGTCTCAAAAAGTTGAGGGAGTTTGCAGGAAGGAGCTAAGAGATGTGCCAAGGAACATTTTGGAATTATTGACTATGAGAAAATTTCCCAAATGCAATTCCTATTTATTTACAGGCCAACTTCACTCTATATATGCAATGTATATTTTCCAAGGTGAATGAATGTACTGGGGTGCCAAGTCAATGTATTGTCCATATGAGCACATGTCATAGTCTGGGCAATAGACATTCTCCATCCATTTTCCTGTTTTGCATGACTTGTTAGCACCATCTCATGAAAGTCCTCCTTGAGGGAGTCCTGCAATATTTCTGTGCTTAATACTGTCCATATAATGTCATCCACAAACTAAAGTATCCAAAAGACTTCACTATCAGCAATGAAACTTACCTTCAAAAAGCATTTACACATTGTCAAAGTATTGTAAATGATCATTATGGCTGCCATCATGGAGTATACTATACCATCTCAGTGAATACTTTGAGCTAACCAAAAGTATCTTAATTGGTTAATTACTAATGGTAACAAACTGTCAAGTTAATAAATGAGGAAAACTCCATGCCATTATCCCTACAAGCTATAAAGATTATTCTGGCATTTAACACTCAGGAGAAGTCTGTTGTATTGAGGGAAAATACTTCAGGAACACAGTGATTGAGAAAACAAAGTTACAAATAAGTGTTAGGTTGTGCTAAAAGTGACTATAGTTAATGTCAGAGGAGAGTCAAAACATTAGGGGATAGTCAATATAATTACTGTGTTACAGTGTAAGGAACATTCAACTGAGAGTCATAAGACCTCGGTTCTTGTCCTTGTTCTGCCAACCAGATATTTCATGATCATGGACAAATTACTTTACTTCAGTTTGCTCATCTATAAAATGAGGAAGATGAACTAAATAATCTATAAATTTTCTGGTTGTAGTCATCCAATGAATTTTATGAGTCTGATACATAAAAGAGTCTGATACATTAACATTTCTACCATACATATGAAAGGATTGACCCTTTATAGAAATCATGCCAATCATAGATCATCCTTCTTTGTGCTTGGCCAACTAACCAATGAGAGCATGTAAAGAATCACCCGTGTTTTGTTTTGTTTTTTCCATTGCTGCTTGTTGTTCAAAGGCAACTTTCTTTACCGTCAAAGGCTTCACTTTCAAAACTGTTGCCATATTACATAGACAGTGATCCCTGTTGATAATGTTATCTTTGAGTTGTTGTTGCTTGTCCTTCATTCTTGAAGAGGACCATGACATTTTGGGAGGTGATGCTATGACTTGGAAATGAATTGGATTTAAGTGAGGGAAGGCTGTGCAAGGAAAGGAAATATGCCATCTGCATGGTGGGAGAGTCTAGATGATCTCATACTGATATGATGATGTGGTTTAATAGAGGCACTAAACCTAATGCCAAAGGTCAAAAAGGAATGGAAAGGAAGAGAGTCTTGTGGGGCTATATCAAAAATAAGTCAAGGTCTCTGGCTGCTTTGATCACATGTACACAATGGCACCCAACCCCAATAACTTCCATTTGATTTTGAAAACCTTTGAATTTAAACTAAACTAAAAACATTCTTTTTTGCTGTCTGTTCTCCTTGTGTTCTTAAAACAAACTTAATCTCATGTAAAAATAAACCTGTGGATGGGTGGTGGGGAATATTTGCCTGATTTTAATAAAAAAATCTGTCATCATAAAACCCATGAAAATTAAGAATGGAGCTCACCATACACATCTTTTGAGTTCCAGGGACCACACAAAGCAAGCAAGTGTTCTTCTGATGGTTTGCATTATGTCTCCAGAGCCATATGTGAAGTGTTTCCCACACTTACAGCACCTCCATAAGTCATCTTTCCATTTATTTGTATGATATTTTTCTATTTGCAGGATATCCATGTTTGTGTCACCATCTACCTTCTATACCATTTATTCAGAGATGTCTTAGATGATAAACTGGTCCACATGTATTTTCTTCTTTCTCATATTATTTGCATGTGTGCAGTATATAAAATTCACAACAGTATAAATTTCACAAGGCTGGGACCTTAATGGTTTAAACAGAAGAAAAAGTATCCCCATCCCTGTGTGTACTTCCTAGAGTATATTTCCCATACTTTTCTTGCTACACTTGTAATAAATAATGGACATGGTGTAATAAATACAGTAAAATATCAGTTATCTGATGTTGCCAGGGAATCACCTGGATAAATAAGTGTCAAAATAAGTGAGGGTATGACAATTAAGAAATGTTAAATTTTAGCCATACTTTATAGACACTCCTTTTTAACAAACATGACTCCAGAGGACCAATGATGAAGTGATTATTCACCTCCTGATAAAGAAATGATGGACTAAATATGTACAGTGAAACATTTTTTTGGACATGGCCAACGTGAGAATTCATCTTATTCATTCCCATATTCCTTTGACTTCTCACTCTTTTCATGCTTCTTAGTTTAATCACATGAAAACTGGCCTCTTGCTAGCTCGTCTTTAAACTAATCACAGCCCACTGAGTAAAATCATTGGGGCTTCAACAATACCTGATAGTTTTCACTTTTGCTTGCTCCTCCAGCTCTGCTTCTCTTCTATCAGACTTCAGGTTCAAAACAGTTCCAGATGCTTAGGGGTTCTGGAAGACTAGTTTCCAGATAATCTAAGTTTTCCTGTAAAAAACTGAGTGACCCTACAGAAGAAGATATGGACCAGAACCTTGAAGGATAAGAAGGCAATCTACATTTTTGGAAGGAGTATCTACATTAATGAGATTGAATATCCATCAAAGTATCAAAGAAAATTCAATTCTAAATTTTTTTAGTAATTATATGTGTTTTTCACTAGAAACTCCCAAGTACCTGAGATTTCACATAATATAAAACACATAGAAATACTATGGGGAAAGTTACCTAAATATTTAAAGCATAGAATATGATGAAATAGTTCAATGAGTTAAGTACAGAACTAGCCTGAGTGGATGCTAGGATAAAATTAGGGTGGGGGGGTGGAAGCAAAGGTCATCGCTGGTGTCATTCTTCCTTATCTAAACATTGTCCCTCTTACTTCCCCAGCTGCCTACAACCTCTCCCCACTGCTTTGACCCACCATCTGACAGCTCTCACTGTTAATATTCTATACTATTGACTTTTACCTGTCCTTTAATCCCACTAAAACTTATCTTTCTTGGTTTCCCTTCTCTCTAAGCCTACTTTTTTTTTCTGGGAAACTGAAAATCAAACCAGACTATCTGTAATAAAATAATAGGTGCTAATGATTTAATGTGTTAGCCTTTCTAAGAAATATGTATGTACTTCAACAAAGGTTTTCTAGAAACAATGTCTTAATCCAAAAGAAATGGCAAAAAATTCAGACACCAAAGCAGTCTAGTGAGGGATATGCTTTAGAGAAGTTCTTTGTCCCCATAATAATACCCTGAAGATGGCTGCCCTATTCCACCTGCACACATCCAGGCTTAGAGCTAGCAAGACAATTGGGAGTCTGGTTTTACATTCCATGTATTTCCAGTAATGAAGGTTGAAGGTTGTAATGGTAGCATCAAGTGTATGCTCAGTAGATGAGGGTCAAACATTATTCTGCATTATGAGGCATCTATTTGAATAATAAGGAAGACTATTTTTAAGCCCATAGCTAACAAAGATGTAAATATTATTCCAAAGGCAGAGTAGATGGAGCCATGAATACTCACAAGACAGAAGCCAAAAGTCAAGAAATGTTTACAAGGGAAGAGAGGAACCCAACTGGTTCAGCCAATCTGGGGCACCTCCAAACCTCACTGTGCCTGAAGGGCCAAGGAGAACTGGGAATGGTGCCAACCCAGCCTACTACTTTAACCAGAAAACATTCCAGCTGCCTTAATTTCACCAACATGGTGCAGTAGGAAGCAAACTGGTCTAAGAAGCAAGACACTTGGGTTCTAGCCCCAGCTTGGCCACAAACTAGGTGCATAACCCTAAGCAACTATATCATCTTGCTAGGCCTTAGTCATCTTACCTATAAAATGAAGGGATGGGATTAGATTGTGTCTAAGGACCTTTTCAGCTCTAACATCATATGTTTGTATGATCTTATAAGCAAGCTCAGACATTTTTAGTACAAGCTATCATAAACTTTATTCTCCTAAAGAAAACTTCCTTATGGTCTCTGGTAGGGAGGATGGGGAAGAGAAAAAAGTAGGGGGTAAGGATGCAAGGAGCTAACCCCTGAAATGGGAAGTTAAAATACTTGAACCACAAGTTGTAGGGCTGAAGACCCCCTTAGTTAGGATAAATAGCCCTGTAAAAGACTGATTAATGCCATGACAGGGTGTGGCTGTCTCTAGGTGCTTTGATAAAAATGTGTTTGTGCTAAAGACATCATTCATTACAAGTAACATTGGGTGTGGTGTTTCAATAATGTTTCCATGTTTAATAATTATAAGCTGAAACCATTAAGTGCTTTGAAACTAATCCAGAAAGCAAACTGAAAAGAAGACAAGCGTTCTAGCCCCTTTTAATGGTTACAATTTTTAAGTTGTCCAGAAAGGGTTCACCAGGATCCCCACCCAATATTGGAAAATCTTAGTATATGAAACTTAGGTAAACCCCCAAAATTTAGTCTGATGATCCCTACCTAGTTCACAAGATGTCAAGATAAAACCAAAGAACTGTTAGTAAGTGTAGTAGAAATCCTTTATTCTAGAAATACTGGAGTATTGAAATATGTTTCCTCATATTCCTTCAACAAATATTTATTAAACCCATAGGATCATGAGTGAGAAGGGATCTCAGGGTCACCTTCATTTTACAATTAAGAAAGTTGAGGCCCAGAAAGGTCAAGTAATCTGCCCCAAATTAATCTTACACAATCAGCAGCAGGATTCAAACCCATCACAGATCTGAGAGCTGGAAGAAGTTTCAGGATCCATCTGATCCAATAGTTCTTAATCTGAGGGCCAGGGACCCACATGGAATCCAGGAATGGATATTAGAGAGTCCATGAACTATGTGGGTTTTTTAAATATCTTGTTAATTTAGCATTCTAATGCAATTACATAGTTATGTTTTATTTTATGCATTTTAAAACATCATTCAGAGGAGTCTATAGACTTGACTAGACTGTCAAAGGTGCCATGACATAGTAAGTAAGATACAGTCACTGTCCTTGAGGAGTTTACAATCTGAGAGGAAACAAGAGCACCACATGACACAAATTAGAAATGTCCACTGCTCCAGTGTTTCCAGTATCTCATCAAGTATGAAGGTGGCCCTGGGTTCTTAAAGACTATGCCAGCAGAGAAAAAAACTTAGTCAAGCCCTACCAAACTGAAAAGGCTTCGTATGTTACCAGAGGACCAGCCAGCTAAGTTCAGAAAGGTTCGTTGCCCACTTGGGGCCAGGGTGATGACTTTTTCAGCCATAGCTGTTCCCAAGAATAGCACTGAGTCATAGAATGGTTGTGACCTTCATTAGTGGAGGGAATACTCACAATGATCAATTCACGATCCTTGTTGCACTGAAGTAAGGATGAAATAAGTGCAAAGAAGAGGCATAAAGAGTGATGAGAAATCTACAGTGACAACTTCCACCAGCTGAAGCAATCAGGACAGGCTTCTTTAAAGAGGCAAGACTTGAAGTGGGCCTGATATGGAAAAGATTTCAGTGGGCAGAGAAGTCAATCAATCCACAACCATGTATTAAGTACATACTATGCAACAAGTATATGACATGCACTGAAAAAACTAAGACAAAAAAATGGAAATGACATAATCCTTAATCCCAAAAAGCTTGCATTCAATTGGGAGAGATAGTATATACACTTATATATGTAATAAATACAGTATAAATTTAATCCAGAAAAATAGAAGGGAAGGAGAGGCAGTAGCAATTGAGGAGAGGAGGAAAAACTTCATGTTATGTAGAAGATGGTACCTGAGTTCTGTCCAGAAGAAAATGAGAGATTCTATGCAGTGAAGGTGAGAAGGGAGTAAGAAGGCTTGCTTATGGGGCAGCTAGGTGGTGCAGTGAGTAGAGCATCGGCCCTGGAGTCAGAAGGACCTGAGTTCAGATCCAGCCTCAGACACTTAACACACACAAACAAAAAAAACCTAGCCGTATGACCTTGGGCAAGTTACTTAACTTCAACTGCCCTCCAAAAAAAAGAAGGCTTGCGTATTAGGTAAGGGTGGTCTAAGCAAATATATGAACAGGAGTGGAGAGGATAAATTCTGGGAATAGCAAATAGTATAGTTTGACTGGAACATAGAGTGTGTGAAAGGAATAAAGATAAATTTCTTCTATGTGTGGATGCTTTTCTCCAATCACCCTAGCCACCCTTGATACACCCTTCTCTGAATCTTGGGGGATTTGTTGGATTCAACAATAAATGTGGACTTGAATTGAATTACAAACTTCCTGAGGTTAGCGACTATACCTCTTGCTTCTTCATGAACCTGAGTGACACCTGTCAAAACTACCTTCAGAGCCCTGCACATGGGAGATGCCCAGGAAATGCATGTCAATGATGAAGAGTCACTAAATCCCTGTAAGTCTCAATTTCCTCCTTTGTAATGAGAGTAATTAATAACATTATGTGTTGACTGCACAAGGTTGTTATGAAGATCAAATAAGGCAATACATTAAAAAATGTTTGCAAACCTTAAAGAGCTATATAAATATTAGTTCTTACTTTTAGTCATAGAATCTTAGAGGCCACTGAATCCAAATTCTTTACTATATAGATGAGGAAAGTGAGGTACAGTAAAGTTTAGTGACTTTTTCACTAAATGTAGGATTTAAACTCAGGTCTTCCTGACTCCAAGACCAGCATGCTAACCATTATGTAACCTAGCTGCTTCTTATTATGATGTTATTATAAAATAAACAATAATGGTACTATTATTAATAAGTAGTAAGCAAGACGGAGCATCCAGGTGGCACAGTGGATAAAACAGTGGACCTGGAGTCAAGAAGATCTGAGTTCAAATACAACCTCAGACATTTACTAACTGTGTGACCCTGGGAAAGTTATATAACCCTGTTTACTTCAGTTTCCTCATATCTAAAATTACTTGGAAAAGGAAATGGCAACCACTTCAGTATCGTTACCAAGAAAATTCCCCCAATGGGGTCACAAAGAGTTGGACACAACTGAAACAGCTGAACAACAGCAAAGTAAGCAAGATAAACAGATGCTGTATATAACATAAACATTCTCTTTCCTCTACCTTATCTCTATCCTCCACTACCTTATCTCTATCCTTCTCCTCACCAAACTTGTGGGAAAAGTAGATTATTTTCTGCTGAATCCTAAACAATGTTTGAACATAGGATAAGTTTGGATTGAAAGTTAGCTATACGGAGGGTATGAGGGAAAATAGGCACACTAATAAATTATTAGTGAAATTGTTTACCGTTCCAGCTGTTCAGGAGAACAGTTTGGAACTATGCCCCCAAAGCTATAAATTTTTGCATACTCTTTGACCCAACAATGCTACTGCTAGTTCAATATCCAAAGTAAATAAAAAGAAGAGAAAAAGGATGTATATGTAAAAAAAAAATAAAATAAAATAAAAACATAGCAGCTCTTTTTCTTTTGTAGTAAAAAAAAAACCTCATCAGTTGGAGAATGGCTGAAAAAGCTGTTAATATGATTATGCTGGAACAATATTGTTCTATAAGAAATGATGAGGGGGTCATTTTAGAACAAAAATAAAACATGGAAAGACCTATAGGAACTGAAGCAAAGTGAAGTGAGAACTAAAAAGAAAAAAAAATGTTAGCTATAATGGGACAGAGGCCATTGGAATTGACCCATTTTTTCAGACCAATATTAAACTAACTTAAAGAATATGACTAATGGGGGGTGGCTAGGTGGCGCAGTGAGTAGAGCGTCAGCCCTGGAGTCAGAAGGACCTGAGTTCAGATCCGGCCTCAGACAGTTAACACACACACAAACAAACAAACAAAAAAAACCTAACCATGTGGCCTTGGGCAAGTTACTTAACCCCAATTGCCAAACAAAAAAAAAAAACAAAAACAAAAAAAGAATATGACTAATGAATTGATATCAACCTAAAAGATGGCCCATGGTAGCATGATAAAATATAGTAGATCATATGGTAGAATTAGAGTCAAAGTTCAAAGGAGTCTCATACATCATGTAGCTCAACCTCATTTTAGAGATGGGTAAATTGAAACCCTCAGAGGGACTTGCATAAGTGACTTATGGGAGCACAACTATGATCTGAACCTAGGTCTCCTCAAAAATCTAGTACTCTTCCCGCTAGCCGATACTCCCTCTCTTATGGCTTTGCCCTATGTCTACTTTCTCCTCCTAAAGTTTTGTCCTTATCTTGGCGTATCACATGTATAAAGGACAGAATGTTGGCAAGGATAATACCTTGGAATGTAGAATCAGGTAAAAGCAATAAGACAAAACTAAACAGATGAAACCAAAGAATGAAAACTGCCCTTAGTTTAAGAGTGGGGGGAGGTTAAATTAAACATGGTAGAGAGCTAGTTTATTCACTATAATGTATAAAATGTTGAGTGTGTGGTCAAGAAGACCTACATGCAAATCCCACATTTGGCACATGCCAGTTTTGTGATCATGGGCAAATCATTTAACGTCTATAAATCTTGGTTTTCATATCTGTTAAAAAAAAAAAAAGGAGGAAGGGGGAGAAGATTTGGGCCTCTATGGCCTCCAAAGTTCTAACCAGCTCTAAATCAATGATCCCATGATCCTGTATGACAAAGAGTTAGACATTTTGATTGATTATAATCTCAATAAGTATCAAAAGTGTGGTATAGCTCCTTTAAAAAGCCAGTATATTCATAAACTACATTAACAGAAATACCGTACCTAGAACAAAGAAGACAGGTAGTACTACTCTCTATACTCTTAGTGATCAATTTGCATCTGGAGGATTGTGTTCAGCAAGAAGGACAATGTTTTCATTAAGCCATTGACAAATTGGAATACTGGAGAGCAGCCATAAAGGTGATAGGACTGAAAACTTTGTCACATGAGGAATGGTTGAAGAATCTTGGAATATTTGGCATAGATAAGAAAAGACTAGGGGGTTATATGGTAGCTATATTCTATCTAAAGAGGGATTGGACTTATTCTATAGGGCTCCAGAGGCCTGAACAAGCACCAGCAAGTGAAAGATGCCCAGGGGTAAATTTCGGTTCAATATATGAATTCCCTAGTAATTAGTTATTTAGATGGATCTCTAATGTCATTGATGTGAATTTTTCTTCTAAATGTACATATAGTAAACCATCTGTACTCTCTCATTTTGTGAAGTTATTATCAATGTCTTCCCTTAAATCCTTCATTACAGGCAAATCCACCATTTGCCATGGTATTTCATCTTAAATTTCTTGACACTATGAGGCTACCAATGAAGCCCAAAGGCTGTTTATTCATTAATAGAGGACTCTCACTATGTGATTGTCCCAGCTCCTTTTCTATTCATATATATGTGTGTGTGTGTGTGTGTGTGTGTGTGTATACACACACATATATTTTAATGGAATTCTTCATGCCATTTCTCCTCAGTTTTTCATCAGTCAAGTGTTGAAGGCTACTCATGCCTCCCACACCCTTCTCCATTGTCCTTTTCAAACACAATCAGACTGAAAAGAGAAAGAGAATTGCTCCCTTTGGCCATTTAGTGACTTTCAAATTAATTCAGGTTCAGCTCAGCAGCCACTGAAGTCTTTCTTTACCGTGTGGTTAATGGAGTGGAACAGTCACAGAATATTTGTGTATTCTCTGAAGTAAAGATCATGGCCCTTCCATTACATATAATTATATAATTACAGGGAACAACTAGGTGGCACAGTGGATAGAGTGCCAGCCCTGTAGTCAGGAGGACTTAAGTTTAAATCTGACCTCAGATTAATATCTGTGTGACCATGAGCAAATCACTTAACCCTGTCTGCCTCAGTT
This sequence comes from Gymnobelideus leadbeateri, assembly GCA_011680675.1. Lineage (NCBI taxonomy): Eukaryota > Metazoa > Chordata > Mammalia > Diprotodontia > Petauridae > Gymnobelideus > Gymnobelideus leadbeateri. The sequence continues at coordinate 347,817 of WOXC01012209.1, forward strand.
TCCTTATCTGCAAAATGAACTGAAGGAAATGGCAAACCGTTCTAGTATCTTTGCCAAGAAAACTCCAAATGGGGTCATGAAAAGTTGGACATGGCTAATCAACAAAATCACAACAACATACACTTACAGAAGAAGGCTTATCAAGTCTGCCCCCTCCCCCATGGGTTTGGGTACTAGACAGAGCTTAAAGTACGTTCTCTAAGAATAGGGTTCCCATTGACCTGTCTCTTGGTAGAGATTGATATGATAAGGACTGTATTATTTCACAGCATGCCACTCAATATCACTGGAAGACTTTTATTAAAATGTGTTTCATGAAAAAGCATGGAACCATTAAAGGCACTGCACAATTTTCCAAAAGTAATCCAAACAACCTTCCTCATTTTTTAAATTTTGAGTTTAAATCATTGTACAATCACAGCATTTATCCAAAATTATGAACTGGTAGAGAACCATCAGCATACTATCCATGTAACATATAGCATAGTGAGAACAAGAGGAATTTTGTTACCATGTAGATAAGATAAACTACTTTTACTGATCATGGATCTCATTTAGGAAATTCTACAACATTCTGGCACTTGATATAATCAACACAATGGCAATAGCAAACAGGAGCATCTGGACAGCCTCATCACGCATTGAGAATTCTTATTTGATTTGGAATCTGTACTAATGTACTATTAGTAGAGCTGTGAGTTATTCCAATTATTCCAGAAAACATTCTGGTATTTTGCTGGAAGAATCATTGAATTGTACATATCCCTTGACCCAGCAATAACATTACTGAGCACATAGCTCAAGAAGATCAAACACAAAGGGAAATGCTTCATACCTACAAAAATGTTTATACAAGTGATTTTTGGTAGCAAAGAAATGTAAAAAAAAAGTGAGTGCCCATTGATTGAGGAATGAATACAAATTCTTGTCCATGAATGCAATGACAAAAATGTAGAATTCAAGGAAATTAGGGAAGATTTACATTAACTAATGCAAAATGAAGTAAGCAGAACCAAGAAAACAATAGAAAAAATGAAAACAACGAAAAAGAAAACAAAACAGAAGGGTATTAGGACTCTGATCAGCAGTGACTAACTGTGACTTCAGAGGACAGAGGGTAAAGCTACTTCCCATCTCTTAGGACTGTTGGGGACTATAGGTGTGAAATGAGGCATACTTTGCCAGGTGTATTCAATATGTCTTGCTTAACTGTATTTCTTTATTGCAAGTATAGGTTCTATTGGTAGTGCAAGGAAGAGCAGTCACTGCAAAATGACAGTGCATCAATAAAACATTTTTAAAGACTGGAATAGATCAGTTTTCACAAATGTTGTTCTATAGCAGGCTGCATCTTTATAGTCTCAAAATTGAGTGAAAGGTGTGGAGTATATAAGATTCCACTGTGCTTAGAGTTTGACTTAAAAAAATTAGTTTAGTAAATCAAAATGCCATCAGAAAGGCTCTCTTCCAACAAAGTGCCTTTCATAATATATAAAACAAAATTCCTCCAATTGTTACAGCTTTTTAAAAATTGAAATAACTGTCTAGTAGATAGTAAGGTAGTATAGTCAATAGAATGCTGGGCCAAGAAGCCTGACCACATGAGTTCAAATCCAGCCTCCAACACTTACTAGATATGTGACCCTCAGTAGGTCACTTAGCTTCTGCTTGCCTTAGTTCCTGCACCTATAAACAAAGAATGATGATATTATTTACCTCCTCAACTCAAGATAACTTGTAAAACACTTAGCGGGCTGAGTGGTATGTAGTAGGTGCTTAATAAATGTTTCTTTCCTTCTGCCAATAGAAGAATTCAACCAAAGACTGGATGACCACTTGTCAGGGATCTTACAGAGATTTCTACATGGGTAAATATGTAGAACCATATTACTTCAAAGGTCCCTTACAAGTTTAAGATTCTATGGTTTTATAATATCCTGTAGGTTAAGCCTATCTCATAATAAAAATGGAACTTTAAACTTTTCTCTAAAACTAGTGATTGAACAGTTTAAAGCTAATCTCTTTCAAATCCCCAATTACTCAAAAGCACTTCAGTTTAGAGGAAAATTGGCAATGTCTTTCCTGCTCGTCAAGAGGTAATGAAGCATAATCTACCTTAAAAAGGTGAAGAACTGAGTTAAAGTCCTGCCTCTGACACATATTGGCTGTGTGACCCTGATGGGGCAAGTCAGTTGACCTTTCAGCTCTCTTGAAAATTCTTTAAGACATTAAGTTACAGTGAAAGTATCAACTGACCTATCATCATTTACCAGGATGAATTAACAGACTGATCCTTTAACTTAAAAGATTAGGAAGTCACTAATCTGTCTCCAACTTTCTACAGATCTAAATAACTTCTTTTCAAATAAAGTTGAAATCGCTTCAATAAGAAATTGAAAAAAAAATTTTTTAGCAACATACTTGGCTGACATTACACAGAATGTGTGGGTGGTTTCCCCTTTTGTTGTTTCAAATAACTTTTGGTCAAGGTTTCCACAGCAGCAAGGGATGATATTGCATGGATTAATTCAGGGACAGAATGCTATGCACTTGTACCAGCTGATAACCACTACACAGAAAGACAGTCATTCCCTATACTCATTTTCAAAGCAAAAATTCAACAAAAAAGTTTCTAAATGTCCATGAGGGACTAATAATAATTTGGGAGCTTGTCCATTCACCAAGGGATCCTTTTACCCCAAGCTTTCATGTGTTCTCATTTTTTTGTATGTGTGGTCTATTTTTTTTTAACTTGGAACATAAAGATCAGAGAGATAGCATTAGTAAAGACCAGTCTGAGACTGAGGTCTAAAGCACTGAAAAATTAGCACATAGTTGATTTCGTGTTGTCTCCCTACATTAGACAGAGAGATCTTGAGAACGGGAATTGTCTTTTGCCTTTCCTTGTATCCTAATGCTTAGCTGAGTGCCTGGAGCATACTAGGTATTTATTTAATAAATGTTTATTGAATTTCTAACCGATGACCATGTTAAAGTCTTTCATTCTTCAAACTTCAGTTCTTCAAGGATTCATGACTTCTGAGCTTTGGATTCTCCCACCATGGAGGCAGATTAGATGCCCCTCACACTTTAGTGGATGATCTTCTTGAGCTGCTGTGACTAAAAGAAAAAAAATCAATACTTCATGGCCAAGCCTCCAAACTCAACTCAGCTGGTGCAGGGTGCTGATGACAGACATACAATCTGTCACCAGGCCTGTACTTGAAGCCCTTCCAGCATGGTAGGACCTCTCAGAGCTTGTGGTCTGTTGGCACTAGTTTCCAGATGCCAAGGTCATCTCCATGCCAAATGAGGCATTGGAGTAGGACATGAATGGATATTAGGCTAAGATGAAGAGCATCAGAACACACTTGCATGGATAAGTGAATGGTCAGAAGGGTTCTGACCAACAGCTGTTTCGAATTCTTTAAAACTGCATGGCTCACTAAGACTTTCCAGTGGCTACATGTGGAATGATTATGAAGATGATGGCGAAGATGATGATGATTTCAAATGAGAGGCAGCTAAAAAGTTATGTTAGTAGCAGGTTTTTTTCAAAATTATAATGGTTGTTTTTGAATGACATTTTCTCATATAGCCATAATTTCACCTCATCATTTAAGAAAAGAAAAAAAGTAACACCCAGTTATTGTCTATGCTCTGCAAATGTCCAGGCCAGGAGGATGTCATGATAATAAGTGTGGCAATGAAGATAATGAATTATAATGATAAAATAACACCTAATATTCATATAATGCTTTAAAGCTTGTGAAATACACTACATACATTATTTTATATGATCCTTACAATAACTCTATAAGGTAGGCACTATTATTAGTCCCATTTTACAGATGAGGAAACCACCTAAGACAATTTAAGGGTTATATTAATTAGTTAAGAGAAGTTAAGTCCCAGATTATACACCTAGCAAGCATCTGACATGGGCTATGAACCCAGATACCATAACATAGGTGGTTCTGAGGAAACTACTCAAGAAGCTGTCAATATATAGCATATCAAAATGGAAGGGACTTTGGAAATAATCTAATCCAAGCCCTTCATTTTATAGACAGCAAGCTGGGCCCTAGAGAACTTGAGTAACTTGCTCAAGGTCAGGTAACTGGTAAGTGGCAAAGCCAGGATTTGAGCCTAAGAGGATCATCTGTCAGAGATGCCATAAGTGAAATTAATGCTTCTGCAGGGCATGGATGCACCTCTAAAGTCTAATCCAACCCCAAGACTCTCCAGTTTTACAACTCCTCATTTCTTTGGTACCAATCTATTTTCTTTCATCCCAAGCTCATCTTCAAGATGCCTATGATGATTAAGTAAGAAAAGGACTCATAAAGTTAAATCAGAACACAGTTCACTAATGTTCATTTTTTTTCAAGGAGTAAATAAAAGTCAGAGGCAGCACAGTATAGTGGATAAAGAATAGGCCTAGGTCAAAAAGGACCTGGATTCAGATCCTACCTCTGACTTGTGCTAGTTGTGTGACCCTGAGAAAAATCACAATCTCTCATTGCCCCTAGTCAATTCTCTGAGATTAACTTGCAGAGAAAGTGGCAATTTTCCTTGGTGGAGAGATTTCCCAGTCAGAAGCTTTCTGTTAACAACAAAATCACAGATCATTTAAAAGAAAAATATCTTCAATTTGTCTCATATAGAATGTTTCATTTTCTTCAAAAAGCACTTAATCCCTAGCATACTAGAAGCTCCATAAGCATTAGACCATCCTTTCATTTATATGTAGACTGAATAATAGAAATCTTATCAATAAAAAGTGACCAACATGACACAAAGACAATATAAAATCCAATACCCTAGGTCTGCCATAATGTTTTATTACTTGGGACATCTCCGGAGATTGGATTAGATCTCTTAATTGTTCTGCAGACATTTAAATGTGATTGAGGTCTCTTCTGGGACTGGAATCTGGCTCAGCAGTTTAAATGTGTTCCATAACAATGTGGCTACTCATTAATTCCCAAAGTAAGCATTCAGATGCTAGCAACTGGGCCACTATAAAGGGGGCCCTGCCCTTAATGTTAGGTACACACTATTTATACATTTTAACAGTATTATGTTATTCAAAGTAGCCTATGTTCATGAAATATTGGAACATTTTCTGATGGTGTGGGGGTGAGGTGATTGATCTAGCTTTGTGATTTCTTCAGTAAGATAGAATTTTCTAAACAGAAGGGGATTGGCAACTCTGTTATCATGTGTAGCCTTAAAGAATGATTTGGGACACTCACAGATTTAGTGACATACCCAGGGACACACAGATGTCTTGTGTCAGAAGCAGGACCTCAATCCTAATCTTTTTTACTCCACGTCTAGTCTTTCAGCTGATATGTCACACTGTCTCACCAACTATAAAGAGAAATAGATGAATAATTAACACTTTTAGGTAGGTATCTTTAAAGGTAACTAAGATCCACAATGCTGAGATTACATTCACGGATGCTTTAAAAGAGGAGCTAACGTCTGATTTAACTCAGTGAATTGTAACATACATACATACATATATTCTTGTTGGTTATCTGTGAGTATATAAAGTTAAGAAAATAAAACTACCTAGAAAAATTTTAAATAAGTATAAAAAGATGTCTAAGAGGAACGAAAGCATCTTACCAACCCTTTATTTCAATAAGAGTCAAAGAGGACCTTGATTTTCCATTGTCTAGGTCCTGTTCTTTTGTGCTTCAAATTCTACTTTTTCCTTTGTCTCTCAAGCCATCAAATTCATTTACAATTATTTTGCTGATTTTGAGCAATTCATGTACTCTGATCTGAATAGTCAATGAATACTTATTAAGAGCCTTCTAGGTGTCAGGCTCTGTGCAAAGCACTGGGGCTATAAATAGAGGTAAAAGATAATCCTTGCCCTCAAGGAGCTCAAAGTCTAAAGAGGAAGATCACAAGCAAACAAATATATACAAATAAGCTATACACAGGATAAGCATGAAATAATTCTTGAGATCCATCCAGATTATGAAATAGAAAAACGTGGCAAGTCTACAATGAAGAACAAGGACAAATTGACCAATAGCATTCACTTTAGAACCACAACCAAATTCCCTAGTTAGGAAGGTCAGTTTTTACCTCCTAGGTCCTTTTGCCATGGAAGCATGAAAAAGCCACACACATTGAAACTAAATCACTCCTAACACTTCTGGAGTGGCTATTTTTTGCAAAGGAGGTCACTATTTCCAAGTTTGGGTTTATTCTGGCCAAACTCCTAAGTTCAAAGCATCTGTAGAAACTCTCCAAATATATGTACAGACAAAGAAACCAGTGTCCATTTCTCATTGATTAGAGCGAATTTCATTATACTTATACTGCTATCTCAGGATAACACAGAAATATTTTAAGGGCTCAAATATATAAGTTGTGATATCCCCCTGAATCTAATCGGCATTGAATCTAAATTATTGCAGAGAGGAAATCATCTATTCTATTTTCCAGGGTAGTGAATTCTACATCTCCCTTTCATAGAGCATTCTATTGGTTTAGGGATATTTGGAAACAACATGTTTTGTTTTGTTTTTTTCTATTTTCTTTTGCACTATTTTGAAGATTTTGCCCCTCAGTGCATTCAACAAAAGGATTTTGTAATGGCTGTTTTTGAGATGGGATTGTCTTCCTCAAGTCCATTTACTATAGTTTAGAATCAGACTCTTTTTATATTTTGAAGAAGAGATTCCGTAGAAACTGATCATTATTAACTGTACATAATTCTGATATCTGAGAGTCAACTACAATCCTCCAAGTTTCCTGTGTTTTCCAACAAAAAAAAAAGTTAACGTCTTTCTGCAAGTCATTAATCTCCTGATTTCTTTCCACTTCACAGCCTTCAGTAGAGCTGATAGGCTACTTGGCAGTCTGGCTGTATTCTGTGTTGCTCTAGTTTCTCATGAATGGCAAGGATGGAGCCTTTCTTCTCAACCTTTGGGGGAAGTGAGGGCTTCCTGCCAGTTCATAATACCTTTTTGAATGGTCATAACAGTCACCTGGTCTGAGAACAGAGGTTGGGCCAACTCCCTTTCCACTGGCCTGCAGGAGTAAGCCTGGAGCACACTTTTTCCCCAGAGTTTTTCTCTCTACACTAAGAGTTGCTACAGAAATTCATAGTTAAATAGTATTCTTAGCCCTAGTTTAGCTAACTCTCTCGTCTGATTCTCTCCTGGTTTGGGTTTTTTTTCCAGCATTTTGTCTTGTTCCCTCCTGGAAAATAGATTGCCGACAAGTCCAAGTCAATGGACAGCCAAGCCCAGAGAGCAATGTCACTTGTGTTTTCTGGGCAGAGTGTCTTATAGCTACACCTACAAAATGTTGCTCAGAGGCATTTAAAGCACTCAGACCTGATCCTTGCACTGAAAAGGAGGCTACAGCTTCCTTTGAGAGCATAATGGGGTCTTTCAAGAACCAACTAGCAAATTACATTCATTCAATAAATATTAAGCACCTATTATGTATGAGGCATTGTGATTGGTACTGGAGAAAATACAAAAATGAGGAAAGCATGGTGATTGCCCTCACAGTATTTACAATCCAGTAGGAAAAGCAATACATAAAAACAAATAAACATAATGCAAAATAAAACATAAGGATCTAAGAGAGATGTGAGCCAGAGACTACAAGATTTCTGAGGAGAAACAGACTTCCCACTAGGGAGATCAAGGACAGCATCACAGAGGGTGGGCCATGGAGGAGGTAGCATTTGTGATAGGCCCAAATGGATGGGTGTCTTTTTATTAGCAGTCAGAAATGCTGTCGCCTTTTTCACTTTTTCCTTTTTCACTGGCTCTTTTTTCAAGTATGGGGAACAACCCTTTTGTCTCCTGAACCTTCATTATATCCTCAAACAAAAAGTAGTTCAGCCATTGTTATTCCCATTATACAGAGATATAAACTAAGGCTTATAGAGATTGCTTATCCCAAATCATAGAGCAAGTCATTGGTTGGAACTCAAGCACTCTGATTTCCTGTCCAATTCTTCACTCACTACATTATGTTGCCTTCCATCTGGCTGTGTTGGTTGCTTTCCAAATGCGGAAGGATTTTTTGGTTTTGTTTTGTGTTTTTTTTTTTTTTAGCCAGCACACAGCATTTTTCAATTAACCCAATACATTATGAAGAAAAGAATATCTTCTGAAGAATCAGGGATTCACCACTCCTGGGGGCAGGCTACTGGAGTTGATGGACCAGAAGCCAAATGGATAATGACAAATTCCAGGTTTGTATTCTTTGGTTGCCTTAGAACCCCAAAGCACATGAATCGAGATTCCATTCTGAGACCTAGACTCGATGACAACATGAAAAGTGGAGGGTCTAAGAGCTCACAGAACTTTAAAGAATGAAATGTGTGTGGGTGCTTAGGGGAGCACTATAGTAGGAGAAAAATTACTTGCGTGGGGCAGATAGTCAAAAAATAGCCAAAACCTCTGTGTACTTAGCCTCTTGAGAAAAACAGTCTTGGCAGTCACTAGAGATGGTTCAGTGAAAATAACAAAAGTGATGTGTATCATTCAATAATGAGGAAAGAGTATGCAGGGTGCCTTCAAAGCAAGGGTGGGGGGTTCTGGGAGGGAGGCTGAAGAGATTAACAGAACAAATGCTCTGCAGCTGTAGTTGTCTGTATATGAAAAGGATCATAGGATTTAGAACCGAAGGAACTTTCATTCGTCCAAAACCCTCATTTTGCACATAAAGAAAAAGAGGCCCATATAAGGAAAAAAATGACTGGCCAAAAGTCAGACAATAGAAGAGCTGGGATATAAACTCAGGTCATTTAAATCCAAAGATAATATTTTCCCATTACATTAAACTTCACCGGCTTACACTCAAGGAATTTACAAAATTGTGCTGGTAAATATTTAACAATCAGATCTCTGAAATACATAGGTTTCCAAGGTACAAATGTTCACACTCAAATTTTAATGATTAGTTCATAGGGCCAAATAGGTGGCACAGTGGACAGAGCACAGGGCCTAGGGTCAGGAAGATCTGAGTTCGAATTCAGTCTCAGATAGTATCTGTGTGACCCTGGGCAAGTCACTTCACCCTATTTGCCTCTGTTTCTTCATCTGTCAAATGAGCTGGAGAAGGAAATAGCAAATCACTCCAGTATCTTTGCCAAGAAAACCCCAAATGGGGTCACAAAGAGTTGACCGTGACTGAAATGGCTGAACAATAAATCTCAGGAGCTGGTTGGAACTGGCTCCAATGCAACACTAGAATTATGATGTATTTTTTAAATTTAAAAAAATTTTAAATTGTCCTACATAAGGAATACCAGGTACCAAAAAAAAAAAAAAACCCACTGAAAAGATTACATAGTTATACAATAGAATTTCCAAGAAGAGTCCAAGATTCCCCTAATGAATTGTGACTGCTGACAGTGGTACTTCCTATGTTCCAAAAATAGGATCATGGAATCACCAATTATAGTTTGAAAGATGGAAGGGAACCATAACATATGCTGTCATTTTCACAGAACCAAAGATTCATGAAATCATTGAGTTGGAAATGATCTCTGTACATGACCATCTAGTCTAATACAAACTTGACCAAGAAACTCCTCTGTCACATACCCAACAAATGGTCATCCATCCTCTACTGAGTGTAGAGAAGTAAGGAGCTCACTCACCAAGTGAATTAGACTATTCTATTTTGAGATAGTTCTAATTATTAGGGAGACTTTTTTCTCCAAGACTAAATCTATCCCTCTCTGTCTTCTACCTATAAAATGAGATACTGGCCTCTCATCCTAAACAATTCAATTGCTACTCCTATAACTGCTTTACCTCTCCTATTATCACTTTATTACAAAACACCTACATACTTCACAGAGATGTGGTATGGCTAAGGTCCATGGGGCTCCTCAGGGCAAGATGGCATATCAATATGGGCTGCTATTGTGGAAGGAGCACTGAATTTAGAAGCAGACGCCCTGGGTTCTAGTTCTACCATTTCATGCCTATGTAACTTTGAGCAAATCACCTAAATTATATTAGCCTCAGTGTCTTCATATGTAAAGTGGGAATAATATTATCCCTCTCACAGGATTGGCATAGAAGTCAAATGAGATAACGTGCACAAAGCACTTTGCAACAAAAAAATTGTTTTATAAATAGAAACTATTACCTTTATATAATAGTATGGTTCTGTTGAAAGAGCAATTACTTGGGAGGCAGAGCCAAAATGGTGGAGTATAGGTAGCAACCCAGCCAAACTCTCCCAACATTCTCCTCCAAACAATTTTAGAATAATGCCTCAAATAAAGTTTTGGAGCACAGAGTCAATAACAAGTCAGAGTGAGACATTTTTCCAGGCTTATACAACTTGTGAGGTCTGCAGGAAAGGTCTGTGGCACCAAGGTGGAGACCAATATGTAATACATACGTGTGGTGGTAGTAATAGCAGCAGTAGCAGCAGCTTTTGGAGCTCTCAGTTCAGAGACAGTAAAGGGTCAAAAAACATGTCAGAAAGAGATAATAGGAGACCCTTTGCATGCGGTGCAGCTAGTGCTGAATGACAACTCTTCCCCATATTTGGATCTGTGTCTCAGTTACAGGTCAGAGAAGAGTGCTAGTGCTTGCAGCCAAAGGGAATCAGGGGCCCTTCCTGGGTAAAGACCAGAGTGCAAACCAGGAGAACAGTGACTCTACCTCACCCCATATTACCCCACCTTGAAATCAACAAAAGCTTGCAAACTCCCAGAACTAACTTTGAAAATAATAGCAAGAAAATGCCTGAAGTTTGGGACAGTGCCTCCCAAACCCCAGGTGGGCAGAGTCTGACTTTAACATAATGTTCAAAGTCAAGAAATAGATTGAAAAAATTGGCAAAAAACAAACTTGGCCATAAAAAACTACTACAATGACAGGAGAGACCAAGACACAAACTCAGAAAGAGACAACAATGTGAAAATAGTTTGCAACCAAAGCCTCAAAGAAAAATGCTAATTAGACCCATGCCCAACAAGAATTCCTGAAATCATTCGAGAAAGGGATAAGAGTGGTAGAGAAAATATTGGGAAAGGAAATGAGAGTTGTGCAAGAAAACTATGAAAAAAGAATTAACAGCTTGGTAAAAGAGGCACCAAAAATAACTCCTTTAAAAGCAGATAATGGAAAAAGCAGTACAAAAGCTCACTGAAGAAAATAATTCCTTAAAAAAGTAGAATTGGGCATTGGGAAGTTAATGACGTGTAACCTTGGGCAAGTTACTTAACCCCAATTGCCCTCCAAAAAAAAAAAAAGAAAAGAAATTATAAAGGAAAACTGCCCTTATATTTTAGATCCAGTGTAAAATAGAAATTGAAAGAATTCACCAATCACCTCCCAAAAGAGATCCCAAAATGAAAACTCCCAGGAATATTATAGCCAAATTTCAGAGCTCCCATGTCAAGGGAGAAATATTATAAAAAGTGAGGAAGAAACAATTCAAATATCATGGAACCACAGTCAAGATCACACAGGATTTAGCAGCTTCCATGTTAAAGAAGTGGAAGGCTTGGAAAACGATATACTGAAGGGCAAAGGAGCTAGTATTACAACCTAGAATAACCTATCCAGCAAAACTAAGTATAATCCTTTTGGAGAGGGGGTGTAGAGAGGGATATTAAATGAAATGTACAATTTTCAAGCATTGTTGATGAAAATACCAGAGCTGAATAGAAAGTTTGACACTCAAACAGAAGACTCAAGAGAGACATAAACAGGTAAATATGAAAGAGTAATAAAGTTAAACTGTTTACATTCCTATATGAGAAGATGACAAATGTTACTCTTAAGAACTGTATCATTATTAAGGCAGTTAGAAGGAGTCTACATAGACAGGGGGCATAAGTGTGGATGCTGGAATGACTTTTAAAAAATTAAAAAGTGAGAGAGACAGGTGCACTGAAAGAAGGGGAGAGGGAGAGGTAGAATGGGGATATTTTTCTCACCTAAAAGGCATGATAGGGGGTTCAGCAATGCTTGAACCCCACTTTCATCAGATTTCATTCAGAGGGAAGACTATATGTAGGCACTCAATTGGGTATAGAAATATGACTCTGGAGAAATAAGAGAAGAAGAGAAAAAGAAATATGGAGGGGTGATAAAAGGGAGAGGAATTAAGGGAAGCAATGGTGAGAAGAAAACAGAGTTTTGAGAACAGACAAAATAAAAGGAGAGAGAGAAGGATAAACATAAGAAAATAGAATGGAGATAAATACACAGTAATCATAGCTATGAATGTGAATGAGTTGAGTTTACTCATAAAACAGAAGTGGATAGGAGAATGGATTAGAAACCTGAATCCAGCAATATGTTGTTTACAAGAGACACACTTGAAATAAAAAGACACACATAAAGTTAAAATAAAGGGCTGGAAAAGAATCTATTATGCTTCAGCTGAAGCAAAAAAGACAGTGGTAGCAATCACAATCTCAGACAAAGCAAAAGCAGTATGGCTAATATGGAAATGTTTTGTATGATTTTGTATGTATAATTGATATCACTTTGCAATGCCTCTGTGTCATAGAATTAAGATTAGAATCCCACTTCTACCATTTATTACCTGCATATCTTTAAACAAGTCAGCTAACCTCTCTATGACCCAGTTCCTTCATTTGTAAAATGGGGGCTAGGTAACATGTAAGGTTTCTAGCAGCTCTAAATCTATAATCCTATGATTCTATGATCTCCTTGAACACAAGGTTTATTATTTTCACCAGTGATTGGGGAATTCAGGACTTTCCTTCAACAATGGCACTAACAGATGACAAGGTTCACAGTGATTCATCATAATCACCCCCAAAATACTTGTTAAAACCTCTTGTATGTAGTAAACACTGCTAATTTGTAAGTTCCCTTGGAAGAATTTATTATCAAGTTGGAAAGATAGGACATTTATGTTTCTATCCATTCATTCAACAAACATATGAGTTCCTATCATGAATAAGGTATCATGTAATGCATAGCTAAATGCTATGGAAGGGACAAATATAAATAAGGCATAGTTCCCAGCCTTAACATGCACAGAGTAAATATAGAACAATTTAAAGTAGCATACTCTGCCATAGGAGTGAACCAGACAACAAGACTAGAATAGATCAAGAAAGGAATGATTTTGACATTGAAGGGGGTGGGGATTATAGAAGGCTTCTTAAACAAAGGGCAGGAATTAGAAAATCACAGGGACTTGTCCACCAATAGAATGCAAGTGCTCCAAAAAAAAAAGAGTTGTTTCATTTTTGTCTCTCTAACCTAGGCACCCAGCATTGTGTTATGCACATAGGAGATATTTGTGAAATATTTGCTTTATTATGTCAAGGAGGTTGCAGTAACCATAATGACACACACCTCAATCTCTTAGTTAGAAGTGATACAGGGTAACTATTTTAGGAAAGCTTTTTGGATAACTAAAATCCAATAGAATACCTCATATAATACAAATATCACCAATGATTATGTGTTTGTGGCATGTTGACTATAAAGAAATGGAGATTCATGGAGCAAGAAGACATAGAAATTAATCAGCCAAATGTCCATCCTTTGATAAAGACTTTTCATGAAATCAATCAATCAAAAATATACTCAAGAAAAATAAAGTTAAGAAATCATGCTTTGATCTGTATTCAGACACCGTTAGTTTTTTCTCTGGGTATGGATAGAATTTTTCATCATAAGTATTTCAGAGTTGTCTTGGATAATTGTATTACTGAGAATAGCTAAGTCATTTACAGTTGATCATCTTACAATACTGCTGTTACTACGTACAGTGTTCTCCTGGTTCTACTCATTTCATTTTGATCAGTTCATGTAAGTCTTTCCAGGTTTTTCTGAGAGCATCCTGCTCATCATTTCTTATAGCACAATAGTATTCCATCATAATCACATACCATTTGTTCAGTCATTCCCCAATTAATTAGTATCCACTCAATTTCCAATTCTTTGCCACCAGAAATGAGCTGCTATAAATATTTTTGTATGTATAAAGTCCTTTTCCTTTTTGTTTTCTGTGGTTTTTTTTAATCTCTTTTAGGATATAAACCTACTAGTAGTATCACTAGGTCAAAGAGTATGCATGTTTTTTTTAGTCCTTTGGGCAAAATGACTGGACTTTTTAGAAGGGTGTATAGACAACATGAACAAAATAACAAAAATAGAAAGGAATATACTGTGTTTTATAGGAGAATTAGCCCGATTAGAACAAAGGATATATATTAAGGAGTAATAGGAAGTATATTTGGCTAGGCAGTATGGTACATTGAAAGCCAGGCAGGAATTTTGCATTTAATTTGAAAGGCAATGAAAAGCCATGTGAACAAGAAGGTAATAAAATGAATGTGGCATTTGGTAATGATTCATTTGGAAGGTTATACATGATGGCTTAGAGGAAGGAAAGCCTGGAGAAAGTGAGACCAACTTGGAAAGTTTTGCATTAATTGATGTGTGAGGTGATAAAGACCTGGACTTAAGCAATGGCAATGGGAATGGAGAGTAGGGGATGAATCATAGACCTTTCAAATGAAGAAATGACTGAATATAATGACTGATTGGATGTAGGAAATGAAGGAAAGGGAAATCTCAAAAGCAATTCCAAAAGCAGAAAGACAGCTGACATAATGGGGGTGGGGGGTGACCCACGGGGCTTACTGTCAGAAGCAATGACTTCAAGTTCCAGTGCCACCATTTAAAAGGTATCATGCCCTTGGGAAGTAATTTACCCTGAGTCTCAGTTTCTTCATCTGTGAAAAAAAAAAAAAGATTATTCTATGTGCTTCACAGAGTCTTTCTAAGAAGCAAATAAAATGTGAAGACTTTATAAGCCATGATGCAATATGTAAATATAAGGAATTGTTATTATACTAAATGAATGATGGTCATTTTGTAGTTTTCCACTGCAATGGAAAAAAATAATTCTTAAAGGCATGAGTATTTTTGAAGATAAGAATAAAATTACTTTTAAGGTAAAAGAAAACTGATATTCCATAACTAGCAGCACAAAGCTAAAGCCACACGGGTTAGAGACCTTTGCCAATCCTAGCCCTTTACCTCCCCTTAGGCTTTACCCAGGGTTCATTGCTCTTGGGTTCTTTGTCTCTTCAAAAGGGAAAATAAGCTTCCCAGGGATCCACTCTTACCCACACCTGAGACTATTGAAGAACAATTCAATTTTTACTCTGATCTAAGAGATCCTCCCCAACAGGTCAGAAAGTAAGTTAAAAAAAAAAACAAAAACACGCAGAGCACAAACATGAATCAGAAATGGACACAGAAAGTACTTATGAAATATTTATTTTATTATATTGAGTTTTATTCCTACAGACAGAAAAGAAAATGTTAAACAAAAAAAGGAGTAACAGAATTAGTCAGTTAAAATGCTACTGTGCAAGACTTACTAAGACATTTTCAACAAGGCTCCTCCTGTTAACATAGTCTGATCAATGCCTAGTGGGTTCTTTTCTTTCAAGTAGTTTATCTGTCTCTACCTCTGCTTCTTTCTCTCTGTATCTGCTCTCTGCCTCTTTTTCTCTGTTTCTGTCTCTATCTCTTTGTCTGTCTGTGTCTCTCTGTCTCTTTATTCTGCCTCTCTCTCTCTCTCTCTCTCTCTCTCTCTCTCTCTCTCTCTCTCTCTCTGTCTCTCTCTCTGTCTGTCTCTCTCTCTCTGTCTCTGTCTCTCTCTCTCTCTTCCTCTGCCACTGTTACCACTGCAACTGTTCCAACAACCAGTATTTTGACTCTTGACCAAAGGGAAAGAACAAACAAAGCTGAAGTGGATCTCTGGCTCTCTCTTAGACAAAGGCTTACCTAGGAAGCCCTAAGTTCCTAAGGCCCGACTGGTGGGGAGAAGGCAATTCCCTCACTGACCTTCCAGGTCTCAGAATCATCCTCACACCTCAGGGCCAGAAGGAAAGAGAGAGACTTGAGGGTCTGGGATTGCTCCTTCAGAATCACCACTGAATTCAGGCTCAGCAGCCAATTGAAAAGGTTATCATGGTAGCTAACATTAGAAGCACGCTCTAAAATAGAGGGCGGAGGCCCCGAGGGAATATATTTCACAAAAATAATAAATGTATTCTCTTGCTCTCTCTAAATTGCTTTGTATTCACTTTACATTTTTCTCCCCTATAGAATGTCAACTCCACAAGGAAATGGAATGTTTCATTTTTCTCCTTCTTCCCCTACTGCCCTGCATGTGGTAAACACTAACTACATGTTTATTCAATTAAATGAAAAAAGATTATAATAATATCATTCAAATGCAGACATGGGGTTACTGACCATCATCATTAAAGAATATGCTCTTGTTTTTCCAGCTTACAGGATCATAGGATTTATGGATGTTTTCAATTAATTTTTTTTTCAATCAGCAAAATCCGCTTTGCTCTCAACCATTCTTATACTTTCCCTCTGTTGATTATCTCCAATATATCCTGGGTATAGTTTGTTTATAAATAGTTCTTCATTCACTGTCTCCCCCATTAGACTGTGAGCTCCCTGAGAGCTGGGACTGTCTTTTGTCCCTCTGTATCACCAACTCTTAGCACAATGCCTGGGACACAGCAGGCACTTGGTAAATTTTTACTGACTAACATCTGTCTAATTGTACTACTTCGATGACCCTTGATGATGGTAGGGGTTCAGAAGAGACACATATATCAAATTCCCCTATATGAATGGGAACAGTTTATTCTTGCTTAGCCCCTTATGATTGTTTTTTCATGTTTACCCATAGGATAGTAAGTACTAATTTCAATAACACTGCAGGAGTCCTTTGATATTATAAAAATTAACAGAATAAAGGAATGAACAGTCATCATAATACAATGTTTATGTGGGACCTTTCATCTAAGAATCTTAAAGTGCTTTACAAACATAAATTAGGATTCACAGTTCCCTCTATGAACAAGTTATTATAATATCATAATAACTTGGTTATTATAATAATCATTTTACAGATGGATTAACTAAAACATGTAAGGATGAAATAATTTGCTCCAAGTGACAGAATTAAAACAGAGATGAGGCAGAAATACATTTTGAGTTCCTGATTCTTTAACCCTATTTGATAAACATGGAATTGGTTATTTGGGAAAATCTTGAGGGTCAGCTATAAGACTGAACAATGACAGCAGCTGTTGTTGTCAAATGGGCAAAAACAAGAGAGAACAGAAAAATGGAGGTAGAAAAAAATAGAAAAGAATAAGAAAGGAGAGGCATATGAGATGTTAAAGCAAAGGAAAAAATAAAGTAAAAAGTAAAAGGACTATGTGGAAAGGGGTGGCAGAAGGCCACTGGCAATGACGTCCAGTGCCACTTATACCACATATTACCTGTCTTGCACCAGACAATTCTACCTCCCTATAGGGGAGATTTCATGATTATGTGTCCTTATGTGAATCTAGGGGAACCATAGGCAATATACATGGGTAGATGCTTGTGGCTGACCAAAGGATCAAGGATCAGGGACTTAGAGCAGAAAAAGACTTTAGAGACTGCTGAATCCAACACCCTTCATTTTACAGATGAGGAAGCTTAGGCTCAAATAGGCTATAATTTAAGTTTCAAAAACTAATATCTTCCTAACTCTAAGTCCAGCATATTTTTTCATCACACTACAACAGATCTTAGAGAGATCAAGTGAAAAGATATAGATCCCCACGAAGGTGAAGAACTTTCCCAAGGTCACTGAGGTCATACATAGCAGAGTTGGGATTAGAATCCATCATGGTACAGTGAAAAAAAAATCCAATGAAACTTGGAGTCATAAGACCTGAGTTGTAATCCCAGCTCTCCTACTAGCCATGTGATTTTTAGACAGGTTATTTATACTAGGTGGCACAGTAGATAGAGCACTGGACCTGAAGTCAGAAAGATTCATCTTCATGAGTTCAAATCCAGCCTCAGACATTTACTAGTTTGTGTGACCCTGGGCAAGTCATTTAACCCTATTTGACTCAGTTTCCTCATTTATAAAATGAGGTGGGGGTAAACCACTCCAATATCTTTGCAAAGAGAATCCCCAATGGGGTCATGAAGAGTTAGACATGACTAAAAAGTGATTCAACAACAACTTTCTTATCTGAAAAATGAGGAAGTTGAATGAGATGACCTCTAAGGTCCCTTCCAACACTGGGTCTATGGTCTTCTAACTCCAAACCCATACTTTTGCCATTCTGCTTTTCCCTAGATCTGCATCATTTAGACATGTAAAAGTGTTTCACCCTTCCCCTTTTCTCTGTGAATGTGGGGCTCAATAATCAGATAACTAAAATCCAAGTAGAATTACCTCCTGGAACACCTACTTAGAGAGTGCCCAGGGGTTTATGATGGGGTAAAGGAGAAACTTGCCCTGAAGGTACATGTAATGACACTTTAATTGGAGAATATTTCATCATTCAAACATACTGGGTTTCCAACACTGTTGTGTTAGTCCTTCATTTCAAAGAGGACCATGACATCAGGAAAATGATGACATGACTTGCAGTTGACTTTGATTTGAGTGAGGGAGGGCTGTGCAAGATCATCAGTCTCACCTTCTCCTCCAGAGACATCTGGGTCCAGTGACCAGATATGTGTCAGGACCACCGGAGATGACTCCATATGCAATGGGAGAGACTCTGGCCCTTTTAGGCTAAAGTCTTTTCAGATTCTCACTTTGAGTGAGGTAACATCCATTCAGTGAATAGACCTCTTTAAGAAATGAGTCAAGGGATGGTCCCTTTAATAATAATTTCTAAAAAATCAAACTGGAAGGGGAAGACCCTCAGGTAGTACTGGTCAAAAGAGAAAGAGTTACTATTAATAGTCACTCTGAGCCAGGAAGGCCAAAAATATTACATAGAGCTTGAGCAGGGACCTATTGTGGTCCAATCTATGAGCTCCAAAGTGAAATGGGTTTAAGGTTTGGTCAGGAAGGAAGAATGGAAGGAAGGAAGGAAGGAGCTGAAAATATAAATATAAATTTCATATATATAATTTATTTCTATATAATATTTATTATTTTTATAAATAATACAATATAAAAATAATAATTCCATGAAAATATAAGGAGGTGAAAAATACAATTCTGAAAACAATATATAAGGAAACTCTTTGGTCTAATGTCACTTTAAGCCATAGTCTGTCAGTCAATAAGCATTTATTAAGTACTTTCTATGTGCCAGTTACTGTGCTAAGTACTGGGGATGTTTTTTAAAAAGGCAAAAACATGACTCTTACCCTCAAGGAGCTTCCATTCTAATGGGGGGGTGGGGGACAGAGCTAAGGTGTAGACAATTTCAAAAATGGTCTAAGTTTATCTGGAAGTTAATCTCAAAGGGAAGACACTAGGTGAGGGCAAGATGGGGAGGAAAGAGAAAGGTTTCCTGAAGAGGAAGGGATTTGAACTTAGTCTTGAAGAGCTAGGGAATTAAGGAGGTGAGGAGGGACAACATCCTAGGCAAGGGAGTAACCAGCAGAAAGGCAAGGAGATAGAGTTCTCAGGTGCTTGGAACAGCAAAAAAGCTACAAGTTTGCTAGAATATGGCAAGGGAAGTAAAGCATAAGAATATTGGAAAGATGGGAAGAGGTCAGGTTAGGAAAAGCTTTAAATGGAGGATTTTATGTTTGATCCTGAAGGTAATAGGAAGCTACTGAAGTTTACTGAGTAGGGGAAATAAAAGGTAATTCTTCACCTTCTTCTGTTTCAGGTTTCCTTGCATTTGCCCCATACATATTGTAGAATGCAATCTCCCTGAAAGAGGGATTGCTTCATTTTTTTTACTTTTAATCCACAACAGCTTGCACTTATCTTTTTTTTTTTGGAGGGCAATTGGGGTTAAGTGACTTGCCCAAGATCACACAGCTAGTAAGTGTGTCAAGTGTCTGAGGCTAGATTTGAACTCAGGTCCTCCTGACTCCAGGGTGGGTACTCTATTCACTGCGCCAGCTAGCCGCCGCTCACTTATCTTTTTTTAATCAGACCTGTAGCTTTCTTGCTAAGGAAGCTACCTCTGTTAGTGTAGATCAAGACCTATTCTGCAACTTGTATTTGTGAAGAATTGTATGGGCCACTAACAAGTTAAAGGATACCCAGGATCACTTAGCCAGTAATGTATCAGAGGTAAGCTTTTAACCCCTTTGCCTAAATCCAAGACTGGCTCTTTAACTACTATGCCATATTTCCTCCTACAGAAGGAATAAGTGAAATATTAGCTATTTTATAAGGCGAATATATTCCACAGAGTCACAGAATTTGAGAACTATAAAGGACCTCAGTGGCCACCCATTTCAATGAATAGAATTGCCAAAATAGCAGAAATGGCAATTAGTTGTTGTACCTCTTCTCCAAAAATGAGGATGCTACACCTTTTAAACAAACCTTTATTTAATAAGAATTTGTTGACTAAGAATAGAGCAAGGTTGTTAAGCAGGTAACCAACCAACTAACGAGCTGAATATTTTACAGACTCCAAGTTATAACAGGCAAGAAGAGGTTATGGAGTCTTATCTATGACCCAAGGCTTCAATTTCCCTGACAATATCCCTAACAGATATTTATCTAAGATCTGCCTGAAAATTGTCAGTGATGGAGAATTCACTGTTGTTGCTGCTGTTATTTTCAGACTGCATAAGGAAGATAATTGGTTAATCTGGAAACAAGATGGAGTAGCAGAAAGCATCACTGGACCAAGAGTCAGAAGACCAGAGTTCTAATCCCAGACTTCTGCTACACTATGTGAGACATTAACTTGTTTAGCTCTGATTCATCCTGTGTAAAATGAAAGACAATGTCTAAATTGCTTTCTGTTCTAAAACTTTCTGTTCTTCCTTAGCTTCTACAAGAGCTAAATTAAAGGTAGTCTGGGATCTCTTCCTAGTTCTCCAACTCTTTGTCATTTAGCATCCATATGCCTCAGTTTGGAAAAGTGTAAAATGTCTCTTTTACCTTCCAAAGAGAGATCATGAATAGATTTATAAACGGATGAGGCAGCTCATCCCAGAGAACTTTCTCCCTTGGAGTAAATAAAGCAATCTGGGGAATCACATTAAATCTTCCAGGCCAGTCCTACACAATTTCATTTGTAAAATGATTGATTTCCTAGTGGCCAGAATAAGCTAGTGCAGAATCTACATGCCCAACATGACTAACCTGCAAGGCATCCAGTCCCCTAATCTCAGCCATTTTAACCCCTGATAAGGATCCACTTGGCTATGGCAATCAGCATCAATCATCAAGACAGCTGAAATGATCATAGCAGCTATGCTGAAGGTCAGCTCAGTTATTGTATTTAGGTAAAGTCTGATTTGACAGGTATCACTAACACCTGGAGAAAGTCAGAGCTCAAAGCCTCTAAAGCACCATAAAATTCTGTAGGAAATATGACATACATATTATTTCTGTATATGTGTCCATATAGGAATCATATTTCTTATGATTTAATTAATATAATAAAGTATTTACAGCTTCAGATATGAATTGATATATTGTCCATTTACTGAGAGCAGGAAGGAAGTCATTTTCCCTGGTCTTAATTTGCACATTTCTAGAGAAACTTTCCAAAAGGAGTCATCTCCCCGTTTTGAGTGAGGGATTTGTCAATAGGAAAGACACTAAATCTAAGTGATTTACACAACTTTTCCTTCTTTGAAAAGTTTTATAGAGGCTTGTGTTTTCTGACGAAGGGTGTGTAACCTTTAGTGAATCAGTCCTTCAGCGTCATATTTTGAAAGGTCCTTAATAGTATGTTGTAGGGTGTCTAAAGGCTTATGATGAAAATGATACGCATCCGGTAGAAGGACTGGGCTAATCCCCTGCAGCTGGAATACAGTATGGGGGTGGAGGGAGGGGAGTAAGGGATAGGACTCTTTTCTGGATGGATTTTGAATGGGAATTAAAGACCTCTTCTTAAAACAAACAAACAAAAAAATCCCCGAAGTGAAGACATACGGTAGTACACCAAAAAGGAGGTTTCAGCAAAGAGTAAAAGAAAGCCTCTTTTCATGGCTGGTTCCAATCTTTCACACCCACTCTGAGGAAAAAGAAGGTATCATCGCTTGCTCCGAAAAAGGGAGGGCAAAACAACTGTTGGTAGGGCCTCAGAGCACAGGCCGTGCTTTTAATAACCTTTCTCCAAATCTTGGAAGACATACGACTTTTCAATTCAGATGTTTCCAAAAATACATGAAATGCAGAAAACACGTTCCCCTTTGCCAGAAACACGCTGGTGCTTTGCTTACATTACATGCTCCACCCCCTCCACAACATGTTGGGAATAATAAAGCCCCTCATATCATTGATAAGATTGAACATGGGCTAAGGCAAATGGGAGACGGCTCAGTCAATCCTTTACGCCTCTTTCTTAAATATAAATATGGACGCCATCCAACTTTCCCAATCTGAATGACTTTGGCTGAGGGAGGTGGGTATGGAAATCATTTCCTTTCTAGGTGCAGTAGCTGCTTTCCACAGACTCAACAAAGACATGAAATATCATTAACATCTGATTCTAAAAAGGTTGACAACCACTTCTTTGTTTTAGGAAGCAGCCTGGGGAAAGCTGCTGCGCATTACTACATATCGCTAGCAAAATTATACCTATTAGGCACTGATAGGAGTGTTGGAATATTTCTCTCATTTGTGTTCTGAGATGGAACTTGAATATGTCTATTGTTTTCACAGTATCCATTTCATATTTTAAACGACATGGAAAAATCATACATGTAAACATTACTTCAGCTGAGGCAGAGCAAGTCTTGGCCCAACACGAGAGCCTGCCTGACTGAACTCTGTGGGCCATAGTTTCAAGGAGGGGAGGAGAGGTAGGCATAAAGTGATTCTTACAGTTTGTCAAATGGTTGCTTCTGTGTTGAAGGACTCAAGCTCCCTCCTTTTCCAATAAAACTAGAAAGAGAGATAGGCCTCAAACAAGCTTATCTGTTGTATAGTAGGTAAGGCTTATTTAGATACATGAGCTAGGGAGGAGGAGAAGATTTGAGAGAAAAGAGACTCCCATCTATCATAGCTTTAAAATGTTGAATATTAAAGAAAAAAGGAAAGGGAGCAGGTGAGTCATAAAGAAAGTGGTGGCCTTGGGTTTAAATCCTTCCTCTGATACATATAGGTTTTGTGACCCTAGACAACTTACTTAAGCTCTCGGTGTTTTAGAGAACACTCCAAGATTGTAAATTGCAGAGAAGGTGCCTATCTGCATTGGTAGAGTTTTCTCACCAAGGAATCCCCTCTACCAATGAAATCATGGCTTCAATCCCTATCCTTAAGAAAGAAGATAAATGCTAAAAAGGAAAAAAAGATAAATACTTCTAAAATAATTTTTGAACAACTATATTTTCTATGCAAAAATCCAAACAGATTTTGATTAAACGGTTTCCCTCTCATCCTTTGGAGTAAGGAATGGGTTTAATATAAAATGGGGTAGTGAGGAACAGTGAAACCATCCACTCCTCTCTCTGAGACCCTAAGAACATTTCTGCACATAAAAAAATGATTGTCTTACCTCTGAAAAATAAGTCTTAGAGCCCCAGACTCAAGTTGAAATGTAAGTGATTCTTAAAGTGAACACTACCTTTCATTCACCATATGTGTCTACAGATTCAGTTGTCTAGAGAAATGGCCCCAATTCATTCTTATCTATAGATCTTGAGTTAGTGAATAAAGGACCAGCTGGGAAGATTTACATTCATAGGATTTTAGGATCATAAATACAGAACAGAATGAGAACCTTATAGGTCATCTAGTCCAATCACTGTATTGTTAATCTGTTTTTGATTAATGGGAAGATCTTTCCCATCCATTAATAGGTCCATGTGACCTGCTTGAGGCACCTGGAAGACTGAATCACATGAGTCTGTGGTGGGAGGAGCTTGTTGAATGGGTAGAGCAGGAAGGGTGGAGCAGAGCCCTGAGGAAGTTGATCAGAGTAGTTAGAACTGAGGAAGAGAAAAAGAGAGAGAGAGAGAAAGAGAGAGAGAGAGAGAGAGAGAGAGAGAGAAAGCAGGCAATGAGCTATGAGTATTTGTTTGTAGGAAGGTCCTAGCAGGGGGCAGGCTTGGGGATGGCAGTGCCCTTTACATTGTTATTGTGTATAGATTTCTTTGTTGCTATGAAGGATTTGACTCTCAGGTGTTGGGATTAAGCTTTCTGGTGTTTGAATAAATGTTTTGGTTCTGTCTTCCATGTGGAAAGTCTGTTATATTTTAATGATTCACTTTTATGCCAGCATATTCATAACCACTGTAGGCACTGTGAATATTGCATCGGTGTTACTATCACATTCATTTGATAGATCAGGAAACTGAGGCAAGAGACTTTAAGCAACTTGCTGAAGATCACACAGGTAGTATCAGAAGTTGGAAATCCAGCCTCCAACAGTTTCTACCTCTGTGATTCAGTTAATCAGCTTAACCATTCTGTGCCTCAGGCAACTCTCTAGGATTTATCTACTAGACAAAGTCATAGTTAGTTGCATCTAACTTGATTAAGGTTCCCTCAGAAGAAAAAATCACAAGCCAATCAATTTCTATATAGGTTTTAAACAACTCTCCAATAACAAACCAATGTTTTGTAAGTCATTCTGTATCAAATAAATCAACAGCTCTTTACTGTGGAACTCTTGGGAAAATTATACTCTGGGGATGGAGATAGGAGCTGAAAAGAAGACTACACAGGCAGGATTCCTGTCCTCCATGAGCTTATGATATAGTTGCTAAGGTAAAAAAATAAACACATGGAAAGGTAATTATCAATAAAAGATTTTCGAAAGCAATCCAAAAAGACAGTAAAAGAGACTAGGTGGAATCTCCATGAATGCAGGCATTGTTTCCTGCTGGTTGTTCAGGTTTGTATCCTAAGTACTTGCACACAGTAGGCAATTAATAAATGTCTGCTGAGTTAAATTGAGTTCTAGGAGTGCAAGTGAAACCAAAAAGCATTTATTAAGTATGTAATATGTGTTAGGAATTGTACTAAATTCTGGGAATTCAAATATAAACAAAGAAAAGGTCTCTGTCCTAAGGAATTCGTATTCTAATTGAGGAAGACAATGGATAAAACTGAGCTGAAAAAGGAGGTTGGAGAAATAAAGAATGGTTGACTTGAGTTTCTTCCTCAAAATGTATGTTCTAGGAGGAACTCACTAATGGGAGGATCTTGTCTCCAGGTGCAGAGAGATCTTTCAGAGTAAAAAGAGAGCCAAGGCATGCAGGAGAAATCTAGTCAGTCTGAAGTCAATCTGGGAGAGAAGTAAAGAAGACACCAAGAGTTCAGATAGAGGAGAGATCACTATGTGTTGGGGGTGATCAGTAGTGAAGCACACTTACAAATTCTTCAGTACTTTCATAGCTTCCAAAGGTTAGCAAATGGTGCATTTAAAAGAAATCATAATCTTTTAAATTATTTTCTTTGACTATTTTGTTATATGTTTTCCTTGTTGGTTTAAAAAGAAAAAAAAAACCTCCCTCCACTTAGATGCTTGTCAGTAAGTTGTCTTCCTTATATGCATGAGACAACTTAATGATATATCAATCCAGTGACATCGAAAAAGATAGGATACGGCTCTCTACTTTGGGGGAAACTCAGCTGTATCTGCCTCCTGCTTATTATGCTGAAATGAGATGGGGACAAGCTGTCCTCACTGCAACCAAAACGCATCCCTCCAAGCACACACCCCCCACCTCCAGACTAACAGCTTCATTCTGGGCCCTCAACGTTTTATTTATTCTTTCCAGAACTACATGCACCCACCACTAGACACACACACACACACACACACACACACACACACACACACACACACACACAAACAGACCACACCACACCACACCACACACACCAGGAAATATTCTAGATAAGATTCAAATATTAATAGTTGAATATGGTTTTTATTTTTATTTTTAGTGCTCCCTCATTTCTTAACACAAAGATTACTGAAGTGAACAAAAGGTCCAGTGGGTAGTGTTAACATGACTTGTACGGTATTTACCACACTTTCCAATGGCGTTACTACTCAATTAGAGCAAAATAAAGGGTTGTTACCCAGTAACTATGTAATTACAACACCACTGCAAGTACAATAGTGTCATTGTTAGCCACAAATAGAGGATTCCAGGTATTCTGAGCTCCAGGTGGTTATTCACACAACTTCAGTCACTAGTGGAGGGACTGGTTTAAGCAAGAGCTTAAAGGATTGGGGGTTTTATGTCAGTGGTACTGTAATGTCTAAATCCCTTGAAAATCACCTTGATTTGCAAAGAAAAAGCAGTCAGATACAGGGAAATGACAGCTTTCACAATCATATTTAACAGATAGGAAGTTCTTTCTGTTTTCAGAACCCTTTAAAATAACTAATTAGCTATTCCATCCAACAGCTCTTGTGGGAGGAAATATATAAAACCTACTCATGGAACAAATTGCCCAAGGAATTTACAAATCTGCACTAAGGTCTTAATGGCCTACTCACATTTAGTGGAGGGCCACACTGACCTATCTTTTTATCAAGAAGTAAAATCCAGTCTTGTATCTCTACCAAGAAAACCCCAAATGGAGTCATGAAGAGTTGGACATGACTACAATGACTGAACAACAACAACAAAATCCAAACAGGCTTTCACTTAAAGTTTTGGTAAATGTTCTTCTTACCCTTTATCCTATGATGCTTCCTTCTATACTCTCATCTTTGATATTGTTTCTATAGTCAAATAGGAAGGATCCAATTTGGAAAACATATTGTTATCTTTCATGTAAACGAAGAAATAAATGAATGAATGAACGAGTCTTTCCTAAAACTTTATTTTAAAATGAAAGAGCACAGCAAATTCTTATAAAGGCCAAAGGCAGTAGAGAGAAAGTGGAAGGCAGGGAAAAGAAAGCTAAATAAGGAGTTAAGAGAAACTTCACTTTTGAATTTTCTCTTGCACACTTACTAGTTGTATGACCATGGACAATACACTTTCCATCTCCAAGCTTAGCTTCCCCATCTGTAAAATTGGCAAGAATAATAAGACAAGGTTGTGAGGTATTTCATTATCAATTTAGATAATGTATGTAAAGGATTTCCCAAACCTTAAAGCACTAAATTAATATTACCTTTAATTCAATGGGACCCCGCTGGAGGGAAAGGGATAGATTTGTCATTTCACTTACATAGGGAATTTCTCTAGATGAGAAAACTCATATTTCTGATGCAGAATGATACATTATCTGTAACTTATAGTCTTAGAGGCTTGCCTAGAGCACTTATGCAACTTACCCAAGGTTATACAGCCAGTATAGTGGCTCCTAAACTCAGATCATCCTGGTTCTAAGGGTAGGACTCAATTCACTATACTATGCTAACTCTCTTTCTTTGGGTAGGTTAAAAAAAAACTTTCTCAGGGTAGAAAATAAGAGTTTGGGTCGTCCAGGGAAAACTATTTGGTGCAGTTTCCTCATTTTGTTATTCATCCTTCATTTTAAAAAAGCACCAGTGACATCACAGGGTAATGTCTTGACTTCCATATATGAATTGGATTTAAGTGAGGCAGAGCTGCAAAGTCATCAACTTCAGTCTCTCTTCCAGAATCATCAAAGTCCAGTGGGAAGACAAAAGTCAAGATGACTGATGATAGCCTGGGATACAGTGAATGGTGTCTTCAATGTCTGACCAAGCTCTAAGAGCTCCACACCACCTGCTTGAGCTGCCTTCATGGCCTTTAGAATATATCGTTCTCTTGGGGCGGAGCCAAGATGGCGGAGTAGAAACAGCTCTTCCAAGCCTCTCTGCCCCCAGATTCCCCTCAAATTATGTAAAAGGGGACTCTGAACAACTTCTGGAGCCCCAGCACCCACAGAACGACACAGAGAAGCTAACCTCCCGCTGAGGACAGCCCAGCAGCCCTGCAGGAAGGACCAGCGCAGTGGTCTGGGACCTGGCAGCTCGCAGAGGAGCGCAGAGCGCAGGAGCCGAGCCCAGGTCCGCGTGAGCCAAGGTTTTAGCCCCAGGGCGACAGGGCCAGCAGCCGGCTGGAGGAACCCCAGAACACCAAGAACCCTGGCGACTCCAGAATTATCAACATAGACATGCCTAGGACAAAGTAAGAGGTTAGTGCCCTATGGACTTTGGGACCTGTATTTAGGGAATGCGTCAGCTCCCTCCCCTGGGGGCTAGAAGCTGCTGAGGAGACATGCCATTTTGTAGTTTTCAGAGGCAGATCCGGCTCCCAGCCTACAAATCGTGGGGAGATCCAGCGATCAGTCTTGGGGGGTAATCGCTCTTGCTTTAACCTCCCTGGATCTGGATTGTGATCTAAGGTGGAAGTTGTGGGTGGGTTTACAGCTTTCCAGAAACAGAAGTTGCCCCCCACACGTTCGGGACGAAAATTCCTCTAGATGGCCTTAAAGCCATAGTGTGGCAACAAGCCCAAAAGTCAAGCAATTAAGTGGCAACATGCCAAGGCAAAAGAAACAGAAAAATGCAACCCTAGACTCCTATTTTGGGGGCATAGAGCGGGAAAAGGACTGTGAGGTCAGAAGTCCTGCTCCAAAAACCCCAGGGGAAAACATGAGTGGGTTGCAGGCCATAGAGGACCTTAAGAAGGACTTTAAAAATCAAATAAGAGAAGTGGAGGAAAAATTAGAAAGAGAAATGAGAAGGATGCAGGAAAAGTATGAAATGAGGTCAACAGCCTGACTGAGGAAAACAACACCTTAAAAAATAGACTAGCTCAAATGGCAAAGGAGGCCCAAAAGGGCAATGAGGAGAAGAATGCCTTAAAAGTCGAATTTGCCAGATGGAAAAAGAATCTCAAAAGTTCACTGAGGAGATTCATTCCTTCAGAGTTAGACTGGAGCAAATGGAAGCTAATGACTTTATGAGAAATCAAGATGCTGTTAAGCAGATCCAAACAAATGAAAGATTAGAAGGCAATGTGAAATATCTCATGGGAAAAACCACTGACCTGGACAATAGATCCAGGAGAGACAATTTAAAAATTATTGGACTACCTGAAAGCCATGATCAAAGAAAGAACCTAGAAATCACCCTTCAAGAAATTCTCAAGGAAAACTGCCCTGATGTTTTAGATCCAGAGGGCAAAATAGAGGTTGAAAGAATCCACCGATCACCTCCTGAAAAAGATCCCAAAAGAAAACTCCCAGGAATATTATAGCCAGGTTCCAGAATCCCAGATCAAGGAGAAAATACTCCAAGCAGCCAGGAAGAAACAATTTCAATATTGTGGAAATACAATCAGAATAGCCCAGGACCTGGCAGCTTCTACACTGAGGGATAGAAGGGCATGGAATATGATATTCCAGAGGGCAAAAGAGATGGGAATGAACCCAGGGTCACCTACCCAGCAAAACTGAGTATTTTGTTTCAGGGGAAAATATGGTCATTCAGTGGAATAGAGGACTTTCAAGCATTCTTGAGGAAAAAACCAGAGTTGAATAGAAAAATTTGACATCCAGACACAAGAAGCAAGAGATGCCTGAGAAGGTAATCAGGGAAAAGAAATCAAAAGGAACTTATCAAAGTTGAACTATTTACATTCCTATATGGAAAAGCAATAACGGTGACTGATGATATCTTTCTCACTATGAAAATAATGGAAGAAGGGGGTGTGGTCATATGGCTACATATGTGAATGTGTGTGTATATGGTTACAGTTATATATGGATAGAGGGCATAGGTTGAATTTGTTGGGAAGGGAGAATACTCAAGGGATGAAATTATGAGGTGAGAGACAAAAGTGGCAAGAGGAGATGGGGAGAGACAGGGTAGGGTAAACTATCCCATGTAGAAGAAGCAAGGGGAAGTGGTGGCAAAGGAGGGAGAGAATAAGGAAGGCTAAAAAGGCAAAACCACATTCACATTGAATTTGGTTCAGGGAGAAAATGACATACATACTAAATGGGATATCTCAACCTGCAGCAGGATAGGGGGATGGGGGACGAGAGGAGGGATGATGGATGGGAGGGCATCCTTGGGGTGAGGGGAGGTTGGAAGTACCCACTATAGAAGAGGGACAGGATCATGTAGGGAATGGACCAGGTGGGGGGTGGGATGAGTGGGAGGGAATTATAAGCAGCCTTGTACAATATATCTACTATGATAATGTTTTGCATAACTAGACATGTACAACATATACTGAATTACTTATCTCCCAAGAAGGAATGGGTGACAAGGGAGGAAGGAAATGGATCTGAAATGTGAGGTCATAACATTAAATGTTTCAAATATATATAAATACTATTATTAATACTCTTTTGCTTGTAATAGGGAGATAAGATGTGCAGGCATTGGGACACAAAGATTCACCTTCCTCTAATGGAAAAGTCGATGGGGGTATGGGAGAAGGTATGGGAGAGAGCAGATTGGAGGAAGCGATATCTTGTGGGACTACTATTCTGGGAGGTTGGGTAGGGGAATAATGGAGGGAAAATTATTGTAACTCAAAATCTGGTGGAAATGAATGATGTAAAACAGAAGTTAATAAAGCATTTGTTTAGAATAAATCGTTCTCATCTACTCATATCTTCACATGCTTTGGGTAGACCTCCCTCTAATTCACCAATAGGTTTGAGGTCTGTGGGTTATCTTCAACCTGGCTTAATCTGTCTGCAAAGATGGTTTTACCAGGGTATGATCCCTTTATATGCTACAGCTTCTTGGAGCCACGGGAGAGAGTTGGGGGACAGGTGGACAGACACCAAAAGTGAATGAGCAGTCCCAAAAAAGGCTCAGCAAGCCCACATAACAGAGATGCTAGTCCTCCCTAAACATCCCATACAGTCCTGTTCCCTTATATATATAAAATGGGAGAGACCTACAGCCCAACCTAATTCATATAGAATGGTTCTACTATTGCCTTAATTCTGTCTGCACTGCTGTTTGCAATAAGGAGAGGTAATAGGACAAGCAAGTATAACCACTGCTGAGATCATTTCTAATTTAGTCTAGAAATCAGAAGAACTGGGCTCTAACTCTGGCTCTGCCACTACTAATAAGTCAGAGAAAACCTCAAAGAAGATGTAGCATAAATCCCTCTTTTTTACATCATCTGACAAATGAGAGGGTTGTATGAAATAATGATGATGAAGATGATGATGATGATGATGATGATGATGATGATGATAAAGAATTGGAACAAATTCCCATCCTGTAAATACAAACCTCACAACTTTGAAAATTCAGTCAATAAATATTGCTGGAAGGGAACCATTATGGTTGACAAAAGTTTTGCCTTCTATCATGTGGACATAACATTGACCCATAAAAATGTAAGAATTACATTTTAAATGCTTGTCACCATACGCAAAACTCATGATCTCCAAGTTTCACAGAACAAAAAAGTGGTTTTTTTTTTAAGCTATAACTACTCTCTCCAAGACATGGAAGGAAAATTATCTACACACACACACACACACACACACACACACACACACACACACACACATATATATGTCTATGTATGTCTCTCTCTCTCTCTGTGTATACACACACACACACACACACAGACATACACAGACATATACGCATATATATTATGGATATCATATATGTGATATATACATATTATATATAAAACTACAAAACACCCTACAGAACTAAAGACAAGCCTAAAATGGAGAAACATTAAAAATAACAAAGACATATCATCTAAAGAAACAAAAGGTCAAAAATTTCAAGGGAAATAATGAACAATAGTGAGAAGAAAGTGGCCAATGCTACCATATCTCAAACTCTACTATACGGCAAAGTAGTAATCATGAATAGATGAATAAATAAAACATTTATTACATGGAAATCATTGTGCTAATCACTGGGAACACAATGATCAAAATTATATGCTATTGGTTAAAAAATTTTTTTAAAAACCAAAAAGACCAGGCAATAGAACAGGTCTGGTACACAAACAACAAGTAAACATGCTAGCATAATGTTCATTAAGCCCAAATACTCGAGCCATTAGAACTCACTATATCACAAGACTTCTGAGAAAACTGAAAAACAATCTGGCAGAAATTAGGCATAGACCAATATCTCACACTACATGCTTTCCTAAGTTCCACATGTATCCGTGACATATATAAACACATAATAAACACCATAAACAAATTAAAAGAGCAAAGAAGAAAATGTCTTACACTATAATTAGGTGAAGAGTTCATGACCAAACAAGGGATAGAGAAGATCACAAAAAGTAAAGTGGACAGTTAAATTGGATAAAAAAAATTTAAGCTCTACAAATGAAGTCAATTCAGTTAAAAGTAGAAAAACAAGATAGTAATCAGGCATTAGGGGAGAATCTATGCAACAATTTTCTCCAATAAACATCTCATACCCCAGATATATAAGAAGTTATTTCAAATTTATAAGAGCAAAAACCATTCTCCAATATATAAATGGTCAAAGAATATGAACAAGCAATTTTCAAAGGAAGAAGTTTAAGCTATCAATAAACCTATGAAAAAGATCTTACAAATCACTAAAGAATTGCAATTTAAAACAGTTCTGAGGGTCTTGCTTCAGTCAGAGTGACAAAGATGACAAAAAAGGAAAATGATTATTAGTGAAAAGTTTCCAAGGGAAATAGGCACACTGGAACTATGAATTGATCCCGGTCATTCTAGCCCAAAGTTTCTGAACCATATGTTTAGATCAGGCAATAGAAAAGGTCTGGTTTTGACCCAGTAATACCCTTACTAGGCCTATACTTGCATAAAAATAAAAGACAAGAGAAAAGGACTCATAAGTTCCAAACTATAGTAACTCTTTTGTAGTAACAAAGAACTAGATACTAAGGAGGGATGGGGATGCCAAGGAGAATGCCCATCCATTGAGAAATGACTGGACCAACTATGACATATAAATATTCTCTATACTGTTGTATCATAAATTACAAAAACAGTGATTTCAAAGAAACCTGGGAAGTGTTATGAATTAATGCAGAGTGAAGTAAGCAGAAGTAGGACAACAAATATAGTAACAACAACTGTAAAGAAAAGATAACTTTGAAAGACAAGAACTCTGATCAATGAAATGCCCAACCATAAGTGTGAGGACAAGTGATAAATCATGCTCTCCACCTCTTGCCAGATTGGTAATGGAATCAGGATGCACAGTAAGAGGTACATTTCCAGACACAGCCAATGTGGGAATAGATTTTGCTTGAATCTGAATATTTGTTATAGGGTTTCCCTTTTCTTTAGTTTTTAATTTAGTGGGGTGAGATAGGAGGGAGACAGATACTAGGGATAAAAGAAGAAGGAAAGGACAAAGGTCTTTGAAATATTTTTCAATGAATAGAACAAAAAAAAAAAAGAAACATCGATAAGCAGAACAGCTTTGAAAGTTACATGTTAAATTAATTATATATTTAAAAAGAAGCTATACATAAAAGACATTCTCAGTTTCACATACAGTTTCCTTTTCTTGTTCTACTATGTATATAGAAACATTCATTTTATCTAGTGCTTAAACTCAAAATAAAGCTAATTTTAAAAATCAAATGAGAGGATTGATAGATGATCTCTAAGGTCCTAAGTGGTCAGGGACTTTCTGAAGGAAAGATGAGAGAGATGCATCAAAAGACACTTGACAGAAACAAGGAAATCAGGAGTCCTTGCTGTCTATAATTAGTGCCTGTAGATAATCATTACAGTCTCTTACTAACCTAAAATTCTGTGATCTCATGATTCAATAATGAGTATTCCTACTCATTGTTCCACCCTGCCCCCAATTCCTCCCATAATCCCTAGAGGCCTTTTCTACTAGGCTGTCCAAGCCTGCCACATGTGTTGCTTCACACATCAAACAGCCTTTTCTCTGTTCTCCCACCATCCCCAGATGCTGAGGACTGAAGTGTTAGCCACAGACTCAGAAGGCGAAACAGTATTCTGGTTAGAAACTCACCAAGCACTGGCTGTTGTGAGTCCCTAGTTATTAGGATATGAATGAATAACTTTAGAAAACATTTATTAAGCAATTGTCATTGTTCAAAGCACTAGGGATACGAACAGAAAAGCTAGAAACTCCCTGCTCTCAAGGAGCTCCTATTCTGTTGGGAGATATAACTCACATAGGAGGTTTCAGTTGCTGGGCAGATGGCAAGACCGTGGGGTGCTTAATGTATATGGACACTGTCTTAGTAAGCCATAGTAGAACATCATATGGTAAAACCAGTATGATCTTAGGATATAGGTAATAATAAAGCCAGGTGGTTTACCAAAGTATGGTACTTGGTTACTCTCAGCTCATCCAAGTGATATGAAAACTCATTTCTACTCCTTATATAGGAAGACTCGAGTAACACATAGATTCAGAAAGATCTGAATTCAAATCTTACTTTAGACATTTGCTAGCAAAGCAAGTTATTTAACTGCTCAGCCTCAAATCTCTCGTATCATCATGAATATAATATTTGTAGCGCTTACCTCCCAGAGTCATTTGAGGATTAAATGCAATAACATGAGCAAAGCATATTGAAAACTTTAAAGTGCCACATAAATATCAGTAATTAGTATTATTAGTAAATTAGTGTGTGAAAGAACAGTAGTTAAAGGGTAGCCTGTGATGTTTTAGAATGACCAAAGGAGAAAGGCATGTGAATTTTAAAAGACAAGTTGTAACGAGGATTTGTGCATTACAGTGGAAAACAAGCAGATTCTTATGTATTCAGAAGCCAGTAGCTATGTATCAGAGAGGAATTCAGAATAGAAAGCTTGTTCTAGAGGTGGAATATACTTAGTTTATTTTTTCAGATTGAATATCCAGTCTCTAAAACGAGGTAATCATGAATGGCATTTTACTAACAACCCAGACAGACCTCCTTTTGCCCTTCAGATAACATAGTAATTTTATAGCAGAGGTCATAAAATCACATCCTGAATGCCACAGGTGCCAAGGGAAAACAAAGAAAATGTCCACATAATTGTAAACCTCAATGGGAAAGTTCTTTTTCCTGGAAGCTTTCAGTTTTCATAGTTAGAAATTTTTTAAGGCTCATGTTCCTAATTCATACATAATTTGACGTTCACTTCTTGGCAATTTTAGTTTGTAATTCCCTTATTTTGATTTTGAACCAAGCCTTCGAGGACTTTTCTGTTTTTAATTTGCAGTATACCATAGGAAATAGTGAGCCCTGTTATCTCTTTCATGCATAAGAGAACATGACCCTCCTAGGTGTAGGGAAAATAAAACACAAGCATGAATAACTTATTTGATTCAGATAAGAATCCGTTAATAGAATCATTGAGTGTACAAATCAACTTGAATGAGATTCACTCGTAATATTCAGTGTATGGAAATGTTCAGGGCAATGGAAAGAATACACTGGATCTGGAATCATAAGACTTGACTATGGCTGCCACCTATCAGTATAACCTTGGACAAGTCACTTACTATCTCCTGACCTCAGTTTCCATATCTATAAAATGAAAAGGTTGAACTCAATGATCTGTGCCATATATACACAATAGCCTTCCAGAACTAACATCCTCAAATGGTATTATTCTATTCTATAAAGATGACAAAAGGTGGGATTTGACTACCCTTGCCCTTAGAGAAGATAAAGCAATAGCTAAAAACCAACCCCTGCCTATCCAGCCAAAAGTAGTAAGAAGTTCCCACTCTGCATCAGCTTGACATAAAAGTTTCTCAGATCCCACTTTGTAGAAGTGGGTGCTAAGGCAGCATGAGCTATGGTCACTACTCCAAGAAATCCATTAAGACTTTCTCTTAAGATGCTCCAGTTTTCCTACTAAGATACTCCTCCTCCAATCTAGTAAACCTCTCAGAAAAAAATTAATTTCAATAACTCATAGCTGGTTTTTCACTAGGCACTAGAAGGTCCCAATTCTAAAAGTTTAAATCAAATCAACAAGACTTATTAATCACCTATTATCAGGGTGGCTAGATGGCGCAGTGAGTAGAGCGTCGGCCCTGCAGTCAGAAGGACCTGAGTTTGGATCCCGGCCTCTGACACTTAACACACACACAAACAAACACCTAGCCGAGTGACCTTGGGTAAGTTACTTAACCCCAATTGCCCTCCAAAAGGCAAAAAATTAAAAAAATTAAAAATCACCTATTATCTTCCAGGGACTGGGCTAAGCATGAAAGCAAAGGAAGGCAAAAATAATCCTTGCTATCTAGGAATTCACAGACTAATGGGTGGAAAAAACAACAATACTGGTAATAGCTAACATTTATAGGGAGCTTATTATATGCTATGCACTTTGAAATTGTTATCTTGATCCTCACAACAACCCTAAGGGGTAGGTTCTATCATTATCCCTGTTTTATTGATGAAGAAATTGAGGTATACCAAGGTTGAATGTCTTGCCCAGGTCACAGAGCTAGTAAGTGCCAAGGCCAAATTTGAACTCAAGTCCAGGCCCAGCATTCCATCCATTGGGCCACCTAGGTGGCTCATCTTGCAAACTATGTGCAAACAAAACATACACAGGATAAATTGAACATAATATCAAAGGCACTAGCCTTAAGAGGGATCAGGAAAGACTTCTTGAAGAAGATGGGATTTTAGCTGAAACTTGGATGATGCCAAGGAAATCAGCTAATGAAGAAGAGGCGGCAGAACATTCTAGGCATGAGGGTCAAGCTATGAAAATACACAGTGTTTCATTTGAGGAGAAGCCAAGAAGCCAGCGTCACTGGATCACAGAGTAAAGTATAAGAAAATTGGAAAGCTAGAAAGAGACCAGGTTGTAAAGGCTTTAAAAGTGAAACAGAGGATTCTAAATTTGATCCTGGAGGCGATAGGGAGCAATGGGAGTTTATTGAATGGCAGCCGGGTCAAGTGTGACATGGCCAGACTAATGCTTCATAGCTAAGTGGAAGATGGATGATGTGGACAGACCTGTAGCAGGGAAACCAACCAGAACAAAACAAAACAAAAAAAATTAAACTATAGGAAAATTATACTTTGTCTTCTGCTTTACCAGTCATACATACAACATAAGGTTGAGGGACTTGCCCAAGGTCACATTAGTCCTGGAGCTGGGATCTGAACCTAGTCCTTGACTCCAAGTCTGTTACTTATTTCACTACAACATGTTCATTCTCTTCTCAGCGTCCAGGCATTTCACGAGGCCCTATCTGTCAAATTTGCAATAATTTAAAAGGCCTGGGCTCTCATCACTTTCCCCAGCTACAAAAACTGTCCTTCTCCTCAAACCTTGTGTTGATTTCCAAAGTCAGCTCCACATGTTCACAGGCTACACAGAAGTGAGGAGAAGAATGACAAGCAAGCCTGTTGTGCCTTTCATTCCAAAGTATGTTGCATATCAGATGCCTTCATCATCACTCGAACCACAGGCATTTCTGTCTGGCCAAAGCCAGAGGAATTTAGTGGACATGGGAAGCACAGATATGTAGGATAAATGGTAGAGTAGGGGCTTTGGGCCATTAGTCTTGGCCCTTATTAAAATGAACTGTGCCAATACACAATGTTCAATGCTTTCTGGTTCATAGATTTAGAACTAGAAGGAACTTAGAGATCCTAGAGTCCAACCTCCTCATTTTACAGATGAGGAAACTAAAACCAAAAGGGGCTAAATGACTTACCCAAGGTCACACAGATGAGAAGTTTAAAAAAAAAGAGCCTGGGGCAGCTAGGTGGCACAGTGAATGGAGCATCAGCCATGGAGTCAGGAGGACCTGAGTTCAAATCCAGCCTCAGATACTTAACACAGACACACAAAAAAACTAGCCATATGACCTTGGGCAAGTCTCTTAACCCCAATTGCCCTACCTCCCCCCACCAAAAAAAAATTTTTTAAAAAAGAGCCATTGGCCTCTGACCACAGAGACAACATTTGTTCTAATTGTACCACATTGGTTAATGAAGTCTTATTTATTATTATTGTTAAGACTGCCAATTCTACCCAAAAAAGACCTGGGGTTTCTCTGATAGATGAAATTAAATCTCCCAAGTTTCCAAGCTGTGATAACAAACAAGCTTAGTAAACCTGGTTTTGGGCCCATAAGGACAGTCTTCCTACTACTTCCTTCCCACCATCAGTGTGACCACTCATATAAGAATTGCTAAGGGAGGAAAATGGGGTAGGATAGCAAAGGCTAAAAAGTTGATTACGTGAAAGGGGGAAACCTTAGCTAATATTTAGCAAGAGATATGATAGCCATTCAAGTATCTGAAAGACTGTCATTTGGAAGAGAGGTTGGACTTTGGCTTTTTTACCCCAGAGAGAAGAATTAGATTATGGGCAGAAGTTGAAAAGTGATCAATTTAGGCTTAATATCAGGAAAGACTTCCTAAATGGTTAGGTAAAAGAATGAGATGTTTTGGAACATAGTAGGCTCTCTCTACTGGAGTTCTTCTTACAAAGATTGGATGACCACTTTGGGGGGGAGGGAGGCTTTTTGTATTAGGAATCTTCCTTAAAGTATGGGTTAAGCAATGTAACCTGTGAGGTCCCTTCCATTTTGGATTCTCTGATTTGCATTAGGATTGAAACTTGAGTTTTGAAGTTGAAAGTTCATTACTGATTTTCGGCCCTGAAATATACATTTTTTTATTTTTTGGCAAGAGGCTACAATGAGTGTTAAAATCATTACTGAATGGCCTCAATCTAAACACTCACCTTCCCATTTCGCACTGGGGTGAAATTACTTTGCTATGTAAAACATACAGCTTTGAGTTTATCATTTCCCAAAGGTATTGACAATCTTTTTTTCTCCATCTGCTCCTTCTGTTTTTTGGATTTAGACAGGTTTGTCTCCAGCAAAGGCCTTTAAGGGTTATCTGTCAACCTCTGAGACCCATACCCCAAACCAGCCTAGACTAGCCTCTTCTACCCCAAGCAAAGGCTGTTTTCCATATGTGAAGACCTAAAAGGTTGCAACCACACCAGAGTAAAGGAAGGGAGCAGGGGGGAGGGACAACATTCATCTAACAGGAGTGAATAGAGGCCCCACAGCTATTCATCAGAAGAGGTATTTTTCAGCTGAAAGACTAAGGTAACTGAAGGGAAATGAGTTGACTGTACAGCTGTACTTTTTCCCAAGACCCAGACAGGCATGATGGGACCTATAACACAGGAAAGAGATCATTTCTTTGAGAGGTTTCTTCTCCCCTTTTTTTCCCCAGCTCTTATCCCTATCTTGAATTGCTATGGGTGTCAGTAGTTCAAACCTAATTGACAGATCAGGAAATGCAAATCTTTCACAAGTCCAATGTGAGCACTAGCCTGCAGGAACCCAAGGATCTGTGCTAAGAATGAGACTTTTTAAAAGGAGATGAAAATGATGTATTGTATATAATATTGCATCAGTAGAGATCATGAAGACCATAAGAGTTGAAATACATCTTTGCTTCTCCCTACTTATCAATAGTGTTACAGTCAGAGGACTCAGGACTACATTTCATTTTTAAATTTCTCTTTTATTCTTTTTTTTTCAGGAAATATCCATAATGAAACATGTAAAGAAAATCACTCAAAAAAATGATTGGAAATAAATTAAAATGAGTAGTGTTTAAATAATTAACACCTGCCAAAGGAGGAAGAGAGACCTTATTGCCAATATTAAATCACATCCTTTAATGTCTGAAACAGATGACAGTAAGTAATTCCAAAACAGGCAAGACAGGAAACTAATTTCTAGTTCTTGGAAAGTTGAATGTGTTTCAATAAAGTCAACTCAAAAGGAAAAAAAAAACACAAAAGGAGCCTTTTTTGATTGAGTTAATTCTGCTGTAGAAAGCTGGGTTTTCATGAAACTTTTTCTTTTATTTAACATCATGTAAATGAATAGCTTTGTGTTAGGAGCAAAAATATATTCATTATTCAGTAAACTAATGATGTATGTTCCACCTGGTTGCTGAGAAGCCCTACAAGTAAAAAAAAACGGGCAGTATCCTATTACCAAGAACAAATATTAACCCTGCCAAGTTTCCAGTCAATAAATATAACTCACAATAGCTCTGCCAGATAGGCAAATAAGGATGTCCCCCAAAAGGAGAGAAACTAGAAAAGCTCCCTCTTTATCTGGACTGAGAACTAGAATTTTACAAGCACAAAGCAAGGATCCTTACCTCTATTGATGCATGCATGCATGCATGCAAGACAGAAAACAGAATAAAACCCATGGCTGATGTTGTAACTAGAGCCAATAAAAAGCAAAGCAGCTCTGACTACTATTGTCCTAGAAATTCACCAATTATCTTTATTCCTACTTGTGGAATTTTATTAGACTGCCATTTTCCATGGTGAGAGCAATCCCACACCTTCTGACATGCCAGGGGATTTCAGGATGCAGTGAGAATTTCACCAGTCTGGGGAGTTCTATCTTTCAACTAGCCAGAAGTGAGGATGTCTGTGGTTGGGTTTTATTCCTTACTCTTTCTTGTGGAGGGTGGCAGTTGAAGAAAGGTGGTGAGGATGGTGATGATGCTAATTCCCCTTCATTGTAATGGGACCATTCATTTTAATGGGAGTCAATGTTGCAACAGCACTTCCTATAAAGTCACATGGATTTTTTTTTTAATGGTACAGATGCTTTGCATTAAAATATGTTGAGGAAGTAATGGTCCTTTTTAAGTATCCCTGGCTAGCTTTTTTTTTAATTTTTCCCCCAAGTTATAAAGGGACATTGTCTACAATTAGAACTAAATGCCTATAAAAAGTTCAGCCACTTTACAGACTAGAACAACGGCCAAGCATCCTAAAACGCAGTAGATTGTTTTTAGCCAATCTTTAACTTAAAGAATCTGTTTTATTATTTAAAAAAAAGTTCTCATCTTGGTACAATGGGAAAGTGGGCAGAATTTGAAGGATCCAGTTTGAAATACCAACTCTGACACTTACCTGCGTGACCTTTGACATCTCAGCAATCAATCAGCAAGTGTTGATTAGGCACCTACTATATGCCAGTCACTGTGCCTTTCACTAAACCTCCCTGAGACTCAGTTTCTTACTCTGTAAAATCAGAGGATTGGATTTTTAAATCACCTTTAGGGTCACTTCCAGAACAAAATCTAGGATTCAATGATCCTCAAAAACTTTGGAGTAGTGCAGTATATTATCACAGGCTCAAAAGGAAATCCAAATATAACTACTTTGCAAAGAGTTAGCATAAGTTTGCCACTTTTTTTCCTTATAAAACTAAACTCTTGAAACCATTAGCCATTCCAATCATTCAGTGATTTTCTTTTGACTAGATTAGCGCACCAGAGAAAATACTTCAAAGGAGATGATCACAGTCTTCCACAGTTGCAGACAACTTATGCAGGTTCTGTTTCTCTTTTGCTGGCAGGATAATTTAGCAGACTCAGATACTCAGTACAATGAACTTGCTATCTCTGTGTTGTGAGTGTTCCCACTAACGATGCTGATGGAAACCTACTGATCCCGTTAAGCTATTATGCACGTCTTCACAGAAATTCACAACAGGGGATCTAACCAATGAGCTGGGTGCCTCTCTTGCTTTGTGGGGATACCAAAGGACAACAGCATGAATCAGCTACCCCTTGCACTCACCATTTGCCATGGGACCAGATCATCTTCTTTTATCTTTCATACATGTCTTTGATTACTTTGACTTTTTCATTTGTATATCCTGCACATGGCATAGTTTCAAGCACACAGTAGGCACTTAATAAATGTTTGTAGTCACCTTCTATTCTTATTTATAATGTGTTACAGTCTGGACTGGTAAAATCCAGATACTTCTGTAACAACCATTTCACCAACTTTGAACCACTCCCCCCAACTTACATACTGGAATCTCTGTACCTCTCCCCTCAAAGGGGATTTCAAGTTCTCTTCC
Organism: Gymnobelideus leadbeateri; assembly: GCA_011680675.1. Lineage (NCBI taxonomy): Eukaryota > Metazoa > Chordata > Mammalia > Diprotodontia > Petauridae > Gymnobelideus > Gymnobelideus leadbeateri. The sequence goes on from WOXC01012209.1 coordinate 389,605, forward strand.
AGATCTAAAGGGCAATCAATGGGGGTCTGTCCCTTCTTCCTTTTCAAAAGACAAGTCAATTTTTATTCAAAAATGGTTTGCCTAATTAACAACAAAGTTCAATCCAGTCTCAGTTTCTTAGAGACTCATTTTCCTGAGGCCTATTGTTTTTCTAGACTGAGCTGAAGCAAAAGAGTGATCCAACTTCATTTCCATTTCTAATGGAGAGGCTATGACTTTGTCAATGGAAATGGTGAAATTGCCAAGGCAGGTAGGCTTTCAACACTGCAGTGTTTCTTAAATATAATTTCAGTGTTAGAGGCATTGATTCATACTACACTATGAATTATTCAAAACAGTTGTGATAAACAATGAAGTTAGATGGATTAGAATTGGCTAGCTTAACGGTCCCTTAACTGTCAATGAATTGTTGTAGTAGCTTAAGTAACTAATTGACTTCTCTGGACCTTGGCTTCTTCAATGACTGTCAAATGAGGATAAGATGAGATTCAAGAAATATTTCATTAGTGCTTTGAAATTTTTGGTTATGTGAAAACATATATTTAGATTTAGAACCCACTAAACATTTCTTAACTTCCCTGTCTTTCTTCTCCTTCCCCCTTTCTTTGAATGAAGAGGAATTACTCAAGTTTGTGTCCATTCTTCCTATGGGCACTATGTAATTGTGAAATAGTGAATCCCAGACTTTAAGAGTGTGAGAAGAGAACAGAAAGTTTTATAACTACTGTACCATCCTAATAAACACCTTTGGTTTGAGCCATGACTATTAAAGGAAGCACACCAATGGGGGCTCCTGAGATGTGCTGTTGGAAGGTTGGATCCAGTGAGGGATAACCTTGGGAGTAGGAACCACTGGTGTGAGTAAAAGTTGGAGAAGTGGTTTAGAGTTGGTGAAATGATAGTTATAGAAGTATATTGCTTTTACCAGTCTAGATTGTAACACATTATGAATAGGAATAAAAGGTGACTGCAAACAATTACTAAGTGCCTACTGTATGGTTGACACTATGCCATGTGCTAGGGATACAACTGGTGAAAGAGACATCAAAGTAACCAAAGACACGTATGAAAGAAAAAGTTTCTTGGAGATTCCTGTTCACCATTTCTTTCTTCACTTTATCTCCTTGACTCATTCACCCCTCCCCCTTTCTGGCAGAAGGAGCACTAACTGATAGCTATGTCCCTCTGGTGGGCAGAGAAGAGCTCAAAATCAGAGAAATTGAAAACTAGAAAGGACCACAGCAGCCCTGTAGCACAGCTCATATCCAAAAAGTATCCCCCATAACATCCCCAGCATGTTTGCCTAAAGGCCCACATTCTGGGATAACTCATTCCACTTTGCAACAGTTCTCATTACTAGGCAGTTTTGTTTTTGGCTTGCTGGTTTGTTGTTTGTCTTTTTTTATATATTGAGCTTACATTTACCTCCTTGTGCCATCTACCAGATGTTGTTCTTGGTGCTGCCTCATAGGACTGAAGAGAACAAGTGTAATCTTTCTCTGTCCCTGGTAATAGGTCTTTACGTTTTTGTATGCCGGTATCATAACCTCCTTCAATCCAAGTTTCTCTTCTCTGTTTCTGCCTCTCCTTGTCTCTCCCCTTCCATCTCTCTTTCTTGCTCTATCTTTTCCCTTTTCACTTTAGCCCTTCTCTTTCTTGCCTTTCTACTTAATTTGTAACTGGAAAACCTAAATAGACTAATGTTTAGGTATGTCCGAGAGGGATTAAGGAAAAGTGATTAAATTTCTTTTTAATTTACAAGAATGCTTTAGGGTCTTGTATCTTGAGGGTTACTATTAAGAAACATGTTATAAATATATAGCAGTCATGTTCAACAGACTTGTATGTTTGTTACTGAACTAGGTATTTTCCCCCAAACCCTGTGTGCTTGCTATTCCTTATTAAAGATATCTTTCTCAAACAGAGCTGAATATTTACTCAGTTGGATTTAGCCTACCAAGCATCTAGTTAGCCATTCCTAAGAAAGTTACCATTAAACTCAGCCATGGAGTTTTGAAGACCATTAGGTCTATATCCAAAAACTTTGCAGAGAAATATAGGCAGTATTTCTAAGAGATGCATTGAAGGATGTAGTCAGTGTTCTTCACAGTTATCCAGTGAAACAAACAGAAGTCAATTCCATTCAAAATGCCCAATATATACCAGGTTCTGTGCATAGTTCAGGGGATACAAAGATAGAAAGAAAACAGTCCCTGCCCTCAAGGGGCTTACATTCTACCAAGGGGAAGTTAAGGTATCTAGGTTGCATTCTCTTCTCTGCCATCAACTTTATAAATAATCAAATTTCTCCACTGATTCAGTTTTCTCATATTTAAATGGGGCTGATAATAGGTGTTCACAGCACACAGATAAAATGAAACAATAGATATTTATATCCAAGTGTTTTCAAAAAATATGGAGCAGCTAAGTGACTCAATGAATAGAGTATTGAACCTGGAATCAAAAAGATCTGAGTTCAAATCTGACCTCAGACACTTGTGTGATTCTAGGCAAGTCATTTAACCTGTTTTTGCCTTAATAGTTGTGAAGGAAATGGCATATCACTACAATATCTTTGCCAAGAAAACCCTCATGGACAATATTGACCTCTATGGTCCATGGGGTCACAAAAAGTGGAATACAACTGAACGACTGAACAACAAGAGCTATCAAAAACAGATGAAAGCACAATTACAAATGCAACCTGTTAAAATGTATGAAAGATATGTGTTAGCCAAGAAGAAATATTGGGAGTTAGGCTAAAAATGAAACTAAGACTAAGGAGATGGTATTTTCAAAGGGGTATGATTTACACATTCTTAAGCTTCAAATAATTCTAAAGCAAGTAGAAGAGAAAAAAGTGGGGTGCTATGATGTTTGATTTTGTCTATTGGTTACTAATATTATCATGAGAGTTAGCCATTCAATTAAAAAAAACATTTTTTTATGTATCAGGCACTGAACTATCACTGAAGGGATAAAGTCAGGGAAACAGTCTCTGTTCTCAAAAAGCTTACATCCTCATAGGCTTGGTGTCCCTGCTTTCTGAGCAAATTCTACTGCCAGCTGTGGAACACAATAGAGATGCTCAGTTTTCTTGAAGAATTGCTTCATACCCATGACAAAGTGACTTCTGTCACTGGTTGTGTCTCCATTATCATACTGCCCTACATCTCCTTTCCCCCATCCCACTCAAGCATGAATCATTGTCATTGAAGAGGACAGCAAGAAAGAGGAGGCATTGTGGAGGATATCTCCGTGATCGCATTGATGAGTGATCTATCTACATACTTCCATTTAGAGAGTTGTGTCTGATCAATTTCACCACAAATTGTAGTCAGCTCGGTTCTACCAGGGAACTTACATGCCATAGGTCCATTTCAGGATCATAAACCAAAATGCTGCCACTCCTCCTGCCTCTTTTGTCTGTCTTTCTGGGTAATTATGATTCACCCTTGAGTGGGATGGGGGAAAGGTGTGGTAGGAGTCTGCTATTATTCCAGACTTCAAGGTATGAGTGCATCTCAACATAACAAGTTTCAAAGTAAATTGTACATGAAATCAGTAAGCCATAGGAAAGGAACTGTCTCTCTAGGATGACATTTGGCAACCTGCTCAGCCCTGTGGGATTCAATTTCCTCATTCTACAAAATAAAGAGGTTGGATTAGAACAGATGATCTTAACCTTTTTTGTATCATGGACTTCTCTGGAAATCTGATGAAGCCTATAAAGCCCTGTTCAGAATAATGTTTGTAAATTCATAAACTATAATGCAATATGATGGCAAAGGAAGTCAATTATATTGAAATGTTTATCAAGGTAATAAAACAAAACAAAACAAAATTCACATCCTTACTGAAGTCTATATATCTACAGACCAAGAAGTCTGAACCCCAGGTTAAGAACTCCAGTACCAAATGTTCTCTATGGTTCCTTTCAGCTGTAACATCCCATGATTTTCTTTGAGAAAATTTTCTTTTTGTACTTGGGAAGTTCTGGTGACAGTTTTTGGCCCCTGTATAATTTTTTTTTTTTTTTTTGCTTTTTGGTGGGGGGAAGGCAGGACAATTGGGGTTAAATGACTTGCCTAAGGTCACATGGCTAGTAAGTGTTAAGTGTCTGAGGCCAAATTTGAACTCGGGTCCTCTTGACTCCAGGGCCAGTGCCACCTAGCCTCCCCTTTCCTGTATAATTTTTAAGTTTTGGTTTTTTTTTTATTTTGGAATATTTGGATTTTAGTTACACACGCTTACTTCACTATAGTCAACTGTTGTCCTGTAAAAAGTTGTGTATAAATCAGTTTTCATAAATCAAATCATACTTTTAATGCACAAGGAATCCAAAAGAACACCTTTAGTTAAAGAAAGTTAAAGAATCCTATTATAAAGCAAACACTACCTGCCTTACCTTTTTAATGTATCTATATTTTTATATTAAAGGTTTTTAGAAAGCAAGCATCATTTGTACTAGTCTTGCTTTTCTTCCACTTGCAAAATTAAAAAATCAGATTCATAAATAGTTCAATTTCAAATGCCTTTAAAAAAATTTTCCTCAACTGATGAATTTGAGGCATGTGTCAAAAAACTGGTTTTCTTCTTTGATTGTAGTTTCAGAGCATATGAAAATGAAGCTCTATATGAGATCATGGTATCTACCCCCATATAGCTCAGTGTGTATATATATATGTTTACAATAGCTTTATTCTGCCATGTATCTGAGTGGCATTGGTCTCCCATGTCTGGGATAAGATGTCATATTTTTCCTGGAAAAATCAAAATCCACTGAGCTGAATGAATGTAAGTAACACTTCACTAACTACATTGACTTAATTTCTAGAAGTTGGTTTGCCAAGAGCTTTGCTTCTTTCTTTTTTGTGTGTATCCCAGTTGTGGATAACTGGATGGTGGTGGAAAGAATCCAACCTAATCATCTTAATACTTTTGAAATGCCTAGATGGGCATGTCAAGTTGCTCAGTATCGTGGTACTGTCAAAGTGCCAGCTTCAGTAGCCCTATTGAGGCTCTCAGATGGTATATTCTAATAAAAACTTGGACCACAAGGATACTACATGACCCAAAGATACATTAGTCTAATGCCTTTGAATATCTCCATAAGATGCCCTGAGTTTTGTCAAAGTCCTTTTCTTTTTTTAACTTTTTTTGCTTTTTGGAAGGAGGAAGGTAGAGCAATTGGGATTAAGTGACTTGCCCAAGGTCACACAGCTAGTTTTTTTGTGTTGTGTCTGAGACCAGATTTGAACTTAGGTCCTCCTGACTCCAGGGCTGGTGCTCGATTCACTGTGCCACTTAGCTGCCCCCAAAGTCCTTTTCTTCCTGGAAGATCCAACTCAGGTCAGCTCTCCTCCCTGAAGCTTTCCCCAATCTACATACCTCAGTCCCCAAACTGAAAGTGATATTGTCCTCCTCAAGATTTATTAAAACACCTTCTTAGAACTCTCCTGTTCCCCTAAAAATTCTGCATTATATTTATTAGTGCATATGTCATATTCTACTCATACACATTAGGTCTGACCAGATCACACTCTTGACCCTTCAACTCTATAAACTTCAGCGGCTTCCTATCACCTCCAAGATAAAATACGAGAATCCTGTTTGGCATTCAAAGCCCTTTATAACCTTTCTTCTACACCTTTCCAGTCCTCTTACACCTAAAACCCTCCTCTCCCCACATAGTCTATAATCCAGTAACATGGGTTTCCTTTCTATTCTTTGCACAAGACAGTCCATCTACCCACTCTGGGCACTTTTGCTGGCTGCTTCTATGGCTAGAATGTTCTCTCTTCTCATCTCAACCTAGTGTCTTTCCCATTATACCATGAGATCCTTAAGATTGGAGTTCTCTTTTTCCTTTCTTTGTATCCACACTAAGACTGACACATAGTAGGCACTTAATAAATGTTTATCGACTGATTCACTTTCATTAAAGCAAACATTAAAGTATTCCTTGAGAGCAAGGCCTTTGTCATTTGTGTGTGTGTGTGTGTGTGTGTGTTTTTAATCTTTGAGTCAGCCAGGTGCAGTGAATAGAGCCCTAGTCCTAGAGTCAAGAAGACCTGAGTTCAAATATGACTTCAGAAACTTACCAACTGTGTGACCCTGGGAAGGCAACCTTTTCAAACCTCAGTTTCTTCAACACTAAAATGGGGATAATGGCTCAGGGTTTTTGTAAGGATCAGATGGGATAATATTTTTCAAATGTTTAGCACAGTACCTATAACATACAGGCACAATATAAATGCTTGCTCCTTTCTCTCTCCCCATCCCCAAAGCCTACTAGCTCAATGCTTTGCAAATAGCAGACAATTAATAAATGTCTGCGGAATTGAATTCTGCATTAAGACTTCCTGTCTTTTTTGGTGTGTCCCCTAAAGTGTATTTTATTGACACAGTTTATTCACTGTTGAGATCCCTCTCATCTCTTTTTCTTACTGCTTCAGTGAGACTCACATTTCCTTATCAAACTGTTTTTCATTTTCACTGAGGATTGCTTGTGAATCTCGTCTATTTTCCCACGTTGGCCTTTCTTCCCTTTTGGTCATATTCATCTCCTCCCTGGCTTTGCCAAAGTATTTTTGTACTTTGAATTCCTCAGATTCCACTTCCCATCCTCCATTGACTACACACACACACACATGCACACACACACACACACACACACACACACACACCTATTAATTAAGAGACTGACACACTAGCTGACTTCTCCAAGAATGGGTAAAAAATTCCTCAGCTCTACTGTCTTATTTCTTCTTTCATACTTTCTCCTCTCTAGATTTTTGTGACACAGGTCTCTCTTGGCTCTCTTTCTGCCTATCTAACCTTCTTTCTCAGTCTCCTTTGCTGGATCTTCTTCCAGGTCATGCCCTCTAAACAAAGGTGTCCCCCAGGGTTCTGTCTTAGACTCTCTCTAACTGTTTAATTATTTATTCTGTGAAGATGATTCCCAGATCTATTATCTAGCCTTAGCCTCTCTCCTGATATCCATTCTTGCTGGCATCCCCAAATGCCTACTCAACATCATAGACTAGATATCGTTTGGAAGCTTCAAACTCAGCAAGCTGAAAACCTCAACACCTTCCCTTTTCACTGTATCCCTATCACTGTCAAGGATACTATCATTCTTCCAGTCATCTAGTTTCACAATCTTAGTGCCATCCTTCACCCTCCTCAGTCACATTCATCCCACATATCTGATTGGTCACCAAGTCTCATTGCTACCTTTACAATGTCTCTTATATACACATTTCCTTCCCTTTATGCCTACAGCTGCCATTTTGATGCAAGCTCTCATCACCTCACATCTGGATTGTTGTGCCTCCCCAGTCTACCCCATCCTGCACTTAAATACCAAAGTGATTTTCCCTAAAATGCAGATGTGATCATATCAGTCCTCTACTCATTAAACTCCAGTGGCTCCCTATTACCTCCAAGATTTTATATAAAATCTTCCTATTGGCTTTTAATGTCCTGACAACTTAGACTTTTCCAAATGTTCCAGTCTTCTTATATTTCCTCCCCTTCATAAGATCAATGATGTAGTAATATTCCTTGCTATTCCTTACATAGGACACTCCATTTATCTTCCCACTCAGAGCATATTTGTTGCATGTCTCCCATGACTGAAATTGTCTTCCTCCTTGTCTCTGCCTCCGGCCTTTCTTGGCTTCTTTTAAGATTCAACTCAAATCTTTTTTTCAACAAAAAACTTTTCCTGGCATCCCCTTATCTCCTACCCAGTGCCTTCCCTCTGAGATTACCTCCTATTTACACTGTATATATCTTATATGAACAGAGTTGCTTGCAAGTTGTTTTTACTTGTTAGAATGGGAGTTTCTGAAGGGTAGATGGGGTACACCAGGTTAATCATAACCAACAGGTTTCAAACCTGGTCACTGAGTCAGAGATCTATCTCAGAAATATGTGAAGACTTTCCCCATGGAATGGGCAAATGAGGACAATTTGTTCCAATGGCCACAAAGGCTGATGAAGCAGTCACTGAGGAACACCCACCGAGGTCATCCACTATGCTCTGGGTCATCAACACTCATTTTGACTTTTATCTCTGGATTTTGATGATTCTGGAAGAAAGAGTGTGGCTTCCAACTTTGTACAACTCTGCCTCACTTAAATCTAATTCACCAGCAAGTCAAGACATCCCTCTATGATGTCATTGGTCCTCTTTGAGAACAATCAATCTTTACATCCTTAGCACTTTGTGCTGTGCCTGGTACATAGTAAGCACTTAATAAATGTTTGTTGACTGTTTGACTTGCTGAGGTCACCACCACGCCATGGTGAGGCACCAAAGTAGGATCTAGTGGAGGTTGGGATTAAGCTACTTAAATGTGAGCTATCATCATTTTCTTATTCATAAACAGAAAGCATTTCATTCTGGGCATTCCACTGATAGTTGCCTAATTAGCTTGGTTTCTTATAAATTTGACAGCTCTCTCCTAGAACACCACCTGCTTACTAGAGCCTTTTTTAACTTCATTCCCTGGGGATTTCAGCAATGGAACTGGGTATTTAGAACTTCTTTATTTGTCTGTCTAAATCGTCTTATCTTCACATTGAAAGTGAATGATCCCACTTTACCATAATCAAGTAAGCAAAGTTCACTCATTACTTAGTACTTAGCAGAACCCAATGCAAATACCAGCTCTCTGAGACTTGGATCACATCTTCTGGGTTGGTCTGACTGTTTCCCAGTTTTATCACTTAAGTTTGAACTTGACATTTAAGGGAAAGTCCATAAAGGTTTTTCAGGGGGACAAAGTTCCTTTGTAATAATTTGTCAGGTGTACCCTCTGGGGAATCTCTTTGCATTTCAAGATCTGCTAGCAAGAATTTCTGTCCCACTCTTGCTGCCTCATAGAAAATGCCAAAACATCACCTCATTACATAATCTGTCATTAACATGGTGCTTGTAATTGTGCCAAAAAAAATAAGGGAGTCTGAAAGAACTGAGATAGTTACCCAAATGATTCTATCATTTCCCCCCAAAAATAATCTGACTATCTGTGTTGATCAAATTCACTGGGTAATTGTTCTATTCATGATTATAACTTTAGAAAACTCTTAAAGAGTAACATGCTACCTGTGAAACAACAAATTCTCATAGGACGACAATAACAGCTACTGCTGAAGGTAGAAATGAAGGCCAGATTACCCAAACATCATGAAGGAAGAACTATTATTCTGTACCACGTAGATTTCATGTGTATATTTTACATTCAGAAATGGACATAGTAAGAAATTAATAAACTTGTTGAACTGAATCAGAGGCAGTGTGGCTAGACAGAACCAGCTCTGCCCCTGATGTTGGAGGGCCTCAGCTTGAATCCCACTTTTGCTACTGATTAGCATGAGAGCCTGATGGACAGAGCACTGGACCTGGAGGCAGCAAGGCCTAAACTCAAATTTAGCCTCACACCAAATTTATGTGTGACTCTGGGCAAGTCAGTTACCTTCTCTTTGCCTTAGTTTCCTCAGTAGTAAAATTAGGGTAGTAATAACACTGGCCCACTGACTTTCCAGGATGGTTGTGAGGATCAAGTGACATATTTGTCAGGGGCTTAGCACACTTAGCACACACTGAACATAGTAGGCACTTAATAAATGCTTATTCCCTCCTCTCTTTTCTCTATTACCTGTGTAACTTTGGGCCAATTTCTCTATCTTTGGGCCTCAAATTTTTATCTATTTGCATCTCTGCTTTGGGGAAGCTAAGTGATGTGAGTGGATAGAGCACCAGGCCTGGAGTCAGCAAGATCTGAGTTTAAATTGCCTCAGATATTAACTGTATGGCACTTGTGTAAGTCACTTAACCCTGTTTGCCTCAGTTTCCTCATCTGTCAAATGAGCTGGTGAAGGAAATGGCAAACCACTCCAGTGACTTTGCCAAGAAAACATTAAATGGGGTCAAGAAGAGTGGGACAAACTGAAAAAGAACTTAACAATAATAAAAGTCCTGCTTTGCAAGGCACGGTAACAAAAGAATCCATGGCACTGAATACTTTAGAGAGAAATTCTGTGAGAGTGTGTGGGGGTAACTTGGGACTGGTTCAGAGAGTATTCTGGGAAGATAGAAGACAGAAGAGAAGTGTGCAATTAGAGAGGAGTGGAGGCATTCTCTATATTGAGGGAAAGAGAAATATGGGACAACATTGGTACCCCTGGCTTGTTTCTTACCCAGAGTCTGCATCCATAAAAACTAAAAAACTCTGTATAGCCACAACAACCACGAGAAAAAAAAATGTTCCTTGTGCCATGGATTGAATTTGTTTTGGGTGAAGCACCCCCTCAAACAAATTCTTTCTTGCCCATTGCTCTAAGGAGAGGGGTTGAGATGTTGGTGAATTGCCCCTTTTCTAGAATATCAGCAGAAATTCCTTCCTGCTCCTGGCAGTCAAAGTCTTTGGCTGCCATAGTTCCACTGTGTCAATCAATCTCCCCTCTTCGTTGAATGGTCTGTTCATTTCACTCTTTATATTATGATTCATTTTCTGTAATACATAAAACTATTTTAATGCTCTAGCCTCAGTTCTGTGTTTATTGATGGGGGTTGGGAGGAAGGTAGAGTTGGTTCTTAATAAAGGAATCAGTGGTCTCAGATTCAGGTGGCCATTCAAACAGTGGGCTCTCCCCAGAAACTTACCAACGGAGAGAGGTTGGCTGCAACTTTCTAAGCCTGTCCCAGGTTATAAGTGGGACAAAGAAATAAAGTCCAGAGAGAATGATTTATAATCTGTTACCTAAAGCCATAAATTCCTCAGAGACCTGTTATTCCTTAATGAGCCCAATCACTGACAAGAAAAAGGGGGGCATGAAGGAGAGGGATTGCTCTGTATAACCTTTCTTGGTTTGCTCTACTCCTCATACTCAAGCCTGAGTCACAAGTAAAGATTTCACCCACCTCCTTAGTAGTAGTATAAATAAAATTAACAAGAGGGTTAGAGTATATGACCATTAAGGTCCTTCCTTCTTTCCCCATTCTAAAATTCAATGAATTAACCCAGGGGTTAATGTATTGGACTCTTACCACAACTATGTGTGGTAGGCAGCCTAAGTGTGATTATTCACAATATTACAATTGAGGACAGTAAAGCTCAGGAACTTCAAAAGACTTGTCAAGCACATAATATGGTATTTAAACCCTGTCTCTGCTATTTGCCACCTCTGTGACTTCAAGCAGGTCACAGTCCTGCTTTGGGCTACAATTTCCTTAGTGGTAAATTAAAAACAATGAACTAGATGATATCCAAAGTCCCCCCTAATTTTATGGCTGAGATGGGACTTGAATTCAATGGTTTCAAACTTTGTTGGCCTCCATGCCAGGAATGCACTCATTTTTGACCTCCATCTCAAGGAGTCTCTCTCTTCCTTCAAGGCTCAACTCAAATGCTACCTTCTACAGGAAGTTTTTTCTGACTCCCCTCTATCCCAATGGTTAATATTCTGTCTCCCTCCCTATAATTTTTGTTGTTTGGTCATTTCCACCTCTTTGTGACCCCATTTGGGGTCTTCTTGGCAAAGATACTGGAGTGGGTTAGTCATTTCTTTCTCCAGCTCATTTTACAGATGAGGAAACTGAGGCAAACAAAGTTGAGTGACTTACCCAGGGGTCACACAGCTAGTAAGTGACTGAGGCCAGATTTGAACTGAGGAAGTTCATGAGTCTTCCTGGCTCTCTATCCACTGCACCACCTATCTACTTCTCCAACTACCATGTATTTATTCTGTGTAATACTTATGTACAAGTTGTTTATACTGATAGAAAGTTAGCTTCTTGAACGTAGGAATTGCTTTATTATTTATATTTGGATTCCCAGCATTTAGCAAAGTACCCAGCATATGGTAGGCACTTGAGGAGTGCTTATTACTGATCAATAGAATACAGTTACACCAATCTTGGCTTTCTGATTAATTCCTCAATCTCCTTTGTTCTCCTAGTCACCAAAGGCAAAATCTAAAAAAAAAAAAGTGTGTGTATACAGATTTCATATATATACATATACATATATATGTATGTATATATACACACATCTATGTGAGAGAGAGAGAAAGCAGGCCCTTTACAGTTTTATTCTCAGTCCAGTTAGCCTCAAATGCCACAGTTAAGGAGAAGTACTGAATAAATTTCCCATGTGATATAGTAGACTTGAAAGTTATGTTCTGGGAGTGCATTCTAGTCCTGTGTTTTAGTTCTATAATGAAATTCTAGGCTTTAGCATCATTAACTAATCTACTTTGTAATGAAAATTAATTACTATGGCCATTAGACTAAATGGCTTCTGTCATCTGCAAAGACATAATTGGTACAGAAAATCATGCCACAACTCTGAAATAATCAATCAACAAAGGCTTAAATGTACACATGGATTTTTTCTCTGTTCTTTTCCTTGTGGACCAACCCAAAAACCACAAAAAAAAAAAAAAATGGGAGGGCAACAGGGTGGAGCTGCCCTTTACCAGGGTTTGCTGCTGGCAGTGAAAGCTTGAGATTGTAAAAGATCAGTGGAAAGAGTTTTCTTGTTCCTTAGAGCAGGAGAAGGAGGGGGCCTAGAGAGGCTGGATAAGACCAGTCCTCTGGAAAGCCGGAAGAAAAAGTGGAGCTAGATAGAGCCATCCTCTTAATGAAGATAACACAACACACTCCACCTCTCCACTCCCTCAATCAGTAAAGCTTTTACATTGAGCCAGTTCTTAAGGCGTGGTCACAGAAATAACAATCTTAATACCAGATAAGCAATTATTCAGACCACTAAGACCTTCTACTATAACAATAACAACAGCCACAATAACAATCATAATAGCTAGCACTATATATATATGTGTGTGTGTGTGTGTATGTACATATATAATATACATATATGCATGTACATATTCGTGTGTGTATCATTTGATCATAGCAAAGTTATGAGGTAGAGATAATTATAGTTTAGTCCCTTTTCAGTTACATCTGACTCTTCATGACTCATTTTGGGGTTTTCTTGACAAAGATACTAGAATGGTTTGCCATTTCCTCCTCAGCTCATTTTAGAGATGGGAAAAGTAAGGCAAACAGGGTTAAGTAACTTGACCAGGGTGATACAGTTAGTATCTGAAGCCAGATATGAACCTCTATCTTCATGTCTCTTGACCCAGGGCTCTATCTACTGCAGCACTTAGCTGCCCTAATACAATTATTACCTACATTTTACAGATGAGGAAACTGGCTTAGAGAGTTTGTGACTTGCCCAGGGTCACACAGCCAATAAGTATCTAAGACAGGATTTGAACTTGGGTCTTCCTGACTCCAGGTTGAATATGTTAGCCACTGCATCAACTAGCTGACCCTTAAGGGGGCCCTAACTACAAGCCTGCCAACAAGCTTTTTGAGTTTGTGCATCTATAGCAGCAAACACCCTAGCATACCCAGGATAGCTGCTAGCATAGGTTCTTAGATCTGCTTTTCTAAAGGAAAGCAACTGAAAATGGGTTAGCAATCTTACTTTAATCAATCAAACATATGTCATTTACCTAGTTCAGGGGAAAAAGTCGGTACCCTGAACTTCAGAGAATACAAACAGAAGTTACAACAGAAAATAACACAATTAAGCAGACAGGGCTTCCAGCTGTCTGACCATTACATCCATACCTCATTAGTTATCAGAGAGGGAAGTACCAACATCTGGGTTTTCAAAGGTTGTGGGGAGGGCCTCAACAGCTGCTCAGAGTCTCATCTGGCCAAATCATACAATTCTTCCCAAAGTGAGCCCCAAAGCAAAGCCTCACATCAGGGTACATATAGCCTTCTCCTGGGTCAGAGAATATCACAACCCTCTTGACCCACTACTGCCCAATCACAAAGTAACAAGATGTGGGCATTCCTGAAAATCAAGCCTTCCACCACAGGCTCCATGTGACTGCATTCAGCCTATTAGGGGGCAGAGTATATTTTCAAATTAGGAAAGGTTCTCAGATTAACTTAAGCCTATCAAGGGCCCAAGGGTCAGGGAAGATCTTCAGATTCCCATTACACTGTCTTTCAACAAAATTTAGTCAAGTTCTCCCAAAATTCAGGCCTGTTACTACTTGGGTCTATGGTCCTCATTTCTCTGCCCCTCTGGACCTAAAAATTTATTCATTCTTCTAATAAAGCAGTTCTTAAGTCTCTGAGTGGGAAGACCAGTGTGTGATGAGGGAGCTAGTGACTGGAAAACAGAGCTAACAAAGGCAGAATGGAAACCGAGGTCCAGAGAAATTATGGTATTTGGGAGTTACAGATGTAAAGCTGGAAGATGTCGTCTAGTTCCTTTTACAAGTGAGGAATCAGACATCTAAGGAGATGAAGTGAGTTTCCCTAGGTCATAAAGGAAATGGCTGTCAGGGTTGGAGGCCAGGTTTTCTCCTCCCCCTTCTACTCCACTCACCTCCAATCCTGCATTTGCTTCACTATGCCATGCTGCTTTCAAATTAGTAAATGGCAAAGCTTGGATTAGGACACAGATTCATTTTGTAACTCTAGTAAGAAATGCCCTCATTGTAGGTATCTAAGTGGCACAGTAGATAGAACACTGGATATGGAGTCAGAAAGAGCTGAGTTCAAATCTAGCCTCAGACACTTACTAGCTGTGTGACCTGGAATAAGTCACTTAACCTCTCTGAGTCTCAGTTTCTTCATCTGTATAAGGAAGGGGTTGAATTATATAGCCTCTAATATCCTTTCCAGCTCGAAGGCTATCATCATATAATAGAGAAGAATGGAAAGAATGAAATCTAACTGGAAAGAAAACATTCCCAAGTGAAATGATGAAGAGATAATGCAAATATATCTACTAATAGGAATCAGAGAACAATCCAGTTTAAAGAAGGGGAGAATTCTCCATATGGACTAATGCTTTGACTCATACATATATGCTGTTCTTAGGTAACCAAGGCATTTTATTCACAATAACTCTCTGAAGTAGTTAGTACATGTATCATGATCCTTATTTTACTGATGAGAAAACTGAGGCTAAGACTACGCAACTTGCCCATGTTGCACAGTAATCAGATGTCAGAACTGAGGCCTCCCCAGAGTCCAAGGCCAATATCCTTTCCACTGCATCCCCTTAGGGTGTAGTGCTAAATGCATACCCTGATGCATCTCTGTGATACAGACAATTATCTCTATGAATAAGATTCTGATTCTGGCCCCAGCACACACACAAAAATGGATGTTGACAAATGTGAAAACCATGAGAATCATTTAGGCAAATAAGTAAATTACTAAATTAAGCAACCCCAATCAAGCATTCTGTGTAGGGGGTGGTGCCATACAGCCAAGCTTATCATGTTTGCTTTGAAGAGAAGTCCTTCTGCAGTGGTGGTTAATTGGGCATTGTCCTGCATAATCTCAAAGGCAGAAGGTATAATTGATGGCAGATTGCTCCTGGGGTAACAATGGAGAACAAACGCACCTAATAATGGTTTACAAAGAATCCCCAAGTGGAGCTTGACTCGCTGTGAGTCTCCACAGAAGGAGACTGGCTCTGGGTATCGAACATTACATTGAGCAAGATCAAGTTCACAGCTTTAATCTCATTTCTGTCATTGATTCACTGTATAACCTTAGCTTAGGCATTTAACCTCTTTCCTTGTAGCCTCATCAGTAAAATAAGAGTCAGGACTGCCCAGAAACAGAATGTTAACACAGAAAGTCCTAGGAAAATGTTAAAAATCAAATTTGTGTCATTAAGATGAAAAAAGTAATGAATCTCTCTTAGTGGGAGTTGCCCACACATATCTGAGGGCAGGACTTGGCACATCCTTAACACCAACACCCCCCTCATCCACCCCCGATTCCCATTGTTTGTAACAAGCCTTTTATCATTTTGAAGCATGAATTAACATTTCTGTCTCTACCAGTTGAGTTGTTTTTCCATTTGGCAAACACTAGTTTTTTCCTGCTCTCTTCCCTTTGGGGCACAAATTAACCCAGTTGTGCAATGTTTATTGTTTGCTATTCCTTTATTTTTGAGGGCATCCTCAAAGATGTCAGACCATCACCCCACCTCCAGTCGTGCTGTTAAAACTCTTAGATTTGTTGGAAGGGGTAGCCATCAAGGAATCTTTGTCAGGGGCCTAGGGCAGTGGACATTCCTTTTCCTTCTGCAAATGATATGCCTTCAGGGCACTGAATTCTGGTCTCCTCTGGGGCTATTTCAGTCCTGACCCTGTAATGCCTTTTCAGAAGAGTCAGCCCTACTAATGCTACTAAGGACATTAGGGCAATCCTTCAGAGCCAGATAGGTGTATAGTAAAGACACTGAGAAAGACATTTCTCCATCATTAGAGGGCCCCGGAGGCAGTTTTTCCAGTTTGAAAATTATTTAGGGCCCTTTCTTCTTCCTATAATCCTAGAGTTCACAGCTCCTTCATTGCCTGTTAGCACCACCATCCGGCAATGTGAAAGGAGGGAAAAGAACATCTCCTCATGAGGTCAAAAAGAATGAAGTCAGAAAGAAGACCGTGCTTCATACTCTTCCACTAATGAGGTAGGAAACCTGTATCACCTTGAGCAACTCATTTAATTTCCATGGGACTCTGTTTCCTCATTCATAAAATGAGGCAGCTAGATATTGTAGTGGACAGGGTGTCCAGCTTGGAATCAGGAAGACCCTCTCCTCTCCAAGTTCAAGAACTGCTTCAGATGCTTACTAGCTTTGTCTCTCTGGGTCACATGACTTGCCCAGGGTCACTTAGCTGGTAAAGTATCTAAGACAGCATTTAAACATAGATCTTCCTAACTCTGGGTCTAACATTGCAGCTACTGTATCACCTAGCTATCCCTAAAGAAAAGGCCCTAAGGACAAGCCTGCCAGCAAGCCTTTTGTGAGTTTGTCCATCTTGACCTTTCTCAGCCTCATTTTCTCCATCTACAAAATGAGGGATTGGGTTTAATGGCATGTTCATTTCCTTCTAGTTCTAAATCCATGAGTTATAATTAGATGGCCTCTGAGGACCTTCGAATTCTCTAGATCTATTTAGTGACTCCCCCATAGGCTGAGGAAGTAGGTGGTTCAATCTAAAGACAGCACTTACTTATCAAAGTACTTACAAATTTTTATTATCTCCACTTTCCTTTTCCTGCTTCCCACCACCACCACCAATGTGTCTGCTGACAGTCATCTGTATTTCAATGAGAGGGGGAAAAATGATATATTACATTAAAGCACTTGAAGAATGGCCTTGGGGAAAAGTAAATATGCTATATAAATGCAAGGTATCATTATATTATTATCACACTGTAGTTATTTGATGGGAGATTAAAGTCTTCCAATTTACAGGAACTAGAGTCCTTTCCAACTTTCCCACGGTTCCTTTGTGATTCTTCTTTGAAGGAGTCTCAAACTTAGTGCAACCATTGACCAAAGCTTAATGAGCACATCAGAATTCACAGTATCTTAGTTTTAAGCTAACTCTCTCTCAAAGACTAGTAGCATCTTAACCCAATCATAAAATCTCTTACTCACCTGCTTTCTCAGCTATTACTTCCCAGGAAGGCAAAATTAGGGGTTGAGGATGGGGGAGGGAGGAGAGGAAAGGAGTGGAGTCAGGCTCAGGCAAACCAGGACAAATGTCAACCCAGTTTCTGCTCTAGTGATTTCTACTGGGCCCAGAGTGAGTGTATATGTGCCCCAAACCTCAAACCTCTTTCCTCTAAATTGGCAAGAGGAAAAGAAACTTAAACAAAATGTCTATCCAAGGCTATTATGTTCTAACTAGCCTATACCATCAACCCCAAGAGGGACAGAGAAGGTATACATTATGTGGACCTCATTAAACTTTTCCACCCAGCAAACTACCAGTAGGAAGGACTATAAGCAACAACTGATTATTGAGTGACAAAGGGAAAGAAAGTCTTATATTAATAAATATTTTATTAAGTTCCTGTTACATTCCAAGATACTATGGAGAATACAGATATATAAGGATGTCTGCATTCTTGAGGACCTTACAATTTAACAGGTAGAAAGCTAAAGTAACTGGAGAGAGCAAAGACTATGGGGAAGAAGAGAATCACAGGATTTCAGAGATGGAAAGTGACCTCAATACCTATCTAGTGTTATTCATACCTAAAAAATTAATTTGATCTATAAAATCCCTGACAAGTGGTAACCCAGTCTTTGCTTTAAGACCTCCAATGATGGCAAACCCAACAGTTCCCAAGACAGTCCATTCCACTTTTAAGTAGCTCTAATTGTTGAAACAGCTAGGTAGTATGATGGATAGAGCACCAGGCCTGGAATCAGGAAGACCTGAGTTTAAATCTGGCCTCAGATACTTACTAGCTGTTTGACTAATCACTTCACCCCTGTTTGTCTTAGTTTCCTCATCTGCAAAAATGAGCTGGAGAAGGAAATGGCAAACCACTCCAGTATCTTTGCCAAGAAAACACCAAAAATGGGGTCACAGAGAAGCCTGAATTTGCCTCTATATTGCTTTCACCATTATGCCTTATTTGACCCTTTGAGGAAAAACAAAATGGATTTTATTTCTTTTTCATGTGACAATCCTTCAAAAACTTGAAATCAGGAATCGTATTCTGCCTGTCTTCCCCTATTCAGGCTAAGCATCCTTAGGGTCTTCACCTAATTCTCATATGGTATGAACTTGAGGCCTTGAATGATCTTTGCTGCCCGAATTTGCCTACTGAATGCCATAAAAGTGAGAAGAATTGAAATAAATTTTTTTTTTCCTAAATTATCTAAGAGAAATAGATTTGATGTGATCCATCCATGGGTGGAACTGAAAGTAGATAAAGTTATAGAGGTTGGGGAAGGAGAAAAGTAAGAAGAGTACTTTAGGATTGTATGAATTCGAGCTTATATGGATGGAGGCCAAAGACTTCTAAATGGGACCATATTGATTGTTATAAAGGAAAAGTCCCCAAGATTGAACTCACTTATCACAAAAGACAGAAGGATCTAGGAGTTCTAATTCACATGAGACTTAACATCTACAAAAAAGATGAGGAAATACTTTCATCACAATCAGCCTTAGCTCAAATCTGAAACCAAACTAGGGTAGGCTTTCTGGAGGAGAAAGGATTTGAGTTGGTTTTAAAAGGATGGAGAAGCCTGTCTCACTAGAAATAAGCAAAGGAGTAAGTATGGAAGAGAATACAATGAGGTAACTGTGATATTTTGAAAGCACTTAGAAAAGTAAAAATGACTGTGAAAGTTTCAGTCAGTCTTTTCCAACTTTTTGGTTTTCTTGGCAAAGAAATTGGAGTGGTTTGCATATTTCCTTCTCCAGCTCATTTTATAGATGAGGAAACTGAGACAAACAGGGTTAAGTGACTTGACCACTGTCACACAGCTCGTAAGTGTCTGAGGCCAGATTTGAAGAGAAGCGTCTTCCTGACTCTAGGCCCAGCATTCTATCCACTGTGCCACCTCATTGCCCCAGTAAACTAACTATAACTGTCCTGGCTCTTTTCCCATCTCTGTTTATGCAACTTCCTTCCTCCTAATTCCTAATTGTGGACATTTCTTGAGGTTCAGTTTTTTGTAATTCCCTATGACTATTCTCCCTTGGAAAACTCATATATTCTTAGAGCTTTACATGGAAAGTTCCCAAATGTATCACCCTATAAGAGGCAGTGTGACACAGTGACTGAACTTGTAGTCAAGAAAACCTGTCTGTGTTCAAATCCTAACTCAGTTATTTCACTGTATAACCCTGAGCAAGTCACTGAACTTCTCTGTGCCTAAATTTCTTAATGCAGAAAAATAGGGAGTTGGACTTGGCCTTCTGAGAGCCTGCCCAGCTTTTAATTTATGACCCTATGATCCCTTTCCTTACCCAAAATCCCAGGTAGTCATTCTGTTGAATATCTTTTCCTTCTCAAAATTCTCTCCTCTTTTAGTGTCCATGGTGTTAGGCTCCCTTTTGCTATCCGTTAACTGCTTCTCCCAGGTCATTTTTGGCACCACACCCAGTTCCTGTTCTCTGCTTTGGCCATTCCCTGGAGCTAAGTCCTCAGTTTTCTCTTTTCTCTTCGTACTTTCTCCCTGAGTATCTAACCCTCTGTAGAGGTTGATTTATAGATAGATAGATAGATAGATAGATAGATAGATAGATAGATAGATGATAGATAGATCTCAAATGGATCCCTGTGACAGCATATTAACTTAGAAAATCACAAATCAATATTATCTATGTTGTATTTTTATTTATTTTCTTAAAATGTTCCACTTAAATGTTGACCTGGTTCCACCATACTTAGAATTTTGTACAACTCTGCTGTATCCTTAACTCTAGCCTTTATGTAGATGCCTCACAATAAATCCATATAAGTCTATAAGTCCAACCCTGAGTTCTAGTCCCTGATCTCTCATTGCTTATTAGATATTTCCACATGAATGACCCATGGCCTCCTGAAATCCAACATATTCTTATCCATATACAAACTCACTATCTCCTCCAGATCTCCCTCCATCCTTCCAAATTTCTGTCAACAGAACCACCATTATCCTAGGCACCCAACCACATTACCATGAACCCATATTTAACCCTTTCCCTTCCACTTCCTGGGTCTAATCAGCCACCAAGGCCTTCCTTAGAATTCTCTCTTACATCTATCTCTTTCCATTTCAATGGTTTCCCCTTTCCTGTTGGCTATTTTCCCCCCTGGATTGTTGAAACCCGTCCTGATGGGTCTCCTTGTCTCCAGTCCCTTTTATAAAAAATTCCTATCAGGCCAACTGAAGTCAGACAGATTTCCCTAAAACATTGCTTTCTCCATGTCACTGCTCTGCATTAACCTTCATTAGTGCTCTATAGCCTACAGAATAACCTTAGGAGGCCAGGCTCCTCAGCTTGAAAGTCAAAGCTCTCCATGACAACTAAACTTTTCACTTCATAACCCTATGTACCCCTACTTCAAATTCTAATGGCCCTGTTAAGACAGTTCTTCACCCTGTTCAATATGGAGTAAGGGGACACTAGATGAGATGTTATTCCTGGAAAGGAAATGGGAGCAATAATTTTTAAAGATCTTTGAGGGTTCAGAACTTTAGAGAAAGGGGTAAATACATGGTTAGGAGTTTGTGATGACTGTAAAAAGCAAATATCTTTCACTGCCTGCAATCTTCCCTTACTCCTATGACTATGTATGTGTCAGCCTGAGCTGCTATATATGTATTTAGATCAGAGGATATAGAATTGAAAGGTACCTTAGAGACAATTAAGCCCAACTCCCATATAAATATGAATGTTACAATTAAGAACTCAACTCTGATTAATGTATAGATTAACCAGGACGTAAACATATTGTGTCATCCTCAAGGCTAAATGTGTATTTAAGTAAGGACCTCTTCCTTTAGAGCTTTTGGTATAAGGAGGGCAGCTAGCTGGTGCAGTGGATAGGGTACCAGACCTGGAGTTAGAAAGATCTGAGTTCAAATCCAGCCTCAGAAACTTACTAGTTGTATGACCCTAGGCAAGTCACTTACCCCTGTTTGCCTCAGTTTGATCATCTGTAAAATGAACTAGAGGAGAAATAGCAAAGCATTCCAAGCCAAGAAATCCTCAGATGGGGTCACAAAGAGTCAAACACAATTGAAATGACTGAACAACAACAGAGGATAGAAGGAAAAAAGCATTTATTAAGTACCCACTATATGCTAAGTATTTTACAAGATGTCATTATCCCCATTTTAAAGCTGCTGAAACTGAAACAAGCAGAGGTTAAATAAATAACTTGCCCAGGATCGCACAGCTAATCAGTGTAGGCAGCCAAATTTGAACTCAGGCCTTCTTTACTCCAGACCCGATATTCTATCTACTATACCACCAGCTGCTTCTGAAAGTATTCCTTCACTGTGACCTGTTGCCTGGTATGAAACGAAAACATTATTGGCTGAAAATAAAATGACCTTTGCATGAGCTGATGACCATATTCATCTTTTAATTAGCTTTTAGAAGAGATACCTAAACAGAAACATACTTCATGTGTGTCCCAATTGTTCTGCACTGTGGAAATCAGCCAGTTTGGTTTTCTCTACTATGACAGATAGATGCTTTTATTTGTTTGTTTTGTTTTGTTTCTGTCATTCAGGTCCCTATTTAGAATGCAAAGTCAGCATTTGTTTCTTAATTGGTAAAGAGCTTATCAGGGGGTGTTTGCAACATAATAGGTATTTAATAAATACTTGTTGATTGATGCTTGTACAATATTACCTAGAAGGAAGACTGTTCTGCCTCAAGCAATCAGTAACATTTGGAGATGATCAGGTCTTACCAGGGAGGGGTAAGGAGAAGTCAGTGCTTTGGATTCTTTTTCAGCGGCTTTTAATTGCAGTTCTTATCTGAGAAAGGGATAAAATGGTATGTTGAAAAGAATATATCATATGATTTCTTTGGCATAGGGAACTCCCAGATGAGGAAAATCCCTTCACCAGTGCAGATTTGCATCTTTTCTTCAATTTATCATCTTAGAGAGTTGCTTGAAGCATAGAAAGGCTAAGTGACATGTGCCTAGCATATGTCAGAAGTGAGGCTTGAACAGAGGTACTTCTGATTCAGAGACTGGCTATTTACTATGCCACCAAAATGCCTCCTAATATTTCCTGCTTGGCTAATAGCCTTTTGGGTCCTGAAAGCATTCAACCTTACAATATATGTTTATGGTGTTTAAGGGGGTAAAAAGGATTTCTTTACCACAGCCCTATTTTTTAGGTAGCTAACATAAGTATTATCCCCATTTATAATCAGGATAAATGACTTGCCTAGGGCCATACAGCTTAAAAGTGTTTGAGGTAGAATCTGAACACAAGTCTCCTTACACCTAATCCAACACCCTTTCTAAAACACCACAATGCCTGCATTATTTAAGGTCCTTCTCTTTTCTTCCTGACAGACACTATCTGCATCCAGATAAAGAATTGATAAATAGAGATATTAATAAAATGATTTTACACACACATACACACATATGCACACATGTATATGTATGTGTGTATTTTAATATACATATTTATGTCTAATGGTAGACACCTGGGGGGTGGAAAGGGAAGAGAAAAGGGGAAAAAAGTTACATGATAACTTTATATTTAAAAGGAATAGTAAGTTATACATAATAGGTTTGCAGTTTCATGTGCAATCATCTCTTTTTGTTACTATTCTACTGTTATGGAAAGATTTGTTTAATAAGTTTAAAAATAGATAATTTTTAAGAGAAGAAAGAATCTGGGATTTTTGGAATGAATATGCAGACTGACCATATCAAATTCAGTATAAAATTTCATAATTTACTTTCCTTTCTAGACCTCATATATCCCACTGCAAAAGAGAACTATGCATTTTATTAGCTAATTCAATTATACAGGTGGTTTCTTCACTAAAAATTTTTCAATCTAAAATGTTTATTTTTTCCTATTCTTGTTATTCCTATTCTTCTTATTATTAAGATTTTTTTGATTAAAAAAAAAAACACCTTAGAAAACAACAGTGTATCTCGAGCCTAATGAGAGAAAAGAGATTCTCCATGAAACTTTCTCTTTAAACCCAGAGAAGATGGTCCAGTCACATCAGCGAAAGAGGAGATGCCACTGGAGACATGAAGTGATGCCTTAGGAGTTGAAGAAGGTGTGGCTTTTCAGAAACAAGAATTTAAAAAAGCTGACAAGGTCACTGATTTGAAATTCACCTTCCAGAAGGACACGTGCATGATATTTTTAAAGAAATACATAGCATCAGCACCTTCTAACAGGTTATTAGGTAGTTCCTTTCTAAGATGCTGAATGAAAGGAGAAACCTGTGATTAAGCAGTGATCCATGATTAAAGGAACTGATAGGATTCATTGGAAGCTCTGTAAGAAAAATCTTAGTGGGTTCCTGCCTCTGAGGAGCTAGTTTCAATTTATAAACTGTAATTAATCAGATAGCCAGAGCCAGAGATAATTCATCAGAGAAAATGGAAACTTATTTCTGTGTAATTCACTACACCAATGATTGATTGACCAGTTACTCCGGTTGTTTTTTTGTTCACTGCTGATTCTGACTATTTATTTTATCCCAGTATCTAAGAAATTGGAAGTAGAAAAGAGTTCACAAGCTATATTCTCCACCTCAGCGATAACAGCCTGCATTTTCTCGGATTTCACAGTTTACAAAAATGTTATCGAGTGTATCATCTCAGTGAAGCCTCACGACAATCTTGTCAGGGGGGTTACACGTATATGATTAATTCCATTTTGGTAAAGTTCAGAGAAGTTAAGTCATTTGCCCAAGGTCACACAGCTAAAAAGGCTGGCTGAGCCCAGATCTTCCTTGGTATTTTTTCCTTAACACCAGACTTTCCCAAACCCTTCAAAAAGACAACATTTAGAGATGTCAAGGGAGTGATAGGAGTCATTTTCATGTTTGCTTTTCTTGCTTCTAGGTACACAGTTCCTAATGACTTTAAATTCTATCCTCATTTTTCTATAGAAGTGAATTTGGCCCAACATATAAGAAAGATGACACAGTCAGACAACTGACCCAGCAAAGACTATTAGATGGTCATATTGCTGAAGAGAAATTTAAGCTTTTTGGCCTAGTGTCAGGATAATATATTCAAGATCATTTGCAAGGAGAACAATAAAGAGGAAATTTTCTAATATGAAAATTATTTTCTTTTTTTTCCATGACTAGCACCAACAATACATTTATTCCACTTTTGAAAATCTGCATTTTTCATTTGGCACACAGACCTTCTTTATTGCTCCATGGCCAGGGGGTGGAGGCAGGGGAGGGAAGGAGAAGAAGCCTTCTAATGTATAAAATAAACCATATGAATGTGTAAATATAGACAAATGGGCAGAGGAATAAATGGCAATTATGTAAATAGTAAAAGCCAAATGGTAATGTAAACATTTCTAAAAATGTTGTCTTCCATGGTCGTGCCTCTCTGCTTCACAACAGGAAAGATCTTTCCTCTCTTTACCAAGATTCTCCAGACCAAGAATCAGGAAAGACAAGAGATTGATCCTTCAGGCTCCACCTTGCCTCTATTTCCCTTTTTAAAATGAATTTTAAAAGATTTGGGAGTATAGTATATGGATTCACCCAGAGCTTACAGAAGAACATGGAAGGGATTTAGAGAATAAAGATACCTAATAAATCATCTAATCTAACCCCCATATGTATATTAATATGTTTCAACAAAAGACTGAACTCTGGTTAACATCAACATTAAATGGAATATTCAAGTATTATGCCCTTCCCAAGCATGAATGTAAAGAGAATAGAAATATAGCAAATGGGAGCCTCCTAGCAATTTCATAAAACTCCCATAAAGTAAGTTGCAAAAAATTAAATTTATCTGTCACAACATGGAAGTACCACTTCAAAAGAGCCATGATTTCATTACTGTGGATACTCTTGATCATGTATATCCCAAATTCTCCAGGCCTTGGTTGGATTACACATTCATATGGTTTCATGAGTTGATATAACCAAAACAATTCATCACTGGGTAGTCAATCTTCTGATGAGTCTTTCCACTCTTAGCTAGCCTATCCTCAAAGGGACAGACACAGATCTCATTACTAATCTCATAATGGTAGCTTTTCCAGTTTGGTAGACATACTAGAGCTTGTGCTCTGCTGACAAATCCTTAAGAAACCCAGGATCACCACAATGAAGCCTGAAAAAAGACAGGGGTGTGCTGGAGTCAAATCACATTTGATTGAGCTGATTGTAAAATGTTCAACATGAGTGTTTACCCCTTGGAAATTGGCAAGTGCTATGAGTTGGAGGTTGATTTATTATTTTATTGATTATCTAGACTCAGGAAAATGGAGAAATGAAGAGTGCATGTTGAATTTTCAAAGAGCTCATTGTTAAACCTTTACCAGCACATTCCTGGGAGGAGAATTTCAGTGCAGGAAGTAATAGAATTGCCTTCTTCAGTCTTACTCAGCATCATATAGTTAAGATGAGGAATGGTGCAACAGATATTTCAGGAGTTGACTTAGGAATCTTCCAAGTCATTAAATCACCTCTGCTCCCAAAGCCATAATTAAGAATAATGGAATTTATTACAAATTCAGTTGAGAAGGATGAACAAACTTCAAGACTCAAGACCTCGTGAACAGAGGAAAATGAAGCCTCCAGAATCCCTCTTTTTGATCAGGAAGAATGTCACAAGTATTGCCAGTGAAAAGTTTGTCAAGAGTCCCCAAGACAGACTGCTCTGTATGGTTATAGTAGTATCAGGAGATAAGATAGAATACACTCCAAAAATTCTAGCCAGAATCTCCATGATTTGACTGATAAATGGTTCCCAGCTACTCAGTCCAGTGAGGTAGAGGCAGCAGTGGTACACAGGAAGGAGAGGGCTAGGAGAGGGCCACCATGTCCATAGTGATGGTTACCCAGATTTAGATGAAGGAGAAGGGTCAGTGGAAGACTAAGAGGTACTGACATTGTGGGATAGAACCAAAGCAGGGAGAAGAGAAAGCACATCCTTATCTCAGCACTCTAAAGCAAAGTCCCAGTCAACCTGCCCTAGTTATAGTTGGGTTTTTTTTGTTCCCACTCCCAAGTGGCTGAATGTTGTTGGAGAAATCCTATAACACTGCAGAACGAACCCATTAGCGTCTCATATTTTCTAGTCTTAACTAGACCCTCTTATTGCACAGAATTTTCTTTCATTTATCTCTTACTGACTCTGTCATATTGATGGCAACTGCTATTTTAAGCCTTCTTTTCCATCTTTAAGCCACAAAATTGCTATATTCTTCTCACTCTCAGATGATGATGATGTCACTTCCCACATAATAATATTGATGGTGTTAGTAATAACAGCTGTTATTTATGCCATATTTTAAGAATTATAATTTGTTTTCATTTTTCTGTGTTTCATCATTTGAATGAGATATTGTCATACCTATCAGGGGACATCCAGAGGGCTGCACCTGTACCCTCACGATTTGGGGATAAATTGCTGAAGACTTCCGGCATGTTGGATTGAGCCCCTATGGAGTTCCTTTTGGAGAGCATGGATAAGAGTTGTGTAGAATAAGCAAGCATGGACAAGTTGGGATCTGCAATGTTGTTCTTTCCCTCCTGAATTCATGATATCACAGATCCTTTTAAGTACTTTAAGTAAGGACTGCAAAGTGATTTACATACTTTATTTCATTTGATTCTCACAAACAACCCTCTGATAAGCATTTACAAGCTTCATTATCTCTTCCCCAGCTTATATTCACATATTCCCCTTAACATACTCCACAACCCACTTGAACTGATCATGTTACTCCACTACTCAGTAAATTCTAGTGATTCATGTGCCAAGCACAAACATAACCTCATCTATTTTCCCTCTACCCACCCACCCCCACCTCTTTTTATTCTTCTCATATAGATGCAGACTCCCTATCTTATCCAAGCTACAAATGCAGCAGCCCCTCCCAGACCCAAATCCCACTATTGATCACCAAATTTTGATCTGCTCTATTTTCAGTTTGGGTTGGTTTGCCCTCTCCTTAGGCAGCTAAGTGGTCTCCACTCCTGGGACCTCCCAGCTTTGGTGTGGATAAATCAATTTGTTTGTCCCTATTGCAGCTTAAAACTCCATAACTTGAGGGATCCATCAGTCTCATTCTTCCTGGTAGCAGTGATTATAAGCATGAACAACCATGGCTTTTAAAGTCCTTTACAATCTGACACCAATCAACCTTTCCAAATTTGTTATGTATTACTTCTCTCCCACAGTTTATAGTCCAGTAAGTCAATAATAATATATTAAGCCCCTACTATGTGCCAGACACTGTGCTAACCCCTGAAGATAATACCATCTCTCAAGGAACTCATAATCTAATAATGGAGGAGACAACATGCAAACAACTATGTACAGACAAGATATGTAGAGGTTAAATTGGAAATAATTGACAGAGAAAAGGTACTAGAATTAAGAGAGATCAGATAAGGTTTCCTTTCTGACCAAACCTGGGCCTCCATCCTCATCTCTATTTCTTTGTCCTGGCCATCTTCCATGAATGAAATTTTTGTCTCCTTGCAGTCAATACACAGAATCCCTTTATTCCTTCAAGATGCACATCAAGCGTCATCTTCTATAGAAAGCCCTTCCTGATCTCCTCAAGTGCTTGTGTCTGCCTCCTCAACTACTTTGCTTTTCAGCCTCTCATATAAAATTTATTTCACATTTATACTGCATATACTTATATATGTGTAGTCTCCCCCAACAGAATACAAGCTATTTACTAGAAGGGATTCTTCCATTTTTGCATTTGTTTCCATAGTTCCTAGAACCATAACTAATGCATCAGGAGACGGACAAGGATCATCCAAACCTTGTACCATTGTCCCCAGGGTCTAGAACAGTGCCAGACAAACAGTCAAGTCAATGCTCAGTCAGTAAACATTTATTAAGCACCTACTAATTGCCAGGCACCATACTAAGCACTGGAGGATACAAATACAGGGGAAATTTTAGACAAATAATAACCATCTCTGCCTTGGGGAAGGACAGGTGAGGAGGAAAGGTACCCAACATGCAGGAGTTTAATAAATGGTTTTTATCCATTTTTAATAAGCACATAGTATGTGCTTATTAATAAAGGGTTATTTATCTAATCACCTACTCATCCATTTGTATAGCATTCTGAAGGTTACAGTGTACAAAATAATTTCACACGTATGATCTCATTTCCTCCTCACAACACTGTAAAGTAGGCAAGGCAAGTGTTATAATCTTTACTTCACAGATAAGAAAATCATGTCTCAGAAAGCTTAAGTGATTTGTCAAACAGTGTGGGAGCTCTAGAGTTTGAATTTGAACCTGAGCCTTCTGACTTAAGCCCTATACAATCCTATTAGATGGTCCGGATGCTGAAAAGCAATAGAAGTTTCTGCCATGGAGTCAAAGAAAGCCATTGGAAATTATTTTATTTGAGGAGAGAATAAAAAATATTAACTATTAAAGGAAGGGGGAAGCATTTTCTTTCTTCTTTTCAGAACTACCACAATTTACATCCTTCTGAGAATTCCTTGAATTTTTTGCTTAGCACACCTGTAAAGGTCACCTGAATTCTGGAAAGTATCTCAAAAGGATAACATGGTCCGTGGATGTGTCACATGCATGTATGTAATATATACAATATGATATATGTATTTATACATACACCAAATATAAAATATATATGTAAATGTCTGTGTCTATGTGTATATGTAATATGTAGAACCATACCCATATATTATTTTAATTACCATATAGTAAAATAATGGTTACATATTTATATGCATATATAATACATGGATCTCTATCTTAGATTATATATAATATAGTATCCACACACATATATCTATATGTACACATATACATATATCCCAAGAGAAAGGATGGCTCTATTTGTATTAATAGTGTATGGTAGGTCTCCTTCCCTATTTTGACCATTCCTTCTGCCTCATTCAATTGCCCTTCTTTCATCTTTTGTCCCTTAAATGAAGATGTGCCCCAAGATTCATTCTGAATCCTTCTATACATTTTTTAGAGTCTCTCCCTTGGAGATCTTATCCATTCCTATAACTTAATAACTGTCTCTACCTAGATGAATCCCCAATGTCTTCAGTTGGGTTTCTCACTCAAATTGCAGTCTTGGATTTTCAACTGCCTAATAAACATTTGCATTTAACCTTCACTAAGGTCCTACTCCTATTCCTCATTACAAAATTTAGGGAACCCTGAGTCCTCAATAGCTATGGTAGCAAAGCAAAGCTTGTTGACCTTGCCAGACTAGAAACACTTCAAGGAAGAAGTATATGCTTGTTATTTAAGGACCAGTCTAATTGCAGGGAGGTCATTACCAAATTAATCAGAAGGTGATGAATTTTTCAGCCGTGACACCTCTCAAAGACTGTTTACTAAAATGTCCCAGATGGGCTGTAATCTTTACTTGTGGTGAGAGTGCACACGCCAAGAAAATCATAACTTCGTAAGATATTCTTGAAGTATCCCAATGTCACCTCACATTCAACATGTCTTAAAACAAAATCATCACTTTCTGCCCAATTCACTTCAATTCAACTTGGAATAATTAAGTGACTAACATATGCCTGGCACTGGGAAATACATAAAACAAAGACAAAAATAAAACAATCTCTGCCCTTAAGGAGTTTATGTTCCTTTCTTTTAGAAGGAAACACAGAGAAGTAAATGCAAAATAGGTACACATAAAATACAAAGTAATGTGGGCAGGGTAGAAAAGACAGTAACACCACTAGGGAATCAAAAGGAGTGTCTGCAAGAGATGACAAAGGAACTGAGCTTTGAAAGGGGCTAGGGTGTCAAAGAGGCAGAGGTGAAGAGGTCTCTCTTCCAAGCAAGGGAGATTGCTTATGCAAATGCAAGGAGGTGAAAGATGGAATGTCAAGGACAGGGAACAATAAATAACCCTGCATGGCTGGAGTAATAATATATAATCAATCATCCTGGAAAGATCACCTGGAACCAGTTTGTAAGAGATTTAAACGCTAAGGAGAGATTTGTATTTTATCCTGAAGGCAATAATAGTGCACCACTAGACCTTCTTGAGCAGGGGAATGGCCTAGTGAGATGGATCCTCTAGGAATATCTCTTTGGTAGCTATGGAGGATATACTGGAAAGGGAGAGGCCAGATATAGGGAGATAGCTCCTCCCACTCATTTCCCTAATTCTTTTCATGGTGTCTGCTATTTTCCCAGTCCTCTGTCTTTATAACCTTAGAATTTTCTTTGAATCATCCACATATTTTGTCTTTTGTATCCAATTAGTCACTGAATCCTGCTGATTTTTTTCTGTCATATCTAGTCATTTCTTTTCTATTTCCACAGTCCATGGATTAGGATACTAATACATCATCCCTAGACCACTGTGACA
This sequence comes from Gymnobelideus leadbeateri, assembly GCA_011680675.1. Taxonomy (NCBI): domain Eukaryota; kingdom Metazoa; phylum Chordata; class Mammalia; order Diprotodontia; family Petauridae; genus Gymnobelideus; species Gymnobelideus leadbeateri. Next base: position 420,525 of record WOXC01012209.1, read on the forward strand.
GCCTCTCTGTTCTCCTCGCCTTTGAGTTCCGTGCTGTACACCACAGACAGGTTCATCTTCCTAAAGCAACATTTTGATCATGTTATTTTCCTGCTGAGAAGAGCAATAACCCAATCACCCCCTTGCTACAGGTTCAAGTTCTTAGCCTAATAATCAGGCCCATCTACAGTCTGGTCCTAACCTACTTTTCCTCCCTGCTTCCCTTTGTGAACCTTCTCCCCTTGTCCAACAACTCTACCAATGGCCCTTGAATATTCTTTCATTTTCTCTGTGTCTAATGTACTTGTTTATTCTTACTAATAGTGCTCAGTTCTGCTCAAAGATATTTTCAGTCTCTAAGTGAAACTGCCAAATTCAGCTTCAAAACCAGTTGTATCATTAGTACGTAGACATTGAACATACAACATGTCAGAGTCTGGTCTCTTTATAAATCTCAACTTCACACAAATCATATACTAAGATATAATGAAAAAGGTACCAATCTTAGGATAAAAACACCTGAGTTCTAAACCCTAGTTCTGATGCTGATTAGCTCAGACATAAAATAGGGATAATAATCTACTACCAACATATCAGGATTGCTTTAAGGAAAATGCTCCATTCAGTAAGCATCTACTAAATGTCTACTACCTACAAGGGACTATGCTAGATCCAGGGTATACAAAACAAAAAAGAAACAATTCTGGGAGCTTACAATGTGTTCTATTGTGATTATATAAATATGACTTGTAGTTATCTCTCTGAAGAACAAATGGGATTTTTATGAAATCCATATAGAATGTTGAAATGCAAGTTAATTCCTTTGGCAAAGTGTTAGCTTAATATGAAAAGCAAATCTATCAAAAGAATTTTAATGCAAGGAAGGACTTTACCTTTTAATAGGAAATCTTTAAAAATTTAATCATATGCTTCAGAAAGAGGTAGAAAAAGCCTTCTCTTAGGTTCCTTTGGTCATTATGATCTTGTGTCTTTTATCCTTGGACAAGAAGCCATAGACCAGCAAGGCAAAATCAAGTTAGTCTTACTGCTGGTCCTGTTTTGGCTTCATGCTCAGATTGTAATAATTCAACTCTTACCAGCTCTGTGGATCTAAAACTAAAAATCCAGTCTTATGAATTCTAGGTCTCAGAGACTGAAATCTGACCATAAGGATTCTGGTGGAGCATAATTAAAACTAATTTTTTTTTTTTGCAGGGCAATTGGGGTTAAGTGACTTGCCCAAGGTTACATGGCTAGTTTTTGTGTTAAGTGTCTGAGGCCAGATTTGAACTCAAGTACTCCTGACTCCAGGGCCAGTGCTCTATTCACTGTACCACCTAGCCACCCCAAAAACTAATTCTAAGAGTACAATAGTACTAACATTTCCCTAGTCTTGGACACTAGCCTCCCTTTCATCAGCATAAATTCTTATTCTTTTTTTAGGGAGAGAGAAGTGGGAGACTGCCGTATAACATTGCTGAATTATATTTAATTTGAGGTCCGCTAAAAAAAAATATATTTTCCATACAGTCTGTTGTCTAGCCATTCCTTCCCTATATAGAGCTTACAAAGTTGCCTTTTTTTAAATCCAAGTGTCAGACTTTACATTTGTCACATATCTAAATAGCTCTGATCTCATCAATGCAGATTTTTCCCTCCAATGATGCTGATCACTGTAAATCCATACCTGTCTGTATTGTGTGACTCTTGTCCATTTCTCCCTTAGTTTTCCACATGGATGCTGTGTGTACTTATGAAAGAGTGTGTCCTATGTTTGAGGAGAAGGGGGTTGTGATGTATTTTTGCTACTGTTCTTACTATATCCTCTTTATTAATGTCTTTGGTTTGAGCTAATTGTATCTCTTGGTTGATTATTAATGGAAAGCACACTGTGAGCTATAGTACTTGTGACCTATAGCAGTAGGGGTATAAACCCACAGCCTACCCTTAGAATTTATGGGAGTAGCAGTCATTCCTCATGATCACCCAGTCTCTAAATCTGTGAGTGATAAATTGGAAAGGTACCCAAGAAGGAGTGCTAACCTTCTTTGAATACCCCACAGTCCCTAGCATGGTGCCTTGACCATGGTGGCCAAACCAAAAGTGATATTTGATTAAGAGATGCTCAGTCCCTTTGCTTTCATCAATGAGGTGAAGAAGTCTTGTATCATTTGTTCCCTCTGCTTTGTACAGTATTCTTGAACTTAGAACAAGAGACGTGTGCATTTCTTCCACTAAGAAGTTTCTTCAACACAGTTGACTGTGAGCTTTTAGGATCATTCCGAATAGCACATTCCTTTAAAATGCACAGACATGAATAAGAAAAACAGAGGTTTGGGTCTAAGGAGAACAATGCCATGTACCCTGTGGGCACTCAATAAACATCTGCCGAGTTTAATTTTATCGGACTTCTAGATCTTTCACAATCCCCTTGCTGCCTCCATCATCATACTAGGACAGGGGGGAATTGGCTAAAATCTTATGGAAATAAACAACTTACAATTGGTCCCTGTGCTTTGAAAGGAAAACTTGCACATAGCAGATGGGACATTATGCTTTGGTAGATTTTGCCCTTGAGGTCTGTTTTTAAAAGTTTAATCTTGTTTTCTCTTTAACAGTGTATAAGAGTTTTCCAGGAAACATTAAGACTTTAAAAGTCACACAATATACCATTTATCATGTTGTAACACCACCACTCGAAATCTACTTGAAAATGAAAAAAAATGGTCTTGCGTCAACCTAAAACTTCAAAATTCTAAAGAATTAACATCTGTCCTGCCACCCGAAGTGTTAAATCCATCACTGAATTTGTAATACTGCCATAACACCTTCTCAAAGGAGCAACTAATAGATAAAAGATAACAGAAACATTAAAAATCTATTGTGCCTTTTGTAAAGTTGGCTTGTTCTAGTTTTGGAAACTTGAATCTATCTGTGATTTGATTGGTGCTATTACCCAACTCACCAATACGGAACTGAACTCCACTACCCCTCATTAGACCCTTTTTATGAGTTGCTGTTACTAACAAAAATTAATCATTCCTCTTTTAGCTAGCCATGTCCTTGAATGATAGGCATCCATTCTATCACCTGGCCTATAATAAAAGACATTCTAACTTGGTAGGACAGTGCCTTCAAGAACAGGCACTGTACTCCATCTCCTAATGGGTTTCAGAGTGATACTTCAATGACTGAAAGACATTGTCTGGCAAAAATTCATCTTAACATTAATTCCAATAAGTACATGACCTCAATGGAAGGGAGTAGTGATAGACTCAACACATAGGCACATTTTTTGACATGACCAAATTTGTCTTACTTGACGATGTATATTTGTTACAAGGGTTTTATTTTCCTTTTTTTTTTACCAGTGGAAGAGGGGAAATAGGAAGGGAGGAAAAAATAACTTTTTCTTTGAAAATGAATGAATAAGTAAATGGATGAATGAATGAATTTGAAACAAATCCAATAAATATTTACTTTGTTAAGAGACTTCTGTTTACCTAGTAAAGGGCCTGGGTAGAGCAGGCCCTAAGTACCAGAAGTGCCCATAGAAATCATTTTGTGTGACCATATAACCCTGTGGATGAAGTAACTGAGACCTCCAGAGATGGAACATTTTGCTCTCAAGCTCTTCCTCCATCATTGTCACCTGCCAAGATAAAAACGGGATGTATAGAATACCTGAATTTATCTTAAATGTTTTCTTGATTCTATACAACTCCAGGTAAAAGCTATGGGGAATGAGTGTTCCACTCAAGTTCAATTTCTCTTCTGGATGCAGAACATTATATTCAAAAAGTTACATTTTGTTCTCCAGGAGCATAGTAGCATTACTTAAACACCATTCCCAATGGTTCCACTTTTAGGGTCCTTTCCAGTTATTTGCTGAGTAGTACATCTGAGTTCCAGCAGAGAACTAGGGGACAGAGTAACCAAACTCTGTCCAGTTTTTAGACTCCCCGTTAACATTTAATCCTTTGGTCACCAGCACAAAGTAACTTGCACACAATGACAGATGCTCCTTGTCAGTAAAGATCTTCAAGCTAAGGTTGATTAAGCAAGTGTTAGGGAGAATATAGACAGGATCCATGCTTTGAGTTGGAATTGTTCTGGATTTATTCAATCCAATAAACTTTTATTACTCACCTACCATGTGCCAAGATGAAAACAAGTGATGCTTGCATGCTGCAGGAGAAAGGAAAGGGACAGTGACAGGGAAAGTGCTAACAACTGGAGCGGTAGGGGTAGAGCAAGGACAGCACTGACATCAGGAAAGGTCTCACGTAGGAATCATCTGACCTTTCTGATTCCACAAATCTATGATTCTACTGTATACATTAATACTAAGCATCTCATGACAAGATGTCTTGTTATCTCATTGGCATCACAAACATGCTTTTAGAAATTTAGCTATACTCGCTGAAGGCTACTTACTCCTACCCTTCATCCCACTATTGTTATTGTTACTGTTTAATCATTCAAACATGTCAGACTTTTTGTGACCCCATGGACCATACAGTTCATATGATTTTCTTGTTAAGGATACTGAAATTGTTTGCCATATTTTTTTCTGGTGGATTAAGGCAAATAGAGCTAAGTGACTTGCCCTGGGTCACACAGTTAGTAAGCATCTGAGTCCAAATTTGAACTCAGGTCTTCCTGACTCCATGCCCAGCACTCTATCCATTGAGCCACTTTGTTGCTTCCCCATCTCACCATAGGCTTTATCTAAACACAGCATAGGTATTAAGGAAAAGAAATCAGTGGAAGCATAAAAACTCAACTCTCAGCACCAATTACCTCTTGAACATCTGCAACTAGATGTCTCATAGATATCTCAAATTCAACATGTTTAAAATAGAATGCGTTATCTTTTCCCCAATCACACATACCACAACTTTGGTACCATGTTGAGCTCCTCATTTGCTCATTTCACATAGCCAATCTGTTACCAAGTCTTACATTTTTACTTTCACGGCTTCTCTCATATATGTCCCCTTCTCTCCACTCACATAGCTAACACACCAGAGCAGGTCCTCATCACTTCTCACCCGGTCTATTACAATTTTCTTCTTCTTGGTCTCCTTGTCTTAAGTCCCATCCTACTCTAATTCATTCTTCATTCAGCTTCCAAAGCAATTTTCTCTGATCTGACCATGCCACACTAAGCCCTACTTAATAAAAAATGGTGGCTCCCTATTACCTCCAGAATGAAGTATAAAATCCTCTATTTGGCTTTTAAAGCTCTTCACAACTTGGCTCCACCTTTCCCATCCTACTCTTTACTCCTTTCCATATACTCTACAATCCAACTATAATAGTAGTCAACTTCTTGCTCCTCACACATGGCACTCCATCTTTTGACCCACACCTTTTCAATGGCTATACCCCTGTTTGGAATGTTCTTCCTCATTTCCACCCTTATCATTTCCCTGGCTTACTTCAAAACTCACCTCAAATCCCAGCTTCTGCAATAATTTTTTCCAAGTTCACTCCACAATCACTTTCCATTTATATTGTATATATCTGTAAGTACATTTGTTTTGTTTTGTCTCTCCCCTCACTCCCATTGGAATGTGAGCTCCTTGAGGACAAGGATCTTATTTTTGCCTCTAATTGCATTCTCAGTCCTTAGCATAGTACCTGGAACACAAGTGATTAACATATATTTGTTGACAATCAGTTGACTGATAAACTACATAGTCCTCTCTGATACTCTCTACTTTCCTTTTCTGATGTCTCTTCATGCACACGAAATTCTACACTGGTGACTCTTGGAAATCATTTAATCCTAAACACTTTTGATCTATCTAGCACTGTGCGGGACAATTTCTTATTTATACAGCTCCTCTTTCACAAGTTAGCAAAAGCTCAAGAAAAGGAGAGATGTAAATAAGTAGTCGATCAAATCAGAGTAGATGAGAAATATTACATATTTCTATAATTTACAGAACATAGGAGGCAATGAAGATCAGGAAAAGTCAAAATTGCTATGATAGAAATCTATTCTTATGACACTTCTAATGAAAATGGAAAATAGTTTTAGTTTTGAATTCCATTTGGAAATCTCCATCATGCTGGTTTTGCTGTGGCTCTGCTTGGATACTGGGCCCAGCGGCAAGAGAGACCCAAAGTTTCATTAGAAAAATATTTACAATTCATAATGAATGGTAAATGCCATGAAACATGCATCAGGATATAAAATCCTTTTAAAAAGACCAGTCTTGTCAGTGACCTCATGTCACCTTTTTTGAAGGTGACTAATAATCTTCCCTCTTTGGGGCAGAGAATAACAATAATGTCCTGCCAAATTGGGAAAGGTTACTTATGTCACCAGAATTTTCAGTCTTGAAAATCATAGTTAGAAGATACCTTAGAAATCATCTAGATCTAGTCCTACCCTCAATTGGAAAACAAGTCAAATGAGTTAAGGGACTTGCTCAAGATGGCACAATTTATTAGTGGCATATATAAAGTAGCTGTAACATGATTTTGATGGGAAGGAACTGGCACTGGGGAGCATCAAGAAAGGCTTCATATAGAAAGTGACTCGAGCTGAGCCTTGAAGAAAATAAGGCATTCTGGGAGATAAAATGGAGCAGATTCTAGTCATGGGAGATATCCAGTGTGAACACATAGAAACAGGAGATGGAGTGCCACATGTATATTAGAGCACACATCTTCCAACTATCAGTCCAGGGCTCTTTCTACCATAACACATTGTCTTTTCTATTTAAACTATTAATTTAAATATTATGTAATCTTGTATAGTCAAAAAAAAAATACCAAGTATTTTTTCTCTTACCATCCTCTCTTCTAGATCTATTTAAGGGATAGTAATATTATGGCTTCTATTTTATGATGAACCAACTGAGGCAACTAAGGACATAGGATAAATAATTGGGAATGATGAAGGAAAATTAACCATTAAAGACAGACCAAAACCCCAAATTTTTATACAGATCTTTAGCTAAAACCAGGCTCGTCTCTCTTCTTTTTAGCATAGTTGCCCTTGTATAAGAATTCACTCTTGCCTAGCTCACTTTTAATGAAAAATAGTATCTGAGACCCTTCCAATAGGTTTCTCCCACTGGGTCTGTCCAACCCACTACAGTGGGTGGGCATTAAAAACCATTTACAAGAAACTCTGCTCTCACTGTCCTTCTGAGAATAGGGTTACTAGTAAATTTCATTTACAGTGAAACCTAATTAGATGTTCTTCATTATCAAATTTTCACATTCTCTGTTCTCAGCGATAGCCCTTTGGTTAGCACCTTGTTAGTACCTCATTAGGACCTGTTCCCCACACATCACTCCCTGCAGTTGGCTCCATGGGAAAACCTACTAATGAAGTAACTTAAACTGTCTACTTGGCCCCATTCATTGTGAGGCATGCCAGGAGTGTGTGTTTAGTCAATGAACAAAATCATAGGGTCATAGACTTCCATGTATAGAACTGCAAGGGGCCTTGGAGGATGCCTAGTCCAACCCCCTCATTTTTAAAGATAAGGAAACTGAGGCCTATTAAGGTTAAGTTTATGGCATTTCTCACCAATGGTAATAATATGTCCCAGCCACCTTAAGTCTCCCATGAAGCTTTTTATCGCTCTTTGAGTCATTTATGATTTTGATTCTTCTGAAATCATAGTTCTCTATGATTCACAAACATAAAACTGTCCAGGGAGGCATTAAAAACATAGGCTTCTATGGCAATGAGCAATTTGGGATCCGTCACTGAAAGTGCTTTCTAACTTTCGCAAATTAGATTCAATCCAATTTCCTCAAATTATTATACTATTGACACTTATCACTGTATTTGCTGTATCCCCTTACCCCCAGTAGAATAAAAGTTCTTAAGAGAAACTTTTTAAGGTTCTTCATTTTGTATTATTATCCCCAGAGTTAGATTTGTTTTCTTTCTTAAAAGGGAGGATTCCACAAGGGAAGTGGGGGAGGTAGAGGAATAGAAAGGCTAAAATATTCTTGAATTACCTTCACGTTAATTTTATCCTTTAAAAGATGGAAGGACCAACAAGGAAAAATTCTATTCTGAATCTGACTCTCAGAAATAATGAAAAACTAGTTCCTGGGGTTGAAATGATGGGAACTTTGGGGGAAAGTGACCACTTTATTTGAGATTTTGTGGTAGGGAGGAGGAAAGCCAGGAATAATCTAGCACACACCCAACATTTTGAGATCCACCCAGGATTAAATATGATTCATGCCAATCCATTACTTTAATTCTGAAACATAGTTACATTAGAATAATGAAATCATGTGTTCTTTCTTATAATTTCATATGAATTTAAATCTTTGCTCTAACTAGTATGCATACTGATAACTTGTTCTGAAATGGCTCTCACATTAATAAACAAGCACTGCCTCTTGGTTTAGAATAAGGGGAATTCTGGAACATGTTCTGATTCTAGAGAGCTGGTTGTTAAATTTTCAATGTGAGCATATAGACCACAAAAATCGGCAAATACAGCAAACCACAGCTTTACTTGTTGTTTTGTTGATTTCAGTATTAAGTTATGGATAAAATGTTAATAATGCAAATTAAACTTAAAAGTATTTCATGTATTTTCATTTTTTATTTCATTTATTTTATTTTTCATTTATGAAATAAAACAATTTCCATAGCATAGCAGAATAAGAAAAAGATTATGTGCAAAACTATTATGTACAACTTGCTATTCCTTTTAAACATATAATAAAGTTATCATGTAAATTTCTTCCCCCCCCAACACCTTACAGATGGCTACCATTAGACATAAATGTGTGTGTATATATGATATGTGTGTGCATATAAAATCATTCTATACATACTTCTATTTATCAGTTCTTTCTCTGTATGCAAATAGCATCTTCCTTCATATGCCCTCTGTAGTTAATCTGGGTACTTACAACAGCCAAAATGATTTAGTTGCTCAAAGTTTTTTTAAAACAATATTACTATTACTGTATACAGTGTTCTCCTAGTTCTGTTCATTTTGCTCTTCATTATTTCATGCAAGTCTATCCATGTTTTTCTAAAACACAACAAACTCATCATTTCTTACAGCACAGTAGAATTCCATTACATTCATATACCACAACTTGTTCAGCCACTCCCCAGTTGACAGGCATCCCTGCAATTTCTAGTTCTTTGCCACCACAAAGAGAGTTGCTAGAAATATTTTTAGAACATATAGGTTCTTTTCTTTCTTCCCCAATCATCTTTAATAGTAGTATTTCTGGGTCAAAGATTTGGGGTTGTTTTTTTATTACAATTTTTTAAAATTTTAAAATTTAAAATTCAAATTTTTAATAAATTTTCAAATCCACAAACATGATCCTGTGCAAGACAGTTTATTTCAGGTTTGATGCTGTTATTCAGGGCTTGCCAAATGATAAACCTTTTGACTCTCTTCTTGAAGAAAGTGTTCGTGGCACATGGGCATAATGAGTTTTCTGAGTAATCTATGAGGCTTTAGTCACTTTCATTTCTTGATGCTGAGTTATATGTTTCAACATTTTTACTTTATATTTACTTACTACTGTACATGTTCTGTACAGTAGTAGCATGTAAGCTCTTTGAAGGCATTAGACATTTTCATTTGGTGTCTTCATATCCCCTAGAATAGTGCCTTGCACATAGATGGAACTTCCAAATATGTGTTGAGTTGAATTTAACTTGCTATTCATTCCTATACCTACCTTTGTGTACCAAAGTACCAACAAACATTTATATAGCATCTACTAAATGCTAGCTACTGTACTAAGCATTTTTGCAAATATTATTCCATTTGATCTCACAACAACTTTAGGAGGTAGATGCTATTATTATCCCTATTTTACAAGATAAGGAAACTGATGTGAAAAGAGGTTAAGCAACTTGCCCAGGATCACAAACCTGGCAAATGTCTGAGGCTGGATTTGAACCAGAGACTTTCTGACTCCAAGCCCAATGCTCCCTCCACTGTATCACTTAGCTGCCTGGGGAAGTGGAAGCTGTTGAAGTTGCTACACAAAAATAACTTTGTGTAGGATGCACTGGAGGAGTGAGAGACTTAAGATGGGAAGTCAAATTAGGAGATTTTCACAATCATCTAGGCAAAAAGGCTTTACTCTAAAGGTAATAGGAAGTAATTAGAATTGATAAATAAGAGAGTCACATGGTCACATCTCTAAGACTATTATATATATATGTGTGTGTGTGTGTGTGTGTATTATATGTATATCATATGTGTATATGTGTGTGGGTATATGCATGTATGTGTATGTATGGGATGTACCCATGTCAGGATATATCACACATCTTTGAGTATTGATTCCATACATATTGTGGGTCAAATTTCTTCTCTACTTTCTCAGAGGAACATAACTATATGATGCAAAGTAATTGATCAGCAAAGTATTTAAAAACTTGGATTCGACAAATTTTGTCAAAAACAAAGAATTGTGGATATATATTATGCATTAACTTTTATGAATCAACCTCCACAAATTCCTTTAAGCTAAATGATAAACTAAGAGTTGTTTTGAAATTTAAAAAAAATCTTATAAATGAGGATGAATACCAGCAAGATACAGGTTAAATGGGGAAATGAAAACATAATTGCAACCCAGTATAAACCAAGCTCAAGGAGATTTCCAAAACACAGTTATTTGGATGAGGCCTCACACCAAATTAAAACCGTCCAACCAGCTGCACTTTGGGCAGTACTAGTAAACATTACCACACCAATATCTTGAACCCGACTTCCTTGGCTTGGTTATAAATCATTTTCAAAGAGAAAAAAAGGAAAAGAAAAAAATCTGCACAAGTCTAGACATATATGTGTGTGTGTATATATATATATATATATATATATATATATTTATATCACACATCTATACATATATGTACAGAGATATACACATGTTTGTGCACATAAAGGGGCACTAGATTTGTGAATTCATTGGCTTAACGTACAATTGAATGAGGAAATTCTGTGTACCAAGTACAGGTCAGCACCTTATCTGAAATTTACACTCCTAGAGAACTGTCTAGAGTACTGAAAGTTTAGGTGAGTTGCCCGGGGTTACATAGTCAGTATATGTCACAGGCAGATCTTGAACTCAAGTCTCCCTCACTCTGAGAACATATTAATATCCCCTATGTCACACTGCTCCCTCTGTGTATAGCTAAGTACGTTTTTAATTCCAGCTTTTTGACTAAACTTGGATTGGATGTTGATGTATAGCACTCAACAATATAATTGTTGAAAACCATATGATTACTGGAGCAAGGGGCCTGAACATATTTGGAGTCCTGACATGCCAACTGTCATCAAAAGTATTCACTATTAAGGGTGGATGAGACAGAAACCTATGGAGAATTCCTTTGTAATTCTCATAGCTCTGGGAGCCCTGGCTTAAGTTTAAAGTTGGAGTCCAGAGCTAACATTTCAGAAAGGACTCCTTAGTTAATTACAAAACAAACTATTCTGCAGTGGGAAAAGGACACTCTCTCATTTTGTAGGATTCTCTTCAATGTAGGGGATAACTGAGTCATTGTTGTGCTATGCCTGGAAGACTAAAGATATCTTTTTTTCCCCCCCACTGTTTGCTTTGGGTTTCTGGTTTCAATGCCTATGTCTTGCCTGTATGCACAGAAAACCCACAAGAAGTATATTCATACATCCAACAGAGATAAATGGCAGGTACAGTTAAAGAGCAAATCCCCAAAATAAACTGCCTCAGGGAAGCTAGGTGGCATTGGATGGAGCACTGGCCCTGGAGGCAGGAGAATCTGAGTTCAAATCAGGCCTCAGATACCTACTTAGCTGCATGACCCTGGGCAAGTCCATTTGGGGTTTTCTTGGCAAAGTTACTGAAAAAGTTTATCATTTCCTTCTCTAGCTCTTTTCACAAATGAGGAAACTGAGGCAAACAGAATTAAGTGACTTGACCAGGGTGACACAGCTAGTAAGTGTCCGAGGCCAGATTTGAATTTAGTTCTTCCTGACTCTATATTCTGTGCCACCTAATTGTTGACATATAGCAGACACTTAATAAATATTTTGAATCAAATTGAAAGTGGTTGGACTATCTGATCACTGAAATACCTTCCAATTCTAGCAGTCCATTATTCAAGGCCAAGGAGGGGCCTAAGAATTCAGTCTCAGCAAAGATCTAAGAGGATTCTCGAAAAATCCAGTTCAAAGTCAGTTTGGCATTAGGATGCTTGACTAGATTAGCACTAGACAAAGTCCAACAGAAATTTGACATATATTTCTAAGCAACTCATAAATATTGTACATCAATCTCAAATAAGACACACATCGTTCAGGCTCCAAGGATTTTCATGTTTAGTCTTGAGATAGTAGGACAAATGAAGCTTGCCCACAAGTGATCTGTGAATTCCTATTCACAGGAGGTGTTAGAATAAGCAAGAAAAGGAACCTGGAGGTTATTGGAGGTCACATTTCCTCATTCAAGAGGCATTTATTAAAGGCAAGAAAGAACTTTTGTCAGCTTTTCCAAAGGTCTCTGCTCTATTCCAGTAGCTTCTAAGATCACTCGCATGCTCATCCAAACCAAACTTATCCATATATTAAAAAAAAGAGCAAGAAGAAAACCTAGTTCTTAGAAGGGCTAAACTTTTTAAATTAAACACTGTGAAATCACTTATACGCATGCAGATAAAAAGCTATGCTCATCAAGGGGAACATATTTTGGCATCTAGTGTAGAAGGAAAGGCACATAATCTGATTAAGGGAAAATATCCCTAGGCCTGAGAAGAGTGCCCTTGGCTGAAGCTGTTTCAGATGGAAATGACCTCCTGCCCCATAGCCTCTCCTGGTAGCTCTCCTTTTTACCATTTGCACACAGTGACAGACAGGGTCCAGCCCTCCTCCTGTACTCAGTGGCAGCTGCTCCACCATGACAGTCCAAAAGAGCAAATTAGACCTTGGAATGAGTCACTTGGGCTAATGCATTACCACAGGAGAATAAGGCTGCCCTGGCTTTCTCCTGCCTGACAAAAATGACAATCCAAGATATTCCAAGATTACCAGGCAGCACATTCATCAGGTCCCCCCAGAGGAGACAGGCCAAACAGTCACAGAAAAAGACACCCAAGGAAGGCTCCTCAGGATCCTTATAAGATTCAGTAAACCTATGATGACAAGGACAGGATCCAATACATTCTATCTCTCTCCATCAGGCACTTTGCAACTGGTGATAATCTTACAAATGAAATTCACTGAATAGTAAAAGGGCCAAAGTAAAAATCCTGAGGTAAAAAAAAGAAAGATCTTATGAAGCACAGAGGAGGGAAGAAAAAGAAGATATAAACAAGAAAAGGTAAATAAAAGCCACAGGAGTATTTTAAAAAATAAAAACAAAAACTTAAGAACTTTGGGCTCAAATGAAGAAAAGAGAAGACAAAGGAACCAGAAACCTTTTGATAAAGGGAAGGTCTGTCTGGTTCTGTGATTTCTCTGGAGTGGGGAACTCCCAGTGTGGAAGTGGCCTCCATCATTTCAGATCAGGAACTCTTTTGTAGTTAATAATCATAGTAACAACAAAAGCAATAATAATAACTACCATTTATGTAGTGCTTTTAACATCTGTAATCCTCTTTACATATTGTTTAGTTGGTTTAGTCATGTCCAACTCTGTGACCCCTTTTGGGGGCTTTCTTGGCAAAGATAGTAGAGTAGCTTGTCATTTCCTTCTCCATCTTTCCATTCATTATCTCCCTGGATTTGATGCTCACAAAAACTCTTTGAGGAAGATACTATAATTACATTCATTTTAAAGATGAGGAAACTGAGTCTGAGAGAAGTGACGTGACATGCCTTGCTTCACAAAGCTTGTGTCTGAATCAGCATTTTCACTCAGGTCCTCCTGACTCCAAATCTGGTACTCTATCCGGAGTTGTCAAAGGGAACAAAGACATAACTTGCCTGTGGTGCACTACTAGTGTATCAGAGTCACCACCTGAACTCAAAGTTTCCTAAGGCCAAGACTAGCCCTTAATCTACCAAGCCATACTTCCAGAGACCACACTGAAACAAAATAATACTCACATATAATTATGGAACTTTACAGTCTATGAAGAACTGAGAAAAAATTTTGTAGGGCATTGGAGAGATATATGGAGTGCTTTTAAAGACTACAAGATATTACAAGCAAGAAATTATGAAGGATGAGTTATTTTAAAGGATATCATCAAAGATATAAATGAGTGGGCCTGTGCATGGGAGGAAGATGAAAGGGCAAACTCACTTAGAGGGCAAAGGTTGATCTAACTGGCCTGCACCAGAAGATATTAAAAATTTGGTCCATACAAGTGTACTCGATGATTTATTTTGAGTATTATTAATACTTAGAGTATCATCATCATTGGTAATAGAGGAAATGCTTATCTAATTTGCAACTAACATAAAGCTGGGATAGGTAATTAATACCTTAGATGACAGGAATTAAAATAATCTTGTAAGGTTAGAAAACTGGGTTAGATCTAATAAGATGAAATTTAGTAAGAATAAATGTGAGGTATTACCCTTGGGTCCAAAAAATCAACTTCACAAAAACAAAGTGAAGATACGTATTTAGACAGAGGCTTATATGAAAAAATTCTGGTGATTTTCATGGGCCGTTCACTGCCTTATAAGGCAACCAAGAAAGCTAAAATTCTTAGGCTGCATTGAGAGGAATGTTGTCCAGGATAAGAAAAGTGATGTTGCTCTTATCCTCTACTCTGGTTCCTCTACCCACATTTTGACTTTCATGGTCAGTTCTTAGTACCACACTTTAGTAAGAATGTGGATAAGACAGAGAAAAGGAATTCAATTAGTGAAGGACCTCAAGTTCATACTATATGAAGCTTAATTGAAGGAACTGGAGGTATTTAGACTAAGGGAAGGAAGATTGAGGGGTAAGGATTTAAAGTCTTCATGTATTTTAAGGGCTATCACATAAAAGAGAGGATAGATTTATTCTGCTTGGTTCCATAAGGCAAAACTGGTAGCAGTAGATAGGAGTTGAAAGGAGGCACATTTATACTTGCTGTAAGGGGAAAAAAATCCTAACAAGTAGAGCTATCATAAAGAATAATGGGCTGGGCAGAGCCAAGATGGAGGAGTAGAAACAGCGCATCCAAGGCACTCTCCCCCCACATCACCTCCAAACTATGTAAAAGGGGACTCTGAACAACTTCTGGAGCCCCAGCACCTACAGAACCACACAGAGAAGCTAACCTCCCGCTGAGGACAGCCCAGCAGCCCTGCAGGAAGGACCAGCGCAGCGGTCTGGGAGCCGGCAGTGCAGAACGGAGAGTGTGGAGAGCCGAACCCAGGTCTCCTTGAGCCACGGTTTTAGCCCCAGGGCGGCCGGGCCAGCAGCCAGCTGGAGGGACCCCAGAACACCAGCAGCTGTGGCAATACCAGAATTATCAACACAGACATGCCTAGGACAAAGTGAGAGGTTAGTGCCCTATGGACTTTGGGACCTGTATTTGGGGACCATGTCGGCTTCCTCCCCTGGGGGCTAGAAGCCGCTGAGGAGACACAGCATTTTGTAGTTTTCAGAGGCAGCTCCAACTCCTGGCCTGCGAACTGTAGGGAGATCCAATGATCAGTCTTGAGGGGTAATCACTCTTGCTTTAACCTCCCTGGAGCTGGATTGTGGTCTGGGTGGGGAGGTTGTGGGGTGGATATCCAGCTTGCCAGAAATGGAAGTTGTCCCCCCCACATGTTCAGGATGAAAGCTCCCCTGTCTGGTGGCACAGTCATACTGTGGTGACAAGCCCAAAAGTCAAGTAATTAAGTGGCAACATGCCAAGGCAAAGGAAACAAATTAAACAGAAAAATGCAACATTAGACTCCTATTTTGAGGGCAAAGAGGATCGAAGCATAGAACAGGAGGAGGACTCTGAGGTCATAAATCCTGCTCCAAAAGCCCCAAACGAAAATATGAGCAAGTTACAGGCCATAGAGGACCTTAAGAAGGACTTTAAAAATCAAATAAGAGAAGTGGAGGAAAAATTGGGAAGAGAAATGAGAAGGATGCAGGAAAAGTATGAAATGAGGGTCAACAGCCTGACTGAGGAAAACAACACCTTAAAAATAGACTAACTCAAATGGCAAAGGAGGCCCAAAAGGGCAATGAGGAGAAGAATGCCTTAAAAAGTCGAATTTGCCAGATGGAAAAAGAATCTCAAAAGTTCACTAAGGAGATTCATTCCTTCAGAGTTAGACTGGAGCAAATGGAAGCTAATGACTTTATGAGAAATCAAGATGCTGTTAAGCAGATCCAAACAAACGAAAGATTAGAAGGCAATGTGAAATATCTCATGGGAAAAACCACTGACCTGGAAAATAGATCCAGGAGAGACAATTTAAAAATTATTGGACTACCTGAAAGCCATGATCAAAGAAAGAACCTAGAAATCACCCTTCAAGAAATTCTCAAGGAAAATTGCCCTGATGTTTTAGACCCAGAGGGCAAAATAGAGGTTGAAAGAATCCACAGATCACCTCCTGAAAAAGATCCCAAAAAGAAAACTCCCAGGAATATTATAGCCAGGTTCCAGAATCCCCAGATCAAGGAGAAAATACTACAAGCAGCCAGGAAGAAACAATTTCAATATTGTGGAAACACAATCAGAATAGCCTAGGACCTGGCAGCTTCTACACTGAGGGATCGAAGGGCATGGAATATGATATTCCAGAGGGCAAAAGAGCTGGGACTGAACCCAAGGGTCACCTACCCAGCAAAACTGAGTATTTTGTTTCAGAGGAAAATATGGTCATTCAGTGGAATAGAGGACTTTCAAGCATTCTTGAGGAAGAAACCAGAGTTGAATAGAAAATTTGACATCCAGACACAAGAAGCAGGAGATGCCTGAGAAGGTAATCAGGGAAAAGAAATCAAAAGGAACTTATCAAAGTTGAACTATTTACATTCCTATATGAAAAAACAATAACTGTGACTGATGAAATCTTTCTCAGTATGAAAATAATGGAAGAAGGGTGTATGGTCATATGAATACACATGTGAATGTGTGTATATATGTTTACAGTTATATATGGACAGAGGGCATAGGTTGAATTTGTTGGGAAGGGAGGATACTCAAGGGGTGAAATTATGAGGTGAGAGAGGAAAGTGGCAAGAGGAGATGGGGAGAGACAGGGTAGGGTAAACTATCTCATGTAGAAGAAGCAAGGGGAAGTGGTTATAAGGGAGGGGAAGAATAGGAAGGCAAAAAGGCAAAACCACATTCTCACTGAATTTGGTTCAGGGAGAGAATGACATACATACTAAATGAGATATCTCAACCTGCAGCAGAATAGGGGGAAGGGGGATGAGAGGAGGGATGATGAATGGGAGGGCATCCTTGGGGGGGAGGGGAGGTTGGAAGTACCCACTATAGAAGAGGGACAGGATCATGTAGGGAATGGACCAGGTGGAGGGTGGGATGAGTGGGAGGGAATTATAAGCAGCCTTGCACAATATATCTACTATGATAATGTTTTGCATAGCTAGACATGTACAACATATACTGAATTACTTATCTCCCCAGAGGGAATGGGTGACAAAGGAGGAAGGAAATGGATCTGAAATTCAAGGTCTTAACATTAAATGTTTCAAATATATATAAATACTATTATTAATACTCTTTTGCTTGTAATTGGGAGATAAGATGTGCAGGCATTGGGGCACAGAGATTCACCTTGCTCTAATGGAAAAGTCGAAGGGGGTATGCGAGAAGATATGGGAGAGAGTAGATTGGAGGCAGCGATATCTTGTGGGACTGCTATTCTGGGAGGATGGGTAGGGGAAAAAGGGGGGAAAAAACTGTAACTCAAAATCTGGTGGAAATGAATGATGTAAAACAGAAGTTAATAAAGCATTTGTTTAATTAAAAAAAAAGAATAATGGGCTGCCCAAAGAGATCACCAAAAAAGGGGAAAAGACCTACTTGTACAAAAATATTTATAGCAGCTCTTTGTGGTGGCAAAGAATTGGAAATTGAGGGAATGCCCATTAACTGTGGAATGACTGAACAAGCTGTGGTATATGAATGTAATGGAATACTATTGTGCTATAAGAGATGATGAGCAGGCAAATTTCAGAGAAACCTGGAAGGTTACATGAACTGATGCAAAGTAAAGTGGGCAGAACTAGGAGAATATTATATACAGTAACAGCAACATTGTATGATGATCAACTATGAATGACTTAGCTATTCTCACCAATACAAATATCTAAGGCAATTCCAAATTGATGAAAAAAAATGTTATCCACATACAAAGAAAGAACTGATGGAATCTGAATTCAAATAAAAGTATACTATTTCCACTCTATTTTTTGTACTTTTTTTTTCTTTTGGTCTGTTTCTTCTTTCACAGCATGACTAATATGGAAATATGTTTTACATGATGATGTATGATGATGATGATGAATATATTACATACCTTACCACCTTAGGGAAGGGAGGGGTGAAATAGGAAGGGAGAAAATTTTGAACTCAAATTTTTTTAATGAATGTTAAAATTATTCTTTACATATAATGGGAAAAAAGAAAATACTACTAAGGGAAAGAAATAATAAGGGCTACCATAGGACTTTGCCCTCACTTGAGATCTTTGAGCAGAAGTTGAATGATCATTTGTTAGGGATGTTGAAAAAGGGATCTCATTGATATGTAGGTTGGAATGAGTGCCTTAGGAATTAGAGGTTCTTCCAACATTGAGAATCTATGATTCTGTCATTTAATTAAAAGATAATCACTTTCTCTTGAATGCTGATTTTAGAAGATTTTTAAGACTTACATATGTCATTCCCCCCCTCCCAATAGGAAGTGGTTGCTATCCAACTTTATAATGGAAGTAGAATAGAAAATATAATTCAATTGAGCCAAATTTTCTTCACAGGCAACTTTTAAAGAACATATTTTTATAAGATTAGACTCATAGCTATTTCTTTCTCAATGGAAATCTCCTTACAAATGTTTGGGATATTTTCTTATATTTAATGGGTCACCCCAAGGAAGTAGTCCCTATGCTACACATGCTCATGCTGCCCTTGAAACTGTATGAAATATAAAAGCAGATTTGAAATAATTTTGTAAACCATCAATGCCATTTCATTAGAATTTTGGATCTGTCCCCACTCAATAAGATGAGAGCAGAGATACAAACAGAAAATGAAAAAAAAAAATCTGATGATCTTGAATTTGCCAAATACTTGACCATCATGTCTTATATTTGTTATTTTTTAATCGATTAATAGTTTATAACACATTATTTCGATTGTTGGCCCTCAGCATTTCTTTATGCCTTTATAGGCATGTTTTTATTAATAGAAAACAGAAAACCATTTTTACTGGACCTTTTAGATCCCACTGGATCCCATCTACCTTACATTGAGTAATTTTTGAAAACCCTTAACTATATATCTACATAGTCCAGCAAAACAAATCCCCATATTAGTCAGGTCTGAATGATGCATGCCTTTCTCTACATTTTGAGTTAATCATTTTTCTGTCAGGTGATAAGTGGAACATTCAGCTACTAGTCATTCTGTATTCAAAGAAGGAATCCTTAGAAAGACTAGTCTTTCCCATACGTTAGTTCCTACCAAAACCAAGCTATGACAGCTACCATTGCCGCATCCAAACTAGGAGAGCATACTGGAGGCTAAATGAAAGCACTATCCAAATCTGAGATGTCCTTATTATCTCACAATACCAATGTACCTCGGATGAGACTTACTGATGGTATGAACCAAGACTTCACATCAACATGTAAACAATAACCTGGATTCCTTAATTCCAAAAGATAAGCATTCTTTTAAATAGTTTTTCCCTATGCTCGCTGCATGTCAGGCAATTTGAAGGAAGTTATGGTCTGCTTGGCAATAGTTTATCCATGTTAATGCATGTTTTCTTCAGTGCATGGCCCAGCATGAGAACTGCATTTATTCACTTTTCTTTGGAATTAGTAACAATAAAAGTAGATGGGGAAATACATTATAACAGAAAATCTTAGATGCAAGACAAAGTTCCACTATTGAGAGGAGATAAAGGGTAGGCCCCTACTTGATATACATTGTACATTCTGTTTTTAATTGAGAATCAGATCATAGTTTTAGAATTAGACAGTATATCCCCTTTCATTTTTTCTTTTTTTTAAATTTTAAGCATTGCTTATTAATCTTTCTCAGACACTATGCACCCCCACACACAAGTTTTTTTTAAAAATTCATATATATATATATATATATATATATGTGTGTGTGTGTATGTATGTATGTGTGTGTGTGTATATATATATATATATATATATATATATATATATATATATATATACACACACACACATAACCCAACAAAATAAATTTAGACAGCTGGTTTACCATTAAGTTGATCAGCACTCTAAAATCCTTCAAAGTTGTTTTCCTCTGTATTGTTATCAAATTGTTATCAATGTATGAATTATTCTAGTTCTGTTCACTTTCTCTCTCTCTCTCTCTCTCTCTCTCTCTCTCTCTCTCTCTCTCTCTCTCAATTAAATCTTTCTAGTTTTCTCTGAATTTTTCCACTTCATCATTTCTTATGGCACAATAACATTTCATTTCCTTCACATATCACAGTTTGTTCAGACATTCCCAGTTAGCTTCCAATTCTGGGCTACAACAAAAAGAGTTGAAAATTGCTGCTAGAAGTATTTTTGTATGTGTAGAATCCTTCCTCTTTCTCTGATTTCTTAAGGATAGGACCAGCAGTTGTATAGTTGGATCAAAGAGTATTCATAGCTTGGTAACTTTCTGGGAACAGTCCCAAATTACCTTCAGAAAGGCTGAACTCACAGCTACACCAAAAGTGAATTGTGTATTTGTTTTCTGACAGTCCCTCAAACGTTTGTCATTTTCTTCTTTTGGCATTTGCCAAGTAAGAGATAAGACCTCAATGTCATTTTAATTTGATTATCTCTAATTATTGATCTAGAGCATTTTAGATTTTTATTGGGAGCTTAGATTTCTTCCTTTGAAAACTGCTTTTCATATCATTTAACCACTTATTTATGAAAGAATAGTTCTTAGTCTAACAAATTTGAATCCATTTGAACCCATCCGTCCTTATATATCCTAGAAATGACACTTCATCAGAGATATTTATTGCAAAGATTTTTTTTCCCAGTTACTTGTCAGCCTTTTGATTTTTACTACATTGGATCTCTTTGTGGAAAATATTTTTTTTAATTTTATATAGTCAAAATCATCAATTTTATCTTGTCTCTATGACATATTCATGAACTCTTTTTTATTCATAGATCTGAAAAGTAATTTCTTCCTTGTTCCTAATTTGTTTGTGATATGATCTTCTATATCTAGATCTGTATTCATTTGGAATATTATTCTGGTGTGTGGTGTTGTTCTAAACATAGCTTCTGCCAGACTCCTGTCCAGTTGTCCAAGTAGTTTTGGGTTTTTGTTTTTTTTCTCAGATAGAGTTCTTACCGCAGCAGCTGGGGTCTTCTAGTTTATCCAGCACTATGAGGCTATTGTTTGCTTCTGTCTGTCTTATTCCTGATCTGATCCATTGATCAACTTCTCTCTGTTTATTATACCAGTACCAAATCACTTTAATAATTTTTGCTTTGTAGTACAGCTTGAGATCCAGTACTGAGAGATTCTCTTCCTTGCCACTTTTTTTTCATAATTACCCCCCCCTCATTTTATTGGTAAAGAAACTGAGGCCCAAAGAGCTGAAATACCTCACCCAAAGCCATGTAAGTTATATGCAGCAGAGAAAGGATGCAAATATAGTCAATCAAAAGCAGTTATTAAGCCCTTTCATTTTGCTTACTATGAAGAAACAGTATAGTAGAAAGAGTTCTGGAGCTGGCCTTAGGAGATATCAAGGTTTAACTCTTATCTCTGGGCTTCACCAGCCCTGTGACCATGAACCAGTCAACTTTCTCTCTCAGCCTCAATTCCGTCCTCAATTGAATGAAGAGTGAATGCATATAGTCCCTACATCACAGGTTTTTGTAAGAATAAAATATAATAATGTATGTAAAATTCTTAACAAAGCTTGACTCACTCTATGTCATCATATTATCATTACCCAACCCATCATCATTTACTTTATATTGGATACTTGCTGTTGATTATAACCTTGGAGTGCAACTTTTTAATACTTCCTGAAACCACAGATTCTACCAAATGTTGCTTGAATTACAGCAATATATTATACTGATGATGGAGAAAGCCTAGAGCCAATTATTAAATTTGGGGACTTTAACAAAGAAATTACTGAGTGTCGAGATCATTGGATGAAAAATTCTAGCCTTTGAAATTTTAAAATGCATCTCCATAATCATATATTGACCTACAAAAATGTTCACTGAACCACATCATTTCTATGGTCTTTACACACACCTGCCAATGTCAAATTCATTTTTTAACCACACACACAGTTCCCTAACACTACCCATTATACTAGGCTAAAAGGAAAAGCATCCTGTGACCAAAAAGGTGTACTGAAGCCAAATGTCCTATAAAGTTGTTTAGGAGGACAACAAAAAAGGCCCTTCCAATTCTTACATTCCATAGTATTTTGAATATTACTAAAACACCTTAAGGTTTACAAAGTACGTTCTTGACAAAACAAAAACAAAAAACCTATGAAGTACAAGTATCCCTATCCCCATTTTGATGATGAAGAAACTGAGATTTGTGACTTATCAGCAGTCACATTGCTAAAAAGGGTACAAGGAAGCTTTGAACATAACTCTTGAATCTAAGTCTAGCACTCTTTGCACTAAACTAATAATCCACAGGAATTGTCTTGGGAACATGTTTGGTCATTGATTATAAAAATATATCTTTAGGCTATAATACTGATTATTTGCTCTTTAAATACATCCCAAGGACATTCCTTTAGATAAATCCATTTAAAATAACAAGATTATAGATATAGAGCTGGTAGAAATATTTCAGGCTACACAATCTAATTCCTTCATTTTACAGAAGAGGAAACCAAAGTCCAAAGAAGTCACATGGCTTTCTCTGAGTCAAATTATACAGTAGAGTAGCAGAGTTAGAGTTAGGACCCAGGTACACTGATTTTAAATAAATAGAAACGCCATTTGAAAAGGAAATATACAAAAATCTAAACTTTTAAAAATAGGTAAATTGTATCGTGATTATTTTCCTTACTAAAGAACCCTTGACTTTGCAGGAGAATCATCAAGTTTCTTTTAAATTAATGAGTTACCATGGTAAATTTAAAATAGTCTGTTTTTACATAATTTCAGTTTTAGTCATCCCTTCTCCCAAGGTCATACCTATTCAATAAAATGAGGCACACATGTATTTTATATCATAACAGGTGTTATTCTGTAGTATATTAAAGTAAGAAATGTTATTAACCCTATATTAGATACCTGCTTATGGTTATGACCTTGGAATCAAATTTTAAATGTGCAGATTTCCTGAAACCACAGATTCTACCAAATGTTGTTAGAATTATAGCAATATATCACATCAGTGATGGAGAAAGCCTATTGCCAATTACAAAATTGGAGAATTTTGACAAAAGAAATGAGCTACACAGTCAAGATTATTAGATAAAAAAATGCAACCCTTTTTCCAGGCTTCAAGATGGCAAAATCCAAATTTAATGAGAGTCTTGGTAAGAATTAAAAATTAATGAGCACCTGTTGTATGTAAGGCACAGTGTTAGGTACTGAGGGATATGTAAAGATGAAATACCTGACCTCAAGAAATGTACAGTCCAGTAGGAGATATATGACATGTACACAAATAAAAATAATGCAAAATTAAGCGTGATTCAAAGTTTAAAGATACACACAACTTTATAGGAGTTGAGAGGATCAAGAGGATCACATAGAGTTAGGGAAATCAGAAAAGGCTTCATTCTACTTTGTTTTTCCCCTGAACTCTTACTATTTCCCTTGATATTTTTATGCTGTAGTTAAACTAGAAAAATGATCATTCCTTGAACATATCCTGTAGTTTCTCACTTTCATATCTTTATTCAGGCTTTCCCCTTTACCTGAAATTTCCTTTCCTCCCAGTCCCAACTACCTAATTACTAACCTGTCCTTCAAGGCTCAACTCAAATGCTATCTTCTCCAAGAAGTCTTCCTAGTCCAGTGTGATGACCCTCTCCTCTGATTTTATCAGACATACTGTATTAATACCCTTCAAACACTCTCCATTCCATTTAAATTGGCTGGTAGTTGCTCTCTGAACTCAACATTCCCATCTCCATGTCTTTGCACAAACTATTCCCCCAGGTCTAGGAGGTTGCATTATATTGCGATTATAGTATCTTTATATCACATTCCATATCATATTATGCATGTAACTGCATAAAGTATGTAAATAATTTTGTAAGCCATATAATTCTATGTCAATGTGCAATAGTAGTATTAGCAGTACTAAAATAGATATTCTCTGAAGACAAGGATCATGTTTTATTCTTCTTCAAATTCCTCACAGAGCAGAGCATAATCCACTGTGTTCTCCCCCCCTCCTCCTCTCTCTCTCTATTTCTCTCTCTCTCCTCCTCCTCTCTCTCTCCCTCTCCCTCTCTCTCTCTCTCTCTCTCTCTCTCTCTCTCTCTCTCTCTCTTTCTTTCTCGCTCCCCCTCTCTCTCTCCATATATATGTATATACACACACATAATAAAGAAATTAAGAAATAGTACAGTTCCTGGCACATAGTAAATGTTTAATAAATGTTTATTGATGATGATGGTGACAATGATAAAATCATAAGCCCATTTGTACATTTACATTTTTATTAGTGGAGGTTGTTAGTCAAAGAAGATCTAAGTATCATTATGATACAACTGGACCTGTTATTGAAACCCTTAATAACCTACTCACCTTTCCAGTCTTCTTACACATGATAACCTCCTCCTCTCTCCCACCACTCCCCATACCCTGCTCTTGCAGACACTATGAGATCCAGTTACATTGGCTTCCTTGCTACAGGAATTGTCACTAGATGTCTGCCATGCCTGGAATACTCCCCCTCCTCATCTCTGACTCCTGGCTTCCAGGACTCCTCCAAGTCCCAACTAAAATCTTACATTCTATAGGAAGCCTTTCTCAATCTTCCCTAATCCTAGTATCTTTCCTTTGTTAATTATTTCCAATCTATCCTGTCTGTAATTTGTTTGTACATTGCTTTTACAAGTTGTCTCTCACATTAGTCTGGGAGCTCCTTTAGTACAGGGACTGTCTTTTACCTTTCTTTGTATCTTCAGTGCTTAGCACAGTGCCTGGCAGATAGTAGGTGCTTAATAAATGTTCATTTACTGACTGACCAGAGATTCAGTGCTAGAAAGATGACTGGGGGAAAGAGGTAGAGGAGGAAGGTCTTTCCAATAAAATGTTAAACCTCTGTACACCCTTGCTAAATAATATATAAAACTAAAGAACCACCCTATGGTTCTGTGGAAAAACTTGGGTAACTGGAAGTCTACTTTATTGCTTCCATGTGTTAGCCACACTGTAAAAGTTAAATTCTTCCACATCTGTAATATGGGAACTAATGGGATCAGTATACTTTGGAAATTATGTTTTTTCAAATGTCACCTTATGTTCCACACATATTTTCAAAAATGAATGTTCAGATTTTAAGAAGGGATTAAACAAAATTGACAGCGTAATTTTATACAGGTACAGAAAATAAATTCTCTTGCTGAATGAGTTACTATAGCAGTCAAGCTATGATCGTAATTTACTATTCTGTAATATAGTTATTCTCCCAATTTTGACATAACTGCCATGTTAGTTCACTCACATATTCTTCTGTCTGTTCCAGGAGCCAGGGGCCATTTTTCAAGCAGCTCATTTGCATCAGAAATAACAGGTTTCCATACCACTGCCACAGCCTGTGTTTTACCTTTGAAATATATTGTAGAGAAACGTCTAATGTGGCTAATCTAGTTTATGATTCAATATGACTGCAGTTTAGGCCTTAGGAAAGCACCCACTCATAGTGGAGGCCTGTCACCACTTACAATGCTGCCATGTTGCCATGGGATGATGAAGGGGACGAACTCAGGTCTCAAGTTTCTCAGATCATTTTCTTAAGTAGAGAAAACAAAAACAAATTGGAGCTGGGTAATTTTTCCTTTCTTTCATCATCTGTTATTATCATTTTAATCCATCCCAAACCAAAGGGAATATGCCCCTCTTTTCATCTTAACTTTTGTTCTCAATAAAATCTTTTAAAGTTCCTATTGGCATACTTGTATTTATTTTGTATTTAGTGTGTATATTTGTTGTATATAAAACAATAGCCATTTATTAAACACCTATGTTTACTACACCTACTATGTGCCAGGAACTGTGCTAAGCTCCATATACTTACATATACACACATGTATACATACATGCATATATTTACATCTTGTCTCATCCTGGTAGAACAAAAATATCATGAGAGAAGAGGTCATTTCATTTTTGTATTTGTAGCCCCAGCAGTTAGCACCAGTACCAGACACAAAATAGGTGCTTAATAAATGCTTGTAGATGGATTGGTTATTTCAAGTCTCAGCTCTTCCTGGAGTTTAGCATCCTGACATTCTTGTGGAACCATACCAATCTTTTGTATTTATCCACTCTTACCCTTCTTACCCATCTTCTCTACAAGTCACTTCAAAATCTGACTTGGTCAATGAAATTATTCTGTATCAACAGCTTCCTCTTTCCCCCCATTGTTATCATTAAGGTTGAGTTATCACAGTTTAATCTTTCAAATAGATTCCAAGTAAACCAAGTATACTTAACCACATTGTCTCTCTGATGAAGACCTTACCTTGACTTCTTTCCATTGGCTTACAAAAAGAAAAATGACTCATAATTAGTAAATAAGCACTTTGCATTTTACCGAGTGCTTTACACAGGTCACTTCCTTTATACACATCACATCACAACAATCCTATGAGATAGGGAGTGTAAATGTTAGCCTCATTTTGTGGACAAAGAAAATGAAGGTCAGGGAAGTAAAATGAATTGACCAAGGTCATATAGACAGTTGCACGTCATCAGCAATCCTTCCTCTCTACCTAAAATTTTCCTGCTCTGATTAAATATATTATGCTTAGTAAGAACTTTTACAGTTTCTACCTTTTTCTTGTTTCTATACTCACTTTAATTTCTAGGTCACTAAAATAGCCAGAACAACTTTATCAATCAATCAATCAGCATGCATTTATTAATCACCTATTGTGTGCTGAGCAAAGTGCAAGACACTGGGGATACAAATATAAAGAATAAAACAAACCCTGCCTTTGGGGAAGTTATACTCTATTGGAAGATACAACATATATATTACACATATGTGTATGTATTTAAAAAATATAATTTGGTAGAAAACATATTAGTAGCTGAAAAGATAAGGAACGACTTCATCTGGGAAATGGTGTTTAAAATGAAATTTGAAGGGAATTAGAGATTTGAAGAAGTGAAGATGAAGAGAAAGAGTATTCCAGGCACAGGGGGCAACCAGTGAAAAAAACATGGAGAAGAGAGACGGAATGTTACATCTGAGGAAAAGCCAGAACAGTTTCCAGTCTTCCACCTGCTTCATCCCACAGCCAGAGTTTCCCCCATTTGCTTCTATGGAATCAGTGTAGCTTTTCCCATTAAAACATATTCTCCTCCCATGTGTCTTCTTTCCCAACAAGAAGCAATATCACTGGCTTCTTCACACAAGGAAGAGGTATGTGGTATAATGGGGCAAACCAAGAATAATTGCTGATTTTTTTTTTCAATTTTAAGGCATATATATATACATATATATATATGTGTGTGTGTGTGTGTGTGTGTGTGTGTGTGTGTGTATGTAAATTTGGTCCTGAAGTAAGGTAGATATGCTATTAACTACATTTTCAGATGAGAAGACTGTGACTGTGACGCTAAGTGGTTTATCAATAGTTTCACAGCAAGTTTACTTCCAAAGTCAGGATTCCAAAACAGATCTCTCCTATTTCAAGATTAGTGCTACTTTCTGAGCTGCTTCAAAAGAAATCACACTTTCAATCATTTCAATATTTTCAGCTAACCTCAGACATTTATGAAGTATCCACTATGATCACAGTACGAAAGAAACAAACCCAAAGGAACTATAACAAAGTTAGATTCATCAGTGTTTATTTAAAAAAGCTCATAACACTGTAAAAGAAATATGGTGGTAGATCTTTGAACTTGGGTGTTCTAAGCTGCAGTGGGCTGAACCTATCAGGCGTTCTCACTGTCTATCTTTCATAAAATGAACTTCCAAGAGTAGAGGGTCTTCAGGATACCTAAAGAAGGACAAAGCAACCCAGGTTGGAACCAGAACAGGACAGCTCCACAGCTGATAAGTAATAGGATTGGGCTGGTGAGTAGCCCTGCACTTCCAGTTTGAAAGGGGTAGAGAGAAAAAAATAAAAGGAAAGAAAGGGAAGGAAAGGAAAGGAAAGGAAAGGAAAAAGGAAAGGAGAGAGGAGAGGAGAGGAGAGGAGAGGAGAGGAGAGGAGAGGAGAGGAGAGAGGAGGGGAGGGGAGGAGAGGAGAGGAAAAGAGGAGGGAAAAAGGAAGGAGGGAGGAAAGGAGGAAAGAAAAGAGGGAGGGAGGTGAGGGAGGAAGGAGGGAGGTGAGGAAGGGAGAAAGGAAGGAAGGAAGGAAGGAAGGAAGGAAGGAAGGAAGGAAGGAAGGAAGGAAGGAAGGAAGGAAGGAAGGAAATCTCCCTGGTCTTCAGAGAAATTGTAAGCACATTAAGTAATCATAAAAGGACAAACATACACTCAAGCTATAGCCCCCTTTTCAGCCTACAATCAGTGCTTAAAATCCAGTGGAGAAAAGGTCAACTACACAAATAACTATGATATAATGGAGAGTGGGGTAAATACAAAAGACACTTCAAAGCAAGGTTTCAAGAAGAAATTTGAGGAGGGATAGAATGCTTTCACCTGGGAGGATCAGTGAAAAACTTACTGATAGCTAGAATTTCTATAGCACTCTAAGGTTTATAAAGAGTTTTATATGTTATTTGATTTACATAATAGCTCTATAATGTAAAAACTATTATTATCCCCATTTTACAATCGAGGAAAATGAGACTGAGCAGTTAAAGTGACTAGCCCAGGGTCACACAGCCAGTAAATACGTGAGACAAGGTTCCATCTCTGACTCTCCTGGCCCAAAGCCCAACTCTATCCACTACACCACTTAGATGCGCACCTAGTGAAAGATTTGCTCTCTGAATTGGGGTTTGAGAGGAAAAAAGAGATTTTACCAAGTAGAAAAAGAGGGGGTAAGGAGACATTCATTTCAGTTATAAGAGACAGAATGAGCAAAGGCACACAAAGAGTAGAATGGGATTCAAGATTTAGAGCAGTTTCAGTTCCACTAGAATATAAATATATGAAGGGGAATAATATGATATAAGACTGAACAGGAAGTTTGGAGTCAGGTTGGTAAGGACCCTCAAGGCCAAGGCTGGGGACTTTATATTTTCCATGCTAGACAACCAAGAGCTTTGAAAACTTTTGAGTAAAGTGATGTGATCACATGGGACAAAGGGAAGGCAAATCAACAATCAAGTCAACAAGCATTTATTCAAAACCCAGTAGATGCCAAGCACTGTGCTGAGAGAGCCTAGGGAACACAGAGGCAAAAAACAACCAAATGGAAAACTACCCAGACAGCCTTGTGGTCTATGGACTGGAGACAGGATAGATTAGAAGATAAATATGATAGATAAGACTAGATAAAGTATAGATTGGTCAAAAGGCCAATTACAGTGTCATTACAGAAGTCCAGATAGTTGCATGGGAATGTATTTGGAAATGCACAGAGGACAGGTTAACAGGACAGTGAGTAAAATAGCCCACCTGAACTGCAGGGTTCTTATACAGCAGGGGTTCTCAATTTGGGGTCAATAGACCCAAAAGAGACCTCCAAATAGATCCAAGGGGCCCACGAATTTTGATGAGAACAAAAATACATTTTTATTTTCACTAACCTCTAACTGAAATTTAAGATTTCCTTCAATTATGATCTTTTTTTTTTAAGAAAACTATTCTGAGAAATAGGTAAAGAGGTAAAATACTAAAGGGGAGCATGACACAGAAAAAGTCTAAAAACCCTAGTACTAACTAAATCTTAACCCTGCTTTGAATATGAAGATGTTGAATAGAACACAGTCATCAAAAAGATCAGTCCTTGAAGAAGTTGTGCTATAGTAGTGTTATGGAATACTATTGTGTTGTAATGAATAATGAAGGAGATGGATTCAGGGGGGAAAAAAACCTGGGAAGATCTATATGCATTGATACAAAGTAAAGTAAGCAGAACCAGAAGAACATTGTACAAGGTAACAGCAATATTGTAATGATAATCAACTGTGAAAGACTTAGCTATTCTGATCCATACAATGATCCATAACAATTCCAAGCAACTAATGATTTAAAAAAATGCTATCCACCTCCAGAGAGAGAACTGATGAACTCTGAGTACAAATTGAAGCTTTTTTTTCTTTTTCTTACTTTTTTTGGGCAACATTTCTAAAGTGGAAGTATGTTATGCATGACTTCACATCTATACTGGGTATCAGATATTGCTTGTTTTCTCAATGTAGTGAGGACCTAAAGGTAGGAGAGAATTTGGAACAGAAAATAATTTTTTAAAAAGAAGAAAGAAAACATCTCCGTGTATAACTTTACTATTTTATTATAATTTAACAAAAGGTCATGATTGGGACGAGCTTTAAAGGAAATCTGGATTCTAAGAGACAGAGAAATGAGGAGGGTATAATCCAAGCATAGGCCATAAAAACATAGAGATGGGAGATGGAATGTCATATTTAAGAAACAAGACAAAGACCAATTTGACCAAGTCATGGAGCCCACAAAGAACGGTAATGTATGATAAACCTGGAAAGCTAGTTTGGAGTCAGGTTGTTTGGGGCTTTAAATGCCAAACAATGACATTACTAATTTGATCCTGGAGGTGTTAGGGAGCCCGTGGGGTTTATTGAGCAGGAGAATTATATGGTCAGACATGTGTTTTAAGAATAACCCTTTGGCCCTTTCTGCGCTGCCCCGAAGAGGGTTCCATACGGCGTTGTTCTTGGTTTCTGTCGTAACTTTAAAGGGAAACTTTCACAATGTCCGGAGCCCTGGATGTCCTGCAGATGAAGGAGGAGGATGTCCTCAAGTTCCTGGCTGCAGGAACCCATCTGGGCGGCACCAATCTGGACTTCCAGATGGAACAATATATTTACAAGAGAAAGAGTGATGGCATCTACATCATTAATCTGAAGAGAACTTGGGAAAAACTTCTGCTGGCAGCACGTGCCATTGTAGCCATTGAAAACCCAGCCGATGTTAGCGTCATCTCATCCAGGAACACTGGCCAGAGAGCTGTTCTGAAATTCGCTGCTGCCACTGGCACCACACCTATTGCTGGACGTTTCACACCGGGCACCTTCACCAACCAGATCCAGGCAGCTTTCAGGGAGCTTCACCTCTTTGTGGTCACTGATCCTCGGGCAGATCACCAGCCTCTGACTGAAGCATCGTATGTTAACCTCCCAACCATTGCCCTGTGCAACACAGACTCCCCACTTCGCTATGTGGACATTGCCGTTCCATGTAACAACAAGGGAGCTCACTCCATGGGTCTGGTGTGGTGGATGCTGGCACGTGAAGTCCTGCGGATGCGTGGTACCATCTCCCGGGAACACCCATGGGAGGTTATGCCTGATCTTTACTTCTACAGGGATCCAGAAGAGATTGAAAAGGAAGAGCAGGCCGCAGCTGAGAAGGCAGTGACAAAGGAGGAGTTTCAAGGTGAATGGACTTCACTCGCCCCAGAATTCACTGCTACTTAACCAGAGGTGGCTGATTGGTCCGAGGGAGTACAGGTGCCATCTGTGCCCATTCAGCAGTTCCCCACCGAAGATTGGAGTGCTCAGCCGGCTACTGAGGACTGGTCTGTGGCTCCTACTGCTCAGGCCACTGAGTGGGTAGGAACTACTACAGAGTAGTCTTAAAACCCAGATGCTCTAATAGTGTTGGAAAAATGCTGATAGAAAATAAACATTGATTTCTTTAAAAAAAGAATAACCCTTTGGTAATTGTGTGAAGAATGAATTGAAGAAGGGGAAGAATTGAGGCAGAGAAGAAAAAATGAACTATTTCTAAATGAGATGCCATCATTCCCCCCCAAAAAAAATCATATTATTAACTGGATTAGTTGGAAGATATTGACTCCAAGGATAATCATTACCTGTTTCTGAAGGTCAGTTGCCTGCAAGCTTATTTACCATCATTCTATTCCCCCAAAATGCTATTTTCAAGTCAGAAGGAATCAGCTTTGATGAAGCACGATCATTGCCTTTACAAATACTTGAAGATAAGAGTAAGACTCAGATTATGCTTTTTTTCCCCACAAGTGAGGGAATGTGCAAGAGAGTCACCACATATATGTCTCCAAGTAATAATATATTGATTTACGGTTTGCACAAATTGCAATAAATGGTATTTTCTGTTATGTGGTGGGTAATAGATTGCCCTGGAGTGAATACAAGTCTATAATTCACAAAAGGGGCTGTGCTGATGCTATAAACTAAGAGCCCACAATTTAAGCAGTTAATTCGTGGCAGCAGAATGCTGAGAATGGATTTCAGGACTGCATTCAATCTAGGGGCCATCCATTATTTTGGTTAAAACATAATTAACTTGACAAATATAAACAGCAAGCAGGAGAGTGCTTTCAGTAACTTTATCTTCCCCTGCCTCCTCCTCCAACTTCTCTTGATACCTTCGTCCACTTCATGGGATGATTCAAAATGATCGTTCCTTGATGGAAGAAGCATAAGAGAATGAAGTGAGTGATGAGTTCAGAAAAAGATAGCTCACATTTCTATAATGCTTCACATACACTGCCCCATTTGAACACTGCAGTAACTCTGTAGGAAGGTGATAAAATTAACTGTTTTACAGCTTAAGAAACTGAGGCCAAGGAAGGCAGCTAGGTGATGCAGTGAATAAAGCACCGGCCCTACAGTCAGGAGGACCTGGGCTCAGATCTGACTTCAGACACTTAACACAAAACTAGCCATGTGACCTTGGGCAAGTCACCTAACCCCAATTGCCCTCCAAAAAAAAAAAAAGGCAAAAAAAATAATAAAGAAACTGAGACCAAATGAGGGTAAATGACTTGCTTAGGATTATACAAAATGCAAAAATCTGAAGTAGGATTTGAAGTCATACCTTCTTTTTAATTTTTTTTTTCAAATGAAGCTCTACTTTCTCCCCCTTCCCCCTTCCCTGAGAAATCAAGAAAATAAACTATTACAAACATACAGGTATGGCCAAGTAAAACAAATTCCCACATTGGCTATGTCCAAAGAAATTATGTCAGTCTCCACTATGAATCTTATCACCTTTCTATCAGGAGATGAGCAGCCTGTTTCATTATGAGTCCTTTGGAATTGGTTATTGTGATGATCAGAAGTCCTATGTGACTTGTTTGTTTGTTGTTGCTGTTGTTTGTTCTTAGAATGTCTAATTCTGCATCCTAAGTCCATCACCCTCTTGCAATATATAACATGTTCTATCACCCATTCTCTAGAATTATAGTGATTATTGTATCACAATTTTTACAGCTTTCAAAAATTTTATTTTTACATTGTTGTTATTACATACAAATGTTCTTGTTCTGCTCATTTCATTCTTTATCAGTTGATAAAATCCTCAAATTGTTCATTTTTATAATAATAACATTATAGAATACTCTACATCAGTTCATGGATTGGTTCCATGTCTTTTTGAAATCATTTATTTCCTAATTTCTTACATACAGTAATACTCCACCACATTCATATACCACAACTTATTCAGCATTCCTCAAATGATGGACATCCCTTTAGCTTGCAGCATTTTTGTCACCATAAAAGAGCTGTTATCAATATTTTTATACATAAATGAGATTTTTGTTTTCCTTTGATCGCTTGTGGGTGTCAGATTTGCACTGGCATTACTGTGTCAAAGAGCACAAACTTTTTAATAACTTTTTGTGTCAAATTCCAAATTTCTTTCCCAAATGTTATATCCATTCATAAACCCACCAACAGTGATTCAAGCCAATGCTATTTTTTCCACAGCCCCTAGTCTATCATTTTCCCTTTTTTGTCATCTTTGACACTCTTGTGGGTGTAAGGTATAATTCTCAGAATAGCTTCAATTTACACTTCTCTAATCCATAGTGATTTGGAGTATTTTTAATAACTATAGATAACCTAAGTTTCTTTCCTCAGGGACTATATGTTTATGTCTTCAGACAATTTGCCACTTAAGAAATGACTCTTAGTCTTATAAATTTGAATCACATAAGTTTGTGCCCTAGCTATAAAGAGTCACATCATAAAAATTTAGAATAACATTGGGAAATTTACCTATCAGAGCTATGGATAAGAAAAAAGTTCATGACCAAATAAGAAATAGAGGGCTTCACCAAAGGAAAAATAAATAATTTTGATCACATAGAATTAAAAAGATGTACAATAAAGCTAACATTGAAAGAAAAAAATAAAATAATTTTGATTACAAAGAATTAAAAAGATTTATAATAAAGCTAAGATTGAAAGAAAAAATAACTGGGGAAAAATTCTTGCAGCAAGTTTCTTTGATAAAGGTCTTATTTCCTAAGTCTTTCAAAGTTGATTGTCCTTACAATATTTTTGTCATTATATACATTGCTCTGATTTTATTCACTACATTAGTTCATGCAAGTCTTCCCAGGTTTCTCTGAAACTATCCCCTTCATAATTTCTCCTAGCACAATAGGATTCCATCCCATTTAGATATAACTTGTTCAGTCGTTCTCTCTTTGATGAGCACCACTTCAGATACACATACTTGGACATCTCAAAAAGAGTTACAAATGTTTTTGTGCATAAGGGTACTTTTCATCCTTCTTTGATCTCTTTGGAGCATAAATCTACTAGTAGTATTGCTAGGGTACAAAGTATGCCCAGTTTAGTAGCTTTTTTCACATAGTTCCAAATTGCTTACCAGAATAGCTGCACCTGTTCACAGCTGCACCAACAATGCATTAAGATATCTGTTTTCCAACAGCCACTTAGCATTTGTTGCTACCATTTTTTTGTTGTCAGCTTTGCCAATCTGAGGGTTCAGAAATGCTCTAATGTGCATTTTTTAATTATCAGAGCATTTTTAAAATATGGCTATCAATAGATTTAATTTCTTCCTCTGAAAACTGCCCACTCACATTCCTTTAATCATTCATCAGTTGGTGAATGAAAGTCATGTCTTCTGATTATATTATTCCATGGTGCCATCCACTATACCACACTGCCTCTCAGGCAGAAAATGTAACATTCATTCCACTGAGATGTAATACTGAGCGTTGATTTAAGTGAAACACAGTGTCCAGTGTACAATTTTCACAGTTTATCAGATTATGAGTCTTTCAGGAGTGCAGCATCAGACTGACTTAAACCTACAGTTTCAGGTGAAAGTGAAAAATCACCAGTCCATTTCTTAGAGGAGCATATGTGAACAGGGAAAACCAAAATGCTTGCAATATTTAAAATCGCTACTTTAAGTTTCCTAACAAGAGTGATATATAATATTTTTTTTTCTACTAAGAAGTTCCAAGAAGTAGTCAAATGATACATAAAAATGTAGAGGAAGGTCATTCCTCTCCTTCTTTGGGTCAACATCACTGGCTGATTGCTCTGTCAGGCAGGATTAGACATAGAATGATAAAGAGTATCAGATAGAGGCAGCTAGGTGCCTCTAAAAAGTGGATAAAATGCTAGGTCTGGAAACAGGAAGATCTGAATTCAAATCAAACCTCAGACATACAATAGCTGTGTGACCCTGGTCAAGTCATTTAACATCTAAAGTCATTCCTAAATCTTTGTCTGCAAAATGGGGATGATAATAACACCCCCCTTCCAGGATTTTTGTGATAATTGTAATAATAATAAATTTTATATTAATAATAATAAATAATAAAATTTATAAATAATAAAATAAAATAATAAATAATAAAATCTATTATTAATAATAATGAAATTAGATAATAATTGTCAAGCACTTAGCACAGTGTCTGGCACATAGTAGGCACTATATAAATATTAGGTATTATTACATCTTCATCTCTCTTCTGTTCCTTGATCCAATACAAGAAGCAGCTCAAAGTCAACATTTTGTAGGTACGATATGTGGTTATTTTTCTCCCTATTAATCACTCTTCAGTTCCCTTAAAATAGAAACAAAAAAGGAAACTAAACCAGAAGGGGACCCAAGGCAAGGATTTTCTAATAATACATTACTTTTTTTAAAAAAATAAAGAAATGACATTAAACCTTCTTGACAGTATCGTTCCATCATCACCTGAAGCCAAGAAGAGGAACAACAACAACATTTGTGGTGCCAGTCAACAACAACAACCACTACAGCAGCACCCAGCAAGGACATACAAGTATGAGTTGCCTTCAGAAGTGTACTGGTAAATACTGAATAACCATTTCCCTGACATGCATGACATACTTCTAAGTTTAATCTGCCTTATTAATATTTTCTCCATCACTTTCTTAAGTCTAGGGTTGGGCAATCAACAAAACAATAAATCAAGTCCTAATTTGTAGCTTGATGATTCCTTGAGTTTAAATGCTTAAGATCTGTCTTCCGTCACTCCTTTAGCCACTAGCCAGCTGGAGAAGAGACTTTACTTTCAAACAAAACAAAGGAAAAAAAGGGAAGGAAAATATCAAAGGCTCTGCATCAAAACTACCCCCCAAAGTCAAGCCGCTTCAGCCAGAGCTTCTTATTCACTGAGTAGAAGTATCCCTATATAAATCATCTCTCTGCCCTGGGAAGTTTTAAATTGAATCAATACATTTTGGATTTTTTTTCTCTACAACTTTAAGCCTCTAGCCAGAGAGAGTGCTCAAACAAACAAAAAAATAAATAAATCTATTTCTTGCCCCAATTGTCCCTCTTTTTTGGTACTTCGAAATTGTTGCAAATAAATTAGTATTCAGTGGCATGGATTAGCAATATTACTGTTTAGCATGGCACAATTATAACCTTGAGAGGCAAAGTACATGGAAAGGTAGACAAAATTTGTAAGGAACATAGAAAAATCTCTCACTAGGAAACATCAAGCACCTCTTCCCAAGAGAGGAGATAAATAAAAGAAACCAATGGGTTTCAACACAGTAGGATCTTCCAGCAATTGACAACAGCAATCCTCCCTTTGTTTCCATGGCTGCTGACCTCTGTGGCTTCTGCTTTCAGCTCTCACTACTGTATGGAACCTCTCCTTACTTCCTGACTTCTCTTCCACCCAAGTCCAAGGGTGGGGTTGGTGAGCCTTTCAGTCAAAGTCAGGCTCTCCACTAGACCTCAACTCAGAGCAAAAATCCCAAAGGGATCAAGAAGGGTGGAAATGCTAGACCTCCAGCAGATCAGTGCACATTCCTCTCCAGCATCCTGATTTCCTTAGAGGCACCTGGAATGATGTGACCAAGATAGGGTTGAACAAAAATAATATCACAGCCATCAGGGGATTCTCATTCGGAGACAGCTTGGACTAGAGGAACTCTGAAGTCCCTGTGGCATATAGGAGAAAAAGTGATGGATTTGGAATCAGAATGGCTGATTTCAGATCCTCATTCTGTAAGTCACTACTTCTACAACCTTGACCAAATAATTGGTATTTTCTAAGTTTTTTAAAGTGTGAAATGAAAACAAACAACGAAATGATCTCGAAGTTTCTCCTTAACCACTAGATCATGATCTGCTGACCTCAAAGCCTGGCCTGATCCACTCAGCAGAAAGTGACATCTTGCCCCCTCAAGTTTTCTTAGAGCATTTTCTCTCTTTTCCTCCTCCATTCTACCTTATTTGCATGTTTTTCTGACCCTTTTAATGGAAGGTAAGCTCCTTGACAGCAAGGACTCTGTTTGCCTTGCTTCCCAGTGTCTTGTATATAGTAGGTGCTTAAATGTTTATTGAATTAAAGTTAATTGAATTGGTGGAGAGCTGTGGACACCTACACTTAGGGATATGGCTACGGATGATTTGGATCCCCCATTTAACTATAAATTCCTCAAGAACAGGTGGATACATTTGCTATGATACGAATACTGACAAAAATGTGGGGTTTGCACAGTAAAGATTAAATCAACCCAAATCATTGGAAGTCATATTTCTGAGTGAAGGCAGAGAATGACAAAGAATGTCTACAATAGAGATCCCACGTGGGCATACACTTAGGTTTTGTTGTTGTTGTTGTTGTTTTTTTTATCAGACACTACTGCCAGATAGATAAATTAAGTTGACTCATGGGCCTGCAAATGGCAATCTGTGTACTTGAGGCCAGTTTTTAAATGTGATTAAAGGATTTCCTTTTCAATTAGAGGATAGGGAACAGTACAACCCTGGAGGTGGAGTGGGTGCAAACAGTTTCCTTGCTTCTTTCAGAGGCAGCCTGGACCCTATAATCCACAGATTTATAAAAATATAAATTGTTAGAGCTGGTGAGAACCTTTGAGATCACCTAAACCAAGCCCCTCATTTTTCAGATTAGGAAACTGAGGCCTGGGGATGTCAATTTTCAAGCTCCAGCTCAAATCCCCTGGTCCCTAATGCAATACTTTACCTTAGATTCCACCTAAGATTCCACCTAGGATGCCTATGTTACTTTTGCCTTCCAATTACATTTTGGAAGCTTTCTTTAATGAAGGGAACATGGGAAAATAGATCACTACAAACCAAATGTTTTTTAAACTCCTAGACACTTTGGCATTTGTTCCTCTATTTTAGTAGAATCAAAAACCCCAGCTCCAAATTCTCTCCTGCCTCCCACAATGCTTGAAATTTCACTCTTAGACTTTCTTTCATTTGTTTAGCTTCTCCAATTTTTTTTAATGCCAGCACCTTTTGAGAACTGAAACACCTCTAAAACAATGATGCAGACCTAAGAATGCATTGGTTCATTAGATACTTTCCTTGTTAACAGCTGAGCAAAGAAGAATGGAATGAAACTTTTTTTTGCTTTTTTAAAATTTATTTGTTATTTTTAGTTTTCAACATTCACTTTTATAAGATTTTGAATTCTAAATTTTTCCCCTTATGTCCCCTTTCTCTTCCCCAAGACAGCATGTAATCTGATATAGGCTATACATGTACAATCATAATAAACATATTTCCAGATTAATCATGTTATGAAAGAAGAATCAGAACAAAAGGGAAAAACCATGAGAAAGAAAAAATAGAGAAAGAGAAAATAGTATGCTTCAAACTACATTCATATTCCATAGTTGTTTCTTTCAATGTAGATAGCATTTTCCATCATGAGTCTTTTTGGAATTGTCTTAGATCATTGCATTGCTGAGAAGAGCTAAGTCTATCAAAGTTGGTCATCACACAATGTTGCTATTACTGTATACAATGTTCTTTGTCACTCATTTCACTCAGCATCAGTTCATGTAAGTCTTTCCAGGTTTTTCTGAAGTCTGCCTGTTCATCATTCCTTATGGAACAATAGTATTCCATTACATTCATATACCAGAACTTGTCCAGTCATTCCCCAATTGAGGGAATGGAACTTTTAAAAGGGCAAAGGGAGAGAAGATGTAGAAAGAACTGTGCAGCATGAGATGCCGTCCAGAGGAGACAGTACTTAGTTAACAACACAAATGGGCAGGGAGATGACACAGTGGATAAAGTGTGAGTCAAGAAAACATGAATTCAAATTCAGCCTCACAGACTTTCTAGAAAGGTGACCCTGGGAAAGTACCTTAACCCCTGTTTGCCTCAGTTTCCTATTCTGTAAAGTGAGGATAATAATAGCATGTTAATAATAGGCTGTTTTGAGGATCAAATGAGGTTATAATTGTAAAGCATTTAGCATGGTGCCTGACATATAGTAAGTGCTATATAAATGTTAACTACAATGATGATCATTAGCAGAGGGCAAAAGATAAAGGCAGGTTTCAGGGAGGACAGAGGAGTCATGAGGCAATAGATGTAAAAGAAAATCAAAGCAATTTTACCCACTTCACTATTTTGTTTGGGGTCCATCTGATTTATCAACCCAGAGGACAAAAACATCTGATAAAACGCTTCAGCCATTTTACGTATTGTATTTTTTTTTTCATTTACAATCAGATATAAGCTCCCTGAGGGCAAGGTTTGTGCTTTTTTTTTTTTTTTTTTTTTTGGTCTTGATATCCCACTATCTGGTACAGTATCTTCACATAGAGTAGGCACACACATACTTGATGAGTTTAATTGGATTTTCCATGTGAAATTTTTCCCTACCATATTGGGGGAAAAGATGCCTTTCAATAATTTTACAAAATAGTTTCTCTTCAACACATTAAATTTGTCATGTACTTTAGGTTTTCCCAGGAGGAATAGTATCCTGCAAGAACAGTCTGGTTGAGTACCCTTCTATTTAGGTGAACAGTTTGTGGAAGTGACAGCTGTTGCTTCCTCTCTTTCCTC
This sequence comes from Gymnobelideus leadbeateri, assembly GCA_011680675.1. Taxonomy (NCBI): domain Eukaryota; kingdom Metazoa; phylum Chordata; class Mammalia; order Diprotodontia; family Petauridae; genus Gymnobelideus; species Gymnobelideus leadbeateri. Next base: position 461,067 of record WOXC01012209.1, read on the forward strand.
CATGCCTGTCTGCACCATGATGTCAGGGTGCAGAAGGGAAAAAAATAAGCCTATATCCTATCCCTAAACCTCCCTCCCTAAAACAAACACAGACCTGCTGTGAAATACCACCTACCTTTGGCAGTAGAGTCAGGAAGGCAGATCTGGACACCAGACACATACTTGAAACAAGAAACTTTTCTGTTCATGGCCCTGAAATATTATATGAGACCCAGAGAGGAAAATAAATACAAGTAGAGAGTGGGATTTTCCATCAATAACAAGGACATGGCATGTCCAATGGTAGTTCTAAAGTCTGGAGAATAGAAGAATATTGAAAGCCTTAGGGATTTTAGCTAGACTTAAAATTTGTCATGTTCAGATGGATATACATACATCTGGGCTCTAGTCTTTACATGCAAACTGCTGTGAAGCTATGTGTGTTCCACCCTATACTGTAAAAGTGATTTTTCAAAATAGATAAATGAGGGACCTTTAATTTTGTTTTGTTAACTATGGCTATCAATCTGCTTATTTTAATGAATGTATCTCTTTTTTCTTCCTTCAATTCATGTTTATGAATGTTGGAAAAAGCTGGGCTTATTGAAAGCCTCTCTTCAAGTAAAAATACAACCACTAATTAATAATCTTTACATGTTTTCCCCTACCATCTTTATATCTACATCAGAGTTCATATCTTGTCAATCCATCCCAAAAGATAGTATGGGAAACTTCCTCAGACTTTTTTTTTCTGAAATCAAGATATGCCACATCTATGGCATCACTCTGATTTATCAATTAAATAACATTAATCAAAAAGAGAAAACTGGTTAGCTTGGCATAACTGATTCTTAGTGAACTTATGTTTATACCTATTGATCCGTGCATTCTCTTTTAAATGCTCACAAGTTCTTTGTTTAATGATCTCTTCCCAGTTGGGATTTAATGTCAAACTGATCTTTATTTTCTGAGATCTACCCTTTTCTCTTTTTTTTGTTTTTGTTTTTCTTTTTTATTTTCAAGACTGATTATACCATTCTCACTCTCGATGGTTCTTTGAAGCTTATGATGGTTCTGAAATAATATCTTGAAGTTTCTTCAGTACCCTGGGATGAGATTCTGGTGGCCCTGGAGTCTTGAACTCCTTTAAAGCAGCCTTATACTGCTATTATCTCTTATATTAGCTACTCTACTCATCTCAGTTTTAACATCATTCTTCTTCCTAGAAAGGGAGGAAGGAAGGAAGGAAAGAAGGAAGGAAGGAAGGAAGGAAGGAAGGAAGGAAGGAAGGAAGGAAGGAAGGAAGGAAGGAAGTTAGGAAGGAAGGAAGAAGAGGAGGGAGAGAGAGAGAAAGAGAGAGAGAGGAAGGAAGGAAGAAAAAGAAAAGAAAAGCAAAATTAGAATTTAACTTACTGAGTCTGCCTCCAGCTCCTTCTATCTCTGCCTGTCTCTCCTCTTCTTTTCTCTTTCACGAGCTTTTCTCCCCTTCTTCCTAACCACATTTTTCTCCTGTGTTTATTCTTCTTCCATTTTTCTCCCAGGTTCTCTTTCATTGTCCCACTTTCTTTCCCTCTTTTTTCAATTCTTTTCCTACTTCCCATTAGTCTCTCCTATCCTAACCCACCACAACCATTACTTTCCTTTTAAACTATAGAAGGAATGCATAGTTGCTTATTATTTTAAAAAATAGGGTATATAACAAAAGCTCTGTGATATAACCTCTTTGGAATTTTTAAAGCAAAGGAATAGAACATCTTATTTTCCTTCGTTAACATAGTCTTTAACTTGCACATCACCTTCAATTGATTCAATCCAAAAGGGGGATGCCCCACCTTAAACCTTAAAGGCAAAGACAGAAGCATACAAAACTAGTCTGATCAAAGCATTCAAAATTGTATCACATGGGGCCATGCTATTGACTCTCAAAGGAATATAGAGGTAGCCAGTTGCTGAGAGCCATGAAATTATGACCAGGAAAACTGGAGTTTTAGGGTTCTAGAAATGACTGCCTTATAATTATTGTGTGATATAGAAAAGTTCACTTGTCATCTCTGTGCCTCAGTTTACCCACAAAACAAGGTAATAATTCTTACTCTTTCCTGCCTCACTCAACTATAATGAACATTAATTAATACCTACAAAGTATTTTAAGCTCCTTGGGAAAGAGTACTTTATTAAAGATAGTTATTAATCATTTTTATTATTCTTTCAGTTGTTTCCCTGCCCTTCTATTTGGCTTCAGTTGGAAAATGCCATCTTAATGATCTTTCCCTTCATCTCAACTTAAATCAAGTATTGTGGAGAACCAGGTGAGAAAATCAAATATTAAAAATGGTTAACTGTCTTTAAATAAAGAAAGTAAGTTAATGAGTCAGTCACACATTTCATTCCAGATTCTTTCTTGGTCAGCAATTGTAGGAAAATGGGAATTGACTCAAGTGCCTGACCATAACTCACCAACCAAATTAGATTTCTTTAAAGATATACACAGTATATAGAAGCAAGAGCTGATAAGAGAATGAAAACAAGCACAGCAGTGCTACAGAAATAACTTTGGGGGCACTAAAGATTGGAATGGGTTGAGGCTGGTGAAAGAATCTAAGTACAGCAAAAAGTACCAGGCAAACTATGTGAGGAAAAAGAGGAGGATCAAAGAAGGCAACTGACAACAGAGAGAAGGCATGACTGGTAATTGATCTGTTGCTTCTCTTTTGTCTCTTAGGGGGAAAACCCTTTGGTCTAGAACAATAGAACAAAACTGTTTATTGGGAGTTGATGCTCTATATAAATAGAGAGTAAGCTAGCACCTAGATAGATGCTTTTAATGAATTCAAGTCACCTTGCCCAGATAAATTACATCCTCAGGTACTGAAAGAAATGGTAGATCTGGTGGATGAGCCATTGTCAATGGTTAAGGGAGAGATAAAACACAGGACTGGAGAAGAGCAGTGCCTCAATTTTTTTCAAATTGTTTTTAAAGAAAAAAAAAACCTACAAAACTATAAGCAAATGAGCTTGACTTCCAATTCCAGAAAAAATTCTCAGTTATTAAAGAAATGCCAAGTGCATCACAGAAAAAGAAGTGATCACAAAAAACCCATATGTCTTCACTGAAAAAAGTTCATACTAAACTAGCTAACTTCTTGATATGATTACTAAAAGACAAATCAGTGTCCTATAGATTGGTTTACCTAGATTTTAGCAAAAGGCTTGATAAAATATCTGATGCTTTCTTATGGAAAATATAAAATGAATCAGGCTAGAAGACTATTATTGTAGAGATTCAGAAGTGGTTGAGTGGATGGATTCTAGAGGTAGTTGTTAAGAGTTTTATATCAACTTGGCAGAAAGTCTCCCTTGGAGTACTCTAGATGTCTGTTCTTGGCCATTTTTATGAAATTACTACTAATAAGAGAAATGCAAGTGAAAACATCTCTAAGGTTTTACATCACTCCCAACAAATTGGCAGAGATAAAAGACGGCAATAGTAAATCTAGGGAAGGTTGTTAAATGACAGACACACTAATGCATTATTGGTAGAGCCTATGCTTTCCTCTCCCCATTTTTCATCTAAAATTCTGTTAAGGAATTTGGAATTATGCCAAGAGAGTTATTAAAATGATCATAACATTTGACCCAAAGGTTTCAGCACTATGCATACACTCTAAGAAGGTCAATGACAAAAAGAAAGTCCCATATACACCAAAATTTTTGTAGCAAAACATTTTTTATGGAGGTAAAGAACTGATAATAAATAGGTACCCATTATTTGGGGAATAAGTCAGCTGAAATACTGTAGCACCTAATTGAAGTGCAATGGTACTGTGCTGTAAGAACTACTGAAAATGTCATCATATCCATGATGAACAGAGAGTCATAGAAATGGATGAAAAATGAAGTAGGAAGCACCAGGAAAACAATGTCTATTGCAACATAAGTGGGGAAAACAACAATAAAGCAATCATGAGTAGCCATCAGAAAATTATAATGACCAAATCTGATTCCAAACAAGAGATATGAGTAGATACCTTGTTCTGCTTGTTCCATAGGTGGGAAACTATGGATAAAGAATGTTGCATATGGGATGGAGTAAAGATGGCAGAGTAAAAGCATGGGCTTGCTTGAGTTCTCTCCAAACCCCTCCAAATACCTGTAAAAAATGACACTAAACAAATTCTAGAGTAGCAGAAGCCACAAAATGAAAGAGTGAAACAAATTTCTAGCCCAAGGAAATCTTGAAGGTCAACAGGAAGGGTCTATTGCACTGGGCTGGGAGAGGAGTACAATCCAGTACAAAACATGACAGCACAGACCAGACCTCAGCAGACTGAATCATGGACAGCTGTGGTGGTTTCCAGACTTCCCAACCCACAAATGACAAAGACACCTTAGAAAGTCAATAGAAAAGATTTGTCAGACTTGGGTGAGAGAGGAGCACAGTCTGGTCCCAGCCCTGGGGTGGCAGCGATGGCAGCAGCTACTTTCAGAGCTCTGGGCCCACAGATGGTGGGGGGGATAGAGTGGCAGATCAGAGGGGAACTGCAGGGATCTCTTTGCTGGCACTGAGGCAGTATTCTCTTGCTTTTCCCATGCTTTGATCTAGGTTGCAGTCCTCGGTAGTGGTGCTAGAGTGAGGAGGAGCACTGGCATGACAGAGCTTGTGGTAGTGGTAGAGAGGCAATCTTCCTCATAGTTCCCAGGCACAAAAGAGTGCTTGTGGTCATTCATAGAACAGAGCACAGGTCAGGAGAGGAGTAAACACCTCTTCTTTGATCATACCACCTTGAAAGAGCTAAAAATTTACAGGCCCCTAGAAATATCTCTGAAAACAGTTGCACAAAACCACTGAAGCTTGGGTACAACTTTTACACTCAAAGCAGAGCCCTATCTTAACAAAGAGTTTAAAAGCCAAGTAATTGACTAGGAAAATGAGAAAATAGCATAAAAAACTCAGATTGTAGAATCTTATTTTGGTGATAAAGAAGATCAAAACATACAACCAGAAGAAGACAATGAAGTCAAAGCCTCCAAGAAAAATATGAATTGGTCATGGAAGAGCTCCAAAAGGGTTTTGAAAATCAAGTAAGAGGGGTGGCTGAGTGGCATATTGAATAGAGCGCCAGCCCTTACTTACATTTACTAGCCATGTGACCTTGGGCAAGTCACTTGACCTCAATTGCCCTGCCTCTCCCCTTCCAAAAAAAAAGAAAATCAAGTAAGAGAAGTAGAGAAAAAAATGGGAAGAGAAATGAGAGTGATGCAATAAAATCATGAAAAACAAGTCAACAGTTTGCTAAAGAAGACCCCAAAAAGTACTGAAGAAAATAACACCCTAAAAAACTGACTAACCCAAATGGCAAAAGAGGTCCAAAAAATTAGTGAAGAGAAGAATGCATTAAAAAGTAAAATTGGCCAAATGGAAAAAAAGATCCAAAAGCTCACTGAAGAAAACAATTCCTTAGAAATTAGAATGGAGTGAATGGAAGCTAATGACTCTATGGGAAATAATCAATAAATTATAAAACAAAACCAAAAGAATGAAAAAATAGAAGACAATGTGAAATTTCTCATTGGAAAAACATATGACCTGGAAAATAGATAAAAAATAATAATATAAAAATTATTCAACTTCCTGAAAGCCACAATAAAAAAAAAAGAACGTAGACATCATCTTTCAAGAAATTATCAAGGAAAACTGCCATGATATTCTAAACCTTGAGATAGAAATTGAAAGTATCCACTGATCATCTCATGAAAGAAATCCCAAAAGGAAAACTCCTAAGAATATCATAGCCAAATTTCAGAGTTCCCAAGTCAAGGAGAAAATATTGCAAGTAGCCAGAAAGAAACAATTCAAGTATTATGGAAACACAATCAGGATAACACAAGATTTATCAACTTCTACATTGAAGGATCACAGGCTTGGAATATGTTATTCCAGAGGTCAAAGGAGCTAGGATTAAAACCAAGAATCACATACCCAGCAAAACTGAGTATAATCCTTTGCAGGGGTAGGGAGGGAAATAGACATTAAATAAGATAGAGGACTTTCAAGCATTCTTGATGAAAAGGCCAGAACTGAATAGAAAATTTGATTTTCAAATACAAAACTCAAGAGAAACATGAAAGAGAAATAATAAAGGACTTATTAAAGTTGAACTGTTTATATCCCTACATGGAAAGATTTTATATATACATATATGTATATATATGTGTGTGTGTGCATGTGTGTGTGTGTGTGTGTGTGTATAATATTGAGAGATACAGAGACAGAAAGAGAGAAAGGGAGGGAGAGAGGGAGAGAGAGAGAGGGCACAGGGTGTGCTAAATATGAATGGATGATATCCAAAATATAAAATTAAAGTGTGAGAGAGGAATGTACTGGGAGAAAGAGAAAGGGAGAGGTAGAATGGAGTAAATTATCTCACATAAAAGGGGCAAGAAAAAGCTTTTACACTGGAGGGGAAGGGAGGAGAGGTGAGAGGGGATGAATGAACCTTACTCTCATCAGATTTGTCTTGAGGAGGGAATAATATACATACTCAATTGGGTATGGAAATCTATCTTACCCTACAGGAAAGTAGGGGGAAAGAGGATAAGAGAGGGGGGGATGATAGAAGGGAGGGCAGATTAGGGGAGGGGGTAATCAAAAGTAAACACTTTAGAGGAGGGACAGGATCAAAGGAGAAAATAGAATAAAAGGGAGTGGGGTAGGATGGAGGGAAATTAGTCTTTCACCACATGACTATTACGGAAGTGTTTTCCATGACTACACATGTATAACCCATATCAAATTGCTTGCCTTATCAATGAGTGTGGATGGGGAGGAAGGAAGGGAGAGAATTTGGAATTCAGAGATTTAAAAATGAATGTTAATAATTGTTTTTACATGTAACTGAGAAATAAGATATACAAGCCATGGAATATAGAAATGTATCTTGCCCTACAGAAAAATAGAAGAGGAAGGGGATAAAAGAAGGGGGAGGGGTGATAGAAGGGAAGTAAGAGTAGGGGAAGGGGCAATCAAAATGGACACCATCTTGGGGTGGGGGAGGGGAGAGATAGGGAGAAAATTTGGAACTCAAAATCTCATGGATGTTGAAAATTAAAAATTAATTTAAAAAAAGAATGTTTCATATAAGGAAGGATTGGGTTTTTTTATGTTGCTTGATTTTGTTGAGTTATTTTATTTTTCCTCTTATTCTTCATTATAAGTCCCTTGACTTTTAAATTAATATGGTATTACATCATTCCCAGGCTTGATCTGCTGCTTCCTATTTCCCCAGTAACTTTTCTAGCCTCACTGGTCTAGTCATTTGACAGTATGATTGAGCATCCTTCTAGCATCATCCAGGACCATCCTTCCACCTCTCTCCCTACTCACAAAACCTATTGATTCAATCCATTAGTTCTCAGTCTACACACTAGGCCATTTTAATGGACTTGAAATTCACCAGATGCATGTTTAAGCACACATGTACAAACAAACACACACAGGTACCCACACGAAAAAGACACAGGAATAAGTACCCAGAAAACATAATGAAAGTGTCTAAGTAAGTTCTCCCTTACCCAGACCCTAAAGAGTTGACAGGGATTTTAAAAACATGAGACAGGATCCAGCATCATTCCAAAGACCTAAATCTATTTATTACATTCCATCAGGCTGCTGATTATAATTAATGAGTCACTGCAAGCTCTCTCCCATTTCTTACCACTGCTGAATGCCAGGACAGGCTTATCATTTGGATTAAAGTCAAGAACACCTCCCTTTTTTCAGGAGATATTTTCATATTCTTGCTTGTTTTCAGGCACTATTTGAAAACTCATGATGTGAATGTATACGTGTATCTTTGGCAAGAGGTGTTAATACAGTGTCCCAAAAGGACAAGTGACTAACTTCTTTAATGAAGCTGGACAATTGATTACCCCAGACAGTGTTTTTCCTTCTGTTCTATGTCTTTCTTCTGCCTTCCTCTTCTCTTTTGTTCTTTTGGTTCTCAGATAGTTCATGAACAATACACTTCCCAGCAGCTAGAGAGTAAGAGACATTCAGGGAGGATTAGAATCACAATTTCAATTATTTACACATGTTAAAAAAATATTGTCAGTTCCAAGCATTATTTACTCTGGTGTTTTCTTCTATTATGAAGTGTTAAAATATTTGTACTATTCATCACAAACTGATTCTTTCTAACATGACTCTCCCCACCCCCACCCCACTCTGTCTAAAATCCAATTTACAGCCTGCTAAAGGCCTCATAAGTTTTTTATGGATTATTTCCTGAAATCACATTAATCTGGCTCCTTGCTACTTTATACTAATTTCACTTTGCTACAGTACAAAGTAACTAGATTCAATCTCTTGGGAATTAATCCATAGAGACCTCTTAATGAGGTTGACTAAAGCCAGCCCAAAACATTCTAGTGTGTTAAATTCTCTCTGACACAAAGAGGAAAGAGAAGGCTAGGCTTCCATGCAGCACTGGCTGCCTGGCATGATGGAAAGAGAGAAGGAGGGGAAGACCCTAGGAATAGCCAAATAGAGGGAGAATTAGCAGAGTCAAAAGTTAAATACCAGGAAAAGCTTGCACCTCTTCAGCCACCCCCAACTTCTTTCTTCTGAGAACAGAAACCACAATTAGAGCAGCCAGGTGGTGCAGTGGATAGAGAGAGTGCTGAGCCTACAGTCAGGAACTCTTTCTGAGTTCAAATCTGGCCTCAGACACTAGCTGTGTGACCCTGCATAAGTCATTTAATAAAGTTTGCCTCAGTTGCCTCATCAGTAAAATGAGCTGGAGAAGAAAATAGAGAGCCACAGTATCTTTGTCAAGAAAATCCCAAAAGGGATCACAAAGAGATGGACATGACTGAACAACAACAAAACCACAGCTACTATGTAGGGGTAGTATAAGAAGAGTCAACCATAATGGTGATAGTAAACACCAAAGCTGGAGGTGAAGAAGACTGTTTCTGAAACACCAGACGACATTAATAGCCATACACTGGGCACTTTGTGTATGTCCTTGCCGGGCAGAAGGACTTACTACATGAAGTGCCCTCAGTGGCTTCTAGAGTCAGTGACTTTCTGTGTGGGACAGCGCCTTTGTTGTGAGGGGTGTGGAAAATTGTGGATTTCCCAATAAGAGCTTGGCTTTGATCTACTACCACTAGTCCCCATTGGTGAAAATCTACCTCCTTTCTTGTGTATCAGTGAGCCCTAGTCATGTGACCTTGGAATAATGGAATCAACACTACACAGAAGTACCAGCTTACATACTTCACATCTACCTATGACTCAAGAGAATTTTTATTTTAATGTAGTATTGATAAATATCATCAATTATTTTTACATTTTTTCTGTATGCTTTGTCCAAATATTTTTTATATTTTATTTTTAGTAGTTATATGTAAGAACGAGTTTAACCTTCATTTTTTACAATTTTGAGTTACAAATTCACTCCAACCCTCTCTCCCTTAATACCCTCATTGAGAAGGCAAGTGATTTTGTGAAGGTTGTACATGTGCAGTCATATAAAAAAATTTTCCATATTGGTCCATTTTCACTTTTAATATACAATGGATAAGCAAATAAATAACACATAAGAATTAGTATACAATGAACAATAAGACATCTACTAAGCGGTTGCAAGCTTTCTGTTCTCCTAAAATCTAGAATTTTCTCAGACACAGTATCAATATGAACCCAAGATTTCTAGGAAAGGTAGAGTTTGGGTGGTCAAATAAGTACAATAGCGTGTTTTCTATGTTTGACTAACATTTCTAGTAGGGTTTCTGATCAGGTATCAACACCAATAATCTTGGAAGCACACTAGACCTGAGAATCATGGCATGGGGAATAGATTCAAGATCTGGAGGGACTCAGCATTGAGGGTATAGAACCCAGTCCTAGATATTTTGTCACTGACAAGGATCTCTAATCTCTTCAGACCTAAGTTAACCCTTTGCATAGCAGGATTGTAGACTGAGCAGCAGGCCCTGGAAGAAGGCGGCTATAGTGGTGGTAGCAATGTGACTGATTCTGAAGTATTTCACTCTCTGAATGTGAGTGTATCAACTCTCTTGACACAAGTCTCTTCATAACCTGCTTTCACAAAGAGCAGGGTGGGCAAGAGCTAAGAGTGCTATATCTTAACCATTTTGTTAGGTTCATACAGATAAATGGTACCTAGTAACTTTCACATGGTCCCCATAAGAACCCTTAAAATCCAATTGGCCATTACCAAGGAGTCTACTATTCCCATTTGAAAATAAACATTACACAGATCTAATTTTTTAAAACAATTTTGCAATAACTAGGATCATGGATTAGAGCTACAAAAACAAAAACAAAAACTTAGGTCCTTTAGGTAACTCCCCTTATTTTATAAATAAACTGAAACACAAATGTACAAAGTGAATTGCCCAAAGTCACATTGGTATGGAGTGGCAAAGCTAGGATTCGAATCCAGGGCCACTGATACCAGTGATCTTTCCATTACAAACACACTGGCTCTTTTTTTTTACTGTCCCCCAGAATTGTTGACTTGATCTGTAGGGAAAGGTCAAGGATGAAGATTAAGAAAAAGCCATTAGATTTGCCAATTAAAGGATGCCTGGTAACTTTGAAGAGAGATATTCCAATTGAACAAAGAAAAATGATGAAGGTCTCATGGTGGTAGAGAGGCAATGGAGGCGTCTGGCATAGATGATTTCCTCCAGTAGTTTAGACACAAAGGTGTGGAAAGATATAAGATGAAGTGGCTAGATGGCACAATGGAGTTCTGAGCTTGGAGTCAGGAAGACCTGAGTTCAAATCCAACTACTTAACTAGCTTGTGACTCTGGATGAGTCAACTAATCTCTGCTTCAGTTTCTTCAATTGTAAAATGAAAACCATAATAGCATTTGCCTCCCAGGGTTGTTCTAAGGATCAAATGAGAGAATATTTCTGAAGTGTTTAGCTTCAATTCCTTTCACAGAATGCTCAAAATGTTTGTCCCATTCCATATACAATGACAAAGAACTGGGATGGTTGGATTGTGTGATTTTTCTTTTTTCTTAGGACTGGGTAGATGTAGATGTGCTTGTAGCACATCAAGAAATGATCCAGTAGATAGGAAGGGACTGAAGATTAGCAAGATAATGGAAGTGATACTGTGGGATGTCTGCTAGAGAAGAAAGGAGGGGATGCAATCAAGGCTGCGTATAGAGATTTACCTCTGCAAGGAAAGGGGCCTCCTCTTCCTGCAAAATGGGTTAAAGAAACAGTGGGAGAAAATGTCTCAGTGATACGAGGAGAGGAGAAGAAGCTCTCAGCAAATAGAATCAAGGTTTTTGGTAAAATATAAAGTGAGAGTAGGGGCAGGCTTGAAAAGGCATGAAAAAGTTTGGAATAGACACCATGGTGAATAGGAAAACAAATCTTCTGTGACAGAAAATATTTGAGAACAAAAATCATGTGCCCCCTGAGTCCTTTCTTCTCTAGACTAACCATCATTCAATAGCTCCTCTCTTAGTTTTGAGTTCCATCACCATCCTAGCTGCATTCTTCTAGGTGTATTCCAGCTTGCCAACATTCCTACGGAAATGTGACTTCCAGAACTGAACAGGATGCTCCAAGTATGTTCTGACTGAGGGAGAAGACAGCAGGACTCTAACTTTCCACTCTAGATTTTATACCTCTGTGAAAACAGTCTGAGATCAGATTAGCTTTCTTGGTTACCGTATCATTCTCATTCCATTGATTCCTGTGAAGTTTGCAATCCATTAAAACCCTCAAATCTTTTCCACATTTACCAATGTCCACCCATGTCTCCCACATCCTGTTTTCTTCCAATTTCAGTACTTCAGAGTTAGGCGGGCCCTCGGAGCACGGCTAGTCCAAAGCCTCCTTGAAGCATAAATCCCCTGTATAGCATCCCTGACAAGTGTTCACCCAGTGTCTGCTTGAAGACCTACAGTGAATGGTAATGTACTGCTTCCTGGGGGAAACCATTCTATTTCTAGACAGTTCTAAATGTCAGCAATGTTTAACTTTTATCAAGTCAAAATATGTATCGACAAAACTTCCACCCAATATTCTTAGTTCTGTCATCTGGGTCTAAGCAAAAATAAATCTACTCACTCTTCCATATGGCAGCCTCTCAAATACTTGAAGAAAACATTCATGTCCTCTTATGCCTTCTCTTTACTAGACTAAACCTCAATTAATCAATGAGCATTTATTAAGACCACACTATGTGTCAGGCTCTGTGCTAGGCACTGGGGATATAAATACAAAAGAAAGACTATGCCTGACCTCAAGGAGCTTACCTTCAACTAGATATTCTTAGTTTCTTCATCAATTCTTCAAATGGCATAGTCTCAAGTCCTTATTCCATTGTGGTCACTTTTTTCTGGTGAGTGAAAAGAAAACAATAGTCAAGGATAGCTTTTGAGCTACAATAATTAATTGAGAAGTTCTACTCCAATACATCCACAAATCTTCATTTTAGATTTAATCCAGTGCTCATACTATGAAATTAAAGTTAGCAGACAGGTTCACAGTTGCCTTCAGCTCATCCATCATTATTTTTTTTTGCTAAAGGTCTTCAATAGGTGAGCCTCCATTTATCACTTAAAAAGATAAGTTTGGTACATCACAGAATACTTTTTTCATCTCCCCTTCACTTAGACAGCATCAGCCAGTATGTTTTCAATACCAAGCTAAATTATATATGAAACATTTTCAGGGATTAGGCTTTCCTTCTGGCATTTAAATGGACTGAACCTAAATGGTAGAAATTGCCAGTGGAGAGCAGCCATTTAAGAAGTCCCACATAGCATTAATAACCAGGATTTTTGTATGACACTGCCAAATGGGTTTAGGTAACAAAAAGAGAAATCAATACTTGCTATCCATTTCTGTCACATTGAATGAAGGTAGCTGACTATATCACACCAGAAGGACATATAAGCATGGAAGTCCTCTCCCTGCCTGAATGTTTCTAGAGGCTATAGAGAGACACTGAATATCACATGCAGAGAAGATCTCAAATGGTGAGACTGTCATCATTTAGACCATCTTGCCCTATGAAGCCATGAACATGTAGCACTTGTTCTTTCAGAGCAGGGTCTTCTCAGTATGGAGACTTTCTAATTAAAGCATAAGTGAATCAATATCATAATATACAGTATCATATACTTTCTGTCTTCCCAAGTCAGTAATTTCCTATGGCCAAGGAGACAAAGTTTCTTGTTAATGGTAGTATCCTGGTCACCCCAAACAATGTAAGTAGATAGTACATGGTCTAGGATTTTCTATATTTATTTTCAAAGTTTAAGAAGTAAGGACTGAGGAAGTTTAAGCTTGTCAACATAAAGAAAACAAGTCTTGAATGAGAAGTGAGAAAATAGGAGAAGACCATAACTCCTTTTAAAAATTCATGGATTGAAGTTAGATTTGATAAACAACCAAAGGAGTTGATCCCAAGAGCTACCATCTAGAAGAACATAAGAGCAAATAGAAAGATATGACTTCCAGAAAATACATAAGGCAAGAAAAATTTTGTGGTGGCCTGGATAGAATGTCTGATGTTCGTCTTACTACAGTGACCAATAAACTACTATCTATGCTCATAGTGTAGGATGGTTCACTTCTTAGAAGAAAGAGAAGCAATATTATCATAACATATTCTATAGACCAAGGAGGAAATACATGAGTGTGGGGAACACATAATGAGACACTAGAAACTCTCTTAATTATCTCTTGAACTTGCATGGGTTTTAGTCCTCACCAAAGTCCTCATCAAAAATGCTGAGGACTACCTGGTCTATATACGTATATACATTTGCAAATTACTTAAATATGTATGTTAATATATATATGTATACACATATACATATATATATATATATATACCCTATAAGCATTTCATACTCAACATATCCAAAATGAAACATATCTTTTTCCCAAACCCACCCTGTCTTAACTTCCTTATTTCTGTTGGAGGGACCACCCATACTTCTAGTCACTCAGTGACTGAGTCTTCCTTGACTCTTCACTCTCCTATCCAATTAATTGTCAAATTTTGACATTTATACTTCTACAATATCACTCAGATCTGTCCAATTGTATCTCTCAACCTAAATTGGCACCACCTTAATTCAGAGTCTCTTTGCCTATACTGTTATAATAATTGGCCTCTCTTCAAGTCTTTCCCCTTTCCAATCTGTCTTCCATGTAGCAACCAAAGTGATTTTCCTAAACAATAGGTCCAACCTTATCATTCTCTATTTGATAGATTCCAGTTGATTCATATAACCTCTAGAATCATATATAATCTTCTGTCTGGTGCATTTGAAATTCTTCATAACATGGCTTCAAAATATGGTTAAGTCAAACTGGTTACTTCTTACTTAAAACTTACATATTCCTTGTAAATGGCATTTGATCTTCTTCCTTCTTCCTTGGCTATCACCTGTGCCTAGAATACAGCATCCTTACCTCTTCCCTTTAGAATTCCAATTTTCCCAGGACAGAGCCAAGATGGTGGAGTAAAAGCAGGAACTTGCTTCAACTCCTACTCCAACCACCTCCAATACTGGTTAAAAAAAAATTCCAAACAAATTTTAGAGCTACAGAACCAACAAAGGGACACAGAGAAACAAATCGCCCACTGACAGCAGCCCAGCAGGCTGACAGGAAGTCACACCAGACTAGGAGCCCAGTGTAGTCCCACATGAGCTCCACAGGCCCAGACCCAGAGTGGCCCCGACCAGTGGCATAGACCCACCAGAGCAGATTGCAGAAGAGCGAATCATCAGCAACTGTGGCAGTTTCCAGACTTCTCAACTCATAAACACCAAGGAAAAAGTAAAAGGTCAGTGGGGAACTCTATTGAAACTGGGTGACAGAGGATCATGGCCCCACCTCTGCCCCCAGGGAGAGAGGTGGTGGTGATACAGCAGCTGCTGATGCATGGCTGTCTCCAGAGCTCCTGGACTGCAGATCATAGGGGGACCAAGAGACTATTCAGAGGGTAATCATTCTTGCCTTGACCTGTTTGGATCTGGGTCACAGTCTTGGGCCGTGGTCCTGGGGTGAGGAACGCCAGTGCACCAAAGCTTGTGGGGGCTGTAGAGAGGGTGCCCTCCTCATAGCTCTGGCAACTGTGAAAACCCCAGAGATTTGGGACACAGCTCTCTCCACTCTGGAAGCAGAGTTCTACCACGGCAAAGAACTCAAAAGTCAAATAATTGGCTGGCAAGATGAGAAAGCACAATTAGAATTCCAGTTTTCCTATAAGACTCAGGTTGGGCATGATTTCTATATGAAGCCTTTCCTTTTCCCCTCAAATACTACTGCTCCGCCCAAAAAAAAAGAAATTATCTTGTATCAACTTTGTTTATAAACCTTTTTATGTACATATTTATGCCCAACTGGATTATATTTACCTGAAAAATAGAATTGTTTCATTTTTGTCTTTGCACCCCTAATAAATTGCACAATGCTTGGTACATAATAGGTATTTAATAAATGTTTTTCATTGATTCACAGAAAAGTGTGGTGTAGTACTGATTCTGTGACTTATGCACCTTCTGGAGCTCTCTCTTACAAAAAGAGAAAAGCTAAAAGTTTGTTGGTTTACCTTAATAATGTCTTTATCTTCCAAAAGATGGAGAAAATGATGAGAAGAACTACTCTTCCAGCCCACTTTTTTTTTTTTTTTTTTTTTTTTTTTGCTTTTTGGAGGGCAATTGGGGTTAAGTGACTTGCCCAAGGTTACACGGCTAGTTTTTGTGTTAAGTGTCTGAGGTCAGATTTGAACTCAGGTGCTCCTGATTCCAGGGCTGGTGCTCTATTCACTGCGCCACCTAGCTGCCCTTTCCAGCCCAATTTTTAACTGACAAGGAGGAACTGTTTGGTAAAGTAAAAGAGAAAAAGGCACCTTGAAGAGAAATGACCACTCCAACTTAAAAATTTGCATCTAGAGAAGGAAAGGAAAGTTGATGCAGTCTGACCTGCTTTGTATATTTGGGGAGAGGAGATTTTTAAAAATCCAAAGAAGATTACCTAGGATATCATAAACTCAAATTCTTTGAGGTGATTAAGCCCAGGAAAGAGGGGAAACTCTGGAGAATGAAATCCTGGACCCACAATTTGGAAAAAGCATAATGAGGTGGTAAAGTGAAAACCACCTAAAAAGACAAATATGGATTACAAGGAGCTCATTGGCCAACTTGGTGTAATGAAGATATGTAGGAAAGATGTATGCACGGTCAAGAAATGGATGACGAATGTAAAATCATTTCATGATTTAAGAACAACATCAAAAACTAAAACTCAGCATAAGCTGAATCTGGCTAATGTTAAAAAATGACAACAGGGCCTCTTTGGCTACACTGGGGGAAAGAAGACGATCAAAAATAAGAAAAGGAGGAACTACTTAGTTCTCTTATTCCTTCTGTTTTCTCTTATGAGAAGACTAAATGATCTCAGTACTGGAAAGCACAGAAAAAAAATAGCTCACAGAGAGTTGAAACCAAAGATATGTGTCAAGATAGTAAGAGAACATCTAGAACTTTAATAAGGTTGCATCATCCAGATCAGGTAAACAAGCTACATCTTCACGTGCTGAAGAACCTGGCAAATGTGACTTCTAAGCCACTCTTGTCAGATCCTTGAAAGACAGAAGAACAGGAGAGGTGGCAGAGGTAGAAGACAAATGTTTGCCCAAATTTCAAAATAGGAAGAGAATGGGCTCTGTTTACCATAGGGTAGTGAACTTGACTTAAATTTCTGGGAGAATTCTATGACATTGTATATAGTTTTCCTGTGTTCTTGAAGAGGACTAAAATAACATCATTATGTTAAGAGTCAAGTTACAGTGTGTCTGACTGTGGCCATTCAGACCACTGAATGCTCTACCACAGGTCAGGCACAAATACTCCATATGAACATTTGGGGTATATTCACTAACTTTGTGCATCTTGCATTTCTTTTGAGCTACTTCAATTCTGCCTTGTTCAAAGAGCACAGCACCTTCTCTGATGAAGACACACCATGCTGGGAGGTCCTGTGCCAGTGTCTTTCATGTCACACAATCATTTACAAAGTTTTTAAGAGAGACCTTGAAAATGTCCTTGTATCACTTTTCCATGTAAGCACTCAACTTAAGTGAGTGCTCCATAAAATAGTCTTTTAGGCAAGGGTATGTTTGGCATGCAAACAATGTGGCCAGTCCATCAGAGTTACACTCTATGCAGTAGAGTTTGAATGCTTAGCAGTTTAGTTCAAGAAAGGACCTCAGTGTCTGGTATCTTACTCTGCCAGGTGATCTTCAGAATCTTTCTAAGACAATTCAAATTGAAGAGATTCAATTCCTGGCATGATGCTGGTAGACTGTCCTGGCATACAACAATAAGGCCAGCACAGTGGTTCTGTAGACCTTCAGTGTGGTAGTCAGTCCAATACCTCTTCTTTCCCATACTTTGCTTTGGAGCTGGCCAAACACTGAACTAGCTGTGGCAATGCATGTGTCAACCTCATTATCAATGTGTACATTCCTGGAAAGTACACTAACAAGCGAAGTGAACTAACCTCAAAACTTCTCCATTTGATGTAACCTTTGGTTCCATATGTGTATAGTGTGGCGGTGGCTGATGGAGCACCTGTGTTTTCTTGGTGTTGATTATTAGGCCAAAATTAGCACAATTAGCAGAGAATTGATCCATACTTCGTTGTATCTCAGCTCCAGAGGTTGTACTGAGTGCACAATCATCTGCAAATAGAAAATCATGCACCAATACTCCCTTTAGTCTTGGCTTGTAGCCTTTTAAAGTTGAAGAATTTGCCATCAGTGCAGTAGCTGACCTTGATGCCCTGTTAGTCCTTATTGAAGGCTTTTGACAACATGGCTGAAAATGCACATTTGAACTCCTGAAGGATAACCTCCTCTTGCCATACAACCCAGAAAACTTCAGTCAGCTTTTATATGAGCAGTGGACCCCACACACACATACCTTGTAAATCTCAGTTGGAATAAAATAAGCACCAGGTACTTTGCCATAAGATAAAAGCCTAATAGCATTCAAAACCTCTTCTTCAGTTGGAAATTTGTCTAGAGAGGGGTTGACTTCAACCTGAGATCAATGGCTTCAGCATTTATTGATGATGGTTTGTTTAGAACACTATGAAAGTGTTCAGCCCATCTCTCCAGGATCATATCCTTATTAATCAATGTGCCTCCATCAGCACTAAGTACTTGAGGTATCTTTGGCTCATAAAGAGCCTTCAGGGCATCACAAAAGTGCTTTGAATTGTTACTATCAGCATAAAACTGAATTTTATCTGCCTTCTCACTAAGCTAAGAATCCTGCATCTCTCTAAGCTTCACTTGTGCTTTACTTCTGATGCAATTAAATGCTACCTTATTAGAGATGGATGACCAATCCTGCTGGTAAACCCTGTGGAGTTCTCATTTTTCATTTGGCAGCTTCTGCATTTCCCCATCATTTTCATCAAAATGGTCTTGATATTTGTGAGTGTTCTGACCCAGATGAGCAAATGCAGTCCTGTACACCTAATCTCTGAAAGCTGCCCACTCCTTTTCTGCTTCACTATTGTCAACCCTGTCTTGGCTCAACTTTTCCTCCAAGCTAGCAACAAACTGTTCCCACTCAGAGAAGTACTCTAATCTGTTGACATTAGATCTTCTGATAGTCATTTTGCCTTGGGGCCACCTCTTTGATTGAATGTGAATATTTATCTTGGAGAGGATAAGTCTATGATCAGTACAGCACTCTGCCACCATACATTGCCATCATCACTCTCATATCCTATTTGTCTCTTTTCTTTACAATCACACAGTCTATTATATGCCAATATTTTCTAAAAGGATGCTAAGTTTTATTGCATTTAGGCAAATGGAAAACAGTGTTAGTGATGAAAAGGTCATGAGATGCACAAGTCTTCTGTAGTGAATGATCATTACTGTTGCTGTTTCCAACTCCCTTCCTCTCCATGCCATGTCTGCTAGTCTAAGCCTACTCTAGCATTAAGTCATCCGGAATTATAAGCTTGTCTTCTTTTGGCATGTTGATGATAAACATCTCCAGGTCTTCATAAAATTTTTCTTTGATCTCATCTGGGTTTATCATGGTGAGAGAGGCACTGATGATAGTGATGTGGTATTTTCCTGTAAGTGGCAATCACATTGCCACAAGCCCATTGTTCACTCCTTTTGGTAGGCATACAAGCTTGTTGACTAGATTAATTTTGTTTACAACACATACTCCAGCCTCATGGAATTCCCGTTCACTGAGGCTGCTCCAGAAAGACATGTATCTTGCTCCAACTTCAGTAAACTGGCCTTCATCTGTCAGACTTTCTGTTCACTTAGGGAGACTATTTGGATATGATAGTTGTTAAATTATCTCACAACAAGAGCTGCTCCTCTTTCAGGTCTGCTGGATTTTGTGTTGTCTATAAATGTGTGCATATTCCATGTAGTGAGGTATAAAGCCAAGCACAAGCAGCTTTCCAGAAGAATGCTACTATGAACAGCTTTTAAAGTTCTGATTATACAGTATAGTGAATGCCCTATTTATTCCATAACAAAGCAGAGCAAAACATTCACAGTAAATCAAAGTACAGCATTCATAATATTACAGTTTATCACAAAAAATCAAAATATAGCATTCACAACAACTTATCACAGAAAATGATCACATAGTGAGCACTACAGTGGTCACAAAGTTTTGAACAAAGAACAATCATTTAGTAACTCAAGCATTCACAAAATCCTTAATTCAATCACAAAGTACAATAGTCAAAGGTTTCCACTCATGGGGTATACTAGGTTACAAATCAATTACTTATTCAGTCATCAATCACTAAGTACAATCATTTAGTCAATCAATCATTCAATGGATTCAGTCATTCACTATTCAATCATCAGAAAACACACAGACCTTCCACCCCAGGTGACTAGAAAATTTATAATTTCTCAGTCAGTACACAGTATCCAAGTAAAGTCTTCTTTCAGCTTGACTCAGGGTGGTCTGTCGGATTCCCTGGATCCTTTTCCACAGTCTCAGATCCTACCTGGATTCACCAAACTGTCACCTGGAATCAAAGGCAGATAGCTCCCAGTTCCTTGGTCCTTGTCCAGCTCTCTGTGCAGTTCCTGCTCCACATTGGAGCTCAAGTGTCCAGTCCATCTCAAATCCTTCACAGTCTCTATTCCTGGAAAGACAAGGCTTAACAAAGCCACAAACAAGTTCATGCAAAGTACCAGCACCACAGTCTTGCTTCCTCAGTCTTAGGCAGCTCCAGCTGACCCTTGGAGATCCTCAACAGCCTCAGCAGCTCTGACTGGCTCTCAGAAACCCTCAGCAGCTCCAGCTGGCCCTCGGACTCATCAAAAGTTTCAGCTGGTTCCCAGACAAAATCACTTCATCTAGGTTCTCCAAATAAATATCATTCTCTCCAGCCTGAGGAGCCTTTCCTCTTCAGCCTCCCTGGCAGCAGCAGTTTCTGCCTCCACAAAGCTTGCTCCAAGAAAATCTGTCTCTCCTTCTCTGGGGCTTTTTCTTATATACAATATTGCCCCACCCTGTTCCATCAGCAACAGGAGACAGGAGTTCATACCTTCTGTTTGTTTAACAGAGGCTTGATTAATTACTAAGTGCTAGGTACCTGTTACCTTTGCCAATACAAAGGGATCTTCAAATTCAAATTACATTATGTTACATAAGGGTGAGTGGAATCATCTTTGGAGCAGTTTTTGCATGTATTTTTATATTTTGACTCTAGGGTGGGATACAAACCTGCTTCAGTAGTAATCAGGCCAGGGTTTGGTAAGAAGACAATTTTTAGGGCACCTTTTCTAGTCCCTTCCTCACACCAGGAGGTGAGCAGTGTGATCCTGAAAGTCTGCTCTGA
Organism: Gymnobelideus leadbeateri; assembly: GCA_011680675.1. NCBI lineage: Eukaryota > Metazoa > Chordata > Mammalia > Diprotodontia > Petauridae > Gymnobelideus > Gymnobelideus leadbeateri. The sequence continues at coordinate 481,974 of WOXC01012209.1, forward strand.
CACCCAGAGGGCTGCTGAATCCAACTGCTGTTTCCAGTGAGAAGACAACCCTGTGGCCTGGGTAACCACACAGGTGGTGGGTAGAGGCTTGTGGCTACTGCTCCCACTTCATCACTTGCCTGTCACCACACTACTTTGAGATTGGTAAAAATGGTAAAATGTTATGGGTGATGTCTTTTGATTTATGTATAAATCAGATTTAAGTGAAGCAGAGTTGCATGAAGTCATGAGCCTCACTTTCTCTTCCAGAGTCATCATAGTCTAGTGGCAGGAGAATCAAGATGACTGATGACAGTTCACGATGCAGTGGATGACCTCGGTGTCCTCAGAATCTGACCAAGCTCTAAGAGCTCCACAGAGCCTGCTTCAGGTGCCTTCATGGCCATTGGTACAAATTGTTCTCATCGGCCCATTCCATCAGGAGAAGTCTTCACATGTTTGGGGTAGATACCCCCCAAATTCACCAATAGATTTGAGACCCCTCAATAATCCTAAACCTGGTTTACCCCATCTGTCAAAACAGCTTACCAGGGTGACTGCTGTGCATGCTGCAGCTTCTTGGAGTTACAAGTAAGAGTTGGGTGGATGAGATAGATACCAAAGGTTGAAAGCTGGCCAGAAAGGGCTTGGCAGCCCTCACACCAGAGGTACTAGCCCTCCCTGACCACACCCTACACCCCTAAGACATATTACTAAAAAGATGGCTAGTAAACAGCTAGAAAAAGAAATCAAGAAAAAATTAGCCTGGTTTCATCAAGAAACAGTCATGCTAAACCAACTTTATTCCTTTTTATTTTTTTGATAGATTTACATATTTGCAGATTAGAGGAATGCCGGGCTATTGAAATCAGTAAACCTAGGTTTTCGCAAGGCTTTTGACAAAATTTCTCATTCTATTCTCATGAACAAATAGGAAAACATTGACTAAATAACAGTACAGTAGAGGAGTCAGAATTGGTTGAATAATCCCTGAAAGAATAATCATTAATGACTAGGTATAGCCATGTCAATTTAAAAGGAGTATCCCAGGACCCATACTTTCTGATTTATATAAAATGTTTAATAAATGTTTGCTGGCTACACTGCTTTACATTTTTATCAGTTATTTGGATGATCAATCTCTCTCTGTCTCTCTCTCTCTTTATCTCTCTCTCTCTCTCTCTCTCTCTCTCTCTCTGTCTGTCTGTCTGTCTGTCTCTATCTGTCTCTCTCTCTCTCTCTCCCTCCTCCCCCCCGGCCTTTCCAATTTCCCCACATTCATTCAAACAAGTAGGGATATCCAATACTCAGCTACTGTTTTATCTCTTTCTTAAAATGTCCAATATGAGGACCTGAGCTAAGCTTCTATTGTACTCCTTCCTACTTAGTCCAATATATAATATCCTCAATCTTTTGCAGTATTCAAGATCAAAGTTTCTCTTGTCTCCTAAGGGCAATTCTGCCATCTTATCCAAAGAAGTAAGAACCAGAATATTCTTCAGATGAACCTTACTGGGCTCTAATAGAAATGCTACACTACAGAGGAAGATAATGGAAGATTAAAAGCAATATTTGCTTCATAAATGGTAATAAGAATAACATTATTTTTAGACCATCTATGTGACAAGGGTTATTAATCTGGAGTACCATGGATAAATTGTAGGGAATCTTTGAGTTTGGATGGGGGAAAAAACATTCATCCTTTATTTTCACTAACCTTTGGTTTCTTTAAGAATCTTGTATATTTTATTTTATGCATTTAAAAATATTATTCTAAGAAGAGGTCCATAGGCTTCATAAGTAAGTAAGTTAAGTATCTGTAAGTTAAAAACTTCTGATCTATAAACATTATCTTAACCATAGGTATTCTAAATATGAAATCTTCATCCTATGGCCAGCAAACTAATATGCTGTTGGAATAATTGGATCACAGTATTATAAATATTATCTAAATATTTGAAAGTAAAAAAGCACAGAAGCTGACACAAAAGGGAAAGATGTTTTATAGATTCTCTTTGGAAAGGAAAACAAAGTGGTTGGTTTCATCATGCCCCCAAAGGCAACAACAAGCACAACAAACATCATTTTATTGAACATTTGATCATTTCATCATATAATACTTATAATGAGCATGAACAAAAAGCCCATAATGAAGATAATTGCTTTTAACATATCAACATTTATTACAGAGGATGAAAAGGTAGAAAGTTGCTACAAAAGATGTTAAGATTTGGGGCGGCTAGGTGGTGCAGTGAATAGAGCACTGGCCCTGGAGTCAGGAGGACCTGAGTTCAAATAAGGCCTCAGAAACTTAACACTTACTAGCCCTGTGACGTGGGGCAAGTCACTTTACCCCAATTGCCCTGCTTTCTCCCCTCCAAAAAGCAAAAAAAAAAAATTAAGATTCAAAAAATTAACACATACTTTGATACCCAGTGACAGTGAAGATAGATATAGAGGAAAATGGAAGGGAAAAAAAGTATGTTGGAACATTGGTGCAAGTGTGGTAAACAAAAGAAGCCAAGAAATTTAAACAACTAAGAAGCCTTACTCCTCCATATTATGAATACTTTTTTTCAGGAGAGAATCAGAAAGCACATTAAACATGGTGAACAGTGAGCAACACCATGCATTGCAGAAACTACCTAAGCTAGTAAACCCATGGTCTCTTGCCAAGTAGAAAGATGTGATAGTCAAGGATTTAGAATCCATGTATAGAAACATGATAGATAATATGGCAGAATATTACAATATGGTTAACTTCACAGAATGTTGTTTTTTTTAATGGGGGGCAGGCAGTAGAAATACAACAATTCTGTGGGAAAGTTTACATGAATGCCAACCAAGATTCTACATACTAAGGCCATTACTATATGAAATAAGTAGACAACAAGTATATATCTGTAAGTTAAAAACCTCTGAGCTTGAAATGGAAATGCAGATTTGAAGATCTTCCCTGCCCCTAGGCCCTTTGATTGGCTTAAGAGACTGATTGACTTAAGTGACTCTGAGAACCTTCCTTGATTTGAAAGTATACTCTGCCCCCTAATAGGCTGAATGTGGTCACATGGAGCCTGTGGTAGGAGGCTTAGTTTTCAAGAATGACCACAGCTTGATGCTGTGTGATTGGGCAGTGGGTCAAGAGGGTGGTTACATTCTCTGAGCCAGGAGAAGACTATATAATCCCTGATTTGAGGATTTGCTTTGGGGCTCACTTTGAGAAGTGTTGTGTGATTTGACCAGATGAGACTCTGGGAAGCCGTTGTTGAGAGCTCCCCCGGCTTTGAAAACCCAGATGTTGATGCTTCCCTCTCTGGAAACTGTGATTTGGTATTGATAATGGTTGGACAGTTTGGAAGCCTGTCTGTTTGATCTGTATGTATACTCTGAAGTTCAGGATGCTGACCTTTTCCCCCTGAACTAGGTAATATATGTTTGCTTGATTAAAGTAAGCTTGTTAACCCATTTTGACTTGCTTTCCTTTTGAAAAGCAGATCTAAGAACCTATGTTGGCAGTCACCCTGGGGATATTGGGGTGCTTGCTGCTACAGAGCTATAAACATTATCTTAACCATTATAACAAATTTATAAATATTTTATCACATTTTATACTTATTTTATCATCAGTAAAAGAGGAACCATCAAATTTATATTCAAACACCTTAGTTTCCAGTATTCTATATAAAAAGAAATGGTACTTAAGAAGATGAAATTGGGAAGAACTAGCCAGACCACATAAGTACATAATATATCACGGGAATTCAGGCTAGAGGTGGAACAATCTTAAAGCATTGAGAGATAGATCACTGAATAGATATGGTTGAGTCACCAATTCTTTGATCTTATCATATCATTGCATCACAGATTTAGAAAGAGGTCATGAGATATAAATTTCTCATTTTATAACTGAAGAAATGGAAGTTTAGAGATATTGTAACTTTCTAAGATCACACGGGTAAAAGTAGAATATGAACACAGGTTGTCTTAGTCAATAATTAACAGTTTTTTCCACTGCTCTACACTTCTTTAGTAGTTATATCTCTGATGAGCTCTGAAGGGAGACAATGAGTTAGAACCAGTAATGAATAGGAGGAAGAAAGTGAGCTGGACTGTATTGGAAAATTGGGTACTACTTTTAAGAATTTCAAGAAACTCCAGGTCCAAAAACCCACAGTTTTGGAGTTTTAGAAAAATACAAATGTTCTTTTATGAGGCTATAAATTGTAGAGCAGCACAGTCTCGATTCAATCTCTGATCCTCCAAAGAATCAGAATTGTGGGTAACACTAAAGGCAATAGAGAGATAAGAGGAATAGGCAGACCATTGTCAATTTGCATTGATGAGTATGAAAGAAATAATGTGGGCATATTACTGAACAAATATATCAGCGTTTAATGACTATTTCTTTAGTCCCTACTCTAAACCAGGCATTTGCTAAGGACCAGCAATACAGTTATAAAGAAGGAAATGATGCCTGTTTTCAAGGAGCTTATATTCTAATAGGAGGAAGAAAAAAGTATATATGTAAATATAGAACACAAATATAGAGTAAAATACAAATATATACAAAAATAGCTTGGGAGGGAGAAGACTCACAGTTGGAAGTCTGAAAAGGCTTCATTTAGAATATGAAGGTGGAGTTTCATCTAAGAGAATAAGAGGATTCTATCAGGCAAAGATAAAAAGGAAATGCATTCTAGGCATGGCTGATGGCCAAAGAAACAAAATGGAAATGGGAGTTGTGATGTCATGTGTGAGGAATAGAAAGTCAGCTGGACTGGATCCTAGAGTATAGAAGGGGAGCAACTCTAATCATGCTGGAAAGTGTAATGGGAATGGGAATTTAAAGATCTTCCCTGCCCATTAATAGACCTAGGGGGGAGTTTTAAGACCTCCCCTACTTTGAAAGTAAACTCTTCCCCCTAATAGGCTGAATGTAATCACATGGGACCTGTGATGGGAGGAGTTTGCTGAAGGGAAGCAGAGCACTCAGGAAGCTGAGAGCCACAGCTAGGAAGATGGTGGGAGAGAGAGGAGTTCAGGCAAGGAGATAGAGAGGTTTGTGAGTAAATGTTGATCTAATATTGGCTTGTGGGGATGCTAAAGGATGTTGCTGTAGCTCTCAGTGTTATTATGTCTTGTTAATTTCTTTACTACTATGATGGAATTGGCTTACTGGTTTTGGAATTCAGTTTTCTAGTGTCTAAATAAATGCTTCGATTCTGTCCTGTATAAGGAGAGTTTGTTATATTTTGTGATCAAATGTCATGCGATATTTATAGTCATGGTCTTTATTGTGATCGTGGGCACTGTAAATATTGCACTGGCGATACAGAAAGATAGTTTGGGACCATTTTGTGACAGACTCTGAAAGCTGAACAAAGGAGTTTATATTTTATTCAAGGGCAATAGAAAGCCACTGGAATTGGTTGATTAAGGGAATCTCATAGTTGGATCTGCACTTGAGGAAAATTACTTTGGCATTAGTGTGTAAGATATACTAGACTGGTGAGAGACTTGAGGCAGGGAGACCAATTAGGAGGCTGTTGCAATAATCTAGATGAGAAGTGATCAGAGTCTTAACTAAGATGGTAGCTCTATGAATGGAGAGGAGTTAGATGTGAGAGATATGGATATGCAGGGAAAGGAGGGTGGGCCAGGTGTCAAGACTGATGAATAAAATATACCATCATGTAATCATAAATCTTTTATTCATCAAGTCTAAGTGCTACATTGGTACTAACAAAATATAAAAAGACTAAAGGAAATCCTTTAGCACATTGGGTAGGGAATACTCTGTGGAGAATCTATGAAAGCACATGATCAAGAGTTATACATGATGGGAAGACATGGACAGGTTACTCTATATACCAATAGAGGGCATACATTTCTATGTGTATGTGTGTATACATATCTAGCTTTTGTATTTTTATACGTATATAGCTTCTATGATATTATAGATCCATTGAATCATATTGAATCATTAGGTGAAAGTAAATTTATCAAATGTGGAGAGAAAACAAAACTGGGTAAGATGATCAACTTATTAGATAGCAGAGATACGCAAGAACATTGAATTGAGTCTAATCAAAATAAAGTTAATTGGGAGAAATTTTAAATGTTGTTGTGTCATTTTTCAGTTTTGTCTGTTTGTGACCCCATTTGGGTTTGGGTTTTTTTTTTTTGACAGAAATACTGGAGTGGTTTCCCATTTTCATCTCCAGCTCACTTTACAGATGAGGAAACTGAAGCAAACAGGATTAAGTGACTTGCTCAGGGTCACACAACTAGTAAGTAAGTATCTGAGGTCAGATTTGGACTCACAAAGATAAATCTTCCTGACTCAAAGCCCAGTGCTCTATCCATTATACTACTTGGCTGTACAAAGAAAGTGTTGTTGTTCTGTCATTATTCAGTCATGTTCAACTTCTCATGACCCTATTTGGGGTTTTCTTGGCAGAGTAGTTTGCCATTTCATTCTCCAGCTCATTTTACAGATGAAGAAACAGACAAAAAGGATTAAGTGACTTGCCCAGGGTCACACAGCTAATTAATATCTAATTCGAACTAAGGAAGATGAGTTTTCCTGACTACAGACCTGGCACTCAATTCCCCATGCCACCTAGCTGCCCAAAATGCTATACCTGGGTTGAAAAAAATAAAAAAAAATTATCATTAGTAATGATAATAGCTAGAATTTATGTAGGCTTTAAGGTTTCTAAAGCACTTCACATGTTATCTCATTTGACCCTCCCTACAGCCCTTAGATAGACAATACTATTATTATGCCCGTTTTCTATAGATAAGCAAACTGAGACTGAGAGATTAAGTGATTTGCCCAGTGTCAAACCACTAATTAGGTGAGATTCAAACACAGGTCTAAGTGATTCCAAATCTAGTACTTTAGCCATTGTATCACCTCGCAGCAATAACCTGCATTTGGATAGGACTTTAAAGTTCCTGCTTTACATAAATAATCTCATCTGATCCTCACAACAACCTTATGGGGGTAGTTCCTATTCTTATCCCCCTGTATTTCACAGGTACAAAATGGGGGAGGTATGAATGAATGAATGCATAAATGATTGAATGAAAAGGCTTTTATGAAACATTGACTTGGTGTAAAGCTCTATGCTAATTAGGCACTGGGAAGACAAAGAGAAAGGCAGAACATTCCAGAACATTCCAGGGCTTCACATGTTAATGGTGGAGACAACACAAATAAGAGTTTTCACTTGCATGTCAAATGGAAAGTCCCCATGGTCCTTAGGATACAGCAGCAAAGCAAGTGGTAAGACATCTCTTTTAATATTCAGTTTACACTAGCAAATCATTCATTTCTGATGCTGAACCATTTGACAATGCCAAGGATTTTGATAGTGAGAATTTTCTTTTCTAGATTTTCCATAGTTGTGACTGCTGGGGAAGCAGAGACTGTAGCACCACCAGAAGCAACTACTAGGTTCCATCTTCTCTGGGGTTGACTCCCTAGATGATGTAGAGGCTAAGGTGGGTAGGGCAGGTCAGAGAGTAGACAGTACTGGGAGGGGGGCTGCAGTCAGTAAATGACCAGTGTTGGATACTGCTATTCCCAGGGCTTTGGGGATGGTCTCCATTGAAAAGAAATGGTAGGAGTGATTTGACTTACCTGGCAAATGCTATCTTTTGTCTCCCTCAATTTGCATTACTGCTTCAGCTAAGCTGACTCACCTGCCCTGTGAGTGAATATTTGGCCATTATTTGCGGTAGTTGGCCCCTTCCTCATCCAATTGCTCTCCTGGATGGTATCCATGAGGATTCAGGCTAAAAAACAGTTCATATACAAAAGACCTGTGTGTTTTAGTAAACTATCAGCTCAATGAGAGTCAACAATGCAATATGGCAGCATAAAAAAAAAATAATTCTATTTTATTTGTTTTGAAAGGCATAATATATAGAATCACAAAGGTGATAAGGAAATCCTCCTACACAGAACATGTCTAGAAAACTGTGATTTATTCTGGGTCCCACATTTTTGTAAAGATTTCAACACAGAGAGAATATTGAGGATGACCAGTAAAAATTTTGACATCAACCTATTCTTTCCTTTGAACTTTTCTCCCCACTTTCTCTTTCATGTTCCACTCACCTCCAACCTGTCATCCCACCTTCTATCAGCCTAAACAGATAAATAAATAAAAATGTCTTTACATATACCATGTCCAACTTCACTCTCATTTATAGATGCTAAGGAAAACATGACAATAACTAAATCACCACATAACTTCTAACCCAGATACAGAGAATTTGAGAAATGCATGATTAACACTTCCCTACCTATTTCCCATAAGTTCCCATAAGTGGGTTGGGTATTGTTTATGTTTCATGTTCCTATCATAAGACTTATGTTTGCTTTTTGGCATTCATTTTGGATTTCCAAAGCCAGCTTATCCTATGGCCTTTGCCTGAAGAATTCATTTCCAAAGAACCCATAACTGTGCCAGTGGTGCTAAGGGAAACCATTACCCTCTTTATAAATCAAGAAGGATCAAAAAGTACAGCAAGATGTTCAGACAGCATGGGACTTTTCAGCCAGGAAAAGTGCTGGGGGGGACACAGGGCAATTCATGGTGGAAGAACAAGCCTAACTGCTATTTTGTGATTGAGTCACATACCAATGGCCTAGTTCTGAGCCTTTGAAAACACCAGATACATAAAACATTATAGATCAGTGCAACACACATCCACAAAAGGCTTAAGATTAGTGAGTTTTCAGCAGCAGTGCTTTATGAAAGTCAAGTTTTTGTTCACCACCTGTGTGACATTCATTGTATGAGGCAAGTAAAATATAAATTTATCTCTGAAGTGGATCTGTCAACTGCAGAGACCCTTCTCTTCCACTAGGAAAACTGATGAGACCACCCCTTGAGTCCCAATCTCCTTCACCCTTGTTTCCAGAACCCTGAAGTCACTCTTAATAATCTTTGAGAGAGATCAGTCAATATCATTCATGCCCACATGGACGAGAGCCATAGTATGATAGTCATTGGGCTAAATGTATCTCCACCAAATCTCAGCATCTGGCCTACAGATGGTCCCTGAAGTTCTCCTTAGAAGAACACAGCTAAGCATTCTGTCTCTTTTCTTCCTAGGGCTGGCCATCATCAATCCATTAGCATTCAATATCTCCAGTTCCTTCTCTCTGGTTCATCATGGAGTTTATCATCTCTCTGCTTCATCATCACCAAGCTCTCTCCTCTCTATCTGTTTCTCTGTCTCTCTCTGTATCTCTGTCTCTCTCTGTGTGTCTCTTCTGTGTGTGTCTCTCTCTTTCTCTGTCTTCTCTCTGTCTCTCTCTCTCTTTCACAACACATACACACACACACACACACACACACACACACACAGAATAAACTTGGCTATGCAAGTTCTGGTCATAGGATGAAATAATGTTTCATCTCCAGTGCTTCCTCCTTTTTTCTTTTTAACTGTGGGCAAGTCACTTAAAATCTGTGGAATTTAGCTTATTCATCTGTAAAATGAGGAGCATATTGCACCAAAGGTCAGCAGGGAAGCATGGATGGTAACTTTTCAGGTATGTTAGGTTTCCTGCTCAGGCATAGGGTAGGCATCTGAAGTTTCTTCTAATTCCATTTTTTGTTGTTGTTTTTTCTGGTTTTTGTTGTTGTTGTTGTTGTTTTGCTTTTTGGAGGACAATTGGGGTTAAGTGACTTGCCCAAGGTCACATGACTAGCTTTTTGTGTTAAGGGTCTGAGGCTGGATTTGAACTCAGGTCCTCCTGAGTCCAGGGCTGGTGCTCTATTCACTGCACCACCTAGTCACCCCTTCTAATTCCATTTTTAAGCTTGAGAAGGCACAGCATTACAAAAGTGGAAAAAACAGAACTTGGACACAGGTTCAAATTCTGATTCTGCTACTTATTACCTGTGAAATGCTGGTCAAGTCACTTAGGCTCTTGGGACCTTAGCTTCCTTTTATGTAAAATGGGATGGGGGGACGGGAGAGGTCTAATCTACACCTCTAATCTACAATCCTATTCTCTTAAAAACTTGATAGGATAAGGTTTTTTTTTGCACATTTGCTTTATTGATCCTTTGTTGTTGTTGCTAAGTTGTGTCAGTGGTATCATACGTTTAGTGACCCCTTTTGGGGTTTTTCTTGGCAAAGATACTGGAGGGGTTTGCAATTTTTTTTTCTCTGGGTCGTTTTACAGATGAGGAAACTGAGGCAAAGGGAGTTAAGTGACTTTCCCAGGGTCACAAAACTAGTCAGTGTCTGCAATTATACTTGAACACAGGAAGATAAGTTCTCTCCAAAGCCCAGCACTCTGTCTACTGTGCCACCTAGCTGTCCTTTACTGATGTTATATTTATTTGGCACTCTCAAAGATATACAACATCCCTGGGACTCAAAGAAATTGTCTCCACAGTCCTTTCTAGATCTAGACCTATGATTCTGGAATCCTGTAGATGGTTCTTAGAGGTTGACTTCTCCCTTCAATCTTCTGCATCTTCTTGTCAGTCATAAATATCCAGATAACGAATTTAAATAATGTGCTGTTTCAGCTTAGTAGATTTCTAACTCATCAAACCATCTGCTCTCCCTACCCTCCTCTGTTCTGTCTAGATATCAGCATGAGTAAAGAAAGGACTGACCAAGTAGCATTTTTTGGATAGATTAACACTTTAAAATTCTCAATATTTTTTAATTCACTTATCCTTCCTCTAAATTCAATAAAAAATCTTCTGCTGTCCACTCTTTCCCCACCCCCCAATAAGTCTGTGTGCAAACGCTCAGTTCCTAAGTGTGTTTGTCTAAAAATAGAGTTCATGGATGATCTGTGCAGGCACCCCCTGCAAACATCTGCACAGATAAAGCAGATCCTGAGTGTCCTGGGAAAGCAGCCATTTGCATGTTCACTTACTGGTCTGCACATGCTCATACATACTTTTCAGAAACGATTGAAGTGCCCTTGTTTAGGAAAATGGGTTTGTGGTTTTGAACAAATCTCCTTCAAGTTCACCTTCAGCTCTTTGTGCCTGGGAAATAATCAGGATGAAATCAAGAGACAAAATTGCCTGCCAGAGGGCTCCTTTTATTCCCCCCCCCCCAAAAAAAAACCTCTTGAATTTTAAAGTTGTCAAGTTATCATACATTAGCTAATCAAAACAATCCTAATATGAGAAATGAGTAAGAGATGTTTTTAAAGTATGAAAATTGCCTAAAGGACTTGGTGGCACTGCCAGTTCAAAAGACATCACCATGACTTTTTAATAGAATAATTCTCCACTTTTATGTAGAGTTCAAAATCCTTAAAAAAAAAAAGTCTGAAAAGATTATCAAGTAAGAGTATTTATTCAACTTTTGGGGAAACTGAGGCATTGAAAGGTGACATGCCTTATACAGAATGAGTCAGGTCAGTGACTAAGTTATAAATTGAACTTAAATCTCTTTTATCCCATGCTAGACTGCCCTAAGAAAAGAGATTGAATGGTAATTATTTACCCTGGGAACCCTGGCTGCAGTACAGTTTAATCTGATTTGCATATGAGACTGGAAGTTCCTGGAACTGCATTCCCAAGTGTCCCCCCAACACACCCCCCATTTCCACCACTGACTCCGTGCTGCCTTTTTAATGGGAACTGTGGACATCCCCATGAAAGAAGCAAAGATTCCCTAATAAGTAACTGACACAACAGAGTGAATTTACTGCTCTAAGATGATGAAATCTATTTCAGGCACTTTTCAGTAGTTACTGCAGTAAACAAGGGAATACTGTATCGACGGACAGTTTAGCCAAAAAGAAAAAAAAAGTTAATGTTTCCTACTCCACATATTTCTCCTTTCAAACTGCAGACCGCTTCACCGAACCACACCCAACTCCTTGAGACTGGCTCTAAAAAGTGACATTGACTGATGAAAGATGGCATTCCTAAAGCCCTCTTCCTCTGAAGACCCACACAGAGGTGGCTCACCTCCAACAGACAACACACTCCATCATCGTGTACCAATGGAGAAGGCCTCCAAAGGGAAACTGTCCTGCAGAAGCCACTCTGGGTCAGACCTGGAGAAGCAGATCCTACTCACACCATGGCCACCCAGACCATCAGGGCCGCCTGCTTTCTGCTGGCTAGCCTTTGAGAAAGCTGACTCACCAACCTGATCTGCTCATTTAATCGCTTGGAAAGCGGTCAACCAGAACAAGACAAGTAGTGATTATTAACTCAGACTGGTCTCTGAGCTTCATTTTTTTTCCTGAAGGATGCCAACTTCAGCTCAAGTTTTGGAGTCAACAGGAAGTGAGAACAGTAAGCCAAATTCGACACCACTTGACGTAACCTGGTATGGATTAGAGCCTTAGTTTCTCCACCCAATAACATAGAGACTTTCTTTGGAAGTGAGCCCTTTCTACTTGGATACATAAACCAAGGGGTTTTTTTTTTTTGGGTTGTTGTTAGGTTGGGGGGGTAGTGAGGAGAGAAGAAAACTTGTTTTGATTCTACAAATTTTAACTGCTTTTCTCTCCCAAACCCCAAATTATGTTTCAGGTATATATTAAAATATGATAAGAAAGAGAAGTAATAGATTGTTTTCAGGAATACATCCCCAGCCCCCATTGCCCATACACACACACACACATACACACACACACACACACACACACACACACACACACACACACATCAAATAGTTGGAAAAGCTAGACTGATATCATGATTGAAGCAAATTCAGTTTTCTTTTCTGATGATTTTCCATTTTGCATTCTGGTTGCATCTAAATTGACCATTTGAAGGCCACATAGTGAGTAATGCAAATAGATTTTATAGGTAACACTTCTTAACACCAGCTATAGGAATGAGATTTTAATATATGAATACTTCACAAGAGTTTTTGGTACAAGACACATGGCATATATCAGAGTGTATATTATCTCCCAGCTAATCTTGATGCCTTCCAGTCTGTCCCTGCTCCAATCCATCGCATATACCGGTACCAGATTAAGCTTCCTAAAATATTTCTTCTATCATACCATTTACTGGTTCAAAACTTTCAATGGTACTCCATTGTTTATGGGTTAAAGTGCAATTTCTTCTGCATTGGATTCAGGGCACTCCAAAATCTGGCTCCAACCTCCCTTCCCAAATACATTTCTCATCAAAAACTTTCTATTCCAGCCCAACCAGTCTAAACATTGATAGTCAAATATACCTTTGACTTTCTTAGTTTTACAGATCTTTGCTTATACTGTTCCTGTGGAATATTATCCTTCTTCAGCCTATCTACATCTGACCCTTCCCTCGCAGTTCAGCTAAGAAGATCCCTCCTCTCTCAGGAATAGATATACCATCCCAAAATGAGTTCTTCCTCCCCAGAACTCAAAAAGGACTTACTGACTGTACCATCTGTCTGTCACCCTTTACTGCCTGTTATTAACTACCTTTTCTTTATATACTCAATTCAATAAATGCTTATTAAATACTGGCTATGGGGGAAAATATTGCAGTAAGCACTGAAGATACCAAGATGATGTAAAACCCAGGCCTTGCACTAAAAAACTTAGCTTTTTTTTTTTTTTAAGGCAAAGGCAGCATTGTCTAGGGGAAGTAGTCAGAGGATTTGGAGTCAGACAATCTGGATTTATCCCTATCATTGTCACTTCCAGTGAGTTATTTAACCTCTCTAGACCTCAATTTCCTCATCTGTAAAATAAGGATATTAGACTAAATGACCTATTAGGTTCTTTCCAGCTCTAAATCTCTGATTCATTTAGCTTATAAGACCCTCAAAGACGGGAATGACCTCTTCTACCCTTTTTATATTACAATTAGTATAGCACCTAGTACAATGTTTTACACAAAGTAATTGCTTGATAAATACTCACTGACTGATTAAATCATGGGAAATTAATTTAAAATGTTTGTCAGAATTTGTTTTGATCCTTGGGTTCATTCAATACAAAGCAATTAAAATGAAACAATTAAAATAACTAGAAGTCACTACTGAGAGCAAACATGAGCATGCTAAACAGTATTAGGGGATTTTAGATCTAGAGCCAGAAGGAACATTGCAGGTCATCTAGTCTAATGCCCCCATTTTATAGATGAGGACACTGAAGCCGAGAAATAAAAAATTACTTGCCCAAGTCATATAGGCTGTACCTATAGAGCCAGGATTCACACTCAGGTCCTCTGGCTCCAAATCCCGCCTTCTTTCCCCTATACCACACTCCCTTTGTTTAGATTTTGCAATCTGTTCATCCAAAGTTTTGTAAGAACTGCCTAGATTTTCCTTCTCCCAGGCTTCATCTAATTATTTGTCAATTTCCTTCTACTTTAGATAAGAACTCAATGAAAACCATAGTGTGTCCTGTTCATATCAGAGTTCCACTGAGTTGGGGAAAAGGTAACAGTAAGGCTCTCCAAAAAAGCACATTGGGGTAAAGGACTAGATTTTCACTATCTGTTTCCTTATTCTATTTCTTCTCTTTTTTTGCCTTTTTTTTTGGAGGGCAATTGAGGTTAAGTGACTCGACCAAAGTCACATGGCTAGCAAGTGTGTCAAGTGTCCGAGGCCTAATTTGAACTCAAGTCCTCCTGATTCCAGGGTCAGTGCTCTACTGACTGTGCAACCTAGCCACACCCTTATTCTATTTCTTAAAGGCAGCATGGAGTAATGAAAGGAGCACCAGACATGAAATCAAGACAGGGATCTGGGTTCATATGCTGCCTCTGGCACATTTTGGCCGTGAGACCTTGGGCAAGTCACCTGCCTCTCAGTGTCCCAGGCACCTCTCATAGAAGAATATAAATTGCCAATTATTTACTTATCTGTGTGAATTTTAGGAGTCACAACACTAGAAGTTCCCTAGACTAATGAAAACATAGGTCAGAACAAAAATAAATTAATTAGTCCAGGAATTAAAGCAGGAACCACTTGGCTGGGTAGAGAATTTGTTTTTTCCATTGGACTGATTTCAGGCATTATGAAAGATTAGATGGGGGTTGTATTTTTGGTCTAACAGGCTCTTAAGATCTCCCTCAAAGTACACTAGAAGGAAATATGACTCTTTTGGAGGTTCTATCATCTGAAAGATATTAATATTTCCTCCATAAGTACAGATGACAGTCCATCCATGTCATTTTATCCTACGCAATTCTTCTCCATGTTCTTCCATGGAATCTCCATGAGAGTCCACTCTGTATTCTGACTTTTGTTGTTGCTGTTCAGTTGTTCTCAGTCGTGTCTGACTTCATGACATTTGGGGTTTTCTTGGCAAAGACACTGAAGGGATTTGCCAGTTCCTTCTGTAGCTCATTTTACAGATGAGGGAACTGAGGCAAACAGTCGCCCAGGGTGACAGCTAATAAGTGTCTAGAGGTCAGATTTGAACTCGGTTCTTCCTCACTCAAGGCATTGCATTCTATCCCTCTATCCACTATACCACCTAACCTCCCCTCCTCTAGATGTTCTAATATTTTCAGCATACCAATTCAATATAAAATCCATCTGATATCCTTTGCTTGTGATTCATATATCTATTATTACATATGTACCTTTGGTAATATCTTTTATCATTTCATCATTAGTAATATGCTGTTGTATATTTACACCCATAATATATCTCTACATTACCTTCAAAGAGACACAATTTTAAGTCTTCAAAGACAGCTGTATTCTGTAACATATAGGCATATAATGCTACTATAAGAATCTAGCCATAAGATTATAGCTTTAGAGCTGGAAGTTACTTTAGATGTCCTTATCAAACCCCCTCATTTTACAGATGAGGAAACTGAGGCCCAAAGAGACTAAGTGACTTTTCTCAAGGTCACAGAGGTAGTAAATGGCAGAGCTAGGATCTAAATTCAGTTCTGCTGACTCCAAATGCTGTGTTATTTCTGCTTGTACCATCCTACCTCCACTAAACTGTCAGAGATCAACTTTGGTTTCTTGGAGAAACCAGCTTTTGGAAGTGCTGGACACATAGATTTCTAGGTCATGTGAGCAACAAGAGAGAGGACTAAACATATTCTTTCATTCTCCACAACCCTTCAGTCTTCTCCAAAATAGAAATTATGCACCAAAGATAAAGCAACTTTAGCTATCTTCATTATCTAGGACACTCAAAATCCAAAAGAAGATTTAAAAAAAACTCTACAAACTGACAACTACTCTAAGATCACTTTGCAGTCCTCCTCTACCTCTCACACTACTGGCAATGAGGCTGCACTAGCCAACCTAAGGACTTACCACATGGCTTGCAACAGAACCCAACCCCACATTCTAGTTCCCCCTTTCCTCTTTATAGTGGCATGGAAACCTCAGTTCCAAGCTGAAGATTACTTGGGCTTCAGCAGAGAGCCAACACTGAGAGCAAAAAAAACCTGCTGGGGCCCCTGACATAAAGCCACAGCAGACAATCCTGTAGCACTAGTACTGCAAAACTCTGAACTCTTGGTGCCAGGACAGGGAACAGAGGGAACAAGACAAGACACTGGATTGGGACAGTATTGGGGGGAAGCTGTGCAACACTCCACTAAACCTAAGGGAAAGAGCACAGCATCTAGCTGTAGCCAGTTCTGCCCTTTACCACCACCACCACCACCACCACCACCCTCAAAATAGGTATTTGGGACAGAGACCTAGGATAGTGAACCATGAACTGTTTAGAATGGGACTGAGACTCTTTGAGTACCAGTCCCCAAGGAAAGCATCATCAGAGAGGAGAGAGTCAGAAAGTGAGTAATAGGGGGAAATAAGAGATGAGGGGGAGAACTCAAGCAAAAGCAGATAAATCACCAGGAAAAACATTAACAATAAAAGGAAATATGCCCTCTAGATCTATTAAATAAGTTGAGGTATCTATGAAGAAACACTACAAAACAAAGTAAAATTATTTAACACTTGATGAAGCAGAGGACTCTATGGAATATAAGGAGAACAAGGAACCACAATACAGTTCCTGAGTAGTTCAAAAGAAAAATGAGAAATTGGAAAGCAAAATATATAGCCTATGCAGAAAAAATAATGGGCAGAATGGAAAAACTGGAATCTATGATGATGAGTCTCACCAAAGGAATAAAAGAGAAAGTGATAGTTTTCAAAATGTAATCCAGTCTTCTCTGTATCTTCTATTCACTTATAGGTTCAAGTCATCGTCCTTCTGCATTGTCTGTCCAAGACACTTGTAGAATAATGAGATCACTGAATAATAAAACTGAACAGGACTTTAGATTGGTAGATGTTCTCAATATATTCAGCCAGTCCCAATGATTTCTCACATGTATCTCAGTTCTTATTATCCATTATACCAATTTTCCGGGTGAGTCAGAACCTCACTAAAGTTGTTCTGGGTGTCATTTTATGAGACCACATGAGACAGAACTACAACCTCTCTAATTCCTTTTGGAGTAAAACTGCCAAGAAAACCACTATCTGCCCTTGTAGGATTTCTCCAACTCTCCAACTCTGACCTGGATACACTCCTATAGAAAAAGTCTTCCACCTTTTTCAAAAGAAAAGCTACTTTCTACTTCAGGAGGCCCAGAAAAATGCAGTCTTTGTCATAAGAGACCTTAAAACTCTATCATACAAGGATCAGTTTACACTCCCAGTCCAAGGAACTGGGAGTGTAAAACCTAAAAAAGAAAGGCCTTGGTATGTTATATGATAGTTGTCTTCAAATATTATAAAGGTTATTTCTATGTAACTTCAGAGCATAGTTAGAAACAATAGGTAAAAGCTAAGAGAATGTAAATTTTGGCCTCAATTTTTAAAAAATCCTTCTAAAAATTGGAGCCATTCAAAAATAGAATGGAACACCTCATTACGCAATAAGTTTCCTGTCACTGGAGATACTCAAGTAAAAACTTGAAGACTACTTGTTGTAGGGCTGTGATAGAAAAGATTCTGTGTCTAATAAGTTTAACTACACTGCCTCCAAGGTCCCTTCCAATTCTCAGATTCTAATCTACAGGTGAAAAGCTCACGGGAGATAGGGCACAGAAGAAGATATTGCTAACTTTACACCTTACTGCCACAGTCCCATCCTCAGTGGAAATGCCATTATCAGAAAGAAGTCTGAATCAAGAGCTGCATTAAATTGATTAAAACTTGAAGATCTATATAAATTGACCGGATTGAGACCCCTGCTCTCCATCCTCTCCAAGTATTCTGTATTTGCCTCTCAGACGTGATGAGGGTAAATCAGTACTACCTGAGGGAAGGATATGAAAGGAGCATTAGTTATTTTAGGTTTCGTTAAATTTCAGTACCAAAATGCTTTTGTGTAAAGGGTCTTCTAGACAACATTTCACTGTGTTGGAATCAAAATGCCTTTTATCTAAGGTTTGCTTATAAAGGGAATATTTTTAAAGTTTGTGTTTTCAGCAGGTATCTCATTTATAGGAGCAAATTCTTTGAAGATATTAAAACTAGGGGCAGCTAGGTGGCGCAGTGAGTAAGAGCGCCAGCCTCAGAGTTAGGATGACCCGAGATCGAATCTGGCCTCAGAAAATGAGCACCCACACACAAATAATGACTAGCCATGTAACCTTGAGCAAGTTACTTAGCCCCAATTGCTTAAAATAAATAAATGAATGAATGAATGAATGAATGAATGAATGAATGAATGAATGAATGAAAAGATATTAAAACTAAAACTAGATTTTTGCAGAAAAACAGAAGTTGGGCCCTCAGTTGCTGGCATGACACACTTATACACATGCACATACATATATACAGACATGCACTACTTCAGAAAACCAACTCATTAGAACCCCCACTGTTATACCCTATACACAATTTCACATAATTACACAATTCTCAGTTGGTGAGCTCTTCAGAGGATTTCATATAAGAGAATTAATTGTTAATGCCCAATCTACAATTTACCAGAGGTAGTTAGGTAGCACAATGGATAGAGCACCAGACCTGGAGCCAGGAAGACCTGAGTTCACATCTGGACTTGAACACTTACTAGTCATATGACCCTAGGCAAGTCACTTAACCCTTTTTGCCTCAATTTCCCTCATCTGTAAAATGGACTGGAGAAAGAAATGGCGAACCATTCCAGTATCTTTGCCAAGAAAACCCCAAATGTGGTCATGTAAAGTCAGACATAACTGAAACAACTAAACAATAAAAAAACAATTTACCAAGGGGATTCTTCCAGAAATAAAGTTGTACCTAAAAGCAACTAAGGCCTGCTGGAGAGCCCCTAATCTCAGAGCAAAAAATAACTTCTCTTACTACCAAGACTTTGATTTATCAAGGAGACTTAGAATGATCCTGAGTGAACCATGGGCCTGGTAACAGAGATAATCAACTAACATACCCTCTCTCTTTTCAGAGGCCAGAACTGTACCATGCTTACACACCTTAAAAAGAGCAGTCAAATAGAATATTGAACTTCAAGCCAGAAAGACTTGAGTTCAAATCCTGCCTCAGACATTTACTAGCTGTGTGAACCTAAGCAAATTTCTTAGTCTTTCTCTGCCTCAGTTTCCTCATATGTAAAATGAGGGAATTGGACTTGGCAGCCTCCAAGGTCTCTTCCAGTTCTGAATCTATAATTCTATGCCCCATACTATATTACTGCATCACAGTAATTTTCTTCCTACATGTCCTGACATTCATACATCCCTAAACTCCTGACCTTCTATCAGTAGGACATATGCTTTGAGTTACTTCAGCAGTAGCAATGATGGGCTGCACTAAGCTATCTACACTCTACAGCCCAGTTCCCCTCTTGTGACCAATTACATATATTTGCCAGACAGCTAAACCAGGCCAGGAGTGCAGTCTGCAGCTACTGAACTGTTTTCTTCCCTATACACAGTTAGCTGCAACAGAAGGGGATAGAACCCACTTCCTTGCCCTCATTACCACTCTTTTTTGACCAGCTGAACTATAAACATGCAGTCCCATCAGAACTCACTGTGCAGTCCTGGAAGCAGCTTTTTGAGTCTGTTTTTCAGAAGCCTTGTAACCTGCCAAAAGCTAGGAAAAGTACCAGAGGAAGGTATAACTCTTCATCACCTACTCACCACTCCCTGAAAACAGTACATTCCTAGCACCCTCTTAGATACAGAGTCAGGCAATTCACTTAGGCTGATTTAGTCTATGAAATGTAAAAGCCCAAGGTTTCAGAATATGCATGGTCTAGACAGTATCAACCGTGTCATCATGAGCAAAGTAGAGAATTGATCAATATTCTAGGAATTCTATCAGTCTAGGAAAATAATGCAATGTAAAGCCAATACTTTTCCTTGAAAGGTGAAGAATTTTGTCTGAATTATTTAGAGAATTACTTCAACCTTCCACCACATCCATGTAGCCTAGCCTTCAGTGCTTCAAAGATATATGGCTTCACCAGTGTGGATGGTTCCTCCACAGATGCAGAAAGCGACTTTTCTATGCCTCAGTAGAAAGTTTTCATGAGTTCCTGTAGAAGAAAAATCCATCACTCAGGAGCCAACATCTTGGTGAGACTCTCTAAGCTTTGCTAGGTTGCTCTAAACCTACTTTCACTGGGCCCGTATTCAATACCTTTCCAGTTGGCAAGACTTATCTGAATTTATGATAGTCTGCTGGTAACAGTTTTTATTAATATCCCTAGGGCCACCTCTTTGCTACCATAAGGTCCAAGGAGAGGACTTTAGCATGGTCTGTATGGCTATGGCCATGAAACAATAGAACTAAAAAGACTCTTCTTACAGCATCAAATTCATTCCCCTTCCACTTACCTCCTACTGGGACAGGTTGATAGCTAACCCAGGCAGCAGAGCCCCTGATGCTCTGCCAACAGAAGCATAAACTCTAGCAGTTCCTGCCAAGCTGAAAAGGTTCTGAGTATGGGCTCAGATAAATGGATGTCTCCTTATACTTAAAGATGATGCACAGTGGATGATTTGAGCAGCTGTGTGAAATAAGTGCCATTGATGCAATGTATTTAAAGATAGCACAGACAAGCATGATTCAAAAGACCAATAAATTCTCCTTACAGGGATTTTTCAAGACAAGATTCCAGGATTCTCATACCTGTTGTTGCAAAGCCTTATTTTAGAAAGTAAACTCTTTGAGGGCAGGGATTATCTCACCTTTGAATTTATATACGCAGTTCTTGGCACACATTAGGCATTTAAATTCTTGCTGATTGATTGACTATAGCAAATATATGATACCCACTGAGAAAAACTCTCAGGAAACATTGTTTCCTATATCAAAAGTCTGGCATTCTGAGATCCTCTTGTGCCTGAATGGCACCAACACACAATGGGAATTAAGCCATTTTGATCTTCAATAATGAGAAACATGGCTGACATGCAGACCTGAAACTATTTAATGCAAGTTAATCCTTGAAACAAATCTGGAATGAAGTGAGGGGGGTAAGCAGAGAGGGAACCTTATTATGGTAGACATCAACGAATGGGTTGCATTTCTTTCTTCTCAATTAGAAATGGCAGGGGGATTTTAATTATTTTTCCTTACCAAGCACATCAAAACATATCTACACACACACACACACACACACACACACACACACACACACACACAATCCAGTAAATATGTTATAAACTTATTTAAGCCAAAGAGTTCGTCAACACTGTTTGTAATTATGGATTCATTTGGGGATATGGTATTTTTTGGAAAGAATTGTTTTGCTTTTAGATGGAAACCACATCATAGTCCATCAGACATAAATCTTTTATTGTATCTTCAAGAGCAAAAATGGAAATTGTGCAACAAGGCGCCACTGATAAATCCTAAGCATCCCTTTGGAATCATCTGGGTGATCTCATTATTGGGGGAAGATAACAGGACATGTCATGCTTACAACAGTGTATTTTTTTTCCTTTAGGTAAATCATAGTAAAGAACTGAAATTAATGGTAACTCTTGGAATGTCATATGGTATTGTTGGGGGAGGGGGTAAAAACTGCAACTGACCAGCAATGTGGCAAAGACCAACATAGTCTTGAGGCAGAGATAGACCACCGGGGCAGGGAGATCAGGACTTTACTGGCTACTCCTGCACAAGGCACAGCCATCTGGCTGATAAGAGTTGACTCCACTATTGTCAGCTAACCCACTGAAGCAGCCACAACTGAAACAGAAGAGTAACTTCCATAATTCAATTTGATGAGTATTTATTAAGTGCCTCCCATATTACAGTTAGCATTGAGGATGACACAAAGACAAACAGGAAACCATCCTTGTCCTTAGTAAGCTTACCTCCTGCCTTCCAAAAGAAAAGACAAAGCTCCCTCTACTTCTTTAACACATCTTTCCCAGAGATGCATACATGTGTCATCAGCCCTCCACCACTGAGCTTCCAAAAATGCCCCATCTCTAAATCCCTATTACATCCTTAAGCATTAAACTTCAAGATTACTATAATTTGACTTGCGGTTAACTCTCTAAAGTCCAGGTTTCTCATATCTTAACTGTAGCTATAATTCTTCTTGCTCTCATTCTTCCAGGCTCATATTTCCTCCATCACAAATCAGCCCTCCTTTGTGGCTAGACCATTTTGACCTAGATAACCAGTCATCAGTCCTTGGGAAGTTGGAACTTCCTTATAAAGCAAGGGTTTGAAGAGGTAGATGGGCAGTTCTCATTGCTTCTCATAAGTCGATAAGTAAATTAACATACTTTATAATATTAAACAAGAAAAGGTTCTTGCCAAAACCTAACTTACACACTCCAGTCCTCCAGTAATAGTCCCTTGTTCATTGTAACTTATGCTGTATAGATTAAAGGGAAAAGGGATCTCTTCCTATATCTTCTCTGTTTTCTAATATTGAGCTATCAATTAGAGTTTAGTACTAAAATGAAGTAAACATCTGAGTCCTGCCATGCTTAGCAACCCTAATCATGCCTGAAAAGGTCTGTACCTATCTGCTTACCTGGAGCTTCTTGGACCTAACAAATTTAACTGAAATCTAGATCTCTTTCTAAGTCTTTGTTATTGTTGCTAAGAGCAAGAACGGGGAGTTTTTTCTATATTCACTGTGACACACCCCACCACATCACATACACACACACACACACATCAATCCACAGCCATATATAAATAGCATCTTAATTGTGTGCTGCCACCACCCCCCAAATCTGATATCTAAGCATATGACTCTCACATTAACCAACAAAAACATAAAATATCTGCATTACAGTCATCGACTGACTGTTTTCCAGGCTCTGGAAAAAGTTTACTTAAGACATCTGATATTTGAGAGACCAGGATTAGTGAATATGTTAATTCTCCATCCAACTTGATGCTCCAAGTTCTAGGTCTGTTTTAAGTTAGATAATTAGAAAGCAAGTACTTAGACAATGGGAAACAAAGAAATAAGGAGGAATGCAAGGAAAGAAAGAAAGAGAGAGAGAGAGAAAGAGAGAAAGAAAGAAAGAGAAAGGAAGGAAGGAAGGAAGGAAGGAAGGAAGGAAGGAAGGAAGGAAGGAAGGAAGGAAGGAAGGGGGAAAGAAAGAAGGGAAGAGGAAGAAGAAAAGAGTTGTCCTCTCTAAAGCCCTTGAACCAACTCCTCTCATCCAGGCCCACAGTATTGCATCATCATTCTCTGCAATAATTAAGAGAGTCTCATGCAAAATGCCCCAGGCTTGGCTGGAAACCTAGTTTACACTAAGGTGGTGTAATAAAAACAATTGGTACAAAATATTTCTCCAAAAGTCTGAAGCACACTCTCAGACAAATGCATGAAGCTCCATGGGAGATTAGACTCACTGCAAAGAACGATGATAGTGAGGAAGTCTTATAGAAAATACATGTGGTAAAAAGGTAAACTCACAACTCCTAATTACTGGAAGTTATTTTCTTGAGCACATAGCCAGCATTCTTCTCTAATTGAAAGGGTCATGCTCTTTAAAGCTGCTTCCTCCCTTGAATAGCTCTGTCTCTGCACCCTTTTAGTAATTCTTGGTGTATCTCTGCTCCTGGCTGGATGTATTGTGTCTGCCCAGATTCAGTCTTGGTGATGATATGATCACTGGGGGTAGGGAAAGAGTAATGCTCATTCTAGGCTCACTCTTAACGCCTCCTTCTGTCCTCTGGTTCCTGCCAAAATTCTTTCAATATTTAAAACCCCCAGAAGTGTGGTCACCTTGTTTGATTAGATAATCACGCAATCCTTGATCCAATCAAAAGATTCATACTTCATCAATTGATCACTGGGTGTGAACCCTCCTGTGTACACATCTAAAAATTTCATTATGCCTTTACACTGATGACATTGTACTAATTGAGGTGAGATTGCTAAACTCCATCCCTTACAAGAATTACCCCTTATACCTTTAACAAACCATTGTCTGCCCAACCTCTTCCTAAATGACAAAGAGGCTCAAACCTGAGGCTCAAAAGATTTATAAGTCTAGAGCTGGAAGAGCTCTAGTCAGAAGCAATCTAGTTCAACCCCCTCCTTTTACAGATGAAGAAACTGAGGAAGGTTAAGTAATTTGACCAAGAGTTCACAGGTAGTAAGAGTAAGAGGTAGAACCCAGGTTAGCTAATTACAGAGCCAATGCTGGTTTCACTGTTCCATAGTGCCTGTCTCATTTCCACTTTAGATGACTCCAAGGACAGCTAGATCACATAGTGGAGTCTTCCTGAGTTCAAATCTAACCTCAGACACTTAGATCCTGGGCAGATCACTTAACCCTGTTTGCCTTAGTTTTCTCATCTGAAAAATGAGCTGGAGAAGGATATTGGTAAACCACTTCAGGATTTTGCCAAGAAGACCCCACTTGGGGTCACAAAGATTCAGACATGACTGAAAATGACTGAACAATAACAACAAAATTATTGCTAAATTCTTTATGTTTAGCCATTCTTTTACCAGAAGATAGACTATGTAACCCAACCTCTTTTCTCTTTCACCTTAACCATCAGGAAACTCAAAGCCCAATTCAAATCCCAATCATAGTCATTAGCTCCTCTTGCCTGCCTGAGAGCATCTGTTACTTATGCTTCCTACAGCTGGTCTCCATTCTGCTTCTCAGCTTGATTTACCTATTTTCCATTATGTTACATTGGCTGATATATAATATACTCTTGGAACTAAAGAAATAGAAAAATAAATAAGATTAATAAGATTATAAGCACTGGTCCTCAAAGGGTTTATAATCTACTAGGGAAGTTGACATAAATAACTTGAATACAAACAAGGATATTTGTATAAAGTATGAGATGAAATAAGGGAATGACAAACTATTTCTAGCTGGAAGAGAAGAGGGAAGAAGGAATCAATAAAGACTATATGCAAGAGGTGGCATTTGAGCTAAGACTTTTTTTCCTTCTAATTCCTACAGTGCTTAATTAGAGTGAATTCTCCATTTGTTGCTGTTCAGTCATTCAGTCATGTCCAATTCTTCATGACTGCATAGACCATACTGTACATGGGGTTTTCTTGGCAAAAAATACTAGAGTTTGTCATTTCCTTCTCCAGTGGACTAAGGCAAATAGAGACTAAAAGACTTGCCCAGGGTCACATATTTAGTAAGTGCCTAAGGCTGCATTTGAATTCTGGTCTTCCTGACTCCAGGCCCAGCATTCTATCCACTGAGTCAGCTAGATGCCTCCTTGGTAAAGAGAATTTAAGTGATTTGCTCAGGGTCACACAGCTAGTACAGTCTGAAGCCAGATTTGAACTCTGGTCTTTCTGACTGCAGGCACAGCACTCTATTCACTGAGCCATCTAGCTGCCTCTGAATTCTATAGAGTAGGTACTTAATTGATGTTTATTCAATGAACTGTGTTTAACTGGAAATTTTTCTAACATTTAAAAAAAATTTAAATTATAAATATACATATATTATATTACCTATGTAGATTATAATATATAAATTATAAAGAAACTAAATATATTTTAATTAGGATCTTTTAGAGAAAGGGGAGCTAGTGGGAGATATGTGAAAGATTCAAATCTACTTTTAAAATTAATAACAGGCAATAAAGCTTTAGTGTGTCAAGGAGTTCTGAAAAGGAGTTGGGACCTCTGTACTGGAGTGCAGTCTGGAAGAGGTTCCAAGGAAATATGTGCATGTAATCTATTTTAGTAGAAATTGTTGAGAGAGAATCATAAGGGAAGAGGCCTTCTAGATGGCAAAAATGAAGACCACGTACTCATAGCAGTGTACAGAGACATTGGCTGCTGCATGAGTGATGATGCGCCAATTCAGCAGTAAGCTACAGGACTATATTGAAAGACAGCAATGGAGGCAAACAAGTAGCAGTCAAAAGGAAGAGGATGTATGCTGGAGCAAATGAAATACAGATCCCATAGTCTTTCCATGCTTCTTTGAATTCAATCAACAGATAATTATTGAGCATTTTCTTTGTGCCAGGCAATATGCTACACACTGGGGATGCAAAGACAAAAAAGCTGCCCTCCAAAAGCTTATATTCTATCAATTCTTCATAGTCACCATTTCTCATCCTGCAGTACTATTCTGTTATATTAACATGCCATTATTTATTTAGTCACTCCTCAGCTGATGAGCATCTATTTTTCTTCTAGTTCTTTGCTATTACAAAAAGTGCTGCTATGAATACTTTGGTGTATATGAGAGCTTTCTTTTTGTCTTTGATCTCCTTGGAGTATATACCTAGAGATCTCTAGATCAAAGTGTATGGAACATCTAGTCACTTTGCTAACATAATTCCAAATGGTTCTTTGCTTTGATTGGATCAATTCACAGCTCCACTAACTATTAGTATCACTACTTTTCCACAGCCTTTCTAATATTGATCATTCCCATTTTGGGCTATCTTTTCCAATTGGAAACTGAGTAAGAGAGAAAGATAGTTCCATATCTGCACAACTCCTATCTCTGATTCCCACAATCACACTAGTCATACCTTTGCCCTGTTGCCTTCCTACTTCATCACTGACCCTCCTCCAACACAAATATACCCAGTCAAAAGTTCCCCAAACATTCCCTCATCAGCCTAGGTCTCCAGAATTTTATATTGTCCCCATCAACTGTGTTAACGTAGTTCTGACCATCTCTTACTGTTGTGAAATACCTTCTTTTAATTCCAGGACACAAACATTATTCTATGACTATCAAGCATTCCTACCAATTCTTGGGTCAAATTCTTTCTTCAATTTATTTATTTAATTCATTTTAAAAATTTATCGCTATCCCATAAGATGAGGATATCAATCTATACAATGCCAGGATTGAACATCTTGTTCATGTCGTTATTGTTTTCATTTATATCTGAACAATGAGACCATTGTCTCCTGTAGTGTTGTCTGCCACTCATAGTCCTATGAGATCCAGCCCATAAGGTGAATGGTCTAGTTATTATCTGTCATCCTTGGTACACGATCCATCCAGCATTTTTCTCTTCATGTGGTAAACTACATCCAGTACCTACATCACCTCTGACTTTCTGTAAAGCTCTTTGCATGCCCTGTCATCACTTAAGAAATTTCTGTATATCTTTCCCTAGCTAAAAATGTGAAAGAAAACATCTACCCCTCGATCCTCATTTCAAGACAACATTCTGATCTATGCATGCTCAAAGGCAGCACTGTGTGCTAGAACATTTGATATATTTCATGAGAATCCAGAATCTCCTGCAAATTCTCTCTTGAAAGAAATATTTTTACCTAATTTCTAGTTTGTACCTGGCTTTATGATTCATTTTTCCTGAAAATGATTTTGCCAGTTATCTAAGGAGCAAAAGTAGAGGAGGAGGGAAAGAAGGTTCAAGGAGCTAGTAATTTTTATTCTTGGAAAATATGTATGCTATGTTTCTAATTAGCTATTTTAAAGTGTATCTAGACTACTATGGGATGCTGTTTGTCCTTCATTTTGAAAAGGACCAATTTTACGTCACCACCGGGTGACATCTTGACTGCTATGTGAATTGGAGTTAAGTGAAGCAGAGTTGCACAGGTGCCAGTCTCACTTTCTCTTCCAAAGTCACTGAAATCCAATGATAGGACAAAAGTCAGGGCAACTAGAGATGAGCAAGGATATAGTGAATGACCTTGGCCTCTTCCATGTCTGACCAAGCTCTGTGTTCCACAACACCTGTTTCAGCTGCTGTCACGGTCATTGGAACAAATTGTTTTCTTTCACCCATTCAGCCAGAGAAAGTCTTCACATGCTTGCAATAAATATCCCTCACCATAGAATACTAACTGTACACTCAAATCTTTTCCTAACTAAATGCCACACTTTGCAATAGTTAAATTTTTTAGTCTAATTCTCATCATTTTTTGCTAAAATTTTTTATATTAACAAGTATTTATTTTCTCTCCATCCCATCCCCCTCCAAAGGAAAAGAAAAAGACAAACCATGTAATAAATGTATATAGTCAAGCAAAATGAGCTTCCATATTATCCATTTCAAAACTGTGTTTCACATTCTGCATTTTTAGTCCATTACCTCTCTATCAGGAGATGATGCTTCATCATCATTTCTATAGAATCATGGTTGATTAGTCTGTTGATCAGAGTCCCTCAATCTTCCAACTTTGTTGACCTATTCTAACAGCTCATTTTGGCATAGGGATGTCTTGAGTTCTTAAAGGCGGTGTCAATCCATCACAGGCTCTGTCAGAAACTTCCACACTTGAAGAGACTTGATTATGGATCTACTGACATACTATATGTTCCAAGAGGTTTATCACCTGAAAAAGTTGGCCGCCATCAGTTTTGCTGATATTCAGTAGCATTTATATAGCATTTAAAGGTCTGCAAAGTACTTTACCCATGTTTACTCATTTGATCCTCCCAACAATCCTGAGAGATAGATGTTATTATTCCCATGTTATAAATGAGGAAACTAAGTTTGAAATAAGTTAAGTTACTTGTCTAGGACCATTCACACTGTAAGTGTCTAAGGCAGGATGTTAAACTTAGGGTTTCCTGACTCCAAGTCTAACACTTTCTCTGCTACACTACCCGGCTTCCGAATTTAGAATGTAAGCTCCCCATGATTAAGAACTATTTCATTCTTTGCACTTGTATTACTAATACCTAGCATAGTGTCTGGAACAGAATGGATGTTTAAAAAATATTTGATAATTGACTGATATGATTCACTATGTCATCTACAGCAATTCATGAAATTTGTCTACCACAGGCAAATAGATAGTATGGTGTATAGAGCACTGAGTCTGGAGTCAGGAAGATGTGAGTTCAAATTCAACCTTAAACACTTACTAGTTTTGTGACCTTAGGAAAGTCACAACTTCTATTTACCTTAGTTTCTTCAACTGTAAATGTGGGGATAATAATCACACCTACCTCCCAAGAGTTGTCAAGAGAATCAAATGAGATAATGTTTATAATATGCCTAGTACAGTGTAGGACACAAAATAGGCACTATAGAAATGCTAATTATTATTATTATCAAGGCACAGATATACTACTATTTTTGAAAGGATAGACAACAAAATCACAAATCCTTTTAAGCATTTAATTGCTATGGATAAGTATTAAAGTTACTACGGAATAACTGCAAGGTGAATTTGTTTGGTTCTCCCTATTACATTAACAGATGATGATTCTTCATCATCAATGCCATGTAACTACTATCTTATGCATAAAATTGTCTAATTGAATAATAATACATGTACACACATATTTCATGGATACTGCCATTATAGAGATTTAATTTACTTCCTTGCATTTTGGAAACACTAGGCATAAATGGGCTGAAAAGACAAAGACTGAAAGTAACCTAGTAGATTTTTTTAATTGCTACAAATCAGGTATAATTAAGCTAAGGGCTAAAGACTCTCAAACACTGCTTTAGATGTTTTCTTAGGCAAGGTTTCCTGCTGTATTATGTATTCTTTAGAGAAAGATAAAGTAGAAGATAACTGAAAATTGAAAAATCATGTTTACATTATGTCTTCCTTTCTGTTTGACTTTCAAATTTTAAACTTAAGCACTTTTCATTCAAGAATAGACCAGGAAATTGTAACCCTAGATCATTATAGTTTCTATTTATAAATGCTTCCCTACAGGCTTGGAAGTGAACAGGCATCCTAACAAACCTGAAACTCCCATCCCAAAGGAGGTAGGAAAATGACAGAGATAAGGAGATAAGAAACAGCTGGGTAGCGTTAGAAGCTTGAGCACTCAATGGCTTTCTTGTTTCCCAGTCCTGCTCCTTAGCTTTTCCTTTAACTTAAATTCTCTTCTAATTTGGCAAAGGTAAAAGCAATGATTTTTGGAAGGGCATCTTTCTAGAAGTGGGGTTTTCCATTTAAAAACAAAGGTGGGGGAACATGGTGATGGGAGAGTAGCACAAAGAGAAAATATCTTTGTTTTCTTCTCCAGATGTTGGGGACAATGGTGAAATATATGAGGAGAGGAAGGTTGTTAATGGTCGCAGTGACAGTGAGCTGACTAAGCATTCATGTATTCATAAGATAAAATGGTTACTAGAGTGGTAACCTAAAGGATTTTGAAAGTATTTGAGAATACCTAGGAAGGAAATCGCTCTTGGTGCCTGGGAAAAGGACATCTTTCTCATTTACTGTATAAAGTTATTCTTTTTATCAATTAAAAAGGACATTCTCACTTGATAATATACACTTATAATTTGATTAAACCAATTCAATATATAAAAATAGGGATTTAAAAAGATAAATTAGAGTGGAACTTTTCACTTTTTCTAAATATTCTTTGTCACACCTTTAACCATTAAGCATTTCAATAAGTTTGAATATATTTCAATTTTGTGGGATTTTTGTTTAGTTGTTTTCAGTTGTGTCTAATTCTTAGTGACCATTTGGGGTTTTCTTGGCAAAGATACTGGAGTGGTTTGCTATTTCCTTCTCCAACTCATTTTATAGATGGGGAAACTAAGGCAAACAAAATTAAGCAACTTGTCTAGGGTCATACAATGTATGTCTGAGGTCAGATTTGAATGCAAGAAGAGGAGTCTTCCCAACTCCAGGTCTGTCTCTGTACCTACTGTGCCACCTGTAAATTGTATTTCAATTTGCAATAGTTCAATTTGTGTAGCAATTTTCATTTGTACAACTATAGAATGAAGCAAGATATTCTTGTATTATTGTTGCCATTGTCATCGTCATACCTATATTTATATAGCAAGTTAAGATTTACAAAGTTTTCCTCACAGTAGCTGGGCAAGACAGACAGTGCAAATATTGTTGTCAATATTTGACAGGTGAAGAAATTATCAAACTGACACCCACTGTACCTTATGAACATGTGAATGCCTGGACAGTTAACTTTCATTGTATCAACTCACATAACTCCTCTCCTCATGTATTTCACCTCTTCTCCAACATTTTGACAAGAAAAAGCTAAGACTCAAAAAACTTGTCTAAGATCTCAAACTAGTCCAAGATGCAAATCCATATCTCCTGACTCCAAGTCCAATGTTATTTCCATTAATAAATATATTGTAATGGTTGTTATAAATGATGACCTATTTGCTAATATATAAGAAAAATCTAATAACAAATCATTCAAAATTAAGCTTATCATGAAATTATCATTGATTGGAAAGGGTAGGGTATTTAACAGTGTGTGTGTGTGTATATATCCATATTATATACATTATATATAGTTTGTTATAAATAATGCATGCATATATTCCAGTAAGGATACGATATTTCATTAGTTTGGGAAATGTTCTCAAAAGATACAAAGAACAATTCTCCCAATGACTTCAGAGATACTAGGGTCATAGAGCTCAAGCAGGTAGGGGCTTTGCGCCATCTATTTCAACCCTTTCATTGTACAAATGAAGAAATAAAGGCACAGGCAGGTTAAGTGACTTGTATGTGGTCATATAGTTAGTATCAGAGGCAGGATTTGAACCTTGTCTTCAACTCTAAAGGTATTACTTATTATTAATTCAGTTAATAGCTTGAGATACATGGAGTTTAAGTGATTTAGTCACATAGTAAGAATTAGAAGAAGAATTTGAACCCAAGGTTTCCCAGTTCTAAGCCCCACAGTCTATCTATCCCCAGGCTGGCTACATTGCCTATAATTTGAAAATGTATCGGACGGGAAAAAAACTAGGATCTAATTAGTGTGAATAATGAGTCTACTGAAATAGTTATATATATATTCAAATTTGCTCTGTTTCAAGTTATAATTGTACAAAATATGGTCATTAGATCTAGCCTGATGGAAATAGCATAAATTTGAATATTGTGACTAATTCAGGAGAGATTCATTATTTGAACTAATTAGTACATAACTATTATTTATTACTGTTATTCATGCAATAAACATTGAAATACTACTACATGGAATGAACAGTGCTGGACACTAGAAGAGGTTTAAGGAAGAATAAACACAGTCCCTACCTTCAAGGAGGTTACATCTAGTAAGATATATACAAACAAAACTATAATACAAATTAGAATATTGTAAGTAAATATTTATTCTGGAAGGGGAAAGCAAAGGAGGCTTAATAGAGAAGGTAGGATTCAAGGATGGTCTTCAATGATGTGCAAGTTATAAATAGATGACAATGGCTTAGGAGAAGAGGGCATTCTAAAGATAGCTAATGATGGGAGCAAGGGCTCAGAGGTCAGAAAACAAAAGATATATTCAGAGAAGTTTGAGTAGTTTTATGTAACAATAATAGCCTACACCTCACCACTTACAGATACTTTGCTCGTAACAATTGTGTGAAGGAGGCAGTATAGTTATTATTATAACCATTTTATAGTTGAGGAAATTACGTGACCAAAACAGAGGATACAGGTGAGTCTAGTCTGTATTAAGAGATGAGGACAGTAAATTGGGTCAGAGGTGACTAAAGGAGACAGTAGCTGCAACCAAAAAGTTCAGTGTTTGACAAAAGCAACATGATGGAATTGACCTGCTTGAAAGATTACTTTGGCATTGAGACGAGGCACTGATTGATGGCAAAAGAGGCTGGAGCAGTCATCTATGACAGTCAGCTACAGCCCTGGCCAAAACGACCATTTACGTGTTGACTTTCATTTCTCCTGTTTTCTGATTCTCAGTACAGAGCAGAAAGTAAGCAATTACTTGCACTTTTTTTTTTAAATCACTCAAGCCAACAAGATAATACTTTTCACTTCCTCCTCCTGAACAAGCTTAATCCTACATTGTGATGATGAAAAGCTTACTTTAAATTTTTAATTATTTTGTAAATAATCCAGCTGAAGCTGATATTAATGAATATTAATCCTAGGTTACCTATTTTTATGGGCACAGCCCCAAGATCTTCCCACCCGTGCCTTTGGGTAATTGTTAGGTTTTGAACTGGAGGGACCTTAGCTTCAATCCAAAAATAGTCTCTGCAGACTACTCTCTATAGGAGGATTTTTTTAAATTGTATTAATGAAAGACAAAAAAAATTTGGAGAGAAACATCCTACCCAGAGAAAAGCCAAGAATTAAACAGTTATGGTGTTATCTATTTGTTTTACTTTATTTATAAATATATTATATTAATATAATATAAAATATTATATTTTATAAAATATAAGCACCCACAACAAGAAAGCAAATGAAACTTATCCCCTCTCCATGTTTAATTAGCCCACTAGAAATTCTAATATTATTGAAAGACTGAGACTAAGTGGGGAACATGGAGTAAAAAGTTATCTTTCTATCATAAAACTCATATTTAAGTGATACACAAATGCCACCTCCCTAAATAGGAGCAGAATGTATAGAGTGCGTCTTTCTCTTAGTAAGGAACACTGTGAAAGCCAGTCTGAGCACATGGGACAGAATATTATTTATTGGTAGCCAGAAACATTCCTAATTCATCTTGGGAAAGATCAGTAGCAGCAGCATTGTAAGTAATGGACGGATGATTAATCACCTGTATACAGAGCACTTTTCACTGATGGGAAGGTGTTCTGGGGGTTGGAGTGGAAATGGAGGGGCGTGGGGTAGAGAGCCAATATTGAAGTCCATCTGTTAGATCCCATCAGCAGAATAGTCTTCTTTGAACAACACTTTAATCAAAGCAGGTTGATCTTGAGTTCACGAAAATGTTTCATTTTCAAACCACTAGAGTTTTATGGGGTTTTCTACCCCATTTTACTGGAGCCTTGTAAATCTTGTGAAATACTGGAATGTCTAGACCATAAAATTTTGCCATTTAAACATGTTCTCCATGGTGACGTCTCAACCTGATGCAAGAACGGTTTTGCAGAGGTCTGTGGAGAAGTCCCCCACTCCGAATACATCCCACCATACCTGCCTTAAAAGAAGGCTTTTCAGTTGCCTAGGATTCAATCTGTCATAACACACACTTAAGTGGAAGTTTTCCAAACAACTAGAAACAGGCATTAGACTAACACATCCCCTTCCATTCCTTTCTAGGCCACTCTCTTTCTGAGGGAGGACAGATGAAAAGGCTGTGAGCAAAACTGACTACCCAAATTCAACACTAATGAGAATTTTTAAACTAACGTTGGGCCACAGTTCTGGCAGAAAATCTGCCATTGGCTTAAGGTGAAATTTATCCCAACAGCAGACTAGTTGCTATTAATTAATGAAATTACATTCATTAGAACATAAGCTCCTGGAGGACAAAGACTTTCCTTCTGCTTGTGCTATTTATTCCCAGCACTTAGCACAGTGCCTAACATACAGTAAGCACTTAATAAATAATTGCTGATCTGTGGGCTGTGGGCAGCTACATGCAATGGAGAGAGCTCTAGACTTGGAATCAAGAAGACCTGCTCAAGGCAGAATGGCTGCCAACATTCTACTCTATTACTAAACACGTCTGATTTTTCCTTCACTGATCTTTTATTATTTTAATATTTTTATTGATTATAGGATTTCTCTATCATTTAAACTCCTTGAAGGCAAATAGGGAAGGAACATTTGTAGTAGTCTTCTAGATGTTGCAGAACATAGAGGGCTGGTCTTAGAGTCAGGAAAACCAGAGTTCAAATCCTTCCGCAAATGCTTATTGTCATTGTGACCTTGGGAAAATCATTTACTCTCTTTTGTACTCAGTTTCCTCATCTCAAAATGGGCTTGTTGTGAGGATCAAGAGCAAGTAAGGTCACATTATGCTAATTCCCTTTCTTAATAAGGGTTCTGTAGATTAGGGGAATGCTATGAATTTAGTTTACCTAGATTTTAGCATATCCTTTGATAAAATCACTGATAGCATATGTGAAGTTGTGTTGAAAACACAGCTGACTATGAACCATGTCCAGTGGTGTCAGCATTGATTCCTGGTGCTACATATGTTAAGTCATGCTACCTTCCCAAAGAAACATTGCTAATGCATGGATGACCACTGGTGACCTGGGCTTATCATTTAATAATGATTTCATGCAATTGGTGAAGAAGCCACTCTCTTACCCTAAATATGAAAGGAGAGTTTTAATTTTGCTTAATCCCTACCCTGTATTCTCTTCAACAGATTTTCAATCGCTGTGTCAACTATCCAAAGCAGACTTTTGCTCCCAGGTCTGCCTCTCTTCTGCAATATGAGTTAATAATAATTCACATTTATAAGGCTCTTAAATTCTGTCTCGACCTGGGATTTACTGGTTTAGATAACTTCCTCCACAATGCAGATTGGTGATTAGTCTGCAACTTAAAGTTATACACTAAAAGGATAAGTAGCTTGCCTGTGGTCACACAATCAGCATTATCAAATGTAGGAGTTTAAACAAGTTCTTTCCAACTCCAAGGCTGGCCATCTAGCCACTACTCTATGTTGTATAGCTCGTTGAAGTTTACAACCTGTTTTCTTTACAAGTGTTTAAAGACTGGCTATCCCCATTTCATAGACAAGGGAATTGAGGGTCAGAGAGAAAAGGAGCTTACCTATGATCATAGATCTGGTAAATGTCAGAACTATTCTTTGCACTCAGACCTTCTGGCTTCAAGTCTAGTATTATTTCCACCATGCTTTTCAAAGGTACATAGATAGATACATAGATACATAGATACATAGATAGATACATAGATAGAAATACATATGTGTACATATGCATATATATGTATATATAAGCTTATATGTATACATATGTCTGGGTCCATAAAATCATGTTTTAGCAACCTAAGTATTAATACCCCAGACTTGGCATCCAAAGTGTTGATACCTCAGGGATGGAATGTACTTCTAAAATAGTATTTCTAAAAAAAAGTATTAGCTGGGAATGAATGTGTAGGCATCATCTCCTAGTAGAATTAGAGAAAGTTCCTCTACAATCCTTTGAGAGCTATCTTACCTCTAGTAACAGAAAAATATTTTGTGGCAGAATATGTTTTTAGCGTTGACTACAGTAAAGCACGTATAAATCGTGCTAATTGCACAAGACTGTGGCATAGTTAAAATGTTGGATGATGTATTTAGTATCTAAAAAATATCCCAATAGGATGGAATAAAGAATCGAATCTAGAAAGGTGACAACTAATGGTAATAAATAAAGCCTGCATTTGTAGTTAGGTGAAGGTCAGGGGAAGATGCAATATTGTCTTGGAAGAATACTAGAGACCATCAAGACTGAGGGAGGAAAAAGATGAAGAGGCAGGGAAAGGGAGCAAAGACTTGGAACAGAAACATGATACGTGCACTTAAGATGGAAGGCTTTAATTATTTGGATAGACTGTTAGAGCTCTCTTATTCTCTCTGTTCAAAGCCAGGCAGCTAATATTAGGTATATTAGCACTAATCTCTTCCTTCAAAATGTGGAAAAAATAATGAAAGGGATTTCTGTTATGGATCTAGCAAGGAGGAACTGGTTCCTGAAGTAGAAAAGAAGGAAAGGGTCCACTACATCTAACAAAAACAACATAAATAGACTGACATAAATATTCAATTACAAGAAAGCTGAATTCAAAAAGGTTCAGAGAAAGTATACATAGGATACTAACGTTATTTAAGGGAAGTCAGCCTAGGAAAGATAGGAAGTTCTAGAGAATGAAATTCTTAAGAAAATGTTTCAATAAGAAGAAAAAGGAGAAAAGAATCAAAGAATCTAGAGATTCTTGAAAGATTCTGAAAAGAAAAGAATCTAAAAAGAATGGTGTGGATACATAGGACACTTGATTAACAGGTTTTAAGAACGTGTGAAAAGTGTAACACAGTACTATTAAAAAATATTGTTTGAAGCAATAAAATTCCAAATAAGCTGGTGCAAGTGATAAATATAAAGGACAATGAAGTCAGTGTTGGGTTGGTTGGTATTTTTAGCTATATTGAGAGAAACAGGAGGATCAAGGAAGGAATGAGGCTATTTCCTAGGATGTATAGGATGAAGATAACATCAACTAGTCAATGATCATATATGAAATGAGATAATATTTGTAAAGTGCTTAGTACATGCCTGGTACATAGTAGGTGCTATATAAATGCATATTCTCTCTCTTCCCCTTAGTACATACTATTCTCCAAGCTAAAAGCTAGACATACAAAGAAAGGCAAAAACTTAGTCCTTCCCATTAAGGAGCTAAAACAAACCCCAGAGGGAAAGCAGAACTCATTTTATTTCTGTTTTCTTTGCCAATGAGAATAATCTCTGAATTAGAAAGAAAAGAATAAAAATGGCTAATAGAAAGTTAAAAGCCAAGAGCATCATCAAAAGAGAGAACCTAGCTGCATAGTCAGCAAGCCCTAGGGTCAGAAAGAAATAACAAAGACCATTGCTGAGCCATTCTCAGTGATCTTTGAAACATAACCAATCTATCATCATTGCATAGGTGCCAACATGGAGAAAGGGAAACATACCACAATACTGGTGAAATATTCTGATTTTTTTTTTTAGAAGGGTGGGTAAAAAGGAATTAGCAAACTAACATGTGAGGCTGACTTTGCTTCCTGATTCCTGAAATTTTAAAACGTTTTTTAAGTAGTTATTACACATAAAAGGAAATGAAACCAACAATCAAGCATATCTTCATCAAGAGCAAGTGAGGTCACATTAAGCTAATTCCCTTTTTTTATTAAGGATCCTGGACTTGTAGATTAGAGGAATGTTATAGATTTAGTTTATCTAGATTTTAGCATAGTCTTTGACAAAATCAATGTAGTTTTTCTTGGTAGCTAGACAAAAAGTTAGGGGCTAGTTAAACTCTCAATTAGGTAGATCCAAAACTGATTGAATGACTAGATTCAAGAAGGGATCACTAATGATTTTAGGTTAACTTGGAAGAAAGTCTCTAGTACAATAGGGATATCTTCTTGGCCCTGTTGACAGTTCAACATTTTTATCAGCGACTTGGATAAAGGGATCTTACTTATCTTACTTATCAAATCTGAAGATGACCCAAAGCCTGAAAGAATGGGGAACTTGTTGGTTAGTCTTTTCATTTCTATCTCTCTGTCTTTAGCATTTGACCCTTTCTCTTTATTCATACAGCCACCATTCTAGTTCAGGCCCTCCTCATTTCTTGCCAAGACTATTAAAACATCTTTCTAATTGGTCTTGTCATTTCAAATCTCTCTCCACTCCAATCCATCCTCCATTCAGTTGCCAAAGTGATTTTTCTAAAGCACAAATCTCATCATGTCACTTCCTTAGTCAATAAATGTCAGTGACTCTCTATTACCTATAGTAACGAATATGAATTCCTCTGTTTGGCATTTAAAGCTCCCTACCACCTGGCCCAAATCTACCTTTCCAGTCTTATTAATTTTTTTTCCTTCTCACACTCCATAATCCAGCCAAATTAGCCTTTTTACTGCTCCTCATATATAACACTCCATCATCCATCTCTGCTGCTAAGTCGACATTCCTACCTTCACAACATCTCTCCTATACATCTCCTTATCCCCACTCATACAGTCACCATTCTAGTATAGACCTTCATCAAAACACACATGAACTACTGCAACAATCTTCTAATTGGTGTCCATAATTCAAGTTTCTTCCCACTCTAATTCATCCTTGGCTCATCTGCCAAAATGATCTTCCTAAAGTACAGATCTGACCATATCAGGCTCCTAGATTCTAGTGGCTCACTATTACCTCGAGGAACAAATATAAAATTCTCCTTTTGGTATTTGAACTCTGTCACAACCTGGCCCTTTCCTACCTTTCCAGGCTTTTTATACTTTACTCTCTTCCACATATTCTGATAGAGCAATACTGGCCTTGTTGATCCTCGAACATCACATTCCACCTCCTGACTCCCTTCCTTTTCACTGGCTGTCCCCCATGCATGAAATGGTCCCCCCTCTTCACTTTTTCCTCTTCTTTGGATTCCTTAAAGACTCAGTTTGATTTCCACCTTCCAGAGGGGGCCTTTCAAGGTCCTCTCCAACCCATCAAATTCTACTGCCTTCCTACTGAGATTACTTTTTATTTACATTGTATTTATCTAGTATCTACATAATTATTTGCATATTGTTTCTCCCTCAGAATGGAAGTCTTTTGAGGGTAAGGATCATTTTTTGTTGTTGTTGTTTTTACTTTTCTTTGCATCCCTAGTACTTAGCACCATGCCTTGCACATAGAAAGAAGTTAATAAATGCTTATTGAATGAATCTTTATGCCATAGTTGTCCCCCATTCTGGAATATGCTTCTCCTTCAGCTCACAGCTCAGAATTTCTACTTTCCTTCAAGGCTCAAGTCAACAGACACCTTCCATATAAATCCCTTCCTGATTCTAACACACACACACACACACACACACACACACACACACACACACCACCTTACAAATCAGCTTCTACCTTCCCCTCCTCCCAATTATATTGTATCAATCTTATATATACCTATATGTATACATGTTGCCTCCCCTTAGTTGGATTATAAGATCATCCAGGGCAAGAGCTATTTAAGTTTTGCTTTTGTAACTCCCAACACCTAACTCTGTGCCTGAAATCTAGCATTTACTAATGCTGACCACCAACTGATTGACTGGTTGATACTCAAAATCCAAAAATATCTTGACAAGTTAGAGAATATTGAGTTGAATCTAATAAAATGAAATTTAATAGACATAAATGTCTCATACAAGTTCAAAAATCAACTTTACAAGATGTGGTAAGGATGGTTTGATAATAGTTTGTCTGGGAAAAAATCTCAATATTAGTCAGCAGTATGACATGGAAGCCAAAAATGTTAAGTGAACCCATGCTGCATTAAGAAAGGTATTGAGTTCAAGCCAACGAAGATGAGTATCCCAAAATACTCTGCCCTGGTCAGATCACATCTGTATAATTGGATTTGGGTCCAAACGTCATGTTTAAGAAGGATATTAACAAGCTGGAAAGTATCCAAATGAAATTGACCAGAATGATGAAGGGTCATGGGTCCATGTAATATGATGATTGGCTAAAGGGAATGGACATGTTTAGCTTAGAGAAGACTGAATGGAGACATGGTAGCTGTGTTCAGATATGTGAAAGGCAGTCCGGTGGAGGAGAGATTAGACTTTGTTCTACTGGGTCCCCAGAGTACAGAACAAGGAGCAAAGGGTAGAATTTTCTTTAAAAAGACTTTATATAAGGAAAAACTTATACCAGGAATATAGAATATTCAATAGGTATATAGAAATTTTATATCAGAAAAAAACTACTTT
The DNA here is from genome assembly GCA_011680675.1 of Gymnobelideus leadbeateri. Lineage (NCBI taxonomy): Eukaryota > Metazoa > Chordata > Mammalia > Diprotodontia > Petauridae > Gymnobelideus > Gymnobelideus leadbeateri. The sequence goes on from WOXC01012209.1 coordinate 522,467, forward strand.
TTAGCACCAATTAAAAGTGTAATGTGCTGCTTTGGGACCACCATTACTGAAAGTCTTTATCAGAGGTTAGATGTATTATTGAGGGCGGTTTTGTTCAGGTATTGATCATATGGATCATTTAGATGACCTTTGAAATCACTCCATCTCTAATTCTGTTTGTGCCACCACATTACCTCTCCAGTCTTATCACATAATATTCTTTTCCCACAAACTATATTCTAGAAAAATTCTGATTCTCAGTGCCTCCCCCATTATTCCCAGTACTGTCTCTACTTCTACCTCTCCATGTTTAGGTCATTTTCTTACTAAACAGTAAGCTCCCTGAGGCCAGGAATTTTTTCTTATTTAAACATTGTGTTTCTCTCAGAACCTTACACAGTGTTCTGCACATATAGGTGAATGAGTAAATCCACTTAATGAATTAATGGAAATCAATTAAGGAGGCTAATGCAAAAAATATAATCCATGAATAACTTGCATCTCTCACTTCAAAGGAACGAAGTTCAATCCCAAAAATTATTCAATATAAATCTAGACTCATTTCACACTCGCTAAGAAAATGTTTAAATATGGCTCATTTCTAACTCTACCAAAGGTCTTCAGTTCCCCTGAAAGCATTAACCTGTTAATAAGCACTTATTATATTTATTAAAAGGCATGTAAAGATTAATGATGAAAGCTAATATTAACATAGTGCTTTAATGTTTTCAATGCACTTGACAAATGGTATCTCGTTTTATCTTTACAGCAACCCTGGGAGAGAAGTGCTGTTATTGTCCCCATTTTACAGATGAGATTGAAGAAAATGGAGGTTACGTTACTTCCTTAGGGTCACACATCTAATAAGTGTCTGAGGCCAGATTGGAGCTCAGGTATTCCTCCCTCCAGGTTGAACATCTCATCTACTACACCACCTAGCTGCCTCATTTAAGGCCAGTTTGCAAAAGTATATTTATAACCAACATCCAAATGAGTACCTTTTTCTTCTTCTCTCTGCTACCCCTTCAAAGGTTCAGTCACAAAGCCCTAGAATCAAGTGATCAAGTCACTGCTTCCCATACTGCCATCACATATACCAGGACTGCTTTGGTGGAAGATGTTCTCCTGTCTGGGTCTTGTACTGCCTTGCCTTAATAGCTCCTACCATCTATCAGCAGAGACAGGCAGTCTTTTTGGCTCTTACAGTGAAGATACTAAGGAGTACAATAATTGTTTCCTTTCAAGTATTTGAAGTATTATTATGGAGAAAAAAGATTAGACTTGTTCTGTTTGGGTCCAGAGGGCAGAATTAGTAACAATTGGAGGAAGTTGAAGAGAGGCAGTTTTGGCTCAATATAATGAAAAACTTTCTCACAGTTAACCATATTCAAAATAGGAATTGACTATCTCAGGAGATTATAAGTCCTTCATCATTGGAGGCCTTTTGGAGATTATAAGTCCTTCATCATTGGAGGCCTTTTGGAGAATCTACACAGCTCCTTCCTGGGTATGATATGGTTGATGGGGTTTTTGCATCAGTATGGGCTTGAATAGATCACCTCTGATGTGCTTTCCACACAGATGGTGGGATTCTGTGACTTATTCTTAGTGAATCCATGTTGGCTCTCAGGCTGGGGCTGTCTGAACCACAACAGTGGACGTGATATTCCAGGACCCCAACTACATGGTGTACTTCTTACTAATTCAGATATGGTTGTGGCCTCACTTCCTCTTTCAGTCAGAATCAAGGAAGGTTGATTGTGGGTATGTTTTGATATTCTCTGGATGGAAGAATTGACCCTGATAGCAATTATTAGACCACTAGAAATACCTGCTACTTAGAGAGGCAGAGCTAAATACAGACTTGAAATCAGGTTTCCCTAACTATAAGTCCAATGCTCTTTTTACTATTCCCTAAGGCCTCTTATTTCCACATACAGAATTTACTCAGTGATACAAAAGTGCTAACACACACACACACACATACAATATTGAAAATAGGGCAAGAAAGAAATTTTGACTCCAAAAATGATTTACAGAAGTATACTTTTGTGTTTTTGACAGTATTATTAGTCGGTCAACAAGAGTTTATTAAGAATTTACTATGTGCCAGGCCAGGTTCTGGGGATACAAAGAAGTTCAAAAATAGTACCTGCCCTCAAGGAGCTCATATTGTTTAAATTAAAATAATAATTCCAGTGATGGGGGGAAAGAGTCTTTAGGCCACACTGTACTGTTACACTTTTTCAAAGCCATCATGTCAGCTAAAGAACACTTGGAAATCAAATGAGCAACTTTTCTTCCAGCCATTTTCCAAGTAATCAGTGGATCACAGCAGAGTTGTTTTTAATCCAACAATCAAAGATTTTGGAGCTGGGAATCGCTTTAGACATCATCTCCTAGGCCATCATTTAACATATGAGGTCATTTGGGCTTAAAGCAGCTAATTGACCCCACCCAAGGCGAAAAAATTAAAAAAAAAAAACCAGGACATAAACCCCAATACTCTGATTCCAAGTCTGATGATCATTTTACTCTTTCCCACAATCCAGTCATGAAGATGGCTAAAATGATCCAAAAAACCACTCCATTTATTATTATGATACTCAAACAGCTCATCTATTCATTCAGTGAGTATTTATTAAACTCTTGCTGAGTGCCAGGTATTATGCTAGGTGAACATAGATAAATAAATACAAAGTACACAAATTGGAGTGGGGAAAAGGGAGGGTGGATCAAGGATCAAGATCGTTTTCATGTAGGAGATAACCCTTGAGCTGAGACTTTACTGACATTCTAAGAGTCAGAAGTGAAGAGGGAATTCAGTCCCAGAGCTAAGCCATGACAAGAGGTCCCGCCGGGCAGAGGAAAATAGCAGGGAATAAAATGAAAATTGTCAGTCCCAAGAGAGGATAAAGAACAAAACTCTAGAAATCACCCAAATTGTGTTGCTTCTTGAAAAAGCAAGACTTGCTTTGTGAATGTAGCTGAACTTTAGTGGATGTCCTATGCAGCCACAATCATGGAGTTGGGGTCCTGGAATGCCTTTTGGTTCAGACAGCCTCAGGTGAATGGGATGGCCAAGTTTTATAATACTGCATGAGATGTTCTCATTATATCTAGACATGGCCTCAATCTACAGGAACTAATAAAATGGATCAAGTGGTCTAATGATAGTGATCAGGGTCAATCCTTCCATCCAGCAAGCATCAAAGCACACCCACAATAAAACTTCATTGATTCTGACCGAAAGGGGAGGTGGGGCAGGAACCAGGTCTGAATTAATAAGTACAAATTACTAAATACTTTTGAAGAAATTCAGCTTGATTATTTTCAAGTACAGACTAGATGGAAACAAGAGACTAAAAGCCAGGAATGATATGTCTGAGGCACCACCAATCCTTAAATTTAGGCAATCCAAATTCATAAAATTTTACTGTACTTAAAAAAAAGAAAACAAAGTATTTCCCACAAAAAAAATCAAAAGACAACAGCTGTTCTTAAGGTGGATATTTTGAAACAAAGTAATGTAAAATACTGCTATGTCTACCTACTCCTCTCTCTTTTTTATTACAGGGGTCAATTGGTGCTACCAAGGTAAAGCTATTTTTCTGAGAAATTTCTTTTTACTCTTCTGAATTTATTATACTACCTAAGTGTTTTTAAAAAGATACTTGAGAATAGCCAACACTAAATACTATGATTCTGTATTTGCCCAGCAACCTTCTGTACTGTAATTAGAGTCCATGAATTAATTTATCCACCAAAAAAGACTTGCAATCAAACTTAGAACTAAAAGACACATTAAAGATCATCCAATTCAACCTCCTCATTTTACAAATGAGAAAAACTGAGCTTCAGAGAGAAGCAATTTCCCCACCATCACCCAAGTACAGGCAAAGCCAAAACAACCCCTTAACTCTTAATGGACAATTCCCGTGCTCTTTCCATTATGTTGAGTGTTCTCTGGAGGCAATATTCAATTTGCATCTCCATTTATAAATTAACAAATAATAAATTTGAGCTTGAAGAGGTCTCATTATTCCAGGAAGAAGTGATCTTGAAACTTTGTGAGTCTGGACTTTCAGAGCTGAGGCCAGACACTGCACTCAAACTGACCCCACCAAGGTGCAGCAACTCTTGGGTCCAACCAAATCAGTCTTGTACTGCATACGGGAGCTAAGTGCCCAATTTAATTAGTGAGTAAGTAAATCAATTAATACCTGTAGTAGTATGATTAATATATGAAAAGGTATGCTTATATTTTAATAAGTATAATAAGAAAGAAACCATTACTATGAAAAAGAACTTATTATCTCTTGTGCACTTTCTGTCTTTATCTATGGGGCTTTCTTGAAAAGATGCTTTAAAAGGCGTTCTTAACAAATTACCAGTGTGTTTTATACTTACAGGACAGCTTTTGAAGACATAAATGGGCCAAATGAAAAATACTGCAGAGAGATCTCAATAAAGTTACTTTATGGAACAGTTTAGATCCAAAAGAACATTTTTCCTCCTTTGATTTTCTCCTAAAGCCACGTTTATTAACTTTTGCAAGAGTGAGTTATGGTACAGCAGGGAAGTTGGCATTGCATGTGGGCATTCCATGCCACAGCATAATTGTGGTCTCCTGGGACTTAATGGTATGATGAGATAAGTTGAGTAAGTACTGAAACCCCACACACATGTGCTTAGTCAATAAAATCATAACTGGAGCTAGAAGGGACCTCACAAACCATTTAGGTCACAGAATCTGAGACCTGGAAAGAAATTCAGTGATCATCTTGTCCATACCTGAAAGGCATGGGTAACAATTACCTGGCAGATGGTATCCCGCATCTTTAAACAGACAATATTCCAACCAAGTAATAGAGACATAATTATAAGACAACAAGTAATAAAATGATTAAACACAATATCAACACTGGAGAATGTTGACAATCCAAACAGTAATAATTTTATTCGTTACAATCAAAACACTGGACATGGCATCAGGTTCTTAATGATATTCTTTCATTGCCTCTCAGGCCAAGCACAGTGCCTGACCCTTAGTAGGCAGTGAATGTTTGTTGAAAAGTTTAGAACTGGAAGAAAACTTAGAGATTATCTAGTCCACCCCCTTCATTTTCAGATGAGGAAACTGAGACCGAGGAAAGTAAAGAGACTTATCCAAGGTCACATAGGTAAAAAAAAAGTGGGAAAGGTGGGATTTTAGTTCAGCTTCTCTGACTCTAAATCAGGCCCCCTTTCTCCCAAATCATGCTGCCTTAGGGATCACATAAAATCACAGTTTTTTTTTCATCTATAAAATGGACATCATAATTATAGCTATAGAACCTACAAATAGGATTATTAGAATCAAATGAGATACAAGTATTATAATAATTTTTTTAAATCTCAAAGTATTTTTTTAAATGCTGATTATTTAAGATCACATATTTAGAACTGAAAAGATCTAGTCCAATACTTTCTTCTTTACCAATTAAAAACCTGAAGTCCAAGAGTGGTATTGCTGGGTCAAAGAGCATGCAATGTTTAGTAACTTTGGGGACATAATTCCACATTGCTGACAAAGATGGCTAGACTTGAGATGGAGAATGAGTCATAAATTTTTACCTGGCCAATGTGTGAATTTATTTTATTTGACTATGCATATTTATCCAAATGTAAACACTCACTGCCCTGTCCCCCCCCCCAAAAAAAGAATGGGAAATAATTGGAAGAAATAAAATAATTACTTAGAAAAATATCTCTTTTTCAAAGATAAAGAAAAAACTAAGGCCCAAAGTGTCTAAATGACTTAGCTAGAGTCACATAGTAAGTTCTGGAGCCAGGACTCAAAAGTATCTCTTCTATTACTAAATCTATTCATCTTTTCATAGCCTCCCAAGTATCATCCTTGATAACAGCTTACATGTGTATAGCTTTTATAGCCTAATGAAGCAACTTCCTCACAACTGCTCTGGGATGTACTATAGGTAGTACAATTTTTATCATCCCCATTTCATAGATGGGGAAACTGAAGTAAGAAAAAATATGTAGATGTGACATAAACAATCATACAGCTAGTAAGAGTCAGAGCCTGAAGTCAAACTTAAGTTTTCTGACCCCATCCCCTCTGCTCTTTAAATATGGGGCAGCTAGGTGGTGCAGTGAATAGAGCACCAGCCCTGGAGTCAGGAAGACCTGAGTTCAAATCTGGCCTCAGACACTTGATCACACTTACTAGCTGTGACCTTGGACAAGTCACTTAACTCAGATTGCCCTGCCTTCCCCCTCCAAAAAACAGATAGACAGATAGATAGATAGAGATAGAAATAGAGATAGATATAGATACAGATATTGTCTATATGTATATATAATTTATGGAATAAAAAGCATTTCTATAACAGCATAATAAAAAGATAATTGCACATGAAACTGCAAATCTATTATATACAACTTGCTATTTCTTTTAAATATATATTTATCATGTAAATATCTTTTTTCTCCCTTTCCCCACCCAAGATAGCATTAGACACAATTAGACATACATTAGACATTAGACACAAATATGTACATATATGTAAAATCATTCTATATATTTATCAGTTCTTTCTCTATATCAAGATAGTATCTTCTTCATAGGTTCTTTGTAGTTAATTTATGTATTTATAATAGTCAAAATGACATTCATTCAAAGTTGTTCTTTAAAAATTATTGCTGTTACTGTATACAATGTTATCTTGTTTCTGGTCATTTTGCTTTTCGTTATTTTGTGCCAGTCTGTCCACATTTTTCTTTCTTTCTTTTTTTTTAAAGCAATTGGGGTTAAGTAATTTGCTCAGGGTTACATGGCTAGTCATTATTTATGTGTGGGTGCTCATTTTCTGAGGCCGGATTCGATCTTGGGTCATCCCAACTCCAAGGCCAGCGCTCTTACTCACTGCACCACCTAGCCGCCCCATGTCCACATTTTTCTAAGATCATGGAGCTCATCATTTCTCATAGCACAGTAGGATTCCATCACAATCATATGCCACAACTTGTTCAACCATTCCCCAATTGATGAGCATCCCCTGCTCTTACATCTAGTTCATAGAATTATGGGTTTAAAGTGATCAGTCATAATCTGAAGTCTAATAAGTAAAAAGAGTCACCTACAGTCACAATAGTAGAAATGGTGTGAGATTTGAATATATCTCATCTAGCAAATAAAACTATTTTACCACACTGACTCTCAATTAAAATAAATTTAATTCAACAAGCATTTATCAAAGGTCTATTATGCACCACAATCATGCTAGTCACTGAACATACAAAGAAAGTCTCTGCACTCAAGACATATGCCTTCTACAGGACAAAACATTTTCTCACTATCTACCTTATCACACTGCCTCTCAAGGTAAATACTACAAAAGAATTGGTTCTTTCACTTCTTGGGATACCTAAACCAATATTGTGCTCATCACAAAAGAAATCAATGATACAATATTCTTGATATTATTTTTGTCCTTCTGTTAATAACCTTCCACTGACAAATCCTTGCCAAAAAAAATTAAAGAAAATTAAAAAATTAACTCCCTCCACAGTACACAGAATTCATTTCCACTCAGCTCAGCAAAGGCAGTAGCTTGGACCTCAAAGTCGCCAACAGCAAAGAGAGAGCCCAGCTAGTGGCGGCCTGCCAGCTCTTGGCCAATCAGTCCTCACCAAGAAGATTGCATCAGAGGCTTCCAGCCTGCTGGAAGCTGGGCTGCCTGCTCTGTAGGCCTCGACCACCCAAGCAGGAATGGGGCTAGGGAGAGACAGGTTGAACAATGGAGAACAGCTTGGGCCCAAGTTTTCCAATGAGCTCTTCTCAATCTAGTTTTACTTTGGACTTTAAGAATAGCAATAGAGCTGTTCCATTCCTTATGGCCCAAGCCTCTGGGTGAAGTATAAAAGTAGAAAGTGCTAAATGCCTGTACTGTTAAAATATTGTCATAGGTCTGGAGTATAACACCCAGATAGCAAAAATATTATTCCAGTGGAAAATCACCAGTCACAGTATTTATGGATTGGCCTTTCAACTGGTCCTGGGCTCCCACCCAGCATAATTAATTTCTTACCTGTGGGTGGCTGGTGGGATTGCTTTACACCTCTCTCATCATACCTGCACCTAATACTTCCTGAGATGCTTTGTACAAACAAACAGTGAGTGATGTTTCTGAAGATATCCCATTCGGTCATGCTTCTCTGCTAGCTCCTCTGCTTGGCTTTCAGCAAATGTATTTTATTTATTTAAATGTATGAAAACAGGTACCCGTCACTCAAAGCCTTGCTCACACACTAGCAAATGCCAGATAGCTTTAATTACGTTGAGCTACAATACCAGACTTGGGAGAAAGCCTAATTAAAGAGTTGGCCTCAAATAGCAAATAAAAGGCTAAGTTTATAGAATCTTTTCAGGTTGAAATAAAAACCAAGATCTAGCTATATATAATATTATTAGCTACAATATTATTATACTATCTATATATTGTACATATCATATATCACCCATAATGTAATATATACAGATATAAAATATAAAATTATATGTGTATATGTTAATATTATATAAATTATATATTCATTAGTCATGTTTTACATAATATGTTGTTTATAATATAATACATATAAATAATATGATATTTACACAAATACTATATAATGCATAATAAATTATACAAATAGCTGCCATCAAATATCTCTAAACTAAAGGAGAGAGCCCTGGCATATAGCAAGGAGTGTCTGGCATATAGCAAGAACTTAATAAATCCTTGTTGACTTGACTAATGTAAAAGGGTGATAAAGAATAAGCCTGGGCAACTTAACAAATTTTTAAAATGAGGCTATTTCTGGGGACTTTGTTATTCAATCTATTCAATTCCAAAAACCTTATGAGTCAAGATCCGGGTCAAATTTTGATGTTCATATTGAGAGGTGGAGGCTAGATAAATGGTCTGAAAAATTGGGTCCATGGCATGACTACAATGTGTATATGATTGACCAATTGGAAGGTGGGGGATGGATTGGCTCATCCTCCCTAGCAGCCAATCACAGGGCTTGTCTCCAACACACCACCACCTCCCTTCCATTCTCATTATATCCCTTCCTACTTTTGAGTGGCATATATAACTAGTTATAGCCTAACAGTTAACTCCAACTCAGGTTTCCACATCAAGAGCTTCAACAGTTGTTTAAATACCATTGGAAAAATCCCCTGCTACCACCTGCCACATATTCACTCTGAGGAAAAAAAAAGTTACCAATGGGGGTATGGGATTTTTTTAAAAGGATTAAGACCACTATGTTGTACTATCACATATGTATAAAATGTGGACAGTAATAGCAACTAGCCCATAGGATTGAGGATCAAATGTAATCATATATGTAAACTACCATATTCAATTTAGCATTATTTTTATTATCATTATATCCACAGTTAGGTAGATTCACAATTTTTTGAATTCTCAGAGCCAAAAAGTGATTGTTTAGTAGTTTGATATCAATTTGGAAATAGTTCATCAGTGGAGTTTTCTTGGTGAACCTATGCCCTGGGCTATTTAACATTTTGATCAATAATCTGGCTAAAGGCATAGATGATTCACTCGTCAAATCTGCAGATGGCACAAAGCTGAGAATAATAGCTAATGCATTTAATGACATAGTCTCCAAAAGAAATTGACAGACTAAATCAGTTTCTTACACCTATTTCCACATCAATAGGCACAAACTTTATGGAACCCAAGATTATCACAAAATATAGTGGATCACAGGATCAAATATTTAGGAGTATCCGGAAATTATGGTGCATAGAATCCAATCACCTCATTTTATAGATGAGGAAACTTTAGCCCTGGGAAGGTAAGAGACTTGCCCACCATCACAGAGGGAAGGTTTGGATTCTTTCAAGGTTCAAATCAGCCCTCTAGGAAGGTTTTCCTAATCCCCCTCCTCCCACTTCCCAAATATGTCCTGCATCCATCTGTTGAGGTTTGCTGTCTTTTGAGAGAGATCACACTGTCCTCAATGACCTTTCTTGTACCCCTCCTCACCAGAATACTTCAACTGTTGCTCTTTATATATTGATGCTAGAGTCAGTCCATCAAAGTTGTACTTGGCCAAAGTGTGCTAATAAATGTTTAACAAACAGCAGTGGGATCACTGAGCCTAAAGTCAGGAAGACCTGCATTTAAATCCAGCCTCAAATATTGATTAGCTAGGTGACCCTGGACAAGTCACTTAACTTCTGTTTGCCTGTTTCCTCAACTGTAAAATGGGAATAATCATTGCTCCTACTTCACAGGGTTGATGTAAGGATCAAATGAGATGGTACATGTAAAGTGCTCAGTATACAGTAGGTACTATATAAATGCTTATTCCCTTCCTTTCCCTCTCCACAAAAAGTTTATATTAACTTAATCTACATTGTTAACATTTTATCTATCATTTTCTTAAGTCTAAACAATTTTTAAAAAACAATCAATCAAGGCCTTATTTATAGTGTTTATCAATTTTCAAAGTGTTTTACATTTGATTCTCAAGAGAACCAATTAGAACTAGCTCCAGTACACCTCTGCCTCTGTCCTTACTAATATAAATTTCTGGTCACCTAAAGTCATAAAAACACCAACCCAGGGGTGCTGTGAATAGAGCACTGGTCCTGGAGTCAGGAGGACCTGAGTTCAAATCCATCCTCAGAACTTAACACAAAAACTAGTCATGTGACCTTGGGCAAGTCACTTAACCCCAATTGCCCTCCTTTCCCCCTCCAGAAAGAAAAAAATACCTACCCACGTGAAGTTGGGGCCCCTCATATTTCACATATATCCCGAGACCCTTCATTTCCCATCTATTCAAGCTAAATTCTACCATATCCTTGTTGACTATCCTTTCTATATTAGGGCTAAGTAAACCTCTCTCTGTAACTGTTGAATGACCTACATGTATTTCATTTTGTTCTAACTCTTAAGCTAAACAAACAAGAAGCAGTCACATTTGCCCAAAAGATAAAGCTGTAATTCATAGAAACAGGTGTAATGATAGCTATTGAACTGTATCCCAAAGTATCTAAAAATCATCTCACTACTTTACAGAATCTTGGATCTGAAAGTGAATTTCAGAGTTCCTCTGGTCCAGCCCAAATGTAGATAGAAATTTCTTCAATAATGTACACAAGTGGTAATCTAGTCTCTACTTGATATATCCAATAAGGAGGAATCACTATGTATTGAGGCATCCCATTCCACTTTCATATGGTTCTAATCATTGTAAAAGTCTCCTTTAAAGGAACTAAAGCATGTTTCTTCACAGTTTCTATTCATTCCTTCTAATTTTTCAATTTAAATAAACACTTATTAAGCACCCGTTATGCACAAGAAGAGAGGTATTGTGGGATAGTGGATAGAGAACTGGCCTCAAAGTCAGTAGGACACAGGAGTCATCCTTGGCTCTGACTCCTATTGGTTATGTGATCCTCGGCAAGTCATTTAAATTCTCTATACCTTTGGCAACTTTCTAAGGCAATAAGTGGCAGAGAATATGCCAGCCTATATTGGTAAAGATAAAAATCTCTTACCAAGAGATTCACAATGAAACCACCATACAGTTGTGCAGTTCCTGTCTTCTATCCCCTAATTAACAAGGGTCACTGGTTCATGGTGACTACTTGAGTAGTTGCCTTTGATGCCATGATCATGAAACTTTATTGACTTGTCAGCTTCTTGAGTGGAAAGACTGTTTGGTTTCTGTCTTTTGTATCTCTAGTATGAGAAAAAAGAATTGTACGATTAACTTTGTTAGGGGATCTTAGGAAGGCCCTGAAGGAGGAAGATTGTGATAATACTCCTAGAAGTCTTAGCTAAGGATTATTATAAGGAAAGCCTAAGTGAGGAGAGTCCATCTACCAATGAATGTTAACACCTCTGCAACTTTGAATCTTAGAGTTTCCTAGACTCTAGAACATCAAGAGGTTAAATGACTTTTTTAAGGTCAAAGGGCTAGTATGTGGCAGAGTCAGGACTTGAAATCAGATATTCCTGACTCAAAGGCTAGATCTCTACCACTTTTACATTGCTATCCCACCATACTTTTCTAACCCTTAATGATAATATGCTGCCAGTTATCCAAAGTGAACACAACTTCTGCTCCAAATTTAATACTCTTTTTAGATCTACCTGAAAAGATGGAAGACAGGTATGTGATGAGTGTTAAAATACTTTTTCCCCCTACTTCTATCCTCATCTGTTTTCTAGACCCAAAAAAATATGGCAATAATGTTGGGGTGAGGTCAGACCCAGAGTATAGCAGTGAACCAAGGGAAAGACGTAGAGTAAAAGTTTACCCTTTTTTTGTCCAAAACAAGGATGAAATCCTGAGAGACTTGGGAGAGGAGGAGAAAGAAGACACCTGTAGTGGGCTGTTTCATCACTTCCAAGAATTAAGTGATCTGCCTGCTTACTACTCCGAATCACAGTATTTTTAGTAAAATTGTATTTATCTATTCTACTACTCTGAGAACCTTAGAGATTATCTGCCTTTAAAAATGAGGAAAGAGAGGTCCATAGAGAACTCCTGAGACTTGCCTGTGGTTTGTAGTGTACAAAGAAGAACCCAAGTCCCTTAGCTACATGTCTGGGGTTCCTTTCACTATATCTTACTGTCTTTTAATGTTAGGCCTAAAACTCATAAGGTCATAAGGGCCCATTGGCTCTCCCTTGGAGATCATGAAGAACCTTTTAAGACGAACCACCATTATATAACAATTTCTCTCCCCTACTAAAAAGAGAATAGAAAAAAAAACCCACTAAAGAAGACCTCCCATCAGGATCATCTACTAGGAAACATGAGAAGCAGCATGGTGAGGAAGAAACAGTTTTGAATTTGGAAACACAGAGTCTGAGCTCCAATCCTGGCTTTGCCATTTACTCTCTGTGGGACCTTGAGCAACTCAGCCTCTCTTGGCCTTAGCTTTCTCATCTATACAATGAAGGGATGGCCTAGCCCAGTGGTCTCAAAGTCAAATAGAAAAAGGGCCACTAAACTGTACATAAGGGTTCCTAGGGGGTTGCATATTGACTGAGTTTTAACATATAATGTTGTCTATACTTTATTGTATTTGAATTTATTTTGTTAAATATTTCCCAAGTACATTTTAATCTAGTTCAGGCCACACTCAAGGCTATTGTGTCTAATATGTTTGACACTTCTGGACTAGGTTCCTTTCAGCTCTAAATCTAAAAACCTATGCATTTTCAATATCTAAAAAAATTGTCATTTGGAATAGGAATTAAGCTTTGACGTATAGTTCTAGAGCAAGGGTTCTTCACCTTTTTGGAGTCATGGATCCCTTTGATATTCTGGTAAAGCCAATAGACCCCCCTCCCCAAATATTTTTTTAATTCATAATTGAAGGAAATATTCAATCTCAATTAGAGGTTAGCAAAAATAAAGATATAATTTTTCTCCCTCACAAGTTCACAGATATCCCTGAGATCTATTCACAGACCCTTCAGGAGTCTGCAAATCCCAGTTCAAGAACCCTTGTTCTAGAGTGAAGCAGATTTTAAAATAACATAGGGAAAAATTTAGAACTGTCCAAAAGTGGAGATTGGAGGTGTTGGAGTTAAATCTGGGAAATCATTTGCAAAGCCCTTATCTGGCATATAGTAGGCTCTTAATAAATGCGTATTCCCTTCCCCCATACTGTAGAGGAGTTTCTTGCATCAGGCTGAAAGTAGAGCCAAATGTTGTCCTAGGAACTTTCCCACCTCTGATATTTTGTAGTTCTCTTGAATCAGAACATAATAAGCATTCCTGCTATAAGAACTGAATTGAATCATCATTGTCCTGTGAAATCGCCATTCTTTTTAGATTTAGATGGTAAATTAGCTAGGAGGGGTTTTAGTGCATGACTTAAAATGTGCTTATGTTTGCTCCTATTAGAGAGCTAGGCTAGAAAGAATGATAATTTTTTAATTTTTAATAGTCATATAAGTTACTTTTTTCTATAGCTTGATATTTATTGCTGGGTTCATTGTGCTAATTTTTACTTTCTTGCATTGATTTTTATCTTAGACCCTTTGGTCTCATGGAATGTTCTAATTTAAATCAGGCAGGCTCATCATTACTGAGCCATCATCAAGTAGAAATATACCTTTTTTTTAACTCTTCCCTAGTGAGAGAGCATCTAGAGTATTATGTCCTCTTCTGAACACCACCATCTAGAAGGACATTGAAAAGTTGGAGCCCCTTGAGAGAAAGATGATCAGAATCATGAGAGAACCCAAACCCATACTTTCCAAAGACAGCTTCCATAAGTACTGAAATATTTAAAGCAGTATTTTTTGTTATCTCAAAGAACTAGGAACAATGTGTATGTTCATCAGTTGAATGAAAATGTTCATCAGGGAATGAAAAATGAAAAAAAAATGTGGCATATGAATGTAATGGAGTAGTATTGTGCAATAAGAAATAACAAATATGAGTAAATTAGTGAAACTTGGTAAGAATTGTATGAACTGAAGCAGGGTGAAGTAGCAGAACCAAGAGAATAATACACAATGGCCACAATCACATAAATGAAAAGAATACCAAAAGGGAGCCAAGTTCTCATTAATTACAATAAGTGATACTGATCCTAGAGAACTGATAATGAAACAGTCCTCCTGCCTCTCTGTGGACAGGTCAGGGATAGGGACCATGGAAGCAGAATAACACCTATACTGTCAGATCTGGCCACCATTTGAATTATTTTTGTTTAGCTATTTTTATTGATTACAAGGGAGGTTGGAATGCTTGACAGGATAAAAGGGCAAGAGCAACATACAGAAATGATTGTGATGTAAAAGCAAAAGAAATCAATAAATGTATTTAAGGGTATATTAAAAGAATTAAGGACTTTTAGACTTCAGAAGACAAGATGTATCTGGGAGATGATCATTGTCTTCAAATATTTGCAGGGTTTCCATGTGGATTTATTTTTTTTTGCTTTTTTTTATTTTTTGGAGTGGTAATTGGGGTTAAGTGACTTGCCCAAGGTCACACAGCTAGAGTTTTTTTGTGTTAAGTGTCTGAGGTCACATTTGAACTCAAGTCCTCTTGACTCCAGCCAGGGCCGGTGCTCTATTCACTGCACCACCTAGCTGCCCCTCATGTGGATTTATTAAAATAACTCTGACAAGTCTCAAAAAACAGATTCAAAAGCAGTAGGGAAAAGTAATTGAAAGGCAAATTTCAGTTTCATATCTGAAGAATGATCTCACGTTTCTAATAATGGTACAAAGGATAGAATGGGAAGCCTCAGGAAAGTATGATTTCCCCAATGTCATACATAGGTCTTCAACAGGAGATCAGATGATCAATTTGGGAGGATGTCATGGAAGGGAATTTATATTTCAGGTAAATGGATGGACAACATGCTCTTTGAGGTCCCTAACCAAATCCCAAGATATCCTAAGATACAAGGATTCAAGGATATTATCAGTCATAGGGAACCAAGCTTTCTATGGTGGCAGGTTGTCCTGATGAGGTCTTTTTATAATTTATGAAACTCACAGATATTCCTGGGGCCCAGATAGCAAATGCAAATTAAATCAAGCCCAGCAGCTCAAAGCTTAAAACTCCCCATAAAATGAGCTCCCACTGACTTCAAAGGTAGATTTGGGCCAAAGGGTGGAGAAGCAGAAGGGTTATGTGATTTGCCCTGAAGCCTCCCATTGAATCAATGGCAGATGCAGAATTCTGAGACCTGGCAGCTCCCTGACCTGCTCCAGGTCTACTTTCCTCCTGAGAGTCTGGGGTTTGTGGCCTGATTACTGGTAAATCTTTCATTTTTCCCTCAAAATGAACATTTTAACTGGAGTCATTAGGTGTGTTTCTCCCTTTGTCTGGGTCCCAGATTCTGAGTGAATAAAAACAAAGCCAGCTACCATATAACACGCTTACCTTTCCTTTTGGTGGAGAAATCTATTGTTTTTTAGTAGGAAAAACAAAACCCCTCTCTGAAGGGGACACTACCGAGAAGAGGGCAGCATGCCATCTCAACACAGAGTTCTACAAAGGAGAAATTCCTCAAGGATTGACTGTACAAGGCAGTTAAGGATGAAACTGTTTGGGTCTCCCGAATTGAAAGCAAACTAGATGAATGGCAGATATGATGGATTAAAATTCACTGAGGAAAGACAGCCAGCCCCAAACTGCCTGAATAGGGGATGTAGGGATGAAAGGAAATTCGCCCTCCAATTTCCAATCATGAGAAAACTGGCAAAGCAGCCAAATTTCAGGCTCCCTCAGATTTACACTTTATCTGCTAATTAGCATGAACATGCCTGGTAGAGGTATCTCACCAGCTTGTGGTACAATAAAAACGGGAATGTGTTATCACCACAGAATGTCTAATTGCTTTAAGCCCTGGCTGAAAATTGCAGGGTACTGTGTTTCAGAATTTGTATATATTTATTGTTAGAGATAAACTTGTTGAAGTTGATCTAATCTAATTTCATGTTATAATTCCTGTTTAAGATAATTTTAGTGTCAGCAAGCCAAGGGCTGAAGTAAATACTGCAGTAAATTGTACTACATTAAAATACCAGAGCGATATAACCATTCAGCCATGCACGGCTGCGTTTATTGTTTAAGGACAAAAAAAAAAAAAGATTCTCTGATTACATCAAAACTGGAACTATATCCTGCAGGGTAGCCCAGGCCATAGGACATATCTGATGAAGGCTGTTAGCCTTACAAGGAACTGAACTCCCTCTGTCAGCTCCTCGGAAATATGCATCATTAAAAAATCGTAGATTTCCGCTTTCCTTAGGTGGAATTTATTATTTTGTAAAATCTTTTTCAATTGCCCACTACCTCCCCACAAAGGAAATGCATTAGGACAGATTATTTGGCTTTAAATCATAACTAAATAAATATTTGTTTTAAGGTTGAATTAAGACCTGGTTTGAATTCCTCCTTAAATTGTTAAACAGGACAATTTTTTTGCTAGGAAAAGGAAACGATTCCATGTTTTTCAGTAATATGATATCATGGCAGAGGCTCCCAAATCATGCAAAAGCTATTTCTTATGTTCTTTCTAAATAGGGGATTACAGCTAGAACATTGCCTGAATACAGATTGTCCTTTTTTTAATGTCATTCTATTGAACCTGAAAAACTTGGAGGGTTTTAGTTCTAACACTACTTGGTAGTCAGAGATCCTGGATTTAATTTCTACTTTCTTCTATGACCTTGGACAAGTTGTTTATCTTCCTCCTGAACTTCCATTTATCAGTGGATCATTGACTTAAGAGTCAGAAGAGATTTAGAATTCAATTGGCCCAAACCCTTCCTATTACAAAAGGGGAAACTGAGAGCCAAAGAGAGTGTGTGGTTTGCTCAAGGCCATAGTCAAGTACATAAGGTGGATTTAAACCCAGGTCCCCAACTCAAAATTCAAGGTTCTTTGCTCTCCACCAAAAGGCTCTTGTCCATTAGAAAAAATAGGATTTAATGGCCTTGTCTCCACAATACTGGTATCTTCATGCTTATTGTACAATTTCTTTTAAGAAATTTAAAACTACTCTCAAAAGTTCTTTTATTAATACTCCATCTATCCCTTTGAGGAAGCTACTTGGCAGACATTATAATTGGTGTTCATCTATAGAATATGATCTGTCTTATTATTACTCTTCTGAAAAGTGCCCTAGAATTTTAATGGCTCTCCATGGTCTGTACTTGATTCTTCCTTCTCATGTGAAAGACCTTATGGGCTAATGAGGCCCTGAATGGCATAGGCCCATCCCATAATGCTGATGTAGTGCTTCTCCCTGATCCTTCCTGCATGTTGCAATAATTAAACCATATAGATTAAAGTCCCAAAACTTTGAAATTCTCTGCCCTGGGGGGAACTACTTCACTCAGCACATTCAAAGCTCCACTCCATTCTCCCTTTTATTGCTCCCTTTTAACATGGGAAATTGATATTTTATATTTAATGATTCCTAATGATAGTTTTGCACACAGCTTTGCAAGGCCATGCATATTAAAGGCGCTACCAGTATAAAAATAAAAGGCATTTTGCCCTGTGTTGTAACTGGAGTGAACAGAACTGAGGTCCTTCCCTGGAGGCATTGCTGGGATTCAGGAAGGGGCAGTGGAAACAATGACTCCTGTGGTTTTCTGCAGTGGTCAAAAGTTTTGAATAGAGGTGTTAACCCTGCTGTTCCGGCCAGCTCCCAGTTAGCTAAGGATTTATGTGATGCTGGTTCAGATTCTTCTGGAGACTCCAGAGAAATGGAGGATTATTCTCCTTCCTGCTTCCTACCCAACCTGTTGTGCACTGGTTAAAAGCAGCTCTTCTTGTGTTATCCCAAAAGTAGCTGCTGCCATTACAAAGTTGCTGATTCCCAAATCAGTCTATTCTTGGTTCAGGAAGTATTTGGAATCCTGCTGAACAAACTCAAAACAGTCATTATACAGACAACATGAAAACCAATGCTTCCCTCCAAGCAAACTCCAGGAAGGAGAGAAAATTTGCAAGCGTTTTTAAGTGCCTCCTATGTACCAGGCACATTTTGCCAGGCAGTGGGGATGCAAATCAATCAACAGGCATTTATTAAGTGCCTTCTGTGCGCCAAGCACCGTGATAGGTGCTGAGAATACAAGAACAAAACTTAACCAGTCCC
Organism: Gymnobelideus leadbeateri; assembly: GCA_011680675.1. Lineage (NCBI taxonomy): Eukaryota > Metazoa > Chordata > Mammalia > Diprotodontia > Petauridae > Gymnobelideus > Gymnobelideus leadbeateri. The sequence continues at coordinate 541,125 of WOXC01012209.1, forward strand.
AGTGCTTAAGGAGAACATAGAAATAGAAACAAATATATACCGAATAAATATGGGGTAATTCCAGGGGGGAGGGACTGGAGACTGGTGAGGCAGAGTAAGGATGGGGGGAGGGTCAGGAAAGGACTCGTGTAGAAAAAAGATAATCCTTGAGCAATCTTGAAGAAGCTTAAGGATTCTAGGAAGTGGGAAGGAAGAAGGAGGCATGGGAGAAGAAACTGCAAAGGTTCAGTGACCAAGAAGAAGGAGGCATGGGAGAAGAAACTGCAAAGGTTCAGTGACCAAAGAGGGAACCTGAGGAGAAAGAAGACAAAAGGGGAGAAAGCAAAATAGTACTTTCCCTCAAGGAGCAAACTATTGCAGGGTAACATTACCCTCATGGTGACTGGGGTCATTTAAGTACTACCTCTAGATGAACAATCTTTCAAAATATGCATCTGGAGAAGTGTCAGAGACATTCTGAGGAAGCACAGAAGCTTGCCGCAATTCCCAGGAAGCATCTCCACCTCTAGAGACAAGGAAGAAATGAGGAAACAAATCAAGAAACATTTATTAAGCGCTCACTGCATGCAGAGCACTGTTCTAGTTCCAGGGAAGGGACCTGGAGACAAAAACCATGATTCATAACCTGAACTGTGGCAGAAGCTTTTTCTTCCTCCTCTTTCTCCTCTTCCTCTATCTTTTCTTCCTCTTCTTCATCTTCATGAACAATAATCATCAATAGATCAAAATTGAACCCCCTTTCCTTCCCTTCGTTCAAGTTTGGCACTATCTTTTGCTCATCTCTGATCATTCTCTAGCATTCCGATTTGACAAGATTATTTAAAATACTTCGTGGCATTAGATTTCATAACAAACCAATGAGGTAACTCAATAAGGCTGAAAACTGATGCTGTGTTTTACCCGAAGTCACTTAGAAATAGAGTGATGTAATGATGCTTGATGGTCAGTCATATCTAACTCTTCATGACTCCATTCAGGCTTCTCTTGGCAAAGTTACTGGAGTGAGGAGCCAACATGGGTCACGTTCAGACCAAGACAGTGAAGAAGGCGGCATGAGTCATCATTGATAAGTACTACACCCACCTGGGCAGTGATTTCCACACCAACAAGCACGTGTGCGAGGAGATTGACATCCATCCCCAGCAAGAAGCTTCGCAACAAGATTGTGGGATATGTTACTCATCTGATGAAGCAAATCCAGAGAGGCTCTGTGAGAGGTATGTCAATCAAACTGCAGGAGGAAGAAAGAGAAAGGAGTGATAACTATGTCCCTGAGGTTTCTGCTTTGGATCAGGAAATCATTGAAGTAGACCCTGATACCAAAGAAATGTTGAAACTCCTGGACTTTGGCAGCTTGTCCAACCTGCAAGTTACCCAGCCCACAGTTGGGATGAACTTCAAAACACCAAGAGGAGCTGGTTAATATTTACTTTTTCCTTCTTTCCAATGAACTTGGGAACTTCCCCCCACCCCCCGCCAAAAAAAAAAGATACTGTAGTTATTTTCCATTCTCTCCTTCAGCTCATTTTACAGATGAGCAAACTGAGGGAAACAGGATTAAGTGACTTGTCTAAGGTCACACAGCTAGGAAGTGTCTGAGTCCAGATTTGAACTCAGGAAGATGATTCTTCCTGACTCTAAACCCAAAAATCTATTTACTGGGCCACCTAGCTGCCCTGTGTAGTGGTATAGCTTAAAATAAAACAAGCAGTTATTAAGCTACTAGCTTCTTTCCCACTAGGGTTGCCAACTAGTAAATATTTGCCTCATCCAATATTTTATCACTGAAACCAAGGGGTACTCTTAGAGCTACCTCTTGGTGCAGTAAAGTTTTGGGGGTTTTTTTAAGCTTAAATTTTGACAGTCCTAATTACTGCCTTTCATTTGTTATGACTTTCAGAAACAGTGAGCCCTTAGAAGTGAATTGTATTTCTTAATTTCTGTTAAAGAGTTCTAGCACCCCAACAGAAACACCAGCCAAGTCTTTGATCCAAACATCCATGTGGGTTAAGAAACCTTTGGGGTTTTATTTTTGGTTTTGTTCTGTTTTTATCTAGAAGTAGTTTGTCATTAAAGTTTTCTTATTTCCTAATTGTTTTTATTTTTGTTTTGTCTTGTAGAAGGTATATTAAAAGAAAGTTCACATAGTGAACTTCCAGAAAACAGGACTATTCTCCATCTCCCATTCTTATCCTGTCTTCTCCTTGTCTTTATGTCTTTGTTAAAGATATACCTCCTGCCTTGATCCCTTCCCTAATATTCACTTTCTATGGAAGTCCCTTCCTTCCTTCCTTCAAGATCCCATAACACTTCTTCCATAAACTCTTACCCAATTCCCTCCCCAAGGCAGGTAAAAAGTGTTCCTTCCTTCATTATGACACTTAGCCCAGACTTTTCCTTCAGACTCCACTGGATCATAGAGTTAGAGTTGGAAAGTATCTTAGTTATCATTTGGTCCAACACCCTCCTGAGGAATTTGTTGTTATTCAGTCGTTTCAATCATGTATAACTCTTTGTGACCCCATTTGGGGTTTTCTTGGCAAAGACATTGGAGTGATTTGCCATTTCCTTCTCTAGCTCATTCTACAGATGAGGAATTGTGACAGAGTTAAGTGACTTGTCCAAGGTCACACAGCTAGTAAGTGCCTGAGGTCAAATTTGAACTCAGAAAGAGAAGTCTTCCTGATTCCAGGCCTGGCCCTCTATCCACTGTACCACCTAGCTGTCCAAGTTAGACTCAAAATACAAAGTGACATGCCCATGGTCACACAAGGACCTTATTCCTCATGCCCAACACTCCACCTCCATCTCTATGCCTTTTCACTCTCTGTTCCTCAGACCTACAATGGTCTTCCTCCTCATCCCCACTTCTTGGTTTTCCTTGTATCTTTCAAGACTCAGCTTAAACCCCACCTCCTGTAAGAGGCCTTTCCCAGTCTCCTCCCCCAACCCACCCTCTACACCCCCCCCCCAACATCAGACACTTTATTAACTGTTTGAGTCTCTGGAAATCACTTAACTTCTAATGCCTCAATCTCCTGTACAATGTACAGTGGAAATAATGCTAGCACCTATCTCACAGAATCATCATGAGGATCAAATGGGATTGTATTTGCAAAATGCTTGGCACAAGTCCTGGCTCACAGTAGACACTTAAGTTCCCCTTTCCTCCCCCCACCATCTTCTCTGTATCTATCTTGTATATACCTAGCTATTTATATCTTGTTGTTCTCATTAGAATGTAAGTTCCCTGAGGGCTCTTTGTAGCTCCAGTCCTGACACATAATAAGAACTTAAATGCTTATTGATTGACTGGCTGACTCAGGTTCTCTAACTTTAAATCCACTTTCTACTGCACCACACTTCCTTGTATAGTTTCTCATTCTCCTTCATGGCATAGTTATTTGTATACTTGCCCTTCTATCTATTAGATTATATGTTCCTTGAGAGCAGAGTGGCCAGTGTAATGCCTATCTTTATAGCCACACTCCCTAATATCATGTGCTGCAATTGTAAGCACTTAATAATTTTTAATTTAATGATGAATATTAAGTTGAGCATCTTTGCACTAAAGACATCATTAAAGAAACATACAACCATAAAAAGAAGTGGTCAACTCATGTGTCAAGAACAAAGGATAAATGGGGTGGCTTGGTGACACAGTGTATAGAGCACTGACCCTGGAGTCAGGAAGACCTGAGTTCAGATCCAGCCTCAGACACTTAACACTTACTAGCCATGTGACCTTGGGCAAGTCACTTAACCCCAATTGCCCAGCCTTTCCCCCACTCCAAAAAGCCAAAAAAAAAAAAAAGAATAAAGGATAACTGAGGGATAACCGAAGGACAGTCTAAAAATATTGTTATGATATCTAAAGAAATAAAGGAAGACCTCCTCCACATTGGGTACACCCTCTTTGAAGGATTAACTGGAGGTCATGGTCAAGAGTAGCACACGGTGAATGAGTTGTCATATGTACACATGAAATGAGTATCCACCATGATAAGATCATGGTTGTATCAACACAACAAAAGAAGCAGCCTGAATTCTAGTCACAGATTGCCTTGGATGGTGGCATTTAAAAAATACTCTGCCCTGGTTCCTTTCTTTTGACCCTCCCCTATCTGAAGGATCTGCCCCTGAAGAACTTTTTTTCAGCCTTTGAGTATCTCTTTATCTAATTCCCTCTTCAGTTACTTCCTCCTCCTACTTAGAGTATTGACTGTTGAAAGGAACCTACATCATTCAAAATCTGCTGAAAAGTAATACTATAGTTAACAACTAACTAGTAAATGTTCTTCAGAAAAATGAGTAGAGAAAACTCACTTGAAAAGAAATGGGTTAGGGTAAAGGTAGACTTCCAGGGGCCTGGGACCTTAGCTACCACCAAGAGAATGAATAAAAAGGGCAAAAGTAAACTTCACTTAGAGCCCAGGCGAAGATTTTGAGAGGCCAAATAGGGATGTCCACCTTCACCTATGAACCAGGGACCAGATTAAAGCTTGTTGAGCACACAAGGCAGAAGCAAAATTAAAATGCAGTACAATCAGAGCCCTGAGGAGATGGGGATGAAAAGGAAGATGCCGGGGGCGGCTAGGTGGCGCAGTGAGTAGAGCACTGACCCTGGAGTCAGAAGGACCCGAGTTCGGATCCGGCCTCAGACACTTAACACACACAAACAAAAACCTAGCTGTGTGACCTTGGGCAAGTTACTTAACCCCAATTGCCCTCCAAAAAGGAAAGAAAGAAGAAAGAAAGAAAGAAAGAAAGAAAGAAAGAAAGAAAGAAAGAAAGAAAGAAGAAAGAAAGAAAGAAAGAAAGAAAGAAAGAAAGAAAGGAAGGAAGGAAGGAAGGAAGGAAGGAAGGAAGGAAGGAAGGAAGGAAGGAAGGAAGGAAGAAAGAAAGAAAAGGAAGATGCCCAGAGATAAAATTAAGAAGCATGGTCTGAGATATATTAAGAATCCCAAAAGGCCTGGCAGATCTGCCAACCAAAATCTACCTCTGGTTAGAAGTCTGAATTGGTTTTGCTTTCCACATTCTCACCCTAGATTGGGTTGAAAGTAGGGAAAAGGAAGCAGGATTGTGCATCCCATAAGCCACAGCAACTCAACCAATCCATGGCTAAATTTAGGTTGGGATAAAAACTCTATGCTTTGTAAACTCATCCGTTTCTATGCTTGAATATTTGTTTTCTTTTCCCTAGTTTCCTAGCTAAAGTCCCATTTGAAAACTTCCAAACTTGTCTTGGCTGAACCAAAGGAAAAAGGAATTTTTCCACACCTCAGTTAGTATGGATAGGAAAGCCATATGCTCCTGGAGTCTTAATTCACTTGTGGTAGTAATTGAGGAAGATCAGAATCAAAAAAGAAACCAGGAGAGTTAAGGCACATAAGTGAGTTAAAAACACAGGATGAAAAGAACTGAGTGACAGACAGGGAGGAATGAACCCTGCTCACAATCTTTTCTAATACTTGACCTCAAGGATGTAAGTTGATTAATGCTAAACCACCTCCAATACCCTGTGGGAGAAAAAATCCTAAACCAGGGCTTTTTCATAGGGTCAATATTTCCAGTCTTCTGCCTTTTTGTGTATTCTGTTTCTCTAGTTGATCTTTTAAGAGCAGGTCCATAAAACAGCTGATTGCTATACAATTAGAAGCCTGGTGTCCCAGCTATACCATTCAGGAGCCTCTGCCCCTTCCCTCAAGTCTACTCTCTACAGAATCCTCACTCACCACATGTCTTCCATTTTCTCTTCCTCCATACTCCTGCCTGAATCATATTCCCCTATTTTCATGGCTCCCTCCTCTTCTCACCAACTCTTCTATGAAGATGCCTTTTCTGTTGCTTCTGTGACTCACTTCTGCCAAAGCGCCTTCCTCTTTCTTCTACCATCTGCCTGTTAAGAGTGGTGGCTGGGCTATTTTCCCTACATGGAGCCCAGGAGCAAGGCCAGGCAGCTGTGGGTAGGCTTTCTCTCTGGCTTTTAGGCCTAAATGAAGCTATCATCGGCAGACTTCAAATTGTGGTGAGCCTTGTGTATTGCTCAGATCAGCTTCTGACTTTACCATAATTCTAGGCTTGGACATTGTAATGCCAGGCTGATAGTAGAAATACCATGTTCTCTCTGCGCCTCATGACTCTAGTATAACCCAATTTGTTTACCAAAATGAAACCAAGCCATTAACTAACTATTGGGCCTTGCTCTATAGCATGGAATGAAGTTCTGAAAGTTTATCATCATCCAGAAGAAGAAAACATGTGTAAGACATTACTGGGGAAAAAAAGTTAAAGATATGCTGGGGTTGGTTTTTTCCCCCATCCCTATCATCTGTTCTTAGAGAGAACAACAGCAATAAGGTTTTATAGAGTGCTTTAGGGTTTGCTATGCACTTTACAAATCCGTTCTTCCATTTGACCACACGAAAGTATTGTGAGGCAATTGCTACCTTTATTTCCATTTTAGAGATGAGGAAACTGAGGCCCAAGGTGACTTGCTCAGAGTAGAATAGCTAGCCAGTGTCAGGTAGGATTCAATCCTAAATCCTCTGGACTTCAAGTCCAGCAGTATACTCTTCCTATGGCACAAAAGCCTGAGACCAGAGTAAGTTCTTTCTTTTAGGAGTCTATGAGAAACTCACCTTGTGTAAAGCCAGCCTTTGAAATGAAGAGAGAGTTTGAGTGGAGACAGGCCTGGATAGCCAGGTGAAAGAAGAGGAAAGGGCAAGTGGTAGAGGATATAATGTAACTCCTGCTTCTCCTCCACTCTACCTCCTACTTATATCGATATGCGATATTATTCTAGGGATCATACAGAATAACTTTGAGGCCCCAATTACTCCAGTTTCTCTATGGTCTCATCTGCATGGGTGCTCCTTGCTGAGATCCAGAACACAATTCATCTGTCCCTCCCCATCATCCTGCAAGACTTCATCCATGTCTTCTCATGGTGTCTTAATAAACATAGTAATAAATAAATTAATTAATATAGTAAAATAAATAAGAAGATGCTTAATAAATGCTTGCTGACACCTTGACTTCTCTTGAAATGATGCAGGGTCTGTCCGGTTATATCTCAATCTTCTTATATATCTAACTTGTTTCTGCAAGGTCCCTTTTACTACCCATTACTACCAATATGATATATCCAGACCTGAACAAATCATACCTAAATGTTCAAAAAGGGTTCATTCCTCTTAGGAGGGACCACTTTCCTCCCAAATCCATCAAAGGACTATTCTTTTCTCTTCCTCTTTCTTGTCTGTCCCTCCCTCTGTCTCTGCTTCTCTTTCATTCTATTGTCTCCATCTTTGTCTCTCTGTGTGTCTCCAGGCACCCATGAAAAAGAAAAAAAAGAAAGGAAAACTAATTAGCCCAACATTAGAGAAAAATTAATCTCTTTCCTAACAGATACCAATCCTTTTCAATAAGAAATCCAGACATTTAGTTTCTCTCTCTGTGTGTCTTTCTCTATCTCTGTCTCTGTCTCTCTCCTCTCTGTCTCTGTCTCTGCCTTTGTCTCTCTGTCTCTCTCTTCCATATTTACTTGTTTTGCAGAGAGAACTCAATAACCTTCCTTTTAATATGCAGAGTCTATGGTGTTGCATAAGAAACAAAGAAGTTAAGTGGTAAATTTCACAACTTGTACTTGTCAAAGACACAATTTGCACCCAGATCTTCCTGGGTCCAAGTCTAGCACTCTGCCTACTACCCCAGACTGCCTCTTTATTATAGCATGCAGAAATAATAATAACAGGGAATGAAGCTTTCCTTACACATATGGATCTTCCCAATTACTTTTTAACTCCATTTTTTTGTGAAATTGAACCATCTTTACATCTAATGACAAGGCTAGGACTGTATTGAAAAGAGCTGTCAGTCTAAAGTTGTTTATTGGTATGGAAACTTTTGCCCCTAAAAAAGTTAATCATGAATAAAATCCTCAGTATTGTTTACTTTTCATTTTAAATGAAAAAAAGAGTCTGTGAAGACCAGATAAATGGCAGCTTTAGTCAAGTAAAATAAGGGGCCATATATTAAGTGGAAGTTTCCACCACCACCACCAAAGTCACAGGAGTGATTCCCACAGATATCTAGCAACCTCCTGACCAACCCCTTGCCAAGTTAATAAATCAGACCTTGACTGTGGGTTCCAATCCTTTAAACCACTGAATTGATGTGATCAGACTGGTTCGTTTATTTATATATTTATTCCCAGGGCCCTTTCATCTGCGAGGTGTGAAACACATTCCAGAAGTTAAATAAACCCAGAAAGGCAACTCACTGTTTTCATGTAGTTTTGTGTCAGAATAAATCTTCCCTGGCAATGAAATCCTGCTCTTATATTCCATTATAACATTATGATTACAGTTTACCAGAATCCAGTTTAGGTTTTTTGCTCATATAATATATATAGATATAGATATACACATATGTGTATCTATATACAGCTATGTAGACATTTATATAGAATGTCTGTGTGTATATGAAAATGAGACCTTTATTTGCCTCCATAAGGTGCCAGATGATTAAAATTAGAAAAACCCAGCCAAGTTCTTCAGAGTTTCTTTTGAAAATATCTCAAAATCCTGCAAAGTTGATCTACTTTATTGAGGAACTAAAAAGGAATGGTAAGCCATTTCAGCTTCATAAAGTTTGATCTTTAAGAGTAGATGAAAAGAGAAACCCATGAAAAAGAGGGAAGGGGAATTAATTAGCACAACTTCAAACAAAAAAAATTAATTTCTTTCCTAAACCAATCCTCTTCCATGAGAAATCCAGATATTTAGTTCTATTCAACAATTGAGTTTTGTAGGAAGCTGGCATTGGAGCAGTCCTTGAGAGAAATGGTCTCTGCTCTCAAGGAGCTTACACTCTAATAGACCAAGTTTAAAACATGTTAACAGATAATTATAACAAAATAGAGGTTACTATAAATGCATAAGAGAAAGTATTGTGAATGAGAACTCAAAATCATTCTAAAAAGAGAGTTCAACCCCATTAAAGTTCAAAAGCTTTAACTCTATAAGGAATACAGAGAGATTAAAGAAGGAATAAATAGGGTCATAGGCCATGAATAAGAGAATAACATTTCAGCATAGACAAAAAAGGAAGACAATTAATGAAGAAAACAAAAAAAAATCTTAGAAAAAAGTCCGGAAGAAATAGAAGAGCAGAGATTTTTAATTAATCACCAAATTGAAAGAGAGAAAAGAAGGGAGGCTAAATAAATAAAGGAAAAAGAAATTAATGGCTTAAGGAAATCTAAGAATTAGGTGAAGAATTTACAAAAGGAGTAGGAGGAAGAGAACCTGTGAGAATGGGATGCATCAATTAGGACAAGATGTTGACTTAAAACAGGAAAAATATTATTTTTAATCTTTTAAAAGCATTAGAGGCAAGGGGCAGCTAGGTGGCACAGTGAATAGAGCGCCGGCCCTGGAATCAGAAGGACCTGAGTTTGGAGCTGGCCTCAGACACTTAATCCACACAAACAAAAACCTAGCCGTGTAACCTTGGGCAAGTTACTTAACCCCAGTTGCCCTAAAGGGGCGGCTAGGTGGTGCAGTGAGTAAGAGCGCCGGCCTTGGAGTTGGGATGACCTGTGATCAAATCCGGCCTCAGAAAATGAGCACCCACACATAAATAATGACTAGCCGTGTAACCTTGAGCAAGTTACTTAACCCCAATTGCTTTAAAAAAAAAAAAAGCATTAGAGGCACACATGAAGAAAACAAAAATCTTAACTCATAACTTTAAATGTGAATGGATTAAACAATCCATTAAAATAAAAGAATGACAAAAAGATATTTCTTATAAATCTATAATCCAGGGGCGACTAGATGGCACAGTGAGTAGAGCGCCAGCCCTGGAGTCAGAAGGACCTGAGTTCAGATCTGGCCTCAGACACTTATCGCACACAAACAAAAAAAAAAAAACCTAGCCATGTGACCTTGGGCAAGTTACTTAACCCCAACTGCCCTCCAAAAAAAAAGCAAAAAAACAAAACAAAACAAAACAAAAAATAAATCTATACTCCATTGCTTAAAAGAAGCACATCTAGAAATTAAGCAAATGAATAGTATCAAAATGAGAGACTAGAATAAAACTTACAATGTATCAAGTGTATCTAAAAAATTAGGAGTTGCAATCCTATCAGACAAAGCAGAAACAGAAATTCATACTCAAATTAGAGATAAAGAAATTACATAATGCTTAAAAGAACTCTTAAATGATGATAAAATTAGACACTAAATGGCATAGTATCTAAATCATGAAAGAAAATTAATTCTAAAAAAATAGATAGTAATAAAATAATTAGTATCAAACTTTAATATTCTTGGAAAATATGAAAGTTATCAAACTGTTGAAGAGCCTAGAGCTAAAGGATTTTTTATATTTTGAGTGGAAACAATAAAAGTATACATATATGTTTTATATATGCATATACATATATATATACATATACATATATATATATGTATACTCAACATCAAGTAACATTTTTACAAAAATCAAATGTTAGGTTTCACATAGAGAAACTATGGATGAATGTAAAATATCAGAAGTACTAAGCACATCCTTTACAGATCACAACACAATAAAAATGGTAAACAAGACAAGGAAAATAAGCAAAAGATATGTATCTAAATGAAGATTTAATTTAAAAAATCCTAAGGATAATTACTAACAGCATGTAAAATATACTGATAATAAATAGAAAATGTATAAAAATTTCTGATATAAAAGTAGAACAGTCCTCGGGGGGGGGGGGAATCATATCTCTAAAAAAACACATTAGTAAAATAGAAAAGGATCAATAAACAGAAAGTATAACTAAACAAATTAGTTAATATCTAAACAAACCCCAAAATACGAACAAAACAAAAAATCTTTAAAAAAAAAAAAACTAGAGGATAAATAGTTTAATTGTGAAACAAAAAAAGATTATAGAACCACTTTTTTAAAAACACTAAACCTCCCTCCCAAAAAAGGGGCAGCTAGGTGACACAGTGAATAGAGCACCAGCCCTGGAGTCAGGAGGACCATAGTACAAATCCAGCCTCAGACATTCACTTAGCCCCAATTGCCCAGCCTTCCCCCCTCCAAAAAATATCTTTTTAAGTACAAGGAAGAAAAAACAAGCTAACAAAATAAAGAATAGTCAAGATGAAAATACAAATCCTGAAAAACTAAAAAGAATTATCAGAACCTATTATATACAGTTTTATGCCAACAAAAATGAAAATTCAAAAGAAACAAAAAATTTTATACAAAACTACAGAATATTTAAATGAACTGAAAACCGAATAGAGATGTTTAAATAATCCAATTTCAGAAAAGAAAATTGAACTACATGTAAAGGAACTACCAGGATCAGGGAAGGGGAAGCATGGGAATTCTAGTACAGGTAGCTTTATAGGAAATTTTTATAGAAGTTTTAAAGAATAATTAATACTTATATTACACAAATTATTTTCAAAACTGAAAAGTAAATTCTTTTATTAAGCTTCTTTTATGAGACAAAAATGCTCCCAATATCTAAACCAAAAAAGGGCAAAGAAAATAAAGTATAAGCCAATATCATTAATGAATACTGATTCCAAAATTTTTAAATAAAACCTTGGTAAAAAGGTTATAGCAATTTATTTAAAAAATGATGAGGTTAGATTTATACATTGATGCAAGGAAAGATTCAACATTAAGAAAATAACATAATTAATAGTATTATTTTTTAATATCCAAACCCATATGAGTATCACATTTGATGAAAGTAAAAAAAAAGGAAGGAATGCCTGACAAAGAATTCCCTATCTTACAAGAAAATTACTTAGCAAAGGCTTATTTACCCAAGAAATCAGCAAAGATTAAAAAATATAGCAACAGTCAATGTTAGAAGGACTGTAGAAGAATGATCATGCTAATGGATTATTAGTGAATTTGTGAATTGGTCTAATCATCCTAGAAAATCTTTTCGACTTAGAAAATGATTTAATATCTCAATCATTTGACCCAGAAATTCCACTTACAAACTTCAATTCCATAAATATTTATTAAGTGTTTGCTATGCACCAGGCACTGTGCTAAGAGCTAAAAATAAAAAAAGAGAAAAAGAGACAGGCTCTGCCTTCGAAGAACTTACAATCGAATGGAGGAAGACAACATACAAAAAGGAAACCGAAAAGCAGATGGATGTGGGAGGGTCAACCAAGAGGGTCAACTACAAGGCCATAGTGTGAGTCCTCTATAAAGAAAGGTTTTGGGAAGAGTTTAATGTTCCACTCTCCAGCCCTCCAATCAGAGGGGAGAGGCAACTGAGGATGACTTGAAAAGATGTTGTGTATACAACCTGAATCAATCTTCATTGTTTTGAGATTTCACTTAATGATCTTATCCTGAAAGGGGAGGTTGAGAGAGAAAGGGAATGGGAAGGAGAGGAAAATGGGCCAGCATAGTTGCTGATGGAAAATGGTGTAAAAATATAACCCAAAAGGTCAATAATAAAATGAAAGACCCCATATGCACCAAAATATTTTGTGGCAATATTTTTTTTCCATAGCAAAGAACTAGAAACAATCTTATATATGAACATTAATTGTGAATTACTAAGCAAGTTGTGGGAACAAACAAAATTGAATAAAGTACTGTGCTATAACAATGAATATAATGAATAAATAAAAGTATGGGAAAAAATTTTATAAACAGATGCAAAGTAAAATAAACAGAACCAGAAAAACAAGATACACAATGGTGACAACAATTTAAATGGAGAGAACAACAATACAATTGAAAATGAATGCTACAAAATGCAAGGGTGGTCCCAGAAAGAAGATAAATGAAGTGTCACCTTCTCTGGCTTCTTTGCAGAGAACCATGGATGTGGAACATTACACATAACATCAGACATTACACATAACATCAGACTTCTTAAATATGATGGGTTAGTTTTGTTGATGTTTTTTCTCTTTTTTATTATTATTATAAGGTATAGATCTCTGGGAAAGAGTGAAGGAGGGAAATGTAAAAACAAAAAAGATGTAAAAAATAAAATTTTTTAAATTGTTTTTCAAATGCCCTCATTTTTAAATAAAAAATTTTGACCATATGCCCTCCAAGGTCCCTTTTAGTTCTAACTCTAAGAATCTAAGAAGTTTGAATTCCAAGTTACAATAATATTTTACTGCTAGCAGAGACCTTAGATGTCATCTAGTGGAAGATCTTCTTGTTATGGATGAAGAAACTAGGATTCAGAGAAGTTAATGACTCGGCAATGTCACACAGCTATAAACTTGCCCAGCTAAAACTTGAACCCTCAAAGTCCTAAGATCATGGGTTGCAAAGATCTTCAAGAGCCATATAGTCCAGAGTTCTCATGATTCCCACTGCAGCACTCATTCTACTATTGGCATTTTGAATTTTGGCCTTATTCTATAGATAATGAGAAAGTCGGCTTTCCAGCTTCCTACTACCCCAAATTAATGTTCTCAGTGAAGAACCATTCCTAGAAATAGTGTGCCAATTTACTCCACTTACAAAGTGACTTCCCTGATCAAGCCACTCCTCCATGAGAATCATTTCCTTGTGTGTGTTGTCTTCCTTTATTAGAAAGCAAGCTCTTTGAGGTCAGGAACTCTTTCGTTTTATATTTGTAACTCTAGTGCTTAGCACATATACATATAGTAAGCTGCAATAATAATGGCCATAATTGTCTCTCTTTTTTTACACTCATATAGTATGCAAGAGAGAGAAGCAAGAATTGTAGGCAACAATTATCTTTGGATATACAGCGACACCAATTCCACCCATTTCTTTATTCAGTTCTTCAAAGAGAACCAGTGAACATCCTCTTGTTTTGTTTAGAGCAAGAATGGTAATATCATTGAATGGTAATATCAATGAAATTGATTTTCTTCTGTATTAAGTCAATGTTTTGACCAGTAAATATCCACAACTAGATTAAAGTAATATTTAAATGTTCTAAAAAGTTTTGGATACTTAACACCTTTTGTCTACTTTTCCAACATTCTGCTACTAATACTAAAAAAGCAAAAGGAAGGGCTAGGGGAACAAGTCATTTTGTATTCTTATCTGATTCATATGTTTCCATGAAAAAACAAACAAACAAACAAAAAAAAAAAAAAACATGGTAATGGACTTTTCAGTAGTCAGCTAAAAGGGTCCTTGAATCAGTAAGGTGCCAGCATCATACTTGAAGTCTTTTTATATCATGGTAGAACTTGGATAGAGTGCCAGGCCTGGAGTTTAAAAGATTTGAGTTCAAATCTGGCCTCAGATACTTACTAGCTGTGTGCCCTTGGGCAAATCACTTAACCTAGTTGCCTCAATTTCCACATCTATAAAAGGGGATAATAATAACCTCCTATAGGACAGGAGCATCTCCCTCAAAGGCCTGTTGTAAGGATCAAAGAAGGAAAATAATTGTAAAGCCCTTAGCACAGTGACTGGCACACTTTATAGTAAACACTATATAAAGTGTAAGCTGATGTGCTTAATATTGTTGTTCAGGCCTTCAGGAATCCAGGGTTGTTTCTAAGCTGCAATGAAACCTCAGAATAGGATTTCTGTAGATTTGACTGTAGAATTCAGTTCTGTAGAATTGAAACAACTGGCTCCCAGTGTGTAAGACATTTTAGAATCAGATGTCTATGTTTAAATCAACAATAATTAGCAGAAAAGATAAACACAACAAGCATTTGTTAAATTATGTGCCTGACACTGGGCTAGGTCCTAGGGGTACAAACAAAAATAAAACAAAACCATCTCCACCATTAAGAACTTTACATTCTGCTGGATAATTCAGTGTATACATAAATATGAATACATACTAATTATGTTATGTTTGTAAATACAATTAGTAAAATAATTGCATTTTAAAATACAAATGTATTAGGGATAATCAAGGGAGACCTCCCCCTATTGCTAGACTATATTGGAGGAGCATCCCATTGAGTGAGCATGAAGATAGACCTGTGGGGTCACTCCCATGTGACATTCGTGGGGATGATTCTGTACCATGAGCCACTTTCAATGACTTCATGTTCTCTGGCCCCTTTCAAAAGGACATGGATAACCAGAAGTTCTGGTTGGTCTCATTGGCCCCATAATAGGAAGTGGTGGAAGAAAAGGGTGGCCACAGCTGAACCTGGAAGAAACAGCTACTCTAGGTTTAAAAGTTGAGTCCAAAGTCCAACCCTGTCCTCTCTTCTCTTGCTAAACATATCAGTTGAATCTTCTCCACCTTTCTCTCAGACTTCCAGGGAGGCAGAGAGAAGGAGTTGGGTTTTTTCCTCCCCTCCCTTACCTTAGCAGCCAATACACAAGTTATATGAACTTGGCAGAGAATACATGGGTTTTCCTAGGTGAGACTGAGCCTGAACGTCAGATTCTTACATTCCTTTTCTGCTTTACATTTCTTTCCCTGTGCATAGGTGCCCCAGGAGTGATCTTGAGATGGTTATTTCCAGTTTAGTAACTACTTCCTAAGGTCCAAAGGTCAAGAATTTCTGATTGTGACTGGCAGTTGGAGGTGCTTCCAATAACTATACCCTTCTCATAGAGGAAGATCACCACTACCAGATGGATGGTCCCTGCATACCTAGCTAGAAGATATGTACCCACTGAGCTGATGCTCATGTCTAGGATTTCCACAAAAAGAAATAACAAGGTCCCTTCTTAAAAGGTACACAATGTAGTATCATCAGGTATAGGATAGCTTTGCTTTATTCTATCACATAAAACACAAAAGTCTTATAGCACACAATGATGAATAATTAATATTATGATGACCCACCACTCCTGTTATACCCTCTTCGGAGGCTGATACTTAAAACATGAATTATTTTGTGAGAGAGATAACTGATAAATAATTCACACTTTTCAGATAATTTTAGCCAATGTAGTCAAGGGACAGCATGAGGTACTATGACAGAGAGAGCTAGTCTATGAAACAGGAATATCTGTATTTAAGACCTGCCTCTAACACAGTGGTGACAGCTTTGTAACCCTGGGAAATTCTCTTTACCTCTCAGTGCCCCCAAGCAATTAATTCTCTAAGACAATTAGTTGGAAAGCAGGTGCCAATCTGCATTGGTAGAGGGAGTTCTTCACTGGGACTTCCCTACATTAATGAAAAGTCTGGTTCCCCCCCCCCCGAAAAAAAACAAAAAACAAAAAACAGTCACTACAATGAGGAAACTAAAAGAGTCCAGAAACCACCTCAGCAATACTTGATGTTCTTGCCAAATAGAGAGAGTTGGCTAATGAGTACATGCTAATGCCAAATATCGCAGAGAAAGATGATGGAAGATTACAAGTAGGATAACCTCACAAAATAGCAAAAAGGAGTGGTGGGAACAATGAGCTTGCAGAAAACTTGGTGTGCGGCCCAATTAAGTAAGATCATTTGTAGAGAAAACTGGAAGGAGGACAACAAAGAGTCATGAAACGGACCAAATATGTCAGCATTCCTATAATGATCCATTCACATGATCAATGACTACAAGGCCACTATAGTTAGACTCTAACACCATAGTACCCAATGGTCCATACAAGAAAATGGAAATAAGTTTTAAGAAGGTGAAGTTGGGGAGAACAGCTGGACTTTAGCAAATACACACAGAAAGAACTGACAGATCTAGACCAGGTCAGAGATCATTGTCCAAGCTCTCACAGAGGGAAAGAATGGAAAGGAATGGAGAAGATCAGATAATATTGAAATCAAAAAGAGTTGACTAAGAAGATATTTGCGACTACCAACCCTTATACCTACTTTCTCATCTCGATAACTGGAGATACACAATATGAAAACTTGAAAATAAGAAAAGAAAAAGGCAGCTTTGGGGAGATTATATTTTTCCTTACAAGAAACTATATCTGCACAGTTACACAACTGAATGTTAAGAATATAAGATCCTGCCACGTTTGTTGGTTGTGAAAAAGCATTTGACTCAATAGCACAAAATGCAGTTTTAAAGGTAAATTTTCTCTCATGTGTATATGTTAGGCTCATATAAAATTCTTTGATAGAAGATAACTTCATTTAACAATATTTTGGTTATCAATGTCAAACAAAGAGAGATATAAACTTGCTTGGCCAATGTGACTCAGAATGTCCTGCACAGAGTCCAAACAGAAGAATCTTATTGATGATGAGATTCTTTAGATTTCACTCTTTTTTCAGATGCCTTTAATGCTGATTGCAACAAGACCTGAAATACTACATTTGGCTCCTTCAGTGAGATCTACGGTTATTCAGACAAGACTGGTCTGACAAGACACCTCAAAAAAACCCCAAGTAAATTAAGAATAAATTTTACCCAGATTATGATATGTAGTTGATCAAGCTTGGGGTTCTGGGAGATGGTGCAAAGCCCTTAATTTTCAGTTTTCAGCGTTTCCAGTCTTATCCTTACAAATTTCATCCATAAAAATCTCATCTTCAAAGTGACATCAGTATGTAGGTCCAGAAGGCAGTTTTTTAAAAGCCTATCAGTTCCCCTCAACAGCCAAGAAAATGCCATTCTGGCACTCCAAGGGGAGGTGGCCTCTCCGTTCATTCTGCCAGAGGGGAGAGAAGATGACAATTGAGTCATGGTATAGCAGTAACAAACACTCATCTACTTTACTTTGGCCCTGATTACTGTCCCATCCTCAAACCCCTATAGTCATTTATTGCTTCATAGATTCTCTGACCAACAACATTATCCTTTAATTATCCTTCCTAATACAGTCCTAATGACTGATGGTGTACAAAGGACTGAAATATAAAGATTCATTTGAAAACACTGTGTACTATGAAGCATTATACTCCAGGACCTTGAATGTCATCAACATTTTGAGTGGCTGCCCATTTGGGGTTTTACTTTTTTGATACTGACATTGCATGAACAAATTTCCTATTAAATCCTACACAAAGCTTATGAGGAATTTTTTTTCACAACCCATTTAGAGAAGCATTGATCTAGTATTTGCCTCTTGTCCTCTGGCATTGAGGCACATGACATTCTGAGATATACTGAAGAACATTATGTTCCTTTTAGGTAATGGGCATTTTCAACTTTGTATTACATCCATCTGTGCAGATCAGCTACTAGATTTGACAGTAACCATGAAGATTTCTTAAATGTCTACTAAGTGGCAAGAACTGTGTTCTCAAAGTATCTTACTTTCTACCAGGGGAAAACAACATGTTCACAGATGAACAAACACTAAATAAATACAAAGCAATTGAAGGTGAAATGGGAACGATCAAGAACTGAAGAATTAAATTAGAGGAGATAGCACTGGAACTGAGCCCTGAAGGGAATTAGAGGTTTCAAGAGGCAGAGTCCAAGGCAGAGAGTATTTGTTTCAGTCATGAGAAAGAACCTATACAAAGGCACAAAGATGGGACAAGGATGTATGGAACAGCAAATGGACCAATTTGACTGGAAAGGAATAAAACAGAGTTGATAGCTACTAAACTCTGAGAGGACAGGGACATTTTAGATGTATGTTTATTTCTAGCATGATGCCATATACTAAATAGGTGCTTAATAATCGTCGAATGAATGAATGGGTGGGTAAACTTTTTTCTACCTCTTTGTCTTCATTCAAACTGTTCTCTTTGCCTATGCACACACTTCCATCCCTGCCTGCTGAAATTACTACCGACTACCAAAATTAAATTTTTTTATTTAAAAAGACAAGGCATGGAGGTAAATAACACAGATTTCAAAAAGAATGTTTAATGATATAATAACAATAGTTAATATTCATATAGTGCTTACTTTGTATCAGGCACTATTTTAAGTTCTTAACAGCTATTATTTCATTTGATCCTCGGAAAAACAATAGGAGATAGGCACTATAATTATCCCCATTTTGCAGATGAGGAAACTGAAAGCAGACAGAAGTTAAGTGGCTTGCCCAAGGTCACACAGGCCAAATTTGAGTTCAGATCTTCCTTACTTTGGGCATGACACTATGTACCATAACACCCTCTAACTGTTAGCTAATTCTGTCACCTGAGTAGAAATGCTTTCCATCCTTCAATGCCCATCTCATATGCTGCATTCTCTATGAATCCATTCCAAATCACTCCATCCCTGATTTAATTTCTCTCAAATCACTTCTCTTAAAGGACTTTGTATCCCTCCAAAGGCCTGATCATATTCTAATTTGTAGTATACGGTTCATTATCTCAGTTCAAATCCCAATTAAGGCAGGAGGTCTTTGCTACCCCCCTCCATTCCACTGCTAGTGCCTTCTCCTCTGAGAATACTTTCCTTTTGTATAAATATATATATATATATATTTATACATATTTATATATACACACATACATATATTTTTATGTATGTATATATAGGGATGTGTGTACATGTATGTATGTACGTGTGTATGTATAAATATGTATATAACTTGTATTTTGGTTATTAGCATGTTGTCTCCCCTATTAGGATTTGAGCTCCCTGAGGACAGGGACTGTGTTTTCTTAGTGGCCCCAGAACTTAGCACATGTCTTAGAGTAAGAGTATGTACTAAATAAATACTTATTTCATGATTCTTTCTGTCTTATGTCTCCTGATAAACCATAAGCTTCCTGGGGACAGATATTTTGCATCTTATTTACATATGAATCCTTCAGTCTCAACATAGTACTTTGCATATAGCAGATGCTTAAAAAATTATTCTGAGAACTGAAACAGAATTTTATTGGATTGTATTGAATGCCCAGATCATGAAAGCGCTATGGTCAGACAAAATCCTCCTTGTTGTTATTGTTGTTTTTAGTCGTTTTCCAGTTGTATCCAACTCTTTGTAAGCCCATTTGGGATTTTCTTGGCAAAAATACTGGTATGATTTGTCATTCCTTTCTCCAGCTCATTTTAGAGATGAGGAAACTGAGGGAAACAGAGTTAAATGACTTGCCCAGGGTCACACAGCTAGGAAGCATCTGAAACCAGAACTGAACTCAGGAAAGTGAGTCTTCCTGATTCCAGGCCCTGTACGCTATCCACTGTGCCACCTAGTTGCTTCTAAATTCCTTTTAGGCAGAATCAAATCCCCCAGAGTCCAGGAAATTCTATCCATCCTCCTCTTGGGTACTCTAAACCAGTATTTCCCAGCAGCCAGTCTGTAGCAAAATTTTACTGGTTCACAAAACTTTTACTATCGAGGTTCTTATTTTTTAAAACCTATAAAATTTTTTTTTAAATGAATGACTCCTCTTCCCTGAATCCCCTGCCTCATAGTCCCCATTACCCCTTTCTCCCTAGTTACTGCCTGTAAATCACCAAGGGCCATGGCACTGAGACCATGGAGGGCAGAGGAATCTATGATAGATAATGGATCATCATTCTGCAGTACAATTTGGTTCAGAAAAGACTGACCTATAGTGAGGCAGGTCTATGCACAATGGGATGTAGGGTATGCCAAACACCTGGCTGCCTTTTAGTCCAGCATTTGCCAGAGTAAAAATTGCTAAAATGTTTAAGGACTCTGGTGGGAGTATTAAAACATTACAATGCCCTTGACATTAGTCCTTAAGCTAAACCAGTCCTTCCCAGAAGACAGCCTATTTAATATTCCTCTAAAGAACTCTGCTTCTACAATTTTCTCAGTAGAATCCAGGTCTTCTGAATACAAGACCATTGCTCTCTCTTCTGTAACACACTGCCTTGTTATAAGATTATACAGCCTCCAGACATAACTACCTTGAAGGAAAATCCTCATAGAGAGGTGGCATTTTTAGTACATCTAATGGATCAGTTTTATAACTGTATGATATGATCACATGCCATCATATCCAACCATCTATCCATGCCATCTTCACATCAGTCTTGCCATTATCACATTTATTCCACCTGGAATGGTACCCTCCAGACCTGTCCCTTACAAAGCATGCCTCCACTCTCCAGGGAAATTGGGCCATTGAACTTTAGAACTTCTGCCTTAAGACTAAACTGTCTTGGGGCAGCTAGGTGGCGAAGTGAATAGAGCACCGACCCTGGAGTCAGGAGGACATTTGACACACTTACTAGCTGTGTGACATTGGGCAAGTCACTTAACCCCAACTGCCCTCCAAAAAGAAAAAAAAATACTGAACTGTCTTGACTGGTGAGGGAATAAGGGCAAATCCAGCCATCCCCCCATAACTAGAAGGTCCTAGAATAGACCATACCTAACAACCCATCCAGCCTCCCCTTACCAACACCAATAACTTTCTACCCCTGTGTTTAGTCACAGTAATAAAAGAATACTACCATTGCTTCTGGAAAGTATATGTCAATAGATTGCCTTATGGATCAAGTTACCACTTCTGTTATTCACCAGACCAAAGTTTCTTTCCCTGGTCAACATCCTATTAAAATGTAAACATTGGGCGGCTAGGTGGCGCAGTGAGTAGAGCGCTGGCCCTGGAGTCAGAAGGACCTGAGTTCGGATCTGGCCTCAGACACCTAACACACACAAACAAAAACCTAGCTGTGTGACCTTGGGCAAGTTACTTAACCCCAACTGCCCTCCAAAAAAAAAAAGAAAAAAATGTAAACATCCCCATTAAAATGTAAGCTTTTTAAAGGCAAAAATTGTCTCACTTTTGTATGTATAACCTCAGGTCTTAGAACATAGAAATAGGAACGGGACATGTGATTTCACTGTCATAGGAAACTAAGTGATGAGGAAATTCTCTCTCCTAATACTATGTCAGTCCTTTCTCTGCAATGTATGGTCTTAGAGAGTTGCCTGGAGCATCAAGAGCTTAAATAATTTACCCAGGATCACACAAAGTGAGAATTGAATCTCACAATTAATATGTGCTTTTTTATTCATTTATGCCACAAGTGAAATTTAAGGATGTACAAGGAGACAGGAAGGTGTTTTGGCCAGACTCAAAATCCGTTGTTAATAATAGGTAATCGTTGGGGTGGCTAGGTGGTGCAGTGAATTGAGCACCGACCCTGGAATCAGGAGGACCTGAGTTCAAATACGGCTTCAAACACTTAACAAAAAAAAACTAGCCGTGTGACCTTGGGTAAGTCACTTAACCCCAACTGCCCTCCAAAAAGCAATAATAATAATAATAATAATAAGTAATCACTAGCATTTCTATAGCTCTTTAATTTCACTAACATTGGCAGTCCACTCCCCAGGGCTGTCCCCATGGATGGTGAAGTTGATGCACATATTGTCAGAGTTAGCTCAGCATTTGGGACGTTTTCAAAGAAAATGTGGGAGAGGAGAAGTATCAAACTGCATATCAAACTGACCAAACTGTTGTATACCTATAAAACCTGGACAGTCTGTCATGCCAAAGCAGTTAAATTAATTGCTTTCATTCAAATTGTCTAAGGAAGATCTTGAAGGTTACCTGGCAAGATAAGGCACTGGACACCAAGGTCCTCTCTAGAGCTGAACCACCAAGCTTTCCAACTCTATTGCAGAGGGCACAACTCCAGTGAACTGGCCACATAGTTTAAATACCAAACACATGCTTACCCAAAAGACTATTTTGTAGAGAATTCACACATGGAAAGCGCCCATATTGTGGTAAGAAGAAATGGTATAAAGACACTCTCAAGGTATTTCTGAAGAACTTTAGGATTGACTGTAAGAAATAGGAAACACTGACATGTCCAGCATGATGGTCCTGTATCAAAGAAGACACCGCACTCCATAAGCAAGGCAGAATCAAGGGAGCACAAAGAACTATGAGCTGTGGAAATCCAGAGCCACTCCCACTCTAAGTGTTCTAATGGACTGCAATAGTACCTCCCAAACTCCTACTGCACTGATCAGTCTCAGCTGAATACACTACATCCTGACTGCAACACTGGGATGGCATTGATTTTCTTCAGAAAAGGAAGAACAATAGCATTGTAAGCACTTTATATACATTAACTCACAACAACCATGTAAGATATTATCTTACACTATCTCCATTTCACAGATGAAGAAATTGAGGCATAGAAAAGTTAGATGACTTGACTGCAATCACATAGGTAGGAGGAAGTATCTGAGGCAGGATTTAATGTGAGGTCTTGGTCCCAGCACCATATAACTGACTGTTCTGAATAAATAAAGCATTGAATGTCTTGTGCAAGTGGTTGGTTTCTCTGATATGTACACACACACATATACACGCATATTTCTATTTATACATATATTTGGGGAGTGATAAAATTAAGTCAAATAATCACTCCACCAAATGTGAAGTAATTACCTTAGTCAGGCAAGAATGTCTCTGTTGACTCAATTATTGAAAAGTGTGAAAAGAGGTGCAAAAAATTCTTAATAAATATGGAAAGAGTAGAGGCTATTACATAAAATGGCATTATACAACTAGTATATTGGGAGTGGTTGAAGAAACTCAATTATATCCTATTGGGCCTGTATAAAATAGAAAGCTAGTTCAGAATTCAAGGATTCAAATGACAGGCTATAACCAAAAAAAGCAGCTTCAGCTCCTTTTCCCTGGAAGGTAATTGTTGGGGAGAAGGACCCTTTGTCTACACACACACACACACACACACACACACACACACACACACACACGAACACACACACTTTTGACTTTGTGAATTTCAAAAAGCTAGAAATTTTTGGATTTCTGATAGATGACCTGGCAGTGTTCCTAGAACAATGACAGTAGTGTCTATATCAGGAGGGAAAAGGCAATTTTAGGATTTGGTAGGGAGCCTAGAAAAAAGTTACATCATGCCTAAGGGTAATATCATAAGGACAGATGAAACCTCCAAGGTCCAGGAATTATTGTGGATTACCCACTTGGCTATATGTGCTTTCTAAGCTTGATCTCACTTTCCTTGGCCTTTCTACGTATTTGTGGGAGAGTGTGGCCCTGGTTTTGGCAGATGTTGTATTAACCGTTCTTACATCAATGAGCATCCACACGACTACATATGCATTTCTAAAAGCTAAGTCAGGTTTACTGATTAATATCAACTAATAATCAGTAGGGGACCCACACTAGTGGGGGCTTGTGAACTAACACGAGCGGGCGCATACACACATACACACACACATACACACAATCCCTCAGGGTAAACCCAAAAACACTAAGGGAAGATGTACTCAATTTCCCTCTGGACTACCCAGTCTGCCGATTCAAATGGGGATGTGGTCCAGTAACCTCAGACCCTGTGCTGCATAAATACAAATATCCATACATTCATATACACATGCATACATACAGCGTTGGGCATACAGGCTGACCAACACTTTCAACCAATTAATCAATTTAGTTAACTGAATGAGAAAGTAAAAATGATCGCCTGCCAAGAAATAAATAAAGCAATCAGGTCATTTGATTCATGCTTTGGCACAATATGGAGACAGCCTCATGCTCAGAAGAATAAATGCCCCTTTCCCAAGGTTTGGAAAGTGTGATTGTCATTAATATTTCCAGTGTGTAACCATAGCAGATGGAAAGAAACAAAGAACACTGTCACTGACATGGGATTTTCTCATTGGTGATTATAAAATATCTGATGTTACATTCCAACCACTCCCCCTCCCAATAAAAATGAACATTTACCACTGCCTTCACACCACTTCATTTTGGCTGAAGAGTGAAGACAGACACACCCAACCTAAAACAAAACTGTGATTGTAGGTATTAGGTTTCTCTGTCTGAGCCACTCCCCCTGATAACAGTAGGGTGCCCTTCTCTCCAACTTAGTGCCTTGCTACTTAAAGTTATATCTGTGCCAAATAAGTACAAATTTATGAAGTGCTTAAACTTTTTCACTTTTTATATAACTTTCATTAACTTATCTGTGTAGAAATTGCATTTTCCTTATAATAATCAATTTTTCTAAAGAGCTTTAAAGTTTATATTTTATATATTGTATATATTTTATACAATATTATATATAATTTATGTAATATATATAATTTATATAATATAATTTTATATATTGTATTTTTTGTTTCTTTTCCATTGTATTTTACAAATATATTAACTCATTTGCTCTGCACACCCCACCCAGTGAAGTAGGTACTATTTTTACCTTCATTTTTCTATAGAGTAAAAGCTCTTTGAGGGCAGACACTCTTGTTTTTGTACATAGTAGTTGCTCAAAAAAATACTTCATGGGGGGCAGATAGGTGGCATAGTGGATAGAGCACAAGTCCTAAAGTCAGGAGGAACTGAGTTCAAATTCAGCCTCAGACACTTAACACTAGCTATATGACCTTGGGCAAGTCATTTAACCCCTATTGCCTAGGCAAAAAAAAAAAAATACTTCTTAGATTATTTTTTAAATCAAGGCAATATTATTGATGCTTGCTAGAATCTTAATTTTAAACATCTAACTTTCTTCATTGTTATTTGAACATTTTTCAAAATTGATTTTTAACACTCTTCGTTTACTGATCAGATAGATCTTGCATCATTCAGATAAAATAATGATAACTATTATTTCCATAGCTCTTTGAGGTTTGCAAAGCATTTTATATATGCTTTCTCACTTGATCTTCACAACTCCTAGTAAAGCAGCTTTACAGCAGAATGCTGTTATGAACACCTTTCAAGATTCTGATTAAATAGTATAGCCAAACACTCTATTTATTCAATAACAAATCAAAGCAAAACGTTCACAAAAAATCAAGGTACAGCATTCACAATGACTTATCACTAAAATGGCCACATAGTTTTCAACAAAGTGGTCACAATAGTCTTCAACAAAATATAATCATTTCATAACTCAATCATTTAGTAATTCAATCATTCAATCATCCTTAACGAGGCTTGCCTTAAGGTAAGTAAGTAGTCTCAAATGGAGATTAGTTTCCAATCATAAAGTACATTCATTTAGTCAATCACAGTATCCTTAATTCAATCACAAAGCACAATAGTCAAAGCCCCCCACCCATGGGGTGCAATTAAGTTACAACTTCAACAGTCACTTTAATCAATCAAACATATATCATTTATCTAGTTCAGGGGAGAAAGTCAGCACCCTGAACTTCAGATAATACAAACAGAAGCTACAACAGAAAATAACACAGTTTAGCAGACAGGGCTTCCAGCTGTCTGAGCATTACATCCACACCTAGTTAGTTACCAGAGAGGAAAGCACCAACATCTGGGTTTTCAAAGCTGGGGGACTCAATGGCTGTCCAGAGTCTCACCTGGCCAAATCACCCAACTCTTTCCAAAGTGAGTCCCAAAGCAGTCTCATATCAAGGTCAGTCACTACTCAGTATTCATGGAGAGGTCTTTTCATCTTGACTTGAGGCAGGCTTTCAGCTTTCATGGTTTCCCTTCCATGGTCCCAGCTCCCAAGTGAATCCACCAAACTGTCACTTGGGTTCAAAAGTAGACAGCTCCAGCTCCTTATCCAGTTCTCCCCACATTGGAGCTCATAGTGTCCAATCCATCTCAAATCCTTCAGTCTCTGTTCCTGGAAAGTCAAGGCTTAACAAAGCTACAAGAACATTCACACACATTAACAAAGCCACAACAATATTTGTACAGAATACTAACACCACAGTCATGCTTCCTCAGTCTTTGGCAGCTCCAGCTGGCCCTCAGAAAGCCTCAGTAGCCTCTCCAGCTCCAGCTGGCCCTCAGAAGTCTTCAGCAGCTTCATTCTCAAAATCAAAATCATTTTCTTCACAGAAGTTCCAGTCCAGCAGCAACAGCCCAGCCTTCAGGTGCTCATCCCAAGAAGTTCTGACTTTCCCAGCTGGGGTTTTTCCTCATATACAGTATTGCTCCTCCCTATTCAGCCCCTTCCTGTTATGTTAGCAACAGGGGTTCCCTGTTCAGCCCCTTCCTGTTACATCAGTGCAGGGGTTTATACCTTCTGTTTCTTTAACAGAGGCTTAATTTGAAACTAAGTGCTAAGTACCTCTCAGCTTAGCAATACAAAGGGATCTTCAAATTTCATTACCATTTACACAACTCTATGAGGTAATTTTTATTGTCTTTATTTTCTAGTAGAGTATAAGCCCCTTGAAGGCAGGCATTATCCTGATTTTATCTCCCCAATAAATGCTCACTGTCTGTTTAATTAGATGGAATCAAGTCTATGTTATCAAAATAATTAGACCAATCTAGTTTGACCATATTATAAAATTTATTTTTGTGACCATGGTCTAGAAAGTTGACTGACACATAATCATTTACTATAGGGTCAAAACCAAGACGAGATCTCAAGTTCTCTCTAGTCTTGCCAATGTTGTCTCTTCTGACTAGAAAATGAGATTATCTCTCCCAGTTGACTACATGGATGATAGTCCTTGAGCAAGGACAATCCTGGACCAGCAAAGCTCTAACAAGTTCAGATCTACTTCAGCCAAGATCCACATATTTTGGCAAGGGGGTCAGAGCACCCAACAGACTGGCAGAGGCTGAAATAGTAGCTTCCCTGAAGCCACAAGAAAACAGTTCTACAGCAAATGCTATTTCAGGTGAATGCTGAGATATTACTTCTCCCCCATTAAGAAGGAGAGGGAAGGTCTGTGAAAACTTTATGAAGGCTGTCTTAAATACTTCCTGAAGGCAAGCCTGAACATGTCACTTTGCTAATTGAGAGCCTGTGGTTGGCATCTGATAAAGCAGTGGATGGATTTCCATCCCTCCATGCCTGCCCACACACGAGGCCCTGCACAGTCTTGCTTCAAGGTGATCTTACACCATCAGATCCATCATCACCCATAGATTTACTTAGTCCAGGCTTCTCCAAGCAGGCCCTTTGCCTGCACTCAGAGATACTGCCAATTCAACTTGGGATACCCAGCTGCAGATCGGAGGCTGTTAACCTGGCATCCACGGACAGATTTCAGAGGGTCCATGAACTTGGATGGGGAAAACAATTACATCTTTATTTTCACCAACTCCTAACTGAAGTTTAGCATTTCCTTCAAATATAAATGTAGAACACAAATCCTCATTGAGTCCATAGGCTTCATCAAAACTGACAGAGAAGGCCAAGACACATGCAAAAAGGTTAAGAACCATCCCACTAGATTCAACTAGAACATTTTCAAAGGCTATGTTTTAGAACTCAGCAGAGTTCTCCATAGGATTATTTCTGTTGCCGTACATACTGTCTTCTATGCTTTTGTCTGTCACCTGTCTCTCCTTCTCTCTCCATGACCTAAGACTATATCAGTGTCAAGCTCTGACCCCCTAATCCCTTTAATTCTACCCCCTCGCTATTAGGCTTCTAAGCCTACTCAAAGGGGGAGAGGGCAGATGTGTAGAAAGAGAGAAAGAAAAGAAAGAAAGAAATTATCTCAGAAGGTATGAGTCAGCATTCAAGCCTTCACTGACCACAAACACAAACTCATCAGATAGTATCCAAGGGGTACAATACATGCCCAGACTTAGGGAAGCCTGAAAGCACAGTCAGATGCATGAGACCCACCTCTAGAAGAGTACTCTGAGAAGAAGTAAAGCATACCAATAGAAAGGGAAAGGTCCTCAGGAAGACCTGACCACCCAGGCACCATACTGCCGCAAAGTCCTACCTATGTCCTCTCCTTCCTTCCCAACCACCATGCAGCTCAGCAAATAAAGTCTTCATGGGTTAATTTCCAAACATGGTTTGCTACTACTTGAACTGGCACCCATCTGCATCTGCTCTAAATGAAGAAAATGTGCCCTGTGAATTCACTAATGTCTACCTTGCTACAACTAATGATCTGTATTACAGGGTTCAACATTCCTTTATCATGTCCTTTGCCTTTAATCTGTTGCTGTGCATCATTCAGCTTGGGAGGGGGAGAGAAAGCACCTTTCTTTCCTTGGTTTTTCCCAGTGTACTGAGTACAACCAAAGGTAACTCCAGTATTTGCTACTACAAAGTTCTACCTGAATCTTCCCCTTTCCATCCAAGTACCATGTGGCTCTGCCAAAGGAACACTGCTAGGCTAGCTTTCAAGCACTAGTGATTGAAATTCTGTCACTCCGTGATATTTTTATGGGCTGGCTAAAACCAGCTCAAGCTAGGGGGTGGCTAGTATACACACTGGCCACAGAATCTGCCCTCTTGCTCCAGCACCTCAACTGCATTACCTTCACTATTGCAATAAGAGAATGAGCCCTTCTAAGTTGTATCCTCCCACTTCACTACCTTCTTTTGCTGGAGAAAGCAGAAGAACATAGAAGAGAACAGGAACTAAGCCTAAAAGGAATTCTTTTGAGACAGATAGCCCATGTGCTCCTGAAATTTCCTCCTCTTATGGCTTCACAAACTGGGGCTAAGGATGAAACAAAACATGATCTTAGGAGAATAGATTTTGAGCTAGAAGGGAATTTAGAGGTCATCTCATTTTATGGATTAGGAAGCAGAAGCAAAAAATGAAGCAACTTGTCAAAGGTTACACATGGTTTGTAACCTTGGTGGGATTGAAAGCTAGGCCCCATGACTCTAAATCCATTCTCTTCTGGGGATAGCTCCCCAAAATGCCAGGGTCTTAGGTACCCTAGACTTCTGGGGACCTGGGAACAAGTCAACTTTAGCCTGATGAAAGTTCATGCGTTTGGTCAAGTACTTCAAGATCCCTTCCCCAGAGTCTGTTAGTGTCCAAGGAAAGGTCTTGGAGTCATGGGGTCAAAGTCTAGAACTTTCCCAACTGAGCCGTGTTCAAGGAAGGAGCACTGCTCTCCATTCTGGGAGAGATCACTGTGTGCTTCAAGTCATAGCTCAAATATGACTCAAGCTTTGCTTATATGAACTATACCCTAAACTACCTGACCTGATTAATCGTCTGACTACAGGATTAACAGGAAGATTTGTTGCCCTATAATGTGACCTCCCAAGGGCTCTGCCCTTCTCGGCAAATACTATGCTGGAGAGGATCCTCCCTCCCACCCCCAATTTCACCACTGTGCCTCTGGCAGTGTAATTCCCTGGATCTCTCCCAAACTTTCAGGACTTATGTGCAACCCATCTTCCCTGGATTCTGGCTCCAGGAAAAGTTAGCATGAATATAGTGACTGCCTATTCAAAGCCCTTCCTGAAGATGAGAATTAAGGAAGCTTTTGTAGTAACTGGTAACTGTAGGCTTCTTGTTTCCTGTTAAGTGGCCTCCTGCATCACTGGGTCACATGTGCTGGAGTGCTTCATGGGAAGTACATGCCAGTAGGAGGCCAGCATTGGCATCCTCTTGGAGTATTGAGGTTACTAACAAATTCATATCTACATTCTCCACCTGGCCTATCTCTGAGCCTCCCCTCTCTTCTTGTCCTGTAGGTCACTATTCAACCAATTGTTCATAATGAGGTCACTTTGCATGTTTGCAAACATCACTTCCTTTGTACATGTTCATTAACCACATTTCTAATAATGTATCCTAGAATTTTGCCAACAATTAAAGTCAAACTAAGTGAACTATAGTTTCCCAATTCCATTCTTTCTTATTTGAAAATAGGAATGTTTGGGGCAGGTAGGTGGCACAGTGAATAGAGCACCAGCCCTGGAGTCAGGAGAATCTGAGTTCAAATCCAGCCTCAGACACTTACTAGCCATGTGACCTTGGGCAAGTCACTTAACTTCAATTGCCCTGCCCTCCCCACAACAAAAAGCAAAAAAAAAAAAGGCATGTTTTTCCTTCTTCACTCCTATTGAACCTTTCAAAGATAGTGACTCAGCAATTACATCTGATAGTTCTTTCCATACCCTAAGATGGAGTTCTTCTGGGGCTGGTGACTTCAACTCATCAGTACACCCATGAAATGGAAAAAGGTCATAGACCTGGGTTCAAGTCGTACTTCAGACACTTTCTAATTTTGTGACTTTGAATATGTCATTTTAACCCATTTGAGCCTCTTTCCTCACCTATTAAAAGGAAACTAAATTCATCTAATAAATAAAAATACCTATAGGATCTACCACACAGAATTGTAATGAGGATAAAGTAAGAAAATATATAAAAAGAACTTTGTCTTATTGTTGTTGTTAGAATGTATATAGTGCTTTAGGGTTTACAAAGTGCTTTACAAATGTTATCTCATTTGATCCTCCCAACCGTAAAGGTGGGTGCTAATTTGATCCCTATTTTATATAGAAGGAAATTGAAGCAAGCAAAGGGTAAGTGACTTGCTCAGGGTCATACAAATGATGTGTCTGAAGCTAGATTTTAACATAAGTCTTCCTGGCTCTATCCACTTCTAACTCTCTATCTACTGTAAAGCACAATTTGAATAGACAATCCCTTTCCCCCTCACCAAAAAGAAAGAGAAAAGAAAAAGATTTATAAAATATAAGGGCCTTGAGGGTAGATATTATTTTGTTGGTCTGTGATCTGATGTGTTTTTGTATTTGCCTCTCTATGCCTAGCACTGTTTTCCACAGATTAAATGCTTAATAATGTCTATTGAATTGAATCAAATCAAATTGAATTGGGCCATCAAGCCTAACAAATTATCTAGAAAACTCAAATCATCATCAATTTGACACTGGCAGAATGTTACCTTCCTCCATCAGAGGAATTGCCATCAATACAAAGCACCTTCTTCTCCAATATCCTATGAAGCTTATTGACAGTGTAAGCTGACTCAAGTGGATTTGTCATATAGGTTCAAGTCTGGGTTTTAAATACTAACTCACACTGATCCAGAAAAGCCAGCATGTCACCCACTGTGCAGGGTACATGAGTAGGAAGCCCAAGATGGGTTCAGACCAAAGCATAATCAACCATATCTAGGCCCAAGGTGGTGAGTGCAGCTCGTAAATGGATAGGCCTTGCCCCTGTGCCATAAGTGAGAGACGACCCCTTGCAATTCCTGAAACCTCTTCCTAAGTCTTTGCACAATTTGTACAAATCTTTTAATGATTGTAGGGTAATCAACTTCTATGCTACCAGTCAGACCCCCTAACTTTTTAGGTTTCTAAGCCTTTTCAGTCATGTCTCCTATACGGTACAGAAATATTTCAGAAGGTATGAATCAAGCATGCAGCCATAGCTGATCCTGCAGCCTGAACTCATCCAAGATCATTCTTGGTGGTGCAAGACATGCTTGGAACTTGGGCAATCCATAGCACAAGTAAAACATGCTAGAATCTCCTGGGAATCACTTGCAGGATAATGAGCAAAGAACATGGTAGGAAAGGCATCTAAAAGTACCCAACAACCCTCCCAATGCAGCCACTGCACCACTGCCAAAAGGTGATACCTATTTCCATCACTCCCTTCCAGAATGGTGTGGCTCTGTGAGTTAAATACTGTGCAAAGAGTTCCCAAATACCATTGGTGTAAGCTCTGCTTTTCTGTTCTTTAAAATATATTGAGTGAAGGCAGGTTCAAGATTGAAGGAATGCTGTTTTATGCTTTGTGCCATAAGGAATGCTTTGGGCCATTGCTTTTTTTTTATTTTATGCCTTGTTCTGCTGCATTATTTTATGTTTTGGACCATCATAGGCATGTGTACAGCCCTACAATTCATTTTTATTATATCTTCCTGCGCTACCACAGCAGCATTAATTGGGCACTCACCACAGTCCTGATTTCTTCCTCTCCATTTCCTCAAGCAGGGCTCTACCTTTTTGAAAAGCAATATAAAAGAATCATATGTAGAATGTGATTGTGGACCTCATTGACTGAATTTTTATCAACTGAGTATTGATATAGCATATATCCTAATAGGACACAGGAAATACCAATTTTATTTGGCACATATTGCCTTGTGTGACCATTTTATTGACTCCAAGATTCATTA
This sequence comes from Gymnobelideus leadbeateri, assembly GCA_011680675.1. Classification (NCBI taxonomy): domain Eukaryota; kingdom Metazoa; phylum Chordata; class Mammalia; order Diprotodontia; family Petauridae; genus Gymnobelideus; species Gymnobelideus leadbeateri. The sequence goes on from WOXC01012209.1 coordinate 573,817, forward strand.
TGACTGAATTCTATGATCTCATTCTTCAAAAGAAACACAAGAATCATAACGTGTTTTAAATTTATAATCTATGGTCACCATTCTCCTTGTCTCCAAAAAGGAGAACATATATTCCAATTTACAACTTTAGCAGATTTGTTTTGTTATTAATGATTAGGCACAGGTCATGGTGGTATTAAAGTAAAACTTTCCATGATTCTGCTTATCAAATGATGGGTACTCTACAACTATTGCTATCAAAAATAGTGCCAACATTTTAGTCAATAAATTTGAAATAAAACACATGTCTTCTATGGTTCCAGGGGGCAAAATTAGGACTAAGAGGTGGAAATTACAAGAGCAGAGGGAGAAATTTTGGCTCAATGCTCACAAAAATTTCCTGACAATGATGCCTGTCAAAAATAGAATTAGGTGCCTTAGAAAGTAAAAGTTACCTGTTGTTGGCTATATTCAAATGGAAACTGGATGATTATTTTTTAGGACTATGGAGAATAGGTTTCTCCATTCATTAGGGAGTTGGAATATGACCCATTACAACTTAGCTTCCATGATTCTATGAAATAAACATGTCAATAATTAAAGGATTTGTAATTTTATGGGAAAAGAACAATTATTCAAAATGATGAGAAAGATGTCAGTGGAAGAAAAGTATGACTGTAAAAAATAGGCTGGCCATGTAGCAACACCAAGGAACCATTAATGGACAGCCTACATGCTCCATTGTTATTCCCCCACTGTCATGGAGGAAATACCAAGGAAGGTTTCCTGATGACATGGACTAGAGTTTTGAAGCATGGACAGGCATAAATGGGCTGTGCATCAGAATACCCAAATCGATGAGGTCAAAGATCTTTTGGAGTACTGGGGTGTCCCTCCATCATTGAAGCTCACAACCCTTCTGTAACTTAGTAAATGCTCTTTGATCATTACTGTAATCAAAAAGTTTATCACTCTGTGGCTAATCTGCTGATGAGCCTCTCACAGGAGAGACCTAGTCTCCAAAAAAAAAACAAAACAGAAATGAAACAGAACACTATTGTGAGTAAGGAACAATAGGCTTCACCAGATTGCCAAAGGGGTCCATGATAGACAAGAAAGGTTAAGAACCTCTGAGCTAGAAGGCAGGATTTATGATCTGCCATCACTCCCTTTCCCCAGGGCTTCCATAGACAGTAGAGAATAAAGCCCATGAGTGGTGTCTGAAGTGACCACAAATCCTGTTTAGACACTGTCATTATCCCTCAGACTACTGTGGTTGATAGGGACAAGATCACTTATGGAAATCTGGAAGGTAAGACCAGCTCAATTTGTCTATCCATAAAAACATCCATACCCTTGCAGGATTCTAAGTGAAGTCGATTGTCTTAAATTCTTTACTAAACTCAAAACTTCCACCATCCCCAGTATCTGAATTTTCTACTTCACTATACAATCCTATCTTTTTGCCTGTCCCTAAAAGTTCTGAACCTTTTATACAAGGGTTCTGATCAGTATCCTGTCTCTCTCCTGGCTTCTCTGCTTAGCAGTACCCTAGCAACCAAGTACTACTATCCTGACACTTATTCCCCCTCTCTGGCTACATCCTTCTCTTGCTACATTTCTGATTCAAGAAGACTCAAACTATTCCCTGGTGGGTTCCTAATTAACTGCCCACTCTGAAAGGTCTGACCCTGGCTCAGTTCAGCTGGGTGGCCAAGAGAAATATTTGCAATCAGAAAGTGAAGGAACTCTAATGGCTTAGTTGGAGGAAAGGAGACTGAAAGGGTAAATTGAGGCCTATGTTGTCTCTCCACATTAGAATATAAACTTCTCCAGAGCAAAGGTTGTCTTGTTTGCTTGTATCTATATTCCAAGCTAAGCACAGGCCCCGACATACAGTAAGCACTTAATAAATGCTCTGTCCTATTTATCATCTATTCAAGTCTTTGCTAGATTGTAATATATTTCGTTTTCCCTAACTCTGGATTAGGGAAATTGTAAAACAAATGCTTTATATACCAAAGGGTCTATTCAGAGACTTCTTATCTCTCTAAACTAGACTGTAAGCTTCTAAAGGGCAGGAGCTATTTCATTCTTGTCTTTGTCTCTCCAGCCCCTAACACAGAGGTTGACATGCAAGGAGTGATTAAGAAACATTTGTCAATTGATTGATGTGACAGAATATCATAGTGAGAATAAGTAAAAAGTTGAGGACTAAACAAGAAAAATTAGGCTTGCATTTCAGCAGGAAGAGAGTGTGATTGTATTTTTTTTTTTTGCAATCTTATGGAGAATCATCAATCGCAGATTTTTAGAGTTGGAAAGGACCTCAGAGGTCATACACTTCTTACACCCTCCCCATAGATGTAGAAACTGAGCCCCAGAGTCATTAAGTGACTTATTCAAAGCCACAAAGATAGTAAATAGAATAATAATAGTAACTGATAAATGGAACCTTAAAGATTATAAAATGTTTTGACTCTTGTAACAACCCTATGAGTTAGGGACTACCAGCATGATTATCCCCATTTTATAAATAGAGAAACTGAGACTGAGTTCAGTGACTTGGCCATGATCAAACAGACCTAAGGTATTAAATGTAAAATTCGACCTCTGGTCTTCTCTCCTTTGTCTGGAACTCTGCCTATTATACCATACTGCCAGAAGAAAACAGGAGCAGCTTACATTATCTACCGCTTTAAGGTTTGCAAATTGTTTCACGTACATTCTTATCTCATGATCCTCACAAGTATCCCCATTTTATGGACAAAGAAGTTAAGGTGGAGAGTTAAGTGATGTTTCTATAGTTATTCGCTAGTAAGTGCTAGAGGCAGATTTTGAAGCCTGCTCTTCCTAATTCCAGGTCCAGTACTTTGCACATTTGGACACTGCCTCATCCAGCAAAGGTAGTGAGGGCTAGACCTGGTGACCAAAGGAAATATTAGAACTCATCAAAACCAGAATCAACATTCCCAACAATGGAATCATTTAGGAAAAGGCTCACCATGATGACCTTGGGGGCAGAGGAAGAAGGAAAGGATATTTTCTCCCAATGATTCAATTATTTGATTCAGCCGCAGTACTCTGTCACTGACGGAGGTTTGGTAAAGTGAAGATATGGAAGCCATTATGGTTCACATTATCCAGTAAATGAATGGAAGCATTTGTTCATCAAAAAGAAAGAGAACAAAGAATTTTACATTTTAAATTTATCTCAGGAGTTGGACAAAATGTGGCCGGCTTTTGTTATTGTTGAATGAAAGAAGAGGAAACTGGCAAGTGAACATTTAATAGGAAAAATATATAGCTTGCACAACTTAAAAATAAAATCTAACAGTTTGCATTTTTTAGCACCTTTCATGCAAGCATCTCAAAATGCTTTATAAAAATTAATTAAGCCTCCTCCTCTTTCCCCCTTCCAGCACCCACAGGCATTATTTTACATATGGAAGTGGGTGCTTCAGAAGGTCATGACAACATCTGGGGATCTGATGACACAGGGAACTCAGTCCCATCCTGGAAAGGAAATTCTGTCCAGTAATCCCCAAAAGAACTCACCTGTCCTTCTGTCACCCAGTCCCAGCCATCCTTTAACCCAGCAGCTACTACCCTTAGAACTCTGGGGCCACCTACTGGGAGAAAACTTGTAACTAGCTGGACCACGACTGGATCAAGTCCTAACATTGCCCCCCTGAATTACTGCCCTTTTTTTTCCTCCACAGCCTATGTAGTTATCCTTTTTTTTCCTACCAGTAACTGTATGTGAAGACAGGAAAAAGACAAACGTACACTATACATACTTTGTCAGTATCAATAATGACTTTTTTATTTAAATATTTTAATGTAGAAACTTTATAAATGGTAAAAAAAAAATAAGAAAAAGTTCTGTATTGGGGGGGTCAAGAAAACTGTGTTCTAGCTCCAGCTCTACCACAAACTAGCTGTGTGATCTTGAAAAAATCACTCAACCTCTCTAAGATTGTTTCTTTATAAAAAGGAAACAGACTAGATTTCCCATTCAGCTCTAAAATCCTACAAATTGAGATTTCTCCAGTTTATGCTCTCCCATTTCCTCCCAAGCATTTTTTTTCCTGTAGTTCCTGCCATGATCCTGGATATTATTCTACATAATAGGTGCTTGCCATCCCTATGCAACCAGTTAATAAAGAAAATGTTTTATCTCAGAGTAACAAGTTGGCACCTGGGCACAATTTAAGCCACTGTTAAATAAAACAGAAACAGAAAAAAAAAAATCCCAACCCAGTATCCTATTTGCTCACCACTAATATAAAAAGTTAATGAGAAAAATAAATGTGAATATTTTCTTCAATATTATTAACTTACAGTCACCATAGAGACTAATGCTAGAAGAAAAACAGTAATGATAAATGTCAGAAATACACCCAACACACAACTCTTTAGAACTATGTAGTGAAAAATATTCTTCATAGATATTATTAAGCATCTTAAAAACATGCATTCCACCTTAGGAAATGTCAAAGATATGACCATGTTAATCTGCTGACAACCCATTAATTTATTGTGCATGCCGCTCCTATGGGTTCCCAGAGAGCATTGGGCAGATTTTCATGGTAAATATACAGAAGGATATGGAAATATAGAAAGGTTTGAAAAAATGAGCAAGCATAGATGGATTGTGAATTCAAGGGTTTCCTGGTAAATGTTTAACAACTGGCTCTCCAAGGAGGAAAGCTGTTCATATAACATACTTCTTAAGTTCAATCTGCATCGTTAACATTTTATCCTTAACTTTCATCAGTCCAGACAATTCACAAAACATTAAATCAGGCCCTATTTTGTAACATTTGCTGATTTCCATGGGGCAAATACTCATACTGAAAATTTAATAATCAGCTCTCAAGAGCTAATTCAAGCTGTCTCCAGAACATCTCTGATTTTTTTTAATGTCAAAGATGCAATCACTGTAAACTGCTAATAACTCATTAATTCATTCCACATGCAGCTCCTATGGGTTGACATAGGACATTGAGTCAAATACGCTGTGCAGGTATGGGTAGGTTGTAAGGTAATCATTAAAGGGAATGTCTATATCAGGAAGACAGACCCACTGGACTATTTGGAGCACCTCCTATTATTCAAAAGTCATAGGTTTGCTTTGGTTTAGTTTTATGACATGTCTCACTGGGAAATTATAATGACTAAGCATGGTTCAAAGAAGACATATGGGAAGACACTCTCCCTGCTTCTCCCTCTCCCTCTGTTTCTTTGTGTAGGTGAGAGACAATGAGTATGAAACATGGTTATAATATCAAACTTTTTTGATAAATTGTTTAGTTTTGCTGAACTTTTATTTTCTTCCTCTTTTTTAAATCCCTTATTAATGCCATCTGACACATATGCAGACAGTTTTCCCATTACACTTACTATTAAGGGATGGTTGTCTAAGAAAAGGTAGGGGTTGAGATATGGTGGGGAATGTAGATGATGCATAAAAGCAAGTGATATCAGTGAAAAAAAAATTTTAATTATAACAACCATCTCATTCTACAGGACCAACATGAATGGTCCTATTGCTGTTTCTCTTAGTATTTGCCTGAATAAAAGAGAAAAGTCTCAAGAGAAATCTTTCCTACACTTACACCTTGTCTACAAAGAGATTTCCCCTGAGCCATCCAAGCCCAGGATGGCTTCAGCATCCAACAAATTTATAGGCCTGGACCCTTACAACCCTGAGAAACAGAAGAGAATTTTAGAAGTGATGGTAAAGTCATTCATTTTATGCCTTCTCTTGTAGATCTTGAAAAAGTTTTTGTAAATACAAATCCAATACAGCTTAGATCAGTAAGGAAAAAATGAACTAGGGGAAAATCTTTGTAGCAAGTTTTCCTGATAAAGGTCACATTTCCATGATATATAAGGAATTGATCCAAATTATATGAACAAGAGCCATTGCCCAATTGATAGATGGTCCAAGGATATGAACAGGCAGTTCTCAAGGGAAGAAACACAGGCTATGAATAATTATATGAAAAAATGTTCCAAATCAATAATGATTAGAAAAGTGCAAATTAAGCAATTCTGTGGTTCCAGCTCATATCCATTAGATTAGCAAAGATGACAAAAAAAAGAAAATGACAAATGTTGGAGGAGCTGCAGGGAAACAAGCACATTGATGCACTGTTGGTAGAGCTGTGAATGGGTCAGGCCATTCTAGAAAGCAATTTATGTACAAAAAGGTACATAAATAAAAAACACTGTATGTCCATGACCTAGCTATATCGTTGCTAGATCTATACCACAAAGAGATCAAAGAAAGAGGAAAAGACCCTAAATGAAAAAAAATATTTATAACAACTTTTTGTGGTGCTAAATCTGGAAATTCTGGGGTTGCCCATAAATTGAGGACAGGCTGAACAAATTGTGGTATATGAATGAAATGATCTAGCATTTTCAAAGAAAAGAGAGAAAAGATGGATACAAGGGGAAATGGAAAAACTTGTATGAATTAATGCAGAGTGAGATAAGCCAAGCCAATTCGTATTACAATATCAATATTATTTTAAATGAACAATTTCAAAAGACTTAAGAATTCTGATCAACTAAATGACCAATCATAATTCCAGAAAATTGATTAAGAAGAACATTGCCCACCTCAGGAAAGAGAAACAAGAGACTGGTGCAAAATAAGAAATTCGTTTTTAGATATGACCCTATGGGAATATGTTTTATTTGACTGTGTTTATGTAATACAGGGAGTTCTGTATTTCTCTTTTTTTCCAGGCCTATAAATTTGTTGGAAAATTTAATGGAGAAAGGTAAAAGGGAGAAAAACAAAAGAATATTTGATAATCTAAAAAAAGAAAAGAAAAAGTAGAGAAGGACCAAGCATGGGGGCAAGAATTCAAATGCTGAGGTACTCTCCCACACAAGAATTATCTTCAGACAGTTCTGCTACTGAGAGATTGCAGGGTCCTATGAGGCCTTCATCTTCCTCCAAAAAATCTTGCCATTGGTATCAGAGGTCAGAGATCCACAACAAGGATCTTGAAGCTGCTTGTGCTGGGGCAATTACCTACTATCTTGCCTGAGGAGTTCCAGCCCTTGGTGCTGTCACATCATCCAGAGAAAGTCTGGAGGATTTGGATAGAGAACTTGATGAGTTAGGATAGTAGATAGGAAGATGACTTGACTTAATTTTTTGATGTTTAATTTCTCCTCTTTTTTTCCTAACATCATTTCTCAATAATTCCGCCCATCCCTCTAACAACCTAAGACTCTCCATTACAACAAAGAAGCACAGTTATGTAATGCAGATCAGTATATTGGCCCTATCTGGTGGTGTATGCCATCTTTCATACCCATATCCTGCTATTTCTTTTCTTAAAAGTAGAATTTTATCAATAATAAATAGATTTTTGATGACCAAGTTTGGCCCCCAAAAAAGACATATGAGGAGACACTTCTTCCCCTGCCACTGGCCATCAATCTCCTACCCCCATTTCTTTTCAAATAAAAGGGACTATGGGTAGGGAAAATTGCAAATGACACCAGACTTTTTCAATATATTGGTTGATTGCACTGATTTTTTTAAATTCCTCTTTAAAAATAAATAAGGAATGGCTCTAAGGGAATGGAAGAAGGAAGAAAATATTTGGAAATGTAGGTGATATAAGAACAAAGGACCTCAAGAAAAATTATTTTAGCACACTTTAGTCTTTGTATAAGATATTTTCCTTTTTCATTTAAATTTCAGTGCTTTAGGGATCTATAATTTCATTAGTATAGGTGAAGATCAAAACCCCTCTTTACCTTAACAAGTGGTTCTTCATGAGCTGCTTAAATAGAAAAAATAAAACCATTCTTTGGTAAGCCACATGGTGATTTTCAGTTATCTATGCTGATATGGGGCCCACAGATCTACACTTGAAACCTTTCAAGCTTGGTAGGATCTGCTAAGCGTGTGCTTCTCAGCTGACATAGCCTTCTAGAACATAGGAACCTAGCGATAGCTTGCATGTTTGTCCTTCATTCTTGAAGAGGACCATGACATTAAGGAATGATGCCATGACTTACAATTGACTTGGATTTGAGTGAGAGAAGACTGTGCAAGGTTACCAGCTGCATTTTCTCCTCCAGAGTCATGTCCTAGTTATAGCATAATAGGCATCAAGGCAAAGCAATAGGAAAGTTCTCTTCTTTGCTACAGTAGAAATTGCATTTCTTTTTCAAATACTATATATTCTTGTTCTTTCAGATCTGGAACAGATCCTTAAAGGCAAGTGGATTTCTACAATTTAAACCTTTTAAGTGTAATCTTTCAATTTAGTACTATGTGCAAGGTACTATATGTAACTATGGTTACAAAGATAAAAATGGACACCAATCTCTCTCTTTGACATACTGACATTCTAGTCCATGAAGTGCCTGTAGAACATGCAAATAAGTATGTATCATGTGCATACTCGCAAGTAGAAAAGCTATTAGCAACTTGAGAAATCAAGAAAGACTTTCTGTGAGAAGTGACATCCAAGTTGTATCCAAAAGAAGTTAAGGATTCTAACAAGTGTGAGTAAGGGGGGAAATGGTGTCAGAAGGAGAATTCTTTTTAATGAAGACAATACTTACTACATCTGAAAAACACTAATAGCCTGTTTTGGTGAGAAACAGGCTGGATATGATGGGGAAGTAGGTTTTTTTTTCCTTGACAAAGGAAAAGTGGTCTATCAGATAAGTTTTTTGTGAAATGTGCTAGGGAAGATGGACTTTTCAGTCAGATCTAGAAGAAATATGAAGGTTAAGACTTACTTTAATGATTTCAATATAGGCCTTATGATCACAGTAGCCAGGTATATATAGGACCTTGATTACTGAGTAGTCTAATTCTGACAGGTACCTTAATCCTCTAGAACCGGGTGGTCTTCAGAATGAGGCCTTGGCCTTCTCTCCTCTCTCAGTTTCCACCCCACTGCTCTCTCCTGGTTCTCTTCTTCACTGTCTGACTACCCCCGTTGTAGAATCTTTTGCTGGCTCATCAGCTGCATCCCAATCTTATCTCTGGCATTTTCTGAAGACGATTATAGGCCTTCCTGACTATACAGTCTTTTTCAATGACCTGATCAACTCTGATGGGTTTATCATATTTACATAGATGACTCACAGATCTATATATCCAGCCCCAGGCTTCTTCCTCTGAGTTACAATCCTATCACCAGCTGCCTATTGGACATTTGCAACCAGATATCCCAGAATCAGCTGACACTCAATGTGTCCAAAAGGGAACTCATTATCTTTCATCCAAAGCCCGTGCTTTTTTTAACTTCCCTCTTTGTGTCCAAGATGCTGTTCTTCCAGACTCCCAAGTTCACAACCTTAGAATTATCCTCAACTCCTCATCCTCCTGGCTATACATACCCAATCTTTTGCCAAATCTTACCATTTATGCCTCTACAACCTGTCTTGCATATAATGCCTCCTCTATTGTCATACAGTCACCACCCTAGGGTGAATATTATCTCCAGGGTTAGCACAAAGGCCTCCTATATGGTCTCCCTGCCTCAAGTCCCTCCCCATTCCAGTCCACCCTCCAAAGATGTATCAAAGTCATTTTCCTTAAGCACAGATCTATGTCACTTCCTTACACAATCAACTCCAGTTGATTGCCAGTTGTTCCCAATTGCCTCTTTTAAATTCTGTTTAGTTTTGAAATCCCTTCACAACATGGATTCCACCTATCTTTCCAGCATCATTGAACATTACTCCCCCTCTCACTGTAAGATCCTACTAAACTGGCTTTCTCTCTTTCTTCACACATGATATATATCAGCCCCCATTTTCATGCCTTTGCACCACTCATCTCCTATGCCTGGAATATACTCCTTCCTTACCTCCGCCTCATACAATGTTCATCCTATAAAATGTAGCTGAGGTATCATCTTCTACATGAAACTCTTCCTGGTCTCCCCAACTGCTGGTGCTCTCCTACCCTAACTAGTTTGTATTTAATGATTTTGGATTTTTTTAATATTCATTTTCATACTTATTCTGTATGGGTATATACATTTATATATGTATGTGTTTCCAGATGTGTATATATACATATATATATGTATACACACATGTATATATATATATATACATGTGTGTATACACACACATGCACACATAGTCTCCCGTGACAAAATATATATTGCATTTTTATCTTGTATGTATTCAGTTCATAGTAAATACTTCTTTATTGGTTGATCAATGTACCTAATTTATACATAAGTAAATATGTGCATAATTGGGCAGTTAGGGAGTATAATGGATAGAGTACTGGGTTTGAAATCAGGAAAACTTATTTTCATGAGATCAAATCCAACTTCTGATACTAGCTGTGTGACCCTGGGAAAATCACTAGTCCTGTTTGCCTTAGTTTCCTCATCTGTAAAATGAACTGGAGAAAGAAACGGCAAAGTACTCCAGTATCTTTGCCAAGAAAATCCCATATGGAGTCATGGAGAGTCAAACACAACTGAAATGACTGAATTCCAACAAATGCATATTGGGGGGTGAATATTCAAAAACTTACACTGATAAAAAAAAATAGTTTTTAAATCACATATAGGTAAGTCCCTTCAGTTCTTTAGGTCCAAGAAGCTATCTAAGGTCCTTGAAGGGACTTTAAGAATCTAAGACAAGGGGAAGGTTATAAAAATGAACTCTTAAAAAAAAGCCAGAAATTTCACTTCAGTTGGTGAAGTAGTTTTCAAAGGTGCTTAGTTGTGTCTCCAAACCTTCTCCAAGTTCTCCACTACCTATTTATTCCCATGAAATAAAGCTTTCTAATTACACTGCTATGAAATGTGACCTTTCTCTCCAGCTGGCATAGAGGTTTGGCTATAACCATTAAAAACATACAGGTGTGCTAACAATAACCTCCTGCATAAAAGACAACTGACAGAGAATTTGGTAAATGGGACAGAGACATTTACAGTAAAATTTTCACAAAATTGAATCTTTTTCCTGACCAAATAAACTCTTAAGTAGAAGGGATCTTTCAGCCAATGATCCTGCCTGCCTGCCTACCTCCCTCTCATGAAACATCCTAATTGAACCTCTGGACCAAGGACTTGGGTAAAACTGCTACTCCAGGATATTGTAGGATTTTGACTAGAGAAGTGGCAAATGGGGGGGAAGTATTCTACACACATGCCATTTGCATTACCTGACCTGTTGCATTCAGATCTCAACAGTGTGCCTTTAGCAATGAATTGATTCCTCCTGACCTAGGGGGTAAGCTTGATTGCTAGGGCTCCAAACAAAATTATGCCAAAATTCTAGCATTAGTGAGCACCCAGAAACACTTTCTCATATTTCTGATGTCTTTCCCTCTCATGGTGGGTGCCCAGAACTGCAAGGGTTCTCTTGGCAGTGACAATGCCTACATTTCCAACAAACTTGAATTTGGAAGTCAATATATTCACTCAATGCAAAAGGATCCTGAAGAGCAGGGAGAATAAGTGATTTACCCAAGGTCACAAAGAGAGTAAATGTCAAAGCAAATGAATCCAAATAGTCAAACTCCGCAGCCTGGGCTCTTGTCACTATAGCATGCTGATAGCAAACCAAATGGGATATTTCAGTACTATTCAAACATCCTGCCCATATAAAGAGGAGTTTTCAATGAATCACTCAGGAAATAAATGAACTCAAGGGGAGAGAATGGCTGAATCTAAATGCCACAATTTCTGGCTTCTTGAACTGTGTTCTGACCCGATGGAAAGTGATTACACTAACATTACCCAACAAAGTGACAGAAAATACTTGATTTGTTGTTTCTTTTCATTTTTCATTTCAATAATTGAAATCTATTTCCTTCACAAAAATCATATTACATTGGTTCATCACGGTATGGAGGTGACCTGGAGTTCTTTCAAAGACAATATTAGGAGAGCACAGACTCTAGCAGATTCCACCAAACTTCAAAGGTTTACAGTATGGCCTAGTAAATGTCTATAACCCAAGGAAGAGTGTAGCTAAGGTGGGATCTTCCTCAGAATACTAATTTCTTTCTTCCTTCCTTCCTTCCCTCCTTCTTTTCTTCCTTCCTTCCTTTCTTCTTTTTTCTTTCCTTCCTTCCCTCCTTTCTTCCTTTCTTTCTTTCCTCCTTTCTGTTTTTTTTCTCTTTTATTTCTTTGGGAGAGTATACAAGGCAGGGAAGGAGTCACAGAAACCATCTACAAAGACAGAGAGGGTTTATGATCTCTTTTCAGGGGGCAGAGGGATCACAGATCATTTGAAAACATATGCCTGTGTATTCAGTGTATCTTTTAAAATGTAATGCCAAAAAATACCCTGAACTGGGAGTTACAGGAACAAGGTTCTAAACTAACTGTAAATTGAAGCAAGTCACCTAATTTCTCCAGGCCTCATTTTTATCTCAAATTTGACTCTATCGAGAATGTGTTTGTAAAGTACTTAGCACAGTGTTTGGCACATAGTAGGTACTTAATAAATTCTTGTTCCCTTCCCCCTCAATTTTTTTCCCCATCAGTAAAATTAGGAATTTGGGCAAGAAGTTCTATAAGTTCCCTTTTATTTTATTATTTTATATTGGGGGAAAGAATGGTAAAAATGGATTTATGGATGGATGGATGGATGAATATGCTTATAGAGCCCAATGGCAAGTTTGATGGATTTGGTTATTCACTCAGCAAATATCCACTGAGAATCTCCTTTATGTGAGGCATGTTACTAGGGTCCCAACAACAGAGTGAGTATGGTTTGAGCAAAAAACAATATCCTTAGGCACCCTATGGAATGTTATCTTGCCACCCATGTCTAAAAAAGGTTCAGCCAGCTCTGATCTCCATGGCAACCTGATGAGGTCAATCCCCAGAGTCAATCTGCCAGGGTCAGTTTTCCCATGAAGCTGACATTCATCTAACCATATTTACCAAGTGCCTATTATGAGCAACTTGTCAGGATTGCCCTGGGAGCAAGTTCAATGTTTGTGTCATTCAGCTCCGTAGAAGGGATCAGAAAGTAGAGAGAGGAGCATTAATCAAAAGTGAACATATCCATTTATCCAGACAGTCAGGTGGCATACTGGTTAGAGTAGAAGACAGGAAGACCTGTATTCAAATCCTGCCTTGGGTGCTTACTAGCTATGTGATCTTAGGCAAGGCAGTGAACCTCTCAGCCTCAGTTTCTTCTTCTATAAAATGGAAATAATAGTAGCACCTACCCCCACAGGGTTATTGGGAGGATCAAGTGAGATAATAATTGTAAAATATTTTGTACACCTTAAAGTTCTATAGAAATGGTAGGTTTTTTAGTTGAGTCATTTTCAGCCATGTTCAAATCTTCGTGACCCCTAGTGGGGTTTTCTTGGCAAAGATACTGGAGTGGTTTGCCATTTCCTTCTCTAGCTCATCTTACAGATAAGGAAACTGAGGCAAATAGAGCTAAGTGCCCAGGGTCACACATCTAGAAAGTGTCTGAGGACGGGCTTGAACTCATGAAGATTCGTCTTCCTGACTCCAAGCCTGTCACTTCAGCTTCTTTAACCATAAGTAATTATGATGAACAATTGTGATCCAAAAGAACACTGGATTTAGAATCAACCAACTGTAGTTCACACTCCAGCTCTGCTCCTTACTGACTGTGAGACCTCAGACAGGTCATTTAATCTCTTTCAGCTTGGTATAAGTTATTAAATCTGAATAATGGGGATAATAATATTTGCAGTCTCTTTCACTGTTATTATGAGGATCTGATGACATAAGGTATCTAAAGTTCTTTGTAATCATAAACAGCTATACAAATGTCAGCTATTATTATTAATTGAAACCCTCCAGTTTGGGTGGGAAAATAAACAGTAGCATCAATCAGAGTTGTTTGGATGTCTAAATGGCCATTCTTTACCTTTCCAAATATTTTTGGCCATTGTGTGAAAGCAGCCTTCATCATCTGAAACAATCTGTTGACCCGAGCTCTCCCCCTTGATCTATTGCACCTTGGCTGATGAAAAGAAGTGTCCACAACTGCCAATCCAATTTAATTCATTTAGACAAACATTTATCAAACACCAACTATGTGCAAACATTAATCTAAATGTTGGTGTTCTTGGCATGCAATCTTAGTCCTATAATCAAAAAAGCTGACATGATCCTAGAGGAACTGAACCACATCCATACTGACTTTCTTACTATAAATAAGACCAGAAAACATGGAGGAGTAGTCATCGAGTGGTTCAAAGCTCCTCCTCAGAGAGGTGAACACTGGAGTTTTGAGTGTTGATATGGGAGGGGAGAAAGAAAGGAGGAAGAGAAAAGAAGGAAGACTACTAGGCAGGGAGGCAGAGGACCTAGAGTTAAGCCCAAGCTCTACTACTTCCTCACTTTTATAATGAGGAAGTTGGAAATAATGGCAGACAGAAGGCACTCAGATGAAAGAGGACTGTGGAAGGCTTCTTGTGGAAGGTGGGACTTTATTTGAGACTTCAAGAAAGCCAGGAGACAGAGAGGAGATGGAAAGGAGTTTCAAGTCCAGAGATCCACCAGTGAAAATGCCCAGAGTTAAATGATGGAGGGTTTTTTATGAGGAAGAACAAAGAGGCCATCATCATTGGGTTGCAGATTGTGTGGGAGGAAATGACATGTAAGAAGACCAGAATGATGAGAGAGCTGGGTTATGAAGGGTCTCCTTGCTATTCCATAAGAGCAGGAACTGACTTTTGCCTTTTTTTGTATCCCTAGCATTTAGCACAGGCCCTAACACATAGTAGGTTCTTAATAACTACTAGTTCACTGAAAGATATCTTAAGAAAATAAAATCAACTCTCTTAACAGATGGAAAATTATTGGCATCTATATGAGAGCCATTTTAGTCGTGTCTATGTGTAGTCAGATAATTGACTCGTTAGAGCCATAGTCAAGTAAATACTAAGTTAAATGAAAGGCATAGTGATTGGCATAGAGTGGGTGCTTAGTAAATGGTTGTTTTGATTGATACAGGTGAGATAATGTGTGCAACTCTACTAACCGACTAAAACAACTGTCAACTTTATGTGGCAGGTGGTGATGGGTTTGCAGGAATGGGAGATGGATGGAAGTAAAGACATTGACTCAAGATGTCACCATTTTCTTAGAAAAGTTTAAGTGATAAAAAGGTCACCAGAAGGAGGAAGATAAAAGAAACCATAACCACCCCCAGTTAGCCAACCCTTGTTCTCCTTGCTAAGCAAATAGATATGATGACAAAGGCAGCACAAATTTAAAACATTAGAAGCATGCAAAAAATAACAAAGAATGGAGGAGGCAATGTGTGTGTGAGAAGTCATGATGATTGTAGAGGGAAAAACCCTACATTAGGAATCAGAGGGCCTAGGTCTGAATCTGAGTTCTGCTATTTATTACCTGTGTTACCTTGATCAAGATACTTTATCTTTCTTGGCCACGGTTATCCACAAAACAAGAGAATTTTGATTAATTGACTTCAAAAGCCCCATTCAACTCTAATGCTATGATGCTAGGAGACAGAGTGTTTAGGTACAGCTGCATTTAGATCCTATGGCTTCATAGCTGATGTACTATGTGAGGAAGTAGTGATGATTGCCTAGAAGATGAAGTCAGGAAAGAGTGGCCAAATCTAACCCAAACATACAGAACACCGATTTTAAAGTTATCTCAAAGAGGACATCTATAAAACAATGGAAAAGATGATGGATGGTATATTTACCAAAGACAGACATTCCAGAAGGCAAAAATTATTAATAAGACTATAATTATTATAATATACAATTATAATTATTATAATATAATATTCTTATTATAAGAAAGAATTCTATCAACCCCACATGAGCTTCTCCTGATGAAATTTCTCTGAATTCTGTTCTTCCTCTCACTCAGCATCAACATTACTACCATTTCTCATCACAACAAACTGTTCATTTCCTCTACTCCTTGGCTTCTTATTATCCCAGATCTTGCCTCCAGCTACCTGAAATATGTGCTTTCTCCATTCATTTCCCTACAAATATGATATTCCCTATCCTCTGCTTTCCATTCCTTATTTCCTGTCATGCTCACTCTACTGCTCCATACAACAAATCCTTCCATATTCTGTTCCTTTCTCACCCAGACTTACCTTCAAAATCAAACTTACTCGTTGGGTTGGAAACACCAGCCCAAGTACTCAGAAAAGAAGAGTTTGATGTTGATTTATGGGTGATTGTTGGGTTTATCAGTGAAAAGTAGTTGAGGATGAGGAAGGGATCATTACTTTTAAAATTAACATTCTATTCTTGGTTTCATATTTAACCAAGTGAATATCAAATTTCTGTGACAATGAATTTCTCCAGATATGTCAAGTAATTTGTACCCCCCAAAATTGTTAAAGATTTTAGATATAGTTAGCCACAATGATCTCTCAGTTCCTGGGCTCTCAAACACACTCCTAGAAAGAAAGGGCAAGATCTCAAGTCAATCATCTTTATAAAGAGGATAGATGATAGATAGATGGATGGATAGATAGAATAGATAGATAGATAGAATAGAGAGATGACAGATGAATAAATCGATGAAAGAGAAATGAGAGGTGGGGAGTGACTATAGATAAAACAAAACATTTATTAAGCATGTGCCAGAAACTATGCTAAGTGTTAAGAATATAAATACAAGCAAGTAAGATATTTCCTGCCTCCAAGGAGCTTAGATTCTAATGAGGGATAATGGCACATAAAAGGAGTAGGTGATTACATGTTCTAGTTGGAGGAAGAAAGAAGATGGGGATAAATATGAAGATCAGAATCATGCTCTGGGGACGGCCAGGAAGGGGCATAGAGATCTAGTTCCAGATAAGAAAGGGTGAAAACTCACCTATCAGAGCAGCCTAGTATATATTTGAATTATTATTTCATCATAAACTTGCTTGCCAGTGAACAGACTCCCTACTTTGGGGACAGTATGAGACATACCCATAATGTGAGATTCCTGATAAGGAGGTATAAAGATATCCTACCATGCTCCCCTCCCCAGCCTTCTTCCCAGAGGGCACATTGGAGAGATATTGCAAAGGTGAAATTTATAGGCTTTGGCAGTAGATTGAATATGAAAGGGCAAGAGAAAGTAAAGATTGAGGATGACACCAAGACTATAAGTCTGAGGGACTGAGAGAATGGTGCTGCCTCCTTCAGTAATAAGGAAGAAAATAAAACAGGAAAGATAATTCTTTTTTAGATATGTTTAGTTTAAGATGTCTACTAGACATTCATTTCAAGATGTCTGAAAGGCAGTTGCACTGGAGTCATTAGAGAGAGATTAGAGGTCAGAGGAGAGGTTAAGGCAGGCTAGGTAAATATGAGAATCATCTGCATAGAGATGGTAATTAAATCCACAGGAGCTGATGAGATCACCAAGTGAAACATTATAAAGGAAGAAGAGAAGAGGACTCAGAACAGAATTGTAAGGGAGGATGTGATCTGAATGAGAATCCAGCAAAGGAGAAGGAGAAAGAAAGGTAGGAGGAAAACCAGAAGGGAATAGTGTCCCAAAAAGCTAGATGATGATTATAATAACTAAATAATGCATAATAAGCTTGGAAAGGTAAGTTAATGTCAGATCATGAAAGGCTTTAAATGCCAAACCTAGGGATTTGTATTTGATTCTAAAAGAAGCAGAGAACCACAGATGTTTATTGATCAAGTAATGACATGGTCAGAGCTGTATGTTAAAATATTAATTTGACAACAGTATGGAGGATTGATTGTCTTTCTCCGGAAGCTAAAATGATCTTGCTACTCCCCACCCTTGGCAGTTTCTTTTGATTTTCCTAGTTATAATGCTAATACTCTAGTCCCTTCCAACTCTAAAGTGCTATTGTTCACATACATTGAATTTAAATCCTAAAGTTTAGAAGGTTTTTTTTTTCTTAAGGGAAATGAGAAATTCTTTCTGATATGAAAAAAAAACATTAGAAAAACACCTGCTAAGCATGTAACTGGTCATATATGCCAGAATTTAATACTGTGCTATAAAAATGTGCTGGAAAGTTATAATTATTTATTGACAGTGAACCTGGGTGGGCAAAATATTCTCAAAGGGCAAGGAGATTTTCCACATGAAGTATGGGGCTTAAAAACTCTTAGTCTTAAACCTCTTAAAGATTATGTAATGAAAATGTCGTTGAATTCCTTATCACACAACCATGGGCCCCTCTTAGAGCATTTCCAACGAACCTCCCTACAGCCAGTCACTGTGCAACTAATGCAAAACATCCCTATTTCATACTCAGTGGGGTATTCCACCTTTGCTTGTTTGCCCCAGAAAGTGAGCCATTTAGGAGATTGTATGGCCCCAAATGAGAGGAGAACATGGGCTTTTAAGGGCAGTTTCATTCTCATGTTTTACAGGGACAATCAGGAAACTTGGAAAGAAAAGCTATCTTTTGGGATGGATTTGACAGGCAAACAAAGTTCAAAGTTGTAGTTATCTCGTCTTGTAAAATGCTCTGTTGTTCCGCACGGACAAATTTTCCATTTCTGATAAGGCTCACATGCAAACCAAATTACAAGTCAGGGAAGCCTTTGAAAAATTATGTTTTATTCATTAATTATTTTTCCACACAATGTCTCCAAAAGAAATCAGAAGAACAAGGATGTTATGAATCAAAGTCTGCATTCACTTTACCAGAAGTTTTTTTTTTAATTAAAAATCAATAATATTTTTTTCTTTCTTTATCCTATCAAAACACTCTTTATCTTGGGGGAAATTGAATCAATCCCAAAGATACTACCTCTCAAAGCAGAGTTTTCCAGAAAGTTGCCTTTATTTATCAAATATAAATATCATCTGGCTTGTCTTTTATATTTTAGCCCAGGAATCATTTTAGGGCCCGGTTTAAAACAATTTGCCCCTTACATATGTTTTCACTAGATGGAAAGTCAAAAGCTCCATAGCCTTTGCCATTCCGACTGCAAACAAAAGAGAGTCACATATCTGCTGGGTTTTGTTCAGTGCCCAACACTGAAGCAAGATAGAGCTTTGTGTCTCGAAAAGTGATACATTTTCCATGGTGAAGGGTTAAAAGAGGACACCACACCATCTTCTGGAAGTCATTAAGTTACAAAGCCCCAAGAAGATAAAAGTTTCCATTTTCTAAAATGTAAATCAAAAACATATTCATTAGTATTGCAAAACAAACATGCAAATCTTCACCACTTGAAAAGCTCAGCTAAATATGTACAAGGGCTAAACCCAAAAATACATCTGGTCCTCGGTTACAAAACTGGCTTTTTGGGTTTTATCTAAAGAGTTTGTCTGTCTTCCATGGTTGGCTTCTTGGATTATTGCAATTCATAATAAGCCTTTTAGCTAAGGATGAAATAAACAAAGATAAAGTCGATGTCCTAGTTTTAAATGGTCCAGATGGGATGATTTTTCCATATGTTTAACACACCAAATGTTTATTAATCACTACTAGCAGAGCTCAGAGGATTACAGCAGTTTATTGGCCTGGGCAGGGGGATGAAATTTACAGTTTGTATAATCGCCGCACACCTTTTTAATATTCTGTTCTTCTAGGCTTTTCCCTTTGTACTTAAGTCAGGTTTGGGTGCGTGCATGCTCTCGTATGAGTGTGTGTGGTGCATGGTAAGGCTAGGGCCCACAGCCAACTGATCAAGAGGAGGCTTTTGTGCCCAAATTTGGAGACAATATCAGTGGTGAGGAATGTGTTACATCATAACAATGACAATGCGGGCAGGGCTGGCGATGAATGACTCGTTACTCTTTATAGTGATTTACTTAGTGTCTGGCAATCTGTTTTTCATATGATGTTTGTTTCTCATAAACAGTTTCAGCATGGGAGAGTATGGTGTCAAGATAACAGACATATCATCCGTCATTGCAGAACATCTACGTGGCCTGCCAAGAAAATGAGACTCTTTTATCTCTGGCTTCTTACAAGTGCTCATGTTCTGGTGATTGTTTCTCATCAATGTGCTGTTATTGTCTTTTGAAACCTGACCATCACCAGCTCTATTATGCTGTCATTTCCATTTACCATGAAGGAACTGAAGGCTGCTGAAGGGTTGGATCAGTGAGGCTGGAGGGTGAAATGCTGTAAGAGAAGGGCTAGGGACCTTAGGAAGCAGGGCCCCAGCAGCAAAGAGGTTTACCAACCAATTTGCTAGGGAAAGAACCTACCAAAGCACTCTGATCATTTCCTGTAATCTTTGGAATGGGAGGATTTGGTCATAGATAAAGTATATTAACTCCATTTTCATAAATGTACCCAACACAAGCATATTTTTCAGCTATAAGAGGGATAAAACAGTATTGGGGTTTTTTTTTTATAAAGTCCCACTGTCTTTTTATGTAACGATCAGAAAGCTATTCTGTCAATCTAAGGGAATTCTGACAGGAGACTTCCATATTTGGAGCACCCCTTAAAACTTGGAAAGAGAAAAGAAGGAAGAAAATGTTTTAAAATTTCTTTTAATAGAATTGGTTAGGACAGTGAATTTTGAAAATGTTCTATTAATCATGTTTTTATAGTTTTTTAAGAAAAAAAGAGATTTTGAGATGTGGTTTTATATCTCTTACAGACATAAGAATGGATAACCTCCATAAAAATATAAGAATAGACAGCTGCAGTCATGGCAATAAGCATCGTTAGCCATTCAAAAAGGCTTTGAATTTGCCTTGTTGGCAGCTAGCATAAAAATGATTAAGTTATGCACAAGTGTCTTCGTTTTTTTCTCTGATTCTATATTAGGCACCATGCTGGAGCTGCCTATCTTTTGTCCTCTCAAACTGAGTCTCCTTCCTTCCCCTACTTCTAATTATGTGCTTGGGTACCATTATCACCACCATCATAACTAGCATTTATATAGTATTTTCAGGTTTGCAAAGAACTTTACAAATTTTATCTCATTCTATCCTCACAACACTGAGAGATAGTTGCTATTATTAGCCCCATTTTATAGATGAGGAAAGAAGGCAAAGGTTAAATTACTTGCCTGGGGTCACATAACTAGTAAGTGCCTAAGGCAGGAGTTGAATGAATTCAGATCTCTCTGACTCCATGACCAGTTATCCACTGTGCCCCCTAGCTACCTCATCTTCAAAAGGGTTCATTGAAATAAGAATTTACCTTGCTTGCACCTGAACTGAATGAAGATGTACTTCATACTCAAAATGTCAGTTGTACCTCTTAAAAATATTCCATGAGACTGGAAGATGTCAAGGATACAGTCACTGATGATAATAACATTAACAATAACTAACATTGATATATGACTTTGATGAGTGAAAAGCAGTTCACATACCTTATCTCTTTTGCCCCTCACAACAATCCTGTGATTTATATGTTAGAAAAAAACTGGACCTCAAAGACATTAAGGGACTTGGCCAAAGTCACACAAGTAATGAATGTGTTAGGTGGGATTTGAACTCAGATCATCTTGATGGGTGGTGGTGATAGTAGCAGTAGCACAACTCCAACGGGCTGGCCATATTGTTTGAATGCAAATGTATGTTTGTCTAAAAGACTGTTTTATGGAGAACTCACACAAGGCAAGTGCTTACATGGAGGTCAGAATAAGTGATACAAGAACATTCTCAAGGTCTCTCTGAGAAACTTTGGCATCAATTGTGAACCATGGGATACAGTGGTACAAGGACCGCCCAACATGATATGCCTGTTGTGCAATATAAGCAAAGTAGAATTGCAGTAGCTCAAAAGAAATGTGAGATGAGCAAATTTAGAGACATCTCTGCTCCAAATGTTTATATGGACTATGTGTGCTATATTAACCTGTGGTAGAGTCTTTGAAGCCCATATTGGTCTGATCAGACACAGTTGGACACACTATACCTTGACCCCAATATAGTGAGGTCATTTTGGTCCTCTTCAACAATTAAGGATGACAACCAACAATGCCAGCAGCAACAACAACCAATAAATACAATGATGATGGTGATGATGGTGGTAGTGGTGGATGTAATGGTAATATATAAATCTTTAAAGTCCACAAATCACTTTACACCCATTATCCCATTTGATATAGTCAACTTCATTCAACCAGCATTTTAATTTTTTTTTCTTATTTTTGATTACGTACAAGACACTGGCATTCATTGCTGGAGAAGAAAACACAATAAAAAATTGTCCCTGTCTTTAACAAACTTGAATTCTAAAGTGGGGATACAACATGTATATAGTTAATTGAACAAAACATATATAAAGTAATTCTAAAGGGACAGAGAATGGGATAGGAGGTGCCTGCTGTAGGAGATGGCACCTGAGCTATGCTTCGAAGTCAGATAGGGCTTCAAGGTGGAGGTAGGAAGCAATGCATTTCTGAAATAAAGGATCAACTGTATAAATATACAGAAATGGGAAATGGATCATGTATAGGGAACAGTTAGTATGCCAGTTTGACTGGAATGGAGAGTCAATGAAAGGAAGACATACAATTTAATACTAGAAAGGTGGTCGTGAAACTAGGTTGCAAAGAGTTGTAAATGCCAGACTGAAGAATCTACATTTTATCTTAGATGTAATAGGGAGTCACTGAAGAATTTTTAGTATGGGAGTGATATCTTCAGATAAATACCAACAAACCTGCAAAAATGTCCATTCGTACCATCTCCCCTATCTGCTGTTGCTACTTGAAGGAGTTGTCATGTCTTCAGCACGTGTCAGCTGTTTCCCAGATGACAAAATTGTAGTGTTCTACCCAAAGAGACAGAGATGATATGACCATTTCCCTTCCCTTTCCCCTCCCCCCCACACACAAAGAAATACTGTTCACTTCTGACTCAGACGCACCTGTGGAGTGAGAG
The DNA here is from genome assembly GCA_011680675.1 of Gymnobelideus leadbeateri. Lineage (NCBI taxonomy): Eukaryota > Metazoa > Chordata > Mammalia > Diprotodontia > Petauridae > Gymnobelideus > Gymnobelideus leadbeateri. Next base: position 596,610 of record WOXC01012209.1, read on the forward strand.
TTTATAGAATATAGAGAAGACACAGTCTCCGACCCAAATGGGAAGACAACATCAGATTTTTCCACCATGGCTTTCTGCTTGGAAAATCTATTTTTCCCCTTAGCAAATAGTGACCAAGCAAGAAATCTCACCACAATTTCCCAGTATTCCCTTTGTGGTTCCTTGAGTTCCCTTCAAGTCCTCTCTGTAGATGCAAGGACCCAGAATAACCCCTCATTCCCTAACTGAATGCGTGACTGACCATGGCAAGGTTCCACAACAACAAGGACATTGAATGAGGCCATTAGAATAACCAGCTTCAGAATAGCCAAGTGACAATAATAGATAGAAGCGCTGTGTATTCATTCATGCATATCATAAAACAAACTAGCTTCCTCTGCCAAAAAAAAAAAAAAAGCTCTTGGTCCCAACATGCCTATTTCTGTCAGTAGTACCATGATTTTCCCAGTCACTTAACTCAAAAACTCAGAGTCAACTTAGAGTCTTTCTTCTTTTTCTACCAGGCCTGTTGATTTTTCCTTCAAAATGTCTCTAGCATTCATTCCTTCCTTTCCATTCCTGCTGCTGCCATGCTAATCCAGTCACTGCATCGCCTCATGCCTGAACTATGAAACAACATCCTAATGGATATACTTCCAGTCTACTACCCATTAAACTTATCCTGTGCTCAACCCCAAAATTTATTTTCTTATAGTAAAAGGCCTGTTTTTATCATTCTATTTCCATATTCAAAAATCTTGCAGTTCCCTATTGTCAATAAGATAAATTCTGAACTCTTCGATCTGACATATAAGATGTTCTTAATCTGATTTCACTACCTATCCAGTCTTATTAATCTCACACCATTTTCTTATCACTAGTCAGACCATTCTCTTTACTGTCCCCTGAATGGGACATACTCATTATTAAATCTAACCCCAGGGCAACATGGCATAATGGATAGAGGATTGTTTTCAAAGTCAAGAAAATTTGAGTACAAATCCCTACTGGCTTGTAACCTTGGAGAAGTCACTAAACATCTCAGTGCTCTAGGCACCTCTCTAAAATCGTAGGTTGTAGAAAAGGTATCCATTTGCATTGGTAGAAGAAATTCCCTTGGCCATTATTTGTCTATATGAGACTATAGAAATCACAGGCCGGTTTCTATCTCCCCATCCCTTTGACTACTCAAATCCTATCTACCCTTCATTATCAACCTCTAATTCTATAGCTTCCCCTGACTATACTCTATACGCTAAATTTTCCTTTCCCTAGTCCTTTCATCAATGGTGCCTTGATTGAGCATTTAACCATATACTGCTTTGTACTGTTATATAACCACTTGTCATTTTTTTTGTTGTTCTCATTTCTCCAACTAGACACTGGAGAGCAAGCATACTTATTTTATTGTCCCTTCTTTTTTGTCATCTCCTCAGTACCTAGCAGAGTCTTCTATGCATAACAGGTCTTCAAGAAATAGTAGTTGAATGAATGAATAAATACATAAACAGATGGATCAATTTGGAGAACAATTCTAAGGCAGCTCATTAGGTGGTCCTACCACATTGAGGAATTCTGAAGAGTAGTAATTAATCTACCCTGGCCTATTTGGTCAGGAACTTCCAAAATATCTAAATAAAGGATTGAAAAGTCAGAGCAACAACAAAGAATTATTGTCCAGATTAGGGCACTTGGGAATATTGATTCTCAAACTGCTAGTAATCCAGCAATATAATTAAATTTGGAAAGCAAATAAAGCTCTAGAAGTCACTTTTATCTGTTACTCCTAACTTCAAATTTTTTTCAACTTACTAAAGGGAAGTTGCTTAGCCACTCCCAAGGGAGCCACTGTAATCATGCACAACTGGTTGACAGAGGGGGCTCCACATATACATTTTGTTTGTATAGAGCCTAGCCCAGTGCCTTGTACACAGTAGGCATTTAATAAAGTGTTTGTTCAATTTAATTAAGCTAGCTGTTTCTCAAGTTCTCCTAGCCCATTTTGCCCAGCTCTCTCCTTTGCAAGCAACCCCCTTCATTCACTATTTTTCTTATATCTACCTGTGTATTAGAATCTCTAAATCATATGGAAGTTCCTTGAGGACACCTCATTTTTTTCTCTTCTATCCCTAGGACCTGGAATGTAGCAGATGATTTAAAATAGAATTGAATTAAACTGAGAAAGTTGCACACAAGGTCCGAGGAAGCAAAGGCATTTTCCAAAGAACTCCCATTTGGCATTTACTGAGGCTCTCAGGCCCTGCCTCACACTATTCAACTCTTAATACTTTCCTGTTGCTTCACACTAGAGACTAAATTCAGACACTGTTGCTCTATTCTCACCCCCTCATAGTAATGTTCCAAGGAGTTCTTGTTTCATTCACACATATTCCCATGAAACATTGCACCTATATACTCATGAGCCTAGGTCAGTGAATAAGTCAACAGCTCTTAGGAAGCGCCATCTCTGTGCCAGAAACTGTGCCAAGCTCTGGGGAAACAAAGAAAGGCAAAAGATAGTCTCTCCTCTCAAAAAACTCACAATCTAATGGGAAAGACAACACAAAAACGACTCTATGCAAACCAGCTCTATATAGAATAAATTAGAGATAATTAAGAAAGGGAAGGCACTAGCATTAAGGGAGATCAGGAAAGGCTTCTCATAGAAAACTGGATTTTAGCTGGAACTCAAAGGAAGCCTGGAAAATCAGGAGGCAGAGATGAGGAAGAAGATGATTTCAGGCATGAGGGGCAACCAGAAATGAATCTTCCCTACTTTATCCACAATAGAAATGCCTTCCTACATTATGGGGAAATAAAGCATGTGAGACATGAACCCATCTCAGAAGCTCTCTGAGATATGGATGTGGCAATTGCCGCTATTCTAAATCACCTGATTGGTTTTAATGCTGTTACTATTCAATTGTTGTCTATTGTATGATAGTTCTACAGGACAATTAAAATACCTTTCATTAGAGTTGGCTTTCTAGCCAATGAGACAGAGGGCAGAGCTGGGCAACTACCTAACAAACTTTATGGAGAAGGAAACCTACAGTTGAGGAAAAATATTTCTAAAGGCTAATTTATCCAGATTGACCATCTATACTGATTGAACAAACCATCCAAATAACAATGCCAAGTTGCCACTTACTTTTTCTGTTGTTCAGTCATTTTTCAATGCTGTCCAACTCCTCATGACCCCATTTGGGATTTTCTTGGCAAAGATACTAGAGTGATTTGCCATTTCCTTCTCCAGGTCACTTTACAGATAAGGAAACTGAGATAAACAGGGCTAAATGACTTGCCCATGGTCATTACAGATAGTGAGTGTCTGAAGGCAGATTTGAACTCAGATCCTTCTGACTCCAAAGCCATTGTTCTATTCACTGTACTACCTACATACCCCAACTTTGAGAGATAGGCATAATTATTTTCATTTTGCAGATGAGAAAACTTAGACAGACAGAAGTAAAGTGACCTGCCCAGGGTAACACAGCTAGTAAACCTCTGAGATAGGATTTAAATTCAGTTCTTTCTGACCCAAGTCCAACATATCCACTGGCTGTCTCTTACATGTAATTAAATTGCTCTCCTGGTTGCCCCCACTTTTGGAAACATAATTAGGTGGACTGTGGTATTCATACCGCTGACATACTCCATGTATTATCCTGACCATTATGTCTATGGTCTAGAAGGCTGCCCAGGAAAATTATGACAAGACAAGAGAACATTCTCTAAGTCATTCCTGTGCCCTGCCAGTGGACAAGGAAACATGGTGATTCAGGGGTTAAGCACCATGGCAACCTTAGTGGGTCAACTGAAGTGAAAAAGTCTCAAGACAGCTTTAATGGATCACTCCTTAGTAACGTGCATCATTTTCTCTCCCTGAGTTTCATATTTGCATACATGGCAACCCTCACCGCCAGTAGTTTTTGTAGTTTTTCCAGCAAGGCTCTCAGCATGTATGAGAAATGCTTTCCAATAAGACTGGCTAAGAGGCAATGTGAAAATTCTAATTTGTGTGCAAACACTTTGCAGTTCAGGCCTAGCTGAGTCCTCTTCTCCAAAGCTTTGATTAGCTCAGTAACCAAAGTGATGGAGGTTTGACACATATAAGCACCACCAGCAGAGAAGTACACTTAGTATTTGATGGCTAGAGAGGAGAGAGAGGGGATCAGGGCAGGGAGAGGAATAATGATGAAGAGTAAGAACAACCAGAAATCAAATGCTTCCCATCAATAATGCTTTATGATGCTTAACAGGAAAGAAGTGAGGTCTAATGAGAGAGAGGTGTGTGTTCAGGTCTGGGATTTAGGTGGTGACAGATTCTTGTAGTGATGGACTGTTTTTGCAGCCATCAACAAGCCCCAAAGCTGCTCTATCCCATTTTCTCCATCCACAGAATCAAAACTTTACTTGCTAGAAAAGGTCAAAGGATTTGTATGTACCTCTCACTGGGCTCTGGAAATGTCCCATCTGAAAAGGTGCCCAACTCACTATGAAGAGGGATGGGAGGGAAAGCTCTATGCCTGATCAAAGTAATCAAATTCATTGACCTGTCTCCCTAACGTAGAGTGAATATTAGATGCTACACTAGCCAAATCCACACAATTCAACAAACATTTATACCATGCCTACTATATGCAGGGTCCTGTATTACTTGCTAGCCTTTTTGCTGTTCCTCACAAATGATGCCATGATTTCAGGAAAGTCACTAAAGCTCTCGGTGCCCTTGGCAACTCTCTAAGGCTCTACATTGCAGACAAGGTGCCAACTAACATTAGGAGAGGAAGTTTTCTCATCTGGGAGTTCCCTATAATAATGAAATCACAAGTTCTAGACCCTTTTCTTTTTTGTAAGTCATATAAACTTATACACAGTCCATATTGCTTCTCCTGATAGAAATATACTCCTTGAGAAGCTAGATGGCCCAGTTGATAGAGTGCCAAGCCAGGCGGTGGGAAGACTTATCTTTGCAAAGTCAAATCTAGCCTCAGACACTTACTAGCTGTGTGACCCTGGACAAGTCATTTAACCCTATTTGCCTCAGTTTCTTTATCTGTCAAATGATCTGGAGAAGGAAATGGCAAACTACCCCAGCATCTTTGCCAAGACCAAATGCAGTCATGAAGAGTTGGGCATGATAGAAACAGCTGAACAACAACATGCTCCTTGAGCTTGGGAATGAGTTCATTTCTGTCTTTGTATTCACAGTGTCGGGAGCATAATATTTAATAAACAGGAATCAATTAACTTCCAGGAACACAAAAATGAGTAACAAGAAACCCTGCCCTCAAAGAGTTTAGCAATCTACTATAGTCAATTGAAGCTATAGTATCGAATAGAGACTAGATATAGTATACAGATATAGATATAAAGCATATAGAAAGATCTTGAACACCAAGTAAAGTATGTTAAAAATAACAAGATAAGATATCACTCATAAGGGGTGTTTCCTCCTATTATGAGGCAACTAGGTGGCACAGTGAATAGAGCACCAGCCCTGGAGTCAAGAGAACCTGAGTTCAAATACAGCCTCAGACACTTAGCACTTACTAGCCATGTGACCTTGGGCAAGTCACTTAAGCCCAATTGCCCTGCTTTTCCAAACTCTCCCAAAAAAGCAAAAAAAAGAAAAAGAAAAGAAAAGAAAAGAAAGAAAGAAAGAAAGAAAGAAAGAAAGAAAGAAAGAAAGAAAGAAAGAAAGAAAGAAAGAAAGAAAAAAAGAAAGAAAGAAAGAAAGAAAGAACTATCCTTAAGGGCAGGAACAAACATTCTTTCGTTTTATATTTATATCCCAGCTCTCATGTGTCTGTTGTATAATAAACACTTAATAAGTGCTTTTTCATTCATTCACACATGGATTTATTCATTCATTTAAGTACAAGCATAAATGAGGTAAGAAAGATTCAAGGCATCTAGGTTGCATAGAGCACCCAGCCTGGAGTCAGGAAGACCTGAGTTCAAATCAAGCATTGGACACCACCTAGTTGTGTGACCCTGGGCAAATCACTTGACCCTATTTGCCTCAGTTTCCTTGCCTGTAAAATGAGCTGGAGAAAGGAATGGCAAACTACTCTAGTATCTTTGCCAAGAAAACCTAAAAATGGGATCACAAAGAGTCTGGAATGATTGGACAATGACAATAAAATATTCAAGGATGGAAAGGACTTTTTCAGCTGGTGAGAGCAAGCAGATATAGCACCCGAGATAGGTCTTACAGGAGGGGGAAGATTGGCAGAAGGGAGAAGGTGGCAGAAGAGGTGGGAATTGTATAATAATGCCATCGTATGGTCTTAATTGACTTACAGAGGCTATCCTGGGAGTATACACCCAGAGTTCCAGAGACATGGTGATTCAGTGCTTGGGCCCTTTGGAAATGATACACTCCCTGCCTGCTTCTGGCCATATGGTGACTCAGTGCTGAAAGGGCTTAAAGGCTTGGGATGATGAGGCGGTCTCCTCATTGGTCACTGAGCAAAGAGAGCTAATGACTCAGTAGATATTTAAAAGGGAGTGCCCCCACTCTCAGAGCTCGCTGACCTTCTGGATACAAACTGTGTCAAATGTTTTAAGCTCAGCCATCATGAGACTATGAGAATCTGGTGTATTCAGGCAGGCCTGAACCTAGGCTGGGGGTTGCTTCTTCTGCCTTTGTTCTTTCCTGATCCTAGGTGAATGAACATCTATCCCAAGAGTCGGCGTTCAGCGGATCCAGAGGTCCTGAATTCCACTGGTCAGAGACAACTGGTGACCCAAGAATTCCAGGATTCTTGGAGAAGGCAAGCAGCAAAAAGTGGTTGTTCCCATGGCTGACCCATTTTGCCAGAAATCATGGTCCAGGAATTATTAGGGCAATGCAGAGTCCAGATAAATCATAAAATGCCTGGTCAGCAGATTTAACAAATTGCCTTACAGTCTGATAAAAACTTGATATCAGCCTCCTAAGAAAGTAAAATAATATTTAATTTATTGACTGTCTTGTTTTAAATTGTTCAGTCAATGTACCCAGTGAGTCATTAGGCAGCTAGGTGATACAATGTGCTGGGTCTGGGATCAAAAAGAGCTGAGTTAAAATCCAGCCTCAGATTCTTGTTAGGTATGTGATCCATGGCAAGTCACTTTGATGGGGTCCTTGTGATATATATATGTCTGTAGTATCAATCTGTAACATCAGTTTGTAAATGGGGTGCTTTGGGATCTATGTCTGTAAAATCAATTTGTAAAAGCAGTCTGTAAGATCACATTTCCACCCCCCCCAGCCTCAGAGCATTGACTCTGCCCCTTCCCCCTCCCAGCACTCTGCCCAGCAAAAACTCATGACCTGTTTATCTCTGCTTGAAACAATAAGTTATGTAAATGCTATCTCCCTTAGTTAGTGGCCAGCCCCACCAGAAATTCTTCAATACCTTATCTATAGGGTAACTCCTTAGTCAATTATATACCCACACTGTCTCTGATGACCTTGGTGGGAGGCAGACTGGGCACTCTTTAGTGACGTATCAGGCCTAAAACCACACCTCCAGCTAGACCCCCTCTTGAGCTATTTCCCAGTGAATCATGGGCAATACACCTGCACAGTTGATATTAAAAGTGTATGGTCCTTTGAGCACTGACCACTCCTTAACTCCTCCCAGATCCCACCCTTACTCACCTAGTTAGCATAATTGACACCTTAAAACTATGCCTGCGGCCTCTGCGAGTTTGCAGGTTCCATAAGAATCTAGCCCGCTGTTCTCTACAGCGTAAGAATAAACTTTACAATTTCGGCTTCAAAGTCTGCTTGAGCCTGGTGAATTCCTTCCAGACTGGATGCCAGGAGAGGTATCCCTGGCAGAACCACTTACCCTCCCCCCCTCCTTATCACCCTTCCCTCTTCAACTTCACTTTTGTCTGTCTCAGTTTCCTCATCTATAAAATGGAAATAATAGTGCCCTTCCAAGGTTGTTGTGAGATTATTATCAAATGAGATAATAATTTCAAAGTACTATACAAACTTTGTTGTTGTTGTTCAGTCATTTCAGTTGTATCTGACTATTGATGACCCCATTTGGGATTTTTTTTTTTTTACAAAAACACCATTTCCTTCCCTGGCTCATTTTACAGATGAGGAAACTGAGGCAAACAGGATTAAGTGACTTCCCTGGATTCACACAGCAAGTAAGTGTCTGAGGACAGATCTGAACTCAGAAAGATGAATCTTCCTGACTTCTGGTCCAGCACTCTATCCACTGTACTGCCTAGCTGCCCTTCTACAAATCTTAATGCATAATAAATATGTCATTATGGTTCCTCTTCTTTGTAGGAAATAAATACTTGTCCTGCATCTGTTTTACATTCAGTACCTTTTTATTCCACCCTTAAACAGTCCCGAGACATAAGCCAACATCTGAGATTTGAATAATCTATCCTCAGGCACTAGGGGAGGGATTAAGCTAGTTGAAGCAAGTGTAAGCACCCCTTCAACCTTTACAATCCAGTCCCAAAGGTGCCTTAGAGACTCCATAAGGAATAAGATCCTTATTTTTCTATTTTTAAACATACATTTTAAAGAAGGGAAAAGATATCTTAGAAACAGTAAATAGTAAAAACTGGATGAAATACATATAAAGTGAAAAAAGGGAAACAGTATGAGAGGAAATTCAAAAGTTTGAAGTCAAATCATAGAGGGCTTTAAACATCCAACTAAGTTAAGAATAGCTAACATTTATATAGTGCCTTAAGGTTCACAAGTCACTTCACAAATATTGTCTTAGTTTTATTTTCACAACAACCCTGGGAGGTAGATGATATTGTTGTTCCCGTTTTACAGATGGGGAAACTGAGGAAGCTTTGTACATAATCAAACAGCTGATAAGGGTTGGAGATAGGATTTGACCTCAGGTCTTCTTAACTCCTAGTCCAACATTCTATATGACTGAACTAAGACCTTATTTCATAAGTAATAGGGATCCAAATGAAGATGTTGAACAGGGTAGTAATGTAATCAATCCTATGAATTAAGAAGATTATTCTGGCAATAAAGAATGTAACTGAAAAATGGGGAAAGGCTGAAGGCAAAGAGGCCAACTTGTTTTTCAAGTGCTTCCAGGTGTGATCATTATAGACAATGAACCTAAAAGAATGTTATCATCCAGAACATATCTGAGATAGGATGGCTCTAGTATAGTGTCCTAAGGAAAGGCCAGATGCTAGCAGGTGGAATCAGAAGAAGGCTGCAATTCCTAGGAGACTGGGTACCATTTTTCCTGAGTGACAGAATACCAGACTTTGCTCCATACTATGTCATTCCTTAGTCTCTTAAAATGACATGCAGAATTACTTAGATTCTCTCCCTTCCTCTCTCTCTCTCTCTCTCTCTCTCTCTCTCTCTCTCTCTCTCTCTCTCTCTCTCTCACCCTTTCTCTCCCTGTCCCCAAGTTTTTGGAAACAAAAGAATAAGATATCCAAGAAAGATTACTTGAAGATTTTAAATTAATCTAATGTATGGTTGTTTGCTTCCATATGTCCCAGGTCTGTTTGGCACCAACAAGCCTCCTCTCCTGTGGTGAGCCTGGTGGCCAAACATTAGCAGTGGTACACAAGTACTGTCCAGCATAAGCCCCACTGCTTTCCATGACTCTTCTATAATGTTTCGATTGTCAGTAGCAATTAGAAGTTACATAATGAACAGCAAAACATGGGTACAATATCAATTTGCTGCTCAGAATGTTAACAGGCAAACAGAAATGCTGCGAAGAAAAGGATCTTTGCTCAGTAACTATTCTGTGAAATCTACTTTATGTGAAACAGTGTGAAAAACAAAAGAATAACAAACAAAAAGGCAGCAAGAGAGTGGAACCACAGCCCCATCCTAAATATTCCAAACACAAATGCCATTGTTTGATATTTAAAGCCCTTTACAAACTAACTCAAACCTCCTTTTATAGTCCTGTTACATACTGCTCCTTTTTTTAGCCTTTGTGGTCTAGGAAAATGGGCCTACTTACTCTTTTTCATACCCAATATTCCACTTTTATCTCTGTGACTTTGCACTGGCTGCCTTCATTCCAAGAAGGAAGGAAGGAAGGAAGGAAGGAAGGAAGGAAGGAAGGAAGGAAGGAAGGAAAGGAAGGAAGGAAGGAAAGGGGAAAGGGAAAGGGAAAGGGAAAGGGAAAGGGAAAGGGAAAGGGAAAGGAAAGGAAAGGAAAGGAAAGGAAAGGAAAGGAAAGGAAAGGAAAGGAAAGGAAAGGAAAGGAAAGGAAAGGAAAGGAAAGGAAGGAAAGGAAAGGAAGGAAGGAAGGAAGGAAGGAAGGAAAGGAAGGAAGGAAGGAAGGAAGGGAAGGAAAGAAGGAAGGGAGGGAGGAAGGAAGGGATGGAGGGAGGAAGGTAGGGAGTAAAGAAGCATTAAGCTCTTTATGTGCCAGGCACCAGGCTTAGTGCTTTACAAATATTATCTCATTTGATCCTCACAATAACCCTGGCGGGGGGTGTGAAAGGAGACTATTATTATCCCATTCTACAGTTCAGTAAACTGAGGCAGAAATTAAGTGACTTTCCCAGGGACACACAGTAAGTGTCTTGGGTCAGATTTGAACCCAGGTCTTCCAGATGTTAGGCCTAGAACTCTATCCACTGCATCCCTAGTTGCCTCTAGAAGACACATCTTCCTCATATCCATCGCTTAAAATCCCTAATTTCCTTCAAGTTGAGTTCAAACACCACCTCCTCTATAAGAACTCTTTTGATCTTCCCCAAACCTTGAAACTATCTTGTATTTGTTTTGCATACATTTCTCATACGCTTATCTGTACAGGTGTTGACGCTCTTGTCAGAAGTTCTACCCACTCCTTAGGGGTAGAAATAGTTTCATTTTTATCCTGGCATTCCGCAGCCCTAGAAAAGGCAAGGTTGAGCAATTATTTGGAGGATCTCAGGTTCCCTCAAAGATTACAATTCTCTCAGCTGTGGGAGCCAGTTGCTTTCACCCAAGTTTATAAATTCAATTCCACCTTCAATTCCCATTATCTTCACATAGCATACTTTTTCAGTTATCAGATCTCTGGGTTTCTACTTCCACTGCATCTCTCACATAGGACCCCTGCTCTCTATTCACACAGTCACCACGTTGGATCAGGCAAAGGCCTCCTAATTGATCTCACTATCTCAAGTCTTTCTGATTCTCCCACATTCTAATTCACCTTCCACAATGCCCCCAAAGTGATTTTACAGATTGACAGTGCTCCCTACTACCTCTAGGATAAAATGTAAATTCCACCTTTGACTTTATTTTTTTGGAGGCATTCATGGATAAGTGACTTGCCTAGGGCAACACAACTAGTAAGTATCTGAGGCCAAATTTGAACTCAGGTCTTCCTGACTCCACAGCTGGTGCTGTGTGACTCTTAAAGCTGTTCACAACTTGGACCTGACCTATCTTTTCATCCTCATCACCCACTATTCCCCTTCCTACATTCTAAAGTTCAATCATACTGATCTCTCTGTTACTCACAGTTGCTTATCCTCTCTGGGCCATGGATTTCTCATATATAAAAGGAGGGGGCAGAACTTGATTAGTAGTTCTCAAACTTTTTGGTCTCAAGACACCTATATACTCTTTAAAATTATTGACGACCCCAAAGAGCTTTTGTTTATGTGGGTTATATCCAGGAGTGTTCTGGTAAATGTTTAATAACCAGCTCACTTTTTTAAAAATTCACATATTACATTTTAAAGTTTAATTTGCATTATTATCATTTTCTCCATCATGTTATTTTTGTTATTGTTCAATCATTTCAGTCAAGACTGACTTTTTGTGAATCCATTTGGGGTTTTCTTGGCAAAGATACTAGAGTGGTTTGCCATTTCCTTCTCTGACTCTTGACAGATAGAGAAAACTGAGGCAAATAGGATTAAGTGACTTGCCCAAGATCACACAGTTAGTGTTGTCTGAGTCCAGATTTAGACTTGCAAAGAAGAGTCTTCCTGACTTTAGACCTAGCCCTCTATCTACTGTGCCACTTAGCTACACTTTCTTAAGACTAAATAAACAATAAACTAATAAATCAAGCCACTATTCGTAGAATTTACCAATTTGCAAAGGTCAAATGTCCACACTGAAAATTTAACAGCTAATTCTCTTGAGCCAATATCAGTTAGCTCCCAGATACTACTGGATATCTATCAATATTTACTACATTAGAAATTAAAACTAGTTTCTTTTTAAACATGCATGCATTTGTTTTTATATAACAATATATATATATATATAAAACATATAACAACAATGAATCCATTACATTTTCACATTAATATTTTATTAAAAATAATTCTGTTTTCCAAAACCAAAAAGAATTTGTAGGAAGAATTGTATTGTTTTACCTATTTTTAATTCTGTCGTGATAGAAGACAGCTAGATTCTCAGATCTGCTTCTGCATAATCAATTGTTATATGTTGTTTTGTTTTAAGTATATGAAAAGTTTCTCACTTTACACAGATAGTTGGAAAGAGGAAGAATATTTTAATAGGAAAATAATGTCTTACTTTTGTCTTAAAATTTATTTTGTCTCATAACTATTTAAAAATATGAAAATTTTGACTTTGTAGACTCTTTGAAAGAGTTTGGGGACTCCTGTGGGTTGTTGGACAATATTTTGAGATCTGATGGGCTAGATCATATCTAAGGTTCCATCACTTTTGAATGCTTTATCCCATAAAAGTACATAAAATTTATGTACTTTTGTGGTTATTTTAGGCCATAATGCATTTAACTCTATCATGTTTGGGGACTCAGGTATCTAACTAATGAATAGTACAGAGAACAAATACTGTTCATTTCAGAAGAGGAGTTAATTACCAAGGAGATCAGAAAGATTTCACGTTGGAAATGAGATTTAGTCTGGGTTTTGAAGGAAGGGTAAAGATCATACAAGCAGAAAGAAGGGTTTTTCATGAAGCCTGGCAACGTGATAAATTGCCCCCATACCTACCATTTTGTCCTCCTAGGAACAAGTATGCCAGGCATTGGGAACAAAAAGATAACAAAATGATCTCCACTCTCAAAGAGATTTAATTTTAATTGCAGAGATAAAGGGGGGTGGTATATGTGTATACACATGCACACATACATATACACTCAAAGAGAAAGAAACTATAATATATACACAACTGTATGGACTACTATATAGAGACTATATATTATATTCTATATATAAATTAATTTGTGCATACACTAATATATATTACTCTATATACTACTATATGTAGATGACTATAGACTACTATATAAAGAATATAGAGAATAGTCTCTTTCTATATACGTGTGTATATGTATACATACATATTACATGCATACAAACAGAACAAGAGCTCCCCAGTTCAGAGGAGGGGTAATCACCAAGGATTTCAAAGGAAAGATAAAGATTAAACAACCAGAAATAAGGGCTTTTCTTGAAGGTTGGCAATGTGATAAATTGTGCTTGTACCTTTACTTATATTCTTTCTTGGGAATATTTTTCTTGATATCTCCAATGCATTTAATAAATGGTCCCAGGTGCATCTACATATATATGTGTTATGTATTTGTATATATTTATGTATGTGTATAATACACACATATGTATATATACAGAATACATGTATGTAAAATATTTATGCATATATAGGGGTATGTGTATATGTGTGTATATATGTATATGCATATAATATATAAAAAAGGAAGTAAATCCAAAGTATTTCATCAAGATTAGAAGGAGAAGGGGAAGGACCCCTAATAGTTAAGGAGTTTAGAAAAGGCTTAATGTAAAAGTAGTGTTTGAGTTACATTTATTCATTTGCTGTACAGATCAAATAAGTTAACATGGTTGAAGTGCTTTGCAAACTGTGAAACACTTTACAAATGCTAACTATAAAATTTAGAACAATTGTTCATCCCTGGCACAACTTGTTAATTTGCTGATTATTTGTGGTCTTTAGCTAATGTGTATAATCCAAGTCAATTTCAAAAAAAAAATTTAAGAATCTACTATAGGTCCCATGCTACCTGTGTGCTACCTGAATACCCATCAACAGTAAAATGAGAACTTTTAAATAAATAATTCTTCCTCTTCAATAACATTGTTTCTGGTGGTATTAACTTTTTAAGATCTTCAGTACATGACTGGTAGTTTTCTCTACATTTGTTGATGGTAATAACTGACATTTATATAGTACTTGATAATTTACAAAACGTTTTTCATATATTAACTCATTTAATTCTCATGATAATTAAGAAGTAGGTATAATCAATCAATCAACAAGCATTTATTAAACATCTACTGTGTGCTAGGAACTAAACTAAACCCTGAGGAAACAAAGGCAAAAATGAAAATCTCTACCTCCAAAGAGGCAAACAGGGTTAAGTGACTTGCCCAAGGTCACACAGCTAGTATGTGTCTGAGGCTGGATTTGAATTCAGGTCTTCCAGACTCTAGACCCAGTGTTCTGTTCAAGGATGGTAGAGACAATACGTTCAAACCCTCTTTGAGAGTATAGATTGTTTCGTTCTCTATCTTTATATCTCTAGTACCTGACACAGTGTCTGATACACAGTAGGCACTTAATATATGCTTTTTGATTGACTACATATATACAAGTATATATATGACTATATATAAGTATATATGTAGATACACATATATGTGCATATATGTACACATATACACACCTCTATATGTGGGTGTCTGTGTCTGTATGTGTATATGTATGTATGCATATACATATAAACCAAAATATATATACATATAAACCGAAATAAATGGAAGAGAATTTGGAAGAGGACCACTAGAAGCTGAAGAGACCACAAAAGGCTTTGTGAACAAGGTAGTGTTTGAACTGAACTTTGAAGGAATGTAGGAATTCTAGAGACAGGAGTGAGAAAGGAATGCATTCTAGGTGTGCTATGGTTATTATTATCACCATTTTATAAGCAACAAAACAAAGGCTTAAAGAAATTAAATGACTTGACCAAGTTCACACAACTAGTGTCCCAGGTGGGCTTTGAGCCCATGTCTGCCTGACTCTGAACATAGCCCTCTATCCACCCCATTGTCTCTCAGTTGTACAACATCGTTTGCTGTTACAAATTCTCTGGCCTCTTACTCTTTCTACCACCCTACGTCATGGAAAGGATGATTATTTTCACTCCAGATGAACCATGCTGTTTTTGGTTACAGCACACTAGAGCAGCCCGCCTGTCTCTTGCCATATTTCCCAGCTAGAAACCTGGCTTGCAATATTATTTCTGAGTCTGCTTCATTGGGTTCTTGATACATTCCTTCAGTCTTTCAATAATGGATCACCATGTGGTAGGGTGAAACTGACCTTAGTTTGGTGACCTCAATTCAGTGTTGAGATCTCCTGCCATGCATTAGCAGGGAGTTCGGTGGTGGCTCCAGCTTAGGGAGGGCGTGAACGCAAATGAGTTCCACTCTGTCTCTCAAAGCAATAACAATTCACAATAGAACTTATACAATGCTCTGAGGAGTAATTGAGCCAGTCAGGGATTATAAGAACTCTTCATACACAGCACAATGAGGGCAAGATTTATTAGGGAGAAAGGCAGATTTATTAGGGGGAATACAGAGCTGAAGAGGGAATTGTTAAGCAAGCAAACAGAATGAATACACAAACGGTTACCCAACACAGTTTCCATGCTTCCCATGACTCCTGGCCCGCCTTCTCAGTTTCCAAAGTAATAGAGTCCCTCAGAGCATGACACAACAGAGCTTCCTGTCCAGGGTCTGTCTTCCTAGAAGAAACCCATGACTCCTAGGCCCACAGTTGACATCAGTGGGTGTGTGCTTTATCCAGGGATGGTCCTAGATAAAAATCAAAAGGGAGGGATCCAGAAGTGAAGGGAAAACTGCTCATCAGCATAATTCAACAAGCTCTCATCTGGCCAATTCTGAATTTTCACCTATGTTTATGATAGCCCATTTCACAGCCCTTGTGATTTGCTCACCCTGATCCCCCCCACCCCAATAACAACAACAAAAAAAAAACAAACTCAGTGGCATTTCATCACTATAATAAGTAGAAGAAGCACCAAAGTAATAGATGAAGTAGGTCTCTAACTTTGGCTCTAATACTGAGTGACAACAACTAGGATGTGGGTACTATCTCCTGGAGCTTAAGGTGCAAGACAGATAATGAAAATGCAGACATCTAAAGAACATCCAGCTTCAATTCAATGCAATGCAACAAACTGTGTGTTGCACTGTATTGAACTGATTAAAAAGAAAGGGGGAGGGGGGAAAGAAAAGGGCAAGAGACCAAAGAAAGAAGAGAGGGAAGAAAAGAAAGAGTCCTTCACAACTAGGTGGCACAATGGAGAGAGTGCTGGGTCTACAGTCAGAAAGACCTGAGTTTAGATCTGACCTCAGTCACTTACTGGCTATGTGACCCTGAGAAAGTCACTTTGCCTCTATCTGCCTCAATTATATTAACTGTAAAAAGGACAAATAATAGCATCTACATCCCAGAGTTGCTTGAGGATTAAATGAGATAATATTTGTAAAGGGCTTGGCACAGCCCCTGGGACAGAAGAGAGTCTTAATAAAGGTTCATTTCATCCTTCCATCTCTACCTTCAAGGAGCTTACTTTCTAATATAAGGGAAAATATACACATAGATAAATGAATAAATTGCATGTGCAAAGTAAATATAAAATAATTGGAGAGAAAAGGGGGAGCAAGAATCAGGAAAAGACTATTTAAAGAAATGACATTTGAACCAAAGCTTTGAAGGGGATGTAGGGATTCTAAGAGGTAGACGTGAGGAGGGAGAACATTTTGGATGTAGGAACATTTTATAAAATGCCATAAGAGGAAAGAAATAGAATGTCTCCATTAAAGTTTAATAAGTTAATAAAATAATCAAGGTTTCCTATTCAGTATCAGCAAATGGGAACTGCTAGATGGCACAGTGGATAGAGCGCTGGGCCTGGATCAGGAAGACCTGAGTTCAAATGCAGCCTCAGCACAGACTAACTGTGTGACCTTGGCTAGTCACTTAACCCTGTTTGCCTCAGTTTCCTCATTTGTAAAATTAGCTGGAAAAGGAAATGGCAAAACACTCCAGCATCTTTGCCAGAAAACAAAAACAAGTGGGATCACAAAGAGCCTGGGACACAACTGAAAAACAACTGAACAACAAAATCAGTCAATGAATAGGTAAGTGGTCAAAAAATATGAATAATAATTCTCAAAAGAAGAATTACAAACTTAACAGCTATATGAGATATTGCTCTAAATCACTAACAAGCAAAATGCAAATTAAAGCAATTCTGCTTTGTCTCACATCCAACAAACTGTCAAAGATGACAAAAGATGGAAATACTTGATGCAGGAGGGACCATGGAAAGATGGGCTTAGTAAAGTTGGAAGAGCAGTAAAGTGGTCAAGTCAATCTTGGAAAACAATTTGGAATTGTGCTAATAAAGTAATTAAAATGTCTACAACCTTTGACACAGAGATCCCACTGATGGGTGTATACCACAAAGATGTCAAAAAGTTCCATATACACCAAAATACCCAATAACAGCACCTATTGTAGTAACAGAGAACTAGAAACAGAGTCAGCATGGGGGAAAGTGCATTTCATGGGCCAATGAATGGGAAAGAAGCAAAGGTTATTACATGCTTAGATAGGGTGGGGTTGAAAGGAACTCACCAACACCTCTTATGACTATGTCTTTCCCACAGATATCTTACTAAAAAAAAAAAAAAATCCCCTGAAGGGCAGATAGGGGACAGGTACAATGTTCATCTTTGTCTTTTAGCCACACCCAAGCACTTGGGGAAAAATTACTGTCTCATCTACAAATACAAAGGACAAAGCAACAGAGTGAGAACTGAAGATGCAGGAGGTTAAAGGGAGGAACACTCAGGTAACTTTGAGACTAGGAATGGAATCCATCTCATCTCACTTCTAGCCTAATATTCTAGCTATTGTTAGTCAATCAGTATTTAAACTGCTCATAAGCTACACAGTAAACTGGCATGTAGCTTTTAGGATTTGGCAATCTAAAAGATTTTTTTAAGTCATTCAGCATCTCTTATATTTAGGATTGCACAACTATAGATTTAGAATTGGAAGAGATCACATGATCATTTAGTCCAAACTCTTATTTTTACAGGTGAGGAAACTGAAGTCCAATGAGGATGAGTTACATAAACAGTTACATAGATAATCTTGCAACTAGCTTTGAAATAATCACGCCTTCCAAAATTCTACTTGGTCCCCTTCTTCCACTCCTCCTCAGATCTTCCAACTAAGAGAAATGAGAATGTGTGTAGGATCATGGCATAAGCATTCAGAACTCTCTCAGAAACAGATTTTGATGAAGGAGATGGCTGAGAAGGAGGATCAGTGAAGGATATTGCACCTGAATTGAGTCTTTGTAATGTTATGCACAAGCAACTTTCCAGAAGAATGCTATTGTGAACAGTTTTTAAGGTTCTGATTACACAGTATAGTGAACACTCTGTTTATTCCATAACAAATCAAAGCAAAACATTCACAGAAAATCAAGGTACAGTATTCACAATATTACAGTTTATCACAGAAAATCACAATATAATATTCCCAACAGCTTATCATGAAAATGGCCGTGTAGTTTCCACCATAGTGGCCACAAAATTTTAAACAAAGAAACAATCATCTCAAAGTACAATAGTCAAAGTCTTCTACTAACGGGGCACTAAGTTAACTCAGTCACTTATTCCACAATCAATTACTAATATCATTAATCACTAAGTACAATCATTAGAAAATACACAGACCCTCCACCCCTAGGTCACTAGTAAACTACAATTTCATCACTACTCTGTACTCACAGAGAAGTCTTTTCATCTTGACCCAAGGCAGGCAACTCCTACCTGAATCCACCAAATAGTCACCTGGATTCAAAGGCAGACAGCTCCCAGTTCTTCATCTAGCTCTCCATGTAGGTCCTGCTCCACACTGAAGTTCATAGGGTCCAGTCCATCTCAAATCTTTCACAATTTCTGTTCCTAGGCATTCAAGTCTCGACCAAGCCACAAACAAAGTCTTAGCATCCAGGTCATGCTTCTTCAGTCTTCTGTCGCTTATTCAAAAAATCAGAATCACCTTATCCAGCTGGGGAGTTGCAGGGGGTGGGGCTCCTGGGCTCCTAGGCTCTTAGGCTCCTCTTCAGAAGAAGCTCTGCCACCACAAGTTCTTAGGAAATTCTGACTCAGTTCTCGATTCTCATTTCTCTTCTGTAGCTGCTCTGCCTCCAGATGCTGGTCCCAAGAACTTCTGACCCTTCCTCTCTGGGGCTTTTCCTTACATACATACAGCATTAGCTACTTTCTGTTTCAGCCAACCCCTTCCTGTCATGCCAGGAACAGGGGTTCATACCTTCTGTTTCTTTCACAGAGTTTTGATTAGTTACTAAGTACTAAGTACCTGCTTACTTGCCAATACAAAAAGGGATCTTCAAATTCAAATTACATTACCATTATAGTCTCAAACAATGTTTTGGATTTCAGCAGAGAGTGGAGAGGGCATGTGAAACATGGGGAACATCAGAAGCAAAGACATACAGTAGGATATTATTCAATATGATCAGAGGATAATGAGTAGTCCAATTTTGACTGAAGCTCCTTTGGCATACAAATGAATCTATTCTGGTGTCATTAGTTATCAGTAGGGCTTGATATCTGTTGAAAGTTCTGACTTTGATCCTGACTTTGAGGCCAGCTCTTTATTCATCACACCATGCTATTTTCCATTTCCTATGTATAATATTAATATGGAAAATATTTGCTACCCTGAAAGGCAGTGAGAAATAGTCAAAAGAATGTTGGAATAGAAGGCAGGAAGGTTGGAGTATAAGAATATCACTGATCACCTTTGTAACACTGGGTCTTAACTATTAACTAACACCTTAACTATTGTGAGCCTCAGACTCCTCACCTACAAAGTGCAGGTAATATCTGTATTACCTACCTAAAAGGATTGTTTGGAGGAGCAATAGAAAACAGAATAATGTAGGTTAACCACTTATAAGCCTTTAAGTGATATCTGAATGTCAGCTATTAATATTATTTAGTACTATATTATTTAGTAATTTAGTAATGTTATTTATTAATTTTTCATTATTAAATTAATTTATTAAAATATTTTCTTGCCAGCTGGTCTAGTGACAGAATTTAGATGCCAACTATGTCCCAGCCCACTCTGGATATGCATTACTCAACAATTCCATGTGGCTTTTTCCAATAAGAGTCTGGCCATTGTCTAAATCATTCCTTGGTCTTCTAGGAATTGTTTTGTGATCTGTTGGTTTTTAATACAATATTGTGATTGTGCCACATGTTTAGTGGGTCTATTATCAGTCCCCATGTTCTGTAGATTAATATTTACCACCAAAGAAAAGAGAAACTTTGGTTGCTAGGAGCCTAGCAATGAAGAATGCATGGGATTTTAAGATATGGAACTATAAGCACTGTGACCAAGAAAAGGGGGCAGAGGAACAAAAATGACCATTCATTCACTGTCCCACAACATCTACTGCCACAACATAAAAGCACTTTCTATAATGTCTGGCTGGTTTGACTTAATAGTTTTAAAAGCTGATGCAGAGGGGCGGCTAGGTGGTACAATGAATAGAGCATTGGCCCTGGAGTCAGGTGGATCTGAGTTCAAATCCAGCCTCATACACTTAATACTTACTAGTTGTATGACTTTGGGCAAGTCACTTAACTCCAATTGCCCTGCCCTTCCCCCTTCAAAAAGCAAAAAAAAAAAAAAAAGATGATGATATAGGGGACCTCCCACCAAGAACCAGAGCTGATTACTTCTTCCTCTTTAAAAAAAATGTACCCTTTGAGACAAGGATGCAGAAACTAGGGTCCATGGACTTTTGGATAGAGCTCAAGGAGCCTATGAATTAGGATAGGGAAAACAGTCACATTATTTTAATATAATTGGTTTTCTTTGTAACCCTGTTCTTAACTTTATATATTTAAAAACATAATTCTGAGAAAGGATGCATAGGCTTCATCAGATTGCTAAAGAGATCTGGGACGCACACAAGAAAAATTTAAAACCCCTACTCCAGGAAGTGATGAATGATGATTGAGTTACAGATTATCACAGAAGGGCAGCATATTTGAGCACCAAAGTTTCTGTCTATTGTGATGAGCCTAAGGCACCTTCCCTGCCATTTTCATGGTTGCTAGATAGAAAGGCCCAGGGAAATTAGAGCCTACACCAGCTGCAAATTCGCCTTATCACAGTTACAGCTGTAGGTAATTATTAGGAATAATAACTGATAATATTGACATAGTCTATTTCAAATAAAGATCCTAGAGCAGGTGACAAATTCCTACAAGCTGAAATCTGTTCCCACTTCTAATTAGGGATTGCTGTATCCATCTCTGAAACACAGATGGAGTATTGCAAAGAACCAATGCAAACACACAGGTACACATAACTGTACAGCAACTAAGTATAGAAAGTCAGTTGTATAGGCAATATAGAATAATAAGTTGGAGGAGCAGAGGTTGAGAAGGAAACCTGTTGCTTCCATTTTGGACACAGTGAGTTTGCAACACACAGGGAGATCTAGTTGAAAATGCCTGAGAGGCAACTAAAACTAGCATTCAGGAGAAAAATTAAGGCCTTATTTATAATAAGCACTTAAATATCAAAATGAATTTAATTGGCATATGTATATCAAAGCATTACAATTCTTTCACAATGGGTATCTACAAATTGTAAAGCATGAAAAAAATAAAATAAATATTTAAATGTACATTTTTTAAAAGAAAGCAAAAGTCAAGGAATGAATCTTAAGGGAGCAAAACATAGAAGATAATATAAGAAAAACATGAAGGCCAATTCCTAGGAAAGTACAAGAGAATGGAGCTTCTTCACATAAGGCTGTGCAATTGCTTCAATGCCAATTCAAGAATTCCCTCTGTTATATATAGTCATATAGTCATTTTTCCTAAAGGTTTTCCTTCAAGGTCAGAATAAGTTGGTCTCCCTTAACTTGAGCAGTGCAATGATTTTAGCTCTACTAAAAACAAGCAAAGCTCTGACACAAAAGCTGGGAAAGGGGAGTATGAAGCATGTTTTATCTAGACTCTTGAGTAAAGAGTTTCTGGTTTCCAGATCCACTATTCTAATTTTCCCTGTCTATCAAAAGGAAAGCAGCTAAATCATTTATTTTTGGAAATTAACAAAATCCTCTAGTACATAGTTCATCTCATTCTGTGATGGGAGTAGAGCTGGTCTGCCCTACAGTCAGTGATCCCCTTTGTGGAAATCTTTGGGTTTGTTTAAAGCATTTCAGATTTAAAGGAGATATGTAAGCACCCATGGTGGCACACAATGAAACTGGTCACACAAGATGTCTCCTTAAAAAAAGCCATTTCCTTCGAGGAGGTGAGCAGTAATATAAAACATGTTTTTCCTCTGTGAAGTTTTGAAGAAACACATTAACCACAGTAATGCTTGGGCCTTTCCCTTCATTAGTATTCCAGTTAAATATACACAAATGACAAGCTACTCCGCCTTGTGTTGTCCTGGGACAAATCTTTAAAAAAAATATATTGTCTGCCTAGCTAATTGTGTTTATGATCCAAAAAAACTTTTTTTAATCACTGAAGACAATAAAATAGATTTGCATTTCATTTATTTGTGTTTTATTTATTGCTTTTATCTTTTATTTAATATATCTTGAAAAAAAAAACATAAAAGAGAGAATTAGCAATGGTCCAAACCTTTTTCCCTCAGGACTAGGTCAATATCCCTGATCTCAGAGTAGAAGAGGAAGTATAATACATCTATCATGTTCTCTCTTCTGCAATCTCCTTTATTTGAGTATTTCATCTTCCATCTTTTCCTCTACCATCTTCTCCCTAGGAAATCTACCAGAATCATGCTTCAATTGAAATTCTGACAAGCCCCAGCCAACACAAAAACAAATGCTGGTTAAGCTATAGTGGCCAACATTGAGTAGCCTAGAGGAAGAAAAAGACTTGGAAATTATCATGGAATTTTAACTTGTCTTTATGCAATTAAGACATATCTGGGTTTCTAAATTTCAGCTTGAACAAGCACAGAAACCCCCAGTGGAGAAATGTATTTCAATATGTTCAGCTGTTTTGTGTCCTCTCTCTTTTTTCAAAAAACCAAATTGATTGAATCATTTCCAACTTGGGTAAAGAACGGTCTGCTCCCATTTAAAGATTCAAATTCATACACTTCATTAAGGGGTTGTTTTTAGTTTGGGGTTTTCCTACTGTGGAGTCCAGATCCCTAGGAAGAAGTAAACAGACTCATGTTAACTAGATTTCAAACCCAAACCTATGGAGTCATGTCCAATGTCATATTGACACTAAGCTTTCTATTGTTTGCCAAATATAGTAATGGAGACTCTGCCCTCATCTCATACTTATTTGTATTTTCCACCATGTTCAATACAAAGTCTTACCTATAAGAGTCATGGTATAGTTATGAGTACTATTCTTAGAGAACTGGGTTTGAGTCCCAGCTCCTATGCCTACTAACTAGCCAAGTCACTTAATCACCTGAACCTCAGTTTATACACAACCCTTTCTCCCACCCACTATAAAATGAAGGTGACCACCTTAGAAATTGTTATGAGGATAGCAATTTGAAAATGTAAATCCCTCTATTAATGTGAAAATGTACCATACTGTCTCCTCTATTTGAGAATTATTATTAATCTTAAATAACAAAAATTTTTATTGGTCAATTGCTCATTCTTTTGATGATTCCTAGTGGTCAAAAAATTCATTATTTGGTGGCTAACTTTCTGATGATTGTTGTTGTTTGGTCGTTTTAATCACATTTGAATTTTCATGACCTCATTTAGGGGTTTTCTAGGCAAGGATACTGGAATGGTTTGCCATTTCCTTCTCCAGCTCATTTAGCAGATGAGGAAATTGAGGCAGAGTTAAGTGACTTGCCCAGGGTCACATAGCTAGTGTCTGAGGATTGATTTGAACACAGGAAAATGAGTCTTCTGACTTCAGGCACAGGTGTATATCCATTGCACACCTAGCTGCCCATTCTGATGATGAGTTTTATGTAATGCTCACATTTATAAATATAACTAAGCTAGTCCTCAGATATCAAACATAGTCTATTATTGGACCTATATAGAAGGCCATCCCAGACTGGTAGAATGACTGAATTGGAGCTCCATAACCTTCAAGAACCCAGGGTTACTCCCCCACCATAGTAAGGAATCAGAATAGGACTTTTGTAGAAAACTACATAGGTTTCCCTAAGATATTAAAAGAACCAGAGGAAACCATCCAGCACTTTGGATTCTCTGGGGATGAATTATGGGAAAATATGAATGAAAATATCAAAGAATGAGAAAGAAAGAAAAGATTATGTATACTGGTAGAAAGAGTGCCCATACTCATAAAATCACAGAGCCACATAATAGTACCATAGAAAGGTTAGTCACCTGAGGGTCAAAATCTTTTAAATCCCTCAGTGACTTGAATTGAGCTCCTTGACCCTCCTTGGGTATAGAGAGGCAGCATAATTTAGTAGAATGAGTTCTTAAGTCCGAAAACTGGCTTTGGTACTTACTACATATGTGATTATAGGCAAGTACTTAACCTACTCTGCCAGCTTCAGTCTGTAAAATGGGAATAAAAATATTCATTTGGGCTTCCACAGAGGGTAATTCAGATGCAATTGTTTCACCCATTTTTCTTTGTTACAAAGGAGTAGGGTATATCATGACATTACTATGATTGAAACAAAAATAAAACAAAAGGCACCAATATGATAAAAAAAATAAAATAAAATAAATGGGATTTCATTGATTCAATGGCCCATCAATCAATTTAACAGTCCTTTAACCTAGGGTAATACTTTAAGAAGATTTGCTTGATGATCAATAAAGCAATTATCCCTTCACTACCACTCTGACCCTTACCCTGAAAAAAGAATTATTATCTGAGTAGAAAATATTACTAACTCACTCCTCTGAGATCATGCTCTAGAAAAATTCAACTAGAGAAAATGTTAGAGGAACCTCCTTCAGAGTAATAGAACCTAAGCTGGACACACTGGGTAACAAAAGTTCACAGGGTCGTTATCTAAAAGAAATAAGTCTGGACTTTTAAAAAAAATGAGTCTTCAACAAAGAACCAAAGGCCTCACTCCTTCAGACAATTGATACTTACTTTTATCAGAAACAGATCTGACCTGACAAAAGCAAAGAGGAGCAGCACTGGGGGACATTTTTCAAGCTGGTGACAAGCTGGTGACAAGAAGTGTTTCAGGGTTGTCATTTGGGGGAAGGACGGGGAAGATTCTTTGTATCAAATTTTTTTTTTCCTCTTTCTATTTAAAAAAAATTCTTATAAGTGATGGCTATCTGGCAGGAGGAGGGAAGAAAAACAAGGAAAATCTAGATAATATAAAAAACAAATGTCAATAAAAATCTCTTTTTTAAAAAGTACTTCTTTTAACATTAACTTTCAGTGATTTTAGGATTGCTGAATAAGCATTCTTCAGATCATAGGATGAGCTCTCCTGAGTCTTTCAAAGTTGTTTTTCTGTGCCATGCTGTTTTCCTTATGTCAATTGTTCTCTTGCTTCTATCAGGTAATCACATAATCACCCAAAGTTAAGAGCTGAGAGGGGCCTCAGAAAATCCCCTAATTTTATAGACAAAGGCCCAGTCAGATCAAGTGACTTCCCTCATGGTCACACAGAAAATAACAAACATGGAATTTGAACCCAAGTCTTCTGATTCCAAATCCAAGGAGTTTATAACAGCCAAGTAAAATGAAGCATAAGGGAGATTAATTAGCAGACTTTTCTACAAATCATCCTTGGGCAGGTTCATTAAGCCTCACTGAATCCTAATCAGAAGTTGTCTTTGTCTTCCTAACATGGTACCAATTAACATGCCCCAACACTCTATGGTGAGATGCTTATCAAATATTCCAAACAAATTCCTGCCCTTGCAAGTTCACCAAGTTGTTTGGGGAATTCCCTAATCAACTTCTTTCATATTCTCCCCCTACTTAAAATATTTGCCAACAAACCAAACTGGGATGCCTTTGGCACATTGATTCAGATACCAAGTTCTGGATAGTTCTCTGGAGATCTAGGAAGTCTCCACCAGCTGTCCTCTCCTTAACCTCCTTCTGTGGTTCTTTGCTTTAAGAGTGCCAGCAAAGGAAAGGTTCCCAAATTTAATTATCTTTTTAAAGGATCCAAACCTCCCATAGCTGGATGGGCCTGACGGTGATGCTGGGAAAGTACTTAAATCTCAAAAGGTAGATGATAAGATTAGGTACTGTTATCTATGTGAATGATGTCTGATTCTAAGGTTCTCCCAAGCCAGTCCTAAATGGCCTCTGAGATCTTCTCCAACTCTGATTCTGGGAATTGGTCTCCGTAGGACAGTTCTTAAAAAGAAAAAAAAAATTTCTTTGGTTTGTGTGTTGTTATTTCTGAAATGTGACTCAGAATTCAGCATAATCAGGCTTTCACATTACAAAACCCTATTGCTATAGTGAGCCAGCTAGAGAGCAATACCTCCTTTCCAAGTAAATGCCTTTATCTCCTTTAGGTAGGTTCAGGAAAGGTAGACAAAAAAAAAAAGACATACATGGCACTCGGATGAAATTCTTGGAGTAAGTATTTCTTAGACACCAAAACTCTATCCATACTGGAAGAATTTTGTTTGTTTCCTCCATTCTCTCCCAGCAGAAAATTTTCTTGTTTCTAGTTGCAATCCTTTAAACCTGGCTAAGGGTAAACCTCCCTTCAATGGTCTCTTCTGCATTGACAAGAGAATTCCTTTATTTTTTTTATTCTGAAATTAAGCACCCAAAAGGAACATATCCATACACATAGCATAACACAAAGAAAGAAATCTCTAGGAAATCATGAGTGTTCATTTTATACTGCTTGCTTTCTTTAAGTATAAAATAAAGTTTACATATAACTTTCAAAGCTGTTCAAATTGCCTGTGTCTCCTTCTGAACTTCCTTCTGTTCTGTACATTTTTTATGTTTCAATGCCCCTCTTTCTTTTACATTATTATTGCTAACCCCTCTCTCTCCTACTCCTCCTCCCCCCATCAATCAAAAGAAAAAAGTTCTTGTTACAAATAAACATATAGTTAAACAAAATGAATCCATATAGTAGTCATATCCAAAAATTTGTCTCTCTCTCTGCACCATACATCCATCTATCATCCATCATGACATGTTTGGTCATTGCATTGATCAGCATCCTTGTCTTTCAAAGTTGTTTTATTTTCCACATTGTTTTCCTTGTATAAATTGTTCTACTTCTATTCACTTCATCTGTCCAATCATACCACCCATGATTCTGAAATCATCTCTTTTGTTATTTCTTACAGTGCAATAATTTGCATTATTTTAGTGTAATGGAGGTCTGGTGCACACTCAGGGTATGTTGGCTTACTTCCTAGGTCAACTTCCCCATGTGGAGATCCTGAGGAACCTGCTCCCAGAAGAGTTGTGACGATGTTAAGGAAAGTATATTGGAGAGACCGTGGAACATGGTGTAGACATTTTGCAACAACAGTTCTGGTGGGCTAATAACATGATGAATGAGAGGATTTTGATTGACTGAAGAGGAGTCTTAGGGGTGACTAGGTGGCACAGTGAGTAGAGAGAACACCAGCCCTGGAGTCAGGAGGACCTGAGTTCAAATCTGGCCTCAGACACTTAATACTTACTAGCTGTATGACCTTGGATTTGACCCCCATTGGCCTGCCTTCCCCCTTCAAAAAGTAAAAAAAAAAAAAAGATGAGGAACCTTAGACAGTTTTAGTCATCTCCCTTTTTTTTTCCTTTTTGGAGAGGGGAGGAAGGGCAATTGGGGTTAAGTGACTTGCCCAAGGTCACACAGTTAGTAAGTGTTAAGTGTCTGAGGCCAGATTTAAACACAGGTCCTACCTGACTCCAGGGCCAGTGCTCTATTCACTTCACCACCCAGCCACCCTTAGTCATTTCCCTTTGCCTTCAGTCATTCTCATTTCAGTTCTATTCTCATTCTGATGACTCCTTTGTTCACAGTGTTTATGAGAAATCTCTTATTCTATCCACTCCTTCCTTTCTACCATAATATTTTCCTTTTACCTTCCCTTCCCTTTGTCCTCTTCAGAACCTGAGAACTGAAGAAATTGAGATTAGAACAGTAAGTAGTACTGGGAATTGAGTGAACCCCACTGACTCCATCTTGTGACTTAATTCTGGAGCTAGCTCAGTTCCCTTTCTTTTCAGTTATGCCACTAGTCTGATATTTGTCTCATGAGACAACTTTATTCAATTGTGAGAATTGCAAGAGAACTTTGTTGCATTGTTTGAACCTAGCCCCATGTGTCTGGGAAACCATACCACCTCTACCTAACACTTAAAGAACCTTAATGAAGGACCTAGTTATGCTGGCTAGAAATCCAGTCAGATCCAAAGATTATGCAAGGAGTTTTCTCACAATTATATATCACAAGTAACCAATATTTCTTTATCTGAAAACTGGTTAATTGGTTATTTCCATATCCCTTTCATTATTACATTTGTTGGGAGTGGGACACTGCTTTTTCTGATCTGAGGTAATTGTGCCTGTGTGCTTCCCACCCTCCTAACTTGGAAAGTCCTTAATCTTTCCTCCAACTGGAAATCAAATCACCCAATTTTGTGTCCTGATCAATTGTTTTTTTTTAATTGTCTTATTTTATTAATAGTTTTTAATAAACATATGTCTTCCCTTGTATTTGGGGTCCAGTGCCAAAAATAAGTAGGCCTGGTCCTGGTTTATTGAGCAATCGGCATGTATCGCTCAATAAATCAATAGACTCAAAAGACTGAACCTTGGCTTCCTCAGTGGCTTCATCTTTCATCAACCATAGGACAGAACTAATATGGCCCACTGGGACTTCTGTTTTTTATGATGATGATGATTATCTAACTCCCTCAATACCCTCTGAAGAAATTAATACTGTGAAGAGTCTTGTACAAACAAGGGTGGGTTGGAATCAACTTATATTTTCTCTAGAGCTGACTTAAATTTTCAGCATGGGCATTTACATCTTGGAATCCACCAAATAAATGCTAAAAATCAGGGCTTGAGTTATTGTTTTATCGATTGTCTAGACTTAGGAAGGAGACAGAGAAAATGTTAATCATGCCAAGTAAACTTAAAAGTGTGGTGTAAGTGTATTTCTTTTTCTGGAGAGCTGGTTGTTAAGTTATTGTTGGCATACCACTGGACCCACGTTTCTTCTTGCCCCAATTAGAATGTTAGCACTACATCATCATTCAGCTCCTTCCAAATGTTTAAATAAATTTATTTTCCTAGTTTTCTCTCCCTTTTGTGCTTGTATTTCAAAATTTCTACTCAGCTCTGGATTTTTCATTTGAAATATTTGAAAGACCTCTATTCCAAAGGTCTTAAATTCTTGTGCCTGCAGGCTGCATGTAGACTTAGAGAAACATATTAACATTATCTATGTTCTCTTGTATTTTTTACTTATTTTGTTAAATAATTCCCAGTTACATTTTAATCTGGTTCAAGTCACACAAAGATTATTGTAGACAATGTAGCCTGTTGTACTTGTGTCTGAAAAACGGCTCTTTTCCATTAATGGTTCTTTTTTTAGCTTTGTAGGTTAAGCTATTCTTGGTTGTAAGCCTGTATCATTTGCCCTTTGAAATATTATATTCAGAGATCTGCTCTGGTTTTTAGCAGAAATTACCAGGTTGTAATTCTGACTGTGATCACTCAGGACTTGAACTTCTTTCTGGATAGTTTTTCTTTGACGTGGGGGCTCTAAATTTTGTCTATAACATTCCTAAGACTTTTCTTCATGGAGTTTCTTTTCAGAGGAGATTGGATATATTATTTCTACCTCACAAATTCAGAATATTTCAAGAAAAGGCCAGCAGGAGTTACTAAGAAGTCAGAGTTACAGCTTTCTTGGCAAGAATATATAGTTTTATTAAATTCAAAAATACATATAGCTATATGTATGAA
Organism: Gymnobelideus leadbeateri; assembly: GCA_011680675.1. Lineage (NCBI taxonomy): Eukaryota > Metazoa > Chordata > Mammalia > Diprotodontia > Petauridae > Gymnobelideus > Gymnobelideus leadbeateri. The sequence continues at coordinate 626,653 of WOXC01012209.1, forward strand.
AATTTTTGGAAAAACAGGAAGAGCTTTCCAAATTGATTTAGTATAAAGCAGAAATAAAAGCAATTTACATGACAACTACAATAATATAAAGGAAAACAACAATGAGTCACTTCAGAATTCTGGTCAATACCATGAGCAACTTCAGTTTATTAAAGATGAATCATGCCTTCTGAGGTCTTGTTAGAGAGATGGTGGAACATAGGTATGGAATGAGGAATGCATTAGCATTATCGGACACAGCTAATGTGTTGATTTGTTTTGCTTAATTGCATGGGAAAATTCTAATGGAGATGAGTGAGAGTGATATATTTTTTAAGCATGGATATAATGTTATAAAAAAAAGAAGAAGAAACGTTGTCTTCCTTACTAAACTTGGGTTAAATGCAATGAACAACATTGATTCTAAGGAAGGGAAGATTATATATACCTCCATTCTCTCAGTATATGGAATAGGGACCCTCCATGTCCGACTATTGTAAATGTTGACCAATGAATGCCATGGCTATGTTGACTGGTTTTACTGTTTTTCTTTGATACCAAGGATAGACTGGGTGAGGATAGAACAGGGAAGGGGTGGGGTTAGAGATAATATCATACATGCTTGTGATCTAAAACACAAAAGGTATCATTAAGTCTTGAGAGAGGGGGTAGAGCCAAGATGGAAGAGTAAAAACAGAGACTTCCTTGAGTTCTCCCCCAAACCCCTCTAAATAAATGAAAAATGACTCTAAACAAATTCTAGAGCTACAAAACCCACAAAATGACAGAATGAAACAAATCTCCAACCCAAGACAACTTGGAAGATTGACAGGAAAGGTCTATTATGCTGGACTAGGAGCAGAGTGCAGTCCAGCTGGGGCTGGAGCAGGCATCAGGAGACTGAATCATTAGCAGCTGTGGTAGTTTCCAGACTTTTCAATACACAAAGACCAAAAATAAAAGTAGTTCAGTGGGAAAAGTCTGTTAGACCTGGGTGAGAAAGGTGTGTGGTCCACTCCCCCAAGGAGGGGGAGGTAACAGTGATGGCAGCTGTGGCAGTGGATAACAGCAGCAACTGCTTCTGAAGTTCTGGACCCACAGATGGTGGGGGGATCAAGTCGCTGATAGAGGGGGATTGCAGGGATCTCTTTGCTGGCACTGAGGCAGGATTCTCTTGCTTTGCCCTGCTTAGATCAGGGTTGCAGTCCTGGATGGTGGGTGAGGAGGAGTGCTGATGTGGCACAGCTTGTGGCTACAGAAATCCTCCTCATAGTTTCAAGGCAGAAAAGAATGTTTGTGGTCCCTCACAAACCAGAACACTGGCCAGGAAAGAAGTAAACACCTCTCCTTTAATCATAACACCTTGAAAGAACTGAAAATTTACAGGTCCCTAGAAGTATCTCTGAAAAGAAATGCACAAAACCCCTGAAGCTTGAGACTGTACACCCACCCACACTCACCCCCACTGGAAGCAGAGTCCTACCCTGACAAAGAGTTAGAAAGTCAAATATTTGGTTGGGAAAATGAGCAAACAGAGTAAAACAACTCAGACTATAAAATCTTACTTTGGTAATGAAGAAGATCAAAACATACAAACAGAAGAAGACAACGGAGCCAAAGCTTCTACATCTAAAGCCTCCAAGAAAAAGATGAATTGGTCACAGGCAATGGAAGAGTTCAAAAAGGATTTGAAAATCAAGTAAGAAGAGTAGAGGAAAAATTGGGAAGAGAAATAAGAGCGATGCAAGAAAAATCATGAAAAACAAGTCAACAGCTTGCTAAAGGAGACTCAAAAAATACTGAAGAAAATAACACCTTAAAAAATAGACTAACCCAAATGGAAAAAGATGTCCAAAAAGCCAATGAGGAGAAGAAAGCCATAAAAATCAGAACTGGCCAAATGGAAAAGGAGGTCCAAAAGCTTACTGAAGAAAATAATTCCTTAAAATTAGAATGGAGCAAATGGTAGCCAATGACTTTATGAAAAATCAAGAAATTATAAAACAAAACCAAAAGAATGAAAAAAATAGTAGACAATGTGAAATATCTCATTGGAAAACCCACTGACCTGGAAAATAAATCCAAGAGAGATAATTTAAAAATTATTGGACTACCTTAAAGCCATGAAAAAAAAAAAAAAGAACCTAGGGGAGGTGAGGTGGCACAATGAATAGAGCACCAGCCCTGGAGTCAGGACGACCTGAGTTCAAATTTCATCTCAGACACTTAACACTTGCTTACCATATGACCTTGGGCAAGTCACTTAACCCCAATTGCACTCTAAAAATAAAAAAAAAAAAGAACCTAGACATCATCTTTCAAGAAACTATCAAGGAAAATTGCCCTGATATTCTAGAACCAGAGGGGAAAGTAGAAATTGAAAGAATCCACCAATCACCTCTTGAAAGAGATCCTAAAAGGAAAATTCCTAAGAATATCGAAGCCAAATTCCAGAGTTCCCAGGTCAAGGAGAAAATATTGCAAGCAGTCAGAAAGGAAAAAAATTGAGTATTGTGAAAACACAATCAGGATAACAAAAGACCTAGCAGCTTCTACATTAAGGGATAAGAAGGCTTAGAATACAATATTCCAGAGGTCAAAGGAGCTAGTCTTAAAACTAAGAATCAGGGGTGGCTAGGTGGCTCAGTGAATAGAGCACTGGCCCTAGAGTGAGGAGAACCTGAGTTCAAATCTGGCCTCAGACACTTAACATACACACACACACACACACACACACAAAACCTAGCAGTGTGACCTTGGGCAAGTCATTTAACCCCAATTGCCCTCCAAAAACAAAAAAATTTTTTTTTATTTAAAAAAATTAAAACTAAGAATCACCTACCCAGCAAAATTGAGTATAATACTTCAGGGGGGAAATGGACATTCAATGAAATAGAGGTCTTTCAAGAATTCTTTTTTTTTTTTGGAGGGAAATTGGGGTTAAGTAACTTGCCCAAGGTCACACGGCTAGGTTTTTGTTTGTGTGTGCGCTAAGTGTCTGAGGCCAGATCCAAACTCAGGTCCTTCTGACTCCAGGGCCGACGCTTTACTCACTGCACCACCTAGCCGCCCCTCTTTCAAGCATTCTTGATGAAAAGACCAAAGCTGAATAGAAAATTTGACTTCCAAATACAAGAATCAAGAGAAGCATGAAAAGGTAAACAGGGAAAAGAAATCATAAGGGACTTACTAAAGTTGAATGGTTTATATTCCTGTGTGGAAAGATGATATTTGTAACTCATGAGACCTTTCTCGGTATTGGAGGTAATACATATATATATATATATGTATATATATATATATATATGTATATATATATACATATATATGTATTATATATATGTATATATATACATACATACATACATACACACAAATATATATATACACATACATAGATACATGCATGCATATATACATATATGCATGTGTGTGTGTGTGTGTGTGTAGACAGAGGACAGAGGATGAGTTGAATATGAAGGGGTGATATCTGAAAAATAAAATTAAGGAGTGAGAGAGGAATATATTGGGAAAAGGAGAAAGGGAGAGATAGAATGGGGTTAATTATCTCACATAAAAGAGGCAAGAAAAAGCTTTTACAATGGAGGAGAAGAGGGGGAGGTGAGAGGGAATGAGTAAATCTTACTCTCGTGGGATTTGGTTTAAGGAGGGAATAACATACACACTCAATTGGGTATCTTACCCTACAGGAAAGTAGGGGGGAAAGGGATAAGGTGGGGAGGTGATAGAAGGGAGGGCAGAATGGAGGATGGGGTAGTCAGAAACAAACTTTGAAAAGGGACAGGGTCCCAAACGATGTAAAAGGGGACTCTGAACAACTTCTGGAGCCCCAGCACCCACAGAACGACACAGAGAAGCTAAACTCCCACTGAGGACAGCCCAGCAGCCCTGCAGGAAGGACCAGCACAGTGGTCTGGGACCTGGCATCGTGCAGCGCACAGAGCGCAGGAGCCGAGCCAAGCCCAGGTCTGCATGAGCCGAGGTTTTAGCCCCAGGGCAGCAGGGCCAGCAGCCAGCTGGAGGAACCCCAGAACACCAGGAGCTGTGACAACTCCAGAATTATCAACATAGACTTGCCTAGGACAAAGTAAGAGGTTAGTGTCCTATGGACTTTGGGACTGGTATTAGGGAATGCGTCGGCTCCCTCCCCTGGGGGCTAGAAGCCGCTGAGGACAAATGCCATTTTGTAGTTTTCAGAGGCAGCTCCTGCTCCCAGCCTGCAAATTTGTAGGGAGATCCAGCGATCAGTCTTGGGGGGTAATCGCTCTTGCTTTAACCTCCCTGGATCTGGACTGTGATCTAGGGTGGAAGTTGTGGGTGGGTTTACAGCTTGCCAGAAACGGAAGTTGCCCCCACACGTTCGGGACGAAAATTCCTCTATCTGGCCTTAAAGCCATAGTGTGGCAACAAACCCAAAAGTCAAGCAATTAAGTGGCAACATGCCAAGGCAAAGGAAACAGAAAAATGCAACCCTAGACTCCTATTTTGGGGGCATAGAGCGGGAAAAGGACTGTGAGGTCAGAAGTCCTGCTCCAAAAGCCCCAGGGAAAACATGAGTGGGTTGCAGGCCATAGAGGACCTTAAGAAGGACTTTAAAAATCAAATAAGAGAAGTGGAGGAAAAATTGGAAAGAGAAATGAGAAGGATGCAGGAAAAGTATGAAATGAGGGTCAACAGCCTGACTGAGGAAAACAACACCTTAAAAAATAGACTAACTCGCTGAGAGAGAAGAATAGAATCAGAAGAAATTTGTATACAATCACAGACATACCATATCTGTGACGACCAACTATGACAGACTGGACTCTTTTCAGCAATGCAGTGATATAAGTTAATCCCGAATGACTCAAGAAAGTGAGAAATGCGCCATCCAGAGATATAACTAGAAAGAACTGAGCCTGAATCCTGATGGAAGCAAACTAAATGATCTTGTTCTTCTCATTGTTTGGTTTTACTTCTTCCTTACCATCTTTCATCCCACCTAGTACAATATGCCTTTGTAATTGGAATAATGTTTAATATGAATGCATTTGCAGACCCTATACTGTACTATATGCTGTCATGAGGGGAGGGGGGAGGGAAGTAAAGGAAATTTGAAAATCAAGGAACTATGGAATTGAATCTTGTTAACTGAAACTAAACTAATAAATTAATTTAAAAAAAAAATAGACTAACTCAAATGGCAAAGGAGGCCCAAAAGGGCAATGAGGAGAAGAATGCCTTAAAAAGTCGAATTTGCCAGATGGAAAAAGAATCTCAAAAGTTCACTGAGGAGATTCATTCCTTCAGAGTTAGACTGGAGCAAATGGAAGCTAATGACTTTATGAGAAATCAAGATTCTGTTAAGCAGATCCAAACAAATGAAAGATTAGAAGGCAATGTGAAATATCTCATGGGAAAAACCACTGACCTGGAAAATAGATCCAGGAGAGACAATTTAAAAATTATTGGACTACCTGAAAGCCATGATCAAAGAAAGAACCTAGAAATCACCCTTCAAGAAATTCTCAAGGAAAACTGCCCTGATGTTTTAGATCCAGAGGGCAAAATAGAGGTTGAAAGAATCCACAGATCACCTCCTGAAAAAGATCCCAAAAAGAAAACTCCCAGGAATATTATAGCCAGGTTCCAGAATCCCCAGATCAAGGAGAAAATACTCCAAGCAGCCAGGAAGAAACAATTTCAATATTGTGGAAACACAATCAGAATAGCCCAGGACCTGGCAGCTTCTACACTGAGGGATCAAAGGGCATGGAATATGATATTCCAGAGGGCAAAAGAACTGGGAATGAACCCACGGGTCACCTACCCAGCAAAACTGAGTATTCTGTTTCAGGGGAAAATATGGTCGTTCAGTGGAATAGAGGACTTTCAAGCATTCTTGAGGAAAAAACCAGAATTGAATAGAAAATTTGACACCCAGACACAAGAAGGAAGAGATGCCTGAGAAGGTAATCAGGGAAAAGAAATCAAAAGGAACTTATCAAAGTTGAACTATGTACATTCCTATATGGAAATGCAATAACTGTGACTGATGATATCTTTCTCACTATGAAAATAATGGAAGAAGGGGGTGTGGTCATATGAATACATATGTGAATGTGTGTGTATATGGTTACAGTTATATATGGATAGAGGGCATAGGTTGAATTTGTTGGGAAGGGAGAATACTCAAGGGATGAAATTATGAGGTGAGAGAGGAAAGTGGCAAGAGGAGATGGGGAGAGACAGGGTAGTGTAAACTATCCCATGCAGAAGAAGCAAGGGGAAGTGTTTGCAAAAGAGGGGGAGAATAAGGAAGGCTAAAAAGGCAAAACCACATTCACATTGAATTTGGTTCAGGGAGAAAATGACATACAAACTAAATGGGATATCTCAACCTGCAGCAGGATGGGGGAAGGGGGATGGGAGGAGGGATGATGGATGGGAGGGCATCCTTGGGGTGAGGGGAGGTTGGAAGTACCCACTATAAAAGAGGGACAGGATCATGTAGGGAATGGACCAGGTGGGGGGTGGGATGAGTGGGAGGGAATTATAAGCAGCCTTGTACAATATATCTACTATGATAATGTTTTGCATAGCTAGACATGTACAACATATACTGAATTACTTATCTCCCAAGAAGGAATGGGTGACAAGGGAGGAAGGAAATGGATCTGAAATTCGAGGTCATAACATTAAATGTTTCAAATATATATAAATACTATTATTAATACTCTTTTGCTTGTAATAGGGAGATAAGATGTGCAGGCATTGGGATGCAAAGACTCACCTTCCTCTAATGGAAAAGTCGATGGGGGTATGGGAGAAGGTATGGGAAAGAGCAGATTGGAGGAAGCGATATCTTGTGGGATTACTATTCTGGGAGGTTGGGTAGGGGAATAATGGGGGGAAAATGATTGTAACTCAAAATCTGGCAGAAATGAATGATGTAAAACAGAAGTTAATAAAGCATTTCTTTAAAAAAAAAAGAAAAGGGACAGGGTCAAAAGAAAATATAGAATGAATGGGGGGAGGGCAGGATAGGATGAGAAATATATAGTCTTTCATAACATGACTATTATGGAAGTGTTTTTTATAACTACACATGTATAACATATATTGAAATTCTTGCTTTATCAATGCGGGGAGGTGGAGAGGGAAGAAGGGAGAGAATTTAGAACTCAAAGCTTTGAAAACAAATGTTAAAAATTGTTTTTACATGCAGCAAGGAAATAAGATATACAGGCAATGGGGTATAGAAATCTATCTTGCCCTACAAGAAAGAAAGGAAGAAGGGGAGGAGGAGGTGATAGAATGGAGGGCAGACTGAGGGAAGGGGTAAACAGGATGCATGCCATCTTAGGGTGGGGGAGGGGAGAGAAGAGAGAAAATTTGGAACTCAAAATCTTGTGCAAATGAATGTTGAAAACTAAAATTAATTTTTAAAAAAAGAAATTCTACTAAAAAAAAAAACGAGGGAAATGTTGGCTTTCTCCTTTGAATGTGTTTATACCATAATTTGCTTAGAAAACCTTTTTCTCTATAGGGTTAGCATGAACTTTTGTGCAGCTGCTTCAAAGTATCACAAATCCCACTTAATGGGGTCTTGATTAACTAGATTTTATTGTATTTCCATAGCTCCTTTCTTCCCAGGAGCTCAGAAGTGTTGGGAAGTATTATTCTGCCTATCACCACAGCATCACAGAGAGAGATTCAGCACAAGTCTCATTACTCTTCTCAAAGGACTAAGAACAGCTAAGTAACTCCCAGCTGAGTGACTGAGCCAAGTAAGGCAGGAGTCCTGGAGGCCAGACTTGTTCTGCCCCTGAATTTACTTGTGTAAAGAGGCATTTTTCCTACAAAACTTTTTTCCTAGCACGTTTCAGTTGTCAGAAAAACAATAGCCTGAAAGTTTGATAAAAACAGTTAAAGAGTTCTGAACTGTGTTACTAAATTATTAGCTGGGGAAAAAAATATAGGAGTTAATCACAGTTTAAACCTCCACAACTGTTTTTATTTAAGTGTTTAAGAGACTTTGAAGGAGGCTAGAGATAATAGCCAGGACTCACTGAATAATCTACCATATCCCCATAATAATAATAATTTTGGTTCAGGTAAAGATCCCTAGATTTGGAGGCAAAGGACCTGGGTTGGCATCTGAGATTTACTGAGCTCTGTAATCTTGGGCCGATTGATTTACCATTTTGGGCCTCTGTTTCCTCGTCTGGGAAATGAAGGCAGCTGGGCTATATCCTCTTTAGAATCTCTCTTCAGTCCAAATTGATGAGATCTTATGACCTTCCAAAGGCTTGGGGATTGGTGAGGATTATTTTAGCAGAGATTTTGAAGACTTTCTTCTTTTGTCTTCTCCCAGTCTATTGCACACACCTCCCTGGATCATCTCTAGTTACTAGACTGGCCAAGATTGGTAAACTTGACTCTTGTCAGGCTGCAGACAAAACTGGTACTTTTTTCTCAGTAAAAACTAATATTAATTAGATTAGGAGATGTGCTCCTCAACCAAGCCCCACTCCCCACCCCAACAGAATGAACTAAGATTTCATTCTTGGAAAAAATATAAGCCTAACTGCATGATACCTTTCACTGGAAAATCCAAGCTAACATGGTACAAGTCTACCAACTAATCCAGTGCTTCAAGGTGAGAGGGAAACAATTAACCCAAGGAGCAATTCTAGATAAGGGGAGCTGGGAGGGAAGACATTCTTACTGTAGTCTGCTGGCAAGCTGCTGCTCCATACACAATTTTCCATTTATTTAAACAGTACTTACCTAGTGTTCTCCTTAATCCCATTAAATGAAAACTTTCTCTAATTTTAAAATTAAATTTCCTGTTCAGCTTTCAAGTTCTTCCCCTTTCCTCCTTCTCTCTTGGTCTCATGGCACTTTCTGCAACAACAGGGGCATTAGGCCTACAGTCCTATACCAGCTCCAATAATTGCCCTCTGTCTTCCTCTGTTCCTGTGGTGTTTACAGGAAACAAAGGCCTTTTCCTCACTTCCTGTTCTAAAGTAGTGGTTCCTCTATTTCTCTAGCTTCAGTCCTGCTTCCTACTAGAGGATGGTGGAACTTCAAGGCAGCTTTTACTAGGGGAAACCCACAAAGCATTCAGGACCCTTTGGGAGGCTAGAGCACAAACACCGATCTCGGCCCAGGCATCTTAATGTGGAGAGTTTTACAGGGTAAAAACTGACTCTAGGGCTAATCTCTTGAAGATAAATTGTGTGAGATTCTGGTCTTCTAAAAGGGTCATAGATTTAGGGATAGAAGGGAACTTAGAGGTCATTACATCTAACTCCATCATTCCTCCAAGGAAACTCAAGCTTGGAGCTATCAGTTAAATGACATGCCCATGATCACACAGACAACTAGTAAGTCGAAGTCAGGATAAAAGCCCAGATATTCTAGAGTCCAAATCCAGAACACAGTCCACTATATCATACTGCTTCTCCTTCTTATGACCATTGTTAAACAGATTCTCATTGATTTATACTGCATGTATAATGTTTTACATGTTTTCTTCTCTGTTAGAATATGATTTCCTTTAGGGCAGGGACTCTATGTTTTTCATTTCTTCATCTACCCAGAACTTAGCACAATGTTTAACAAATGCTAGCTTGACTGACTGATCATGGTGCTGGCTAATAGATGGCTTGTTGGAATAGAAAGTAAACTCGATCTGCCAACAAAAAACCTGGATTTCTTGAACTCTGGCTCTGTTACTACTGAGGCAGCAAGGTGGTGCATTGGATAAAGCACTCGGCCTGAAGTCAGGAAAACTTGAGTTCAAATCCAGCCTCAGATACCTATTGGCTATATGACTACCACATCTTTAACATTATTCCTCTCTTTATGCAACCTAAAATCACGTGAGTTTTGTGGGAATCTCTATCATATTGTTGACTTAAATTGAACTTGTATTCCACTAAAACCCCCAGAGTTTTTTCAAATGAACTACTCTTATACATGTGACACTGATTTTTTTTGAAACCACACAAAAACCTTTTCATTTGTCCCTACTGAATTTCATCTCATTATATCTGGTCCAGTTTCCTAACCTCCTACCTTTTGAACTTCTGACTGTGATCGAATGTGTCAAATTTGTGTCATCTGCAAATTGGAAAAGCATATCATCAATGCCATTAGTCAAGTCATTGGTAACCTCTAGGAAACTCCACTACAGACCTCCTTCCAAGATGACCTTGACTCATTAATGACTACTGTTTGAAAATTGAAGTAAATCATACCTATGGAATTCTCTTGACTCACTAAATTTGTTTTAGTCTAGACCTATGATTTCAATGTAAATGATTCTCTGATATGGAAACTCTCTCCTTTTGGCAGATCTAATTGTTATTCAGGCATGTCTGACCCTCTGTAACCCTGTGGACCATAATGTCCATGTTTGTTTTTTTTTCTTGGCAAAGATACTGGAATGGTTTGCAATTTCCTTTTCCATAATTATCTCAAACCAGTGTAGTGAAACCCCAGTAGATTTCTACTCCATCTTCTTAACCACTCAGCCATGACTACTACTGTGACAGGTCTAATAGCCTTGGAAGGAAGGAAGGAAGGAAGGAAAAAAGGAGAGAGGGAAGGAAGGAGGAGAGAGGAAGGTTAGTTTAGCATGACTTATTCTTGAAGTCACATCAGCTCTTTGAGATCATCACTTCCTTTTCTAAATGTTCACCAACCATCCCTTTGATACTATGTCTAAGAATTTTGCAGAGTCAAGTTCAAACTTCCTGCCATATAGTTTTCTTTTTTTTTTTTTAAAGCAATTGGGGTTAAGTAACTTGCCCAAGGTTACACGGCTAGGTTTTTGTTTGTGTGGATTAAGTGTCTGAGGCCGGCTCTGAACTCAGGTCCTTCTGACTCCAGGGCCGGCGCTCTATTCACTGCGCCACCTAGCCGCCCCTCATATAGTTTTCTGATTTCATTCTTTCCCCCTTTTTAAAAATACAACAATATTTGTCCTCTAGTCCCATAGGACCCCTCCTGTTCTTCATGGGCTGACAGTGGCTTCACAAGTCATATCTTCTAGTTGGTTTTTTTTTTGGGGGGGGGGGGGTCATCTGAGTATAGTGACTAGAACTCATCAAGCACAACTGGGATGCCCTTTTGTTATCTGTTTATTTATCTTGGGTTTCAATTCCTTATTAACCATTTCACTTCTTGTCCTTTACAATACAAAGATCATTCTCCTCAGCAGAGGAAAAAGGTACAAAACGAGAGTTCAATAGTTTAGACTTCTTTCCTTTGCCTACTATGATCATCTTAACCACTTTGACTAATTGTCCTACCCCATATGACCCATTCCCTCTCAGACCAAATATATGCCCTCATCTCCACTCACATAGCTGCCACTCTGATACAGACCCTCATCATCTCACATTTTGCCTATTGCAATAGCCTTCTGGATGGTTGATCTCCTTGCTTGTCTCCCCATTCCAGTCTACTGCTCACTTTGCTGCTAAAGTGACTTACCATGTAAGCCCTTAATAATTTCTAATAGGTCTATTAAGGTGAATGAGATATTTATTATCTGCCTGGGTCAAGTGTACACCCACACTCACAAAATTACATATCCTTGTATTGAACTACTCAGAGTCTTAAAAATTGCTTTTTTTTATAGTATCCCATGGGATTTAGTTCATGAACTCCATTTTACATTTGATTACCTAACTGAGGTCCTGAGAAGTTAAGTGAGCTTGCCAGTTCATAAGTGTTAGTGGCAGGACTGGTACTCAAGTCTTCTGACTGCATGACCATCATTCACTGCACTAAACCATGATGTTTCACTAAACATTGTCAATCCATCAGTTAATAAGCATTTATTAAGTACTATCTACTGAGAACTATGCTACACATATACACATACAAAAAGTAAATATTCAGTCCTTGCCCCCAAGAAGCTTACATTCCAGTGGGGGAGACAATATGTAAAATAACTATGAACATACAAAATATGGGAAGTAAAATCAGAGGGAAGACACTAGTGGAGAGACTAGAAAAGGTTGCTTACAGAAGGTGGGATTTGAGGTGAGTCTTGAAGGAAGCCAAGGAAACAGGAGTGAGGAAGGAAAGCAAAACAGACAGGGGAGAGCCAATGAAAAATTACATTCAGGATATGGAGTGTTGTGTGTGAGGAATAGTAAGAAGGTAATTTTTGATGGATCATAAAGTGCTCAGAGGGAAATAAGGCATAAGAAGACAAAAAATATAAAAAGAGGCCACATTGTGGAGGGCTTTAAGAGTCAAGCAGAGGATTTTACATTGATCATTGTGGTAATAGGGAGCTGCTGAATTTATTGAACAGGGGATTGACATGATCATACTTGCACTTTAGGAAAATCACTTTAGCAGTCAAATAGACAATAGACTGGAATGGGGAGACATAGGAAAAGAGATAAACCAGTCGAGGCTATTACAATAGTCCAAAAGTGGACCTGTAGTAGAATGGCAGTTATGTGAGTGGAGGCAAGGTGACATATACAAAAGATGTTGTAAAGGTAGAAATGACAGGATTTGACCATAGGTTGGCCACGTGGGGTAAACACAAATGAATAGTCAGGGTATGAGCTTGTGTCCTTGATGACAATAGATAAGTTTGGAAGAGAGGAGAATTTGAAAAAAGAAATAATGAGTTCTTCTTTGGATGTAGTGACTTTGAACTATCTGTCTATGGGACATCCCATTTGAGATATCCAGTAGGGAATTGATGATGTGAGCCTGGAGATTGGGAGAGAAGTTAGGACTTGGATAAGTAGATCTGAAAACCATGGGAGCTTCTCAGATCATTGCATAGTAAAATTGTTCTTCTTCCCCACTCATATGAGGTAAATCCAGGCTAACAGAAAGATAAAAGATCATAGGACTGAAAGTCAGGTCTGTGCTTTCTATTCCTGGTTCTGACCCAAGCTGTATGATCTTGGGCAAATTAACAACCTCTCTGGAATTCAACTCCATTAAAATGTAGTATCTTCTTTAAAATACCCACACACACAAAAATCACACTCACAACTTGAGTGCCCAAAAACATAACTCCCCCAGGTTCAAGGTATACTTTGAATTGAACTCCTAAAACTGAACTCCCACTGGTGTGTTGACTTTTAATGGTTAAGTCAGAGTACACAATGATCTCAAAGTAAAGATGTTTACTGAGATGGCATCACAAAAAGGGTAGCTATAAATATTCTCCCCATAAACCTAAGACACACTCATGCAAATACACACAGTCTCAGTGATAAGAGTGAACATACACATAGAATACATTAGAGAGAGAGACACTTAAGGAACAAATGTGGCCTATGTGATTTGAATCTCCAGTAGTTCAGGGTCCTGATGTCCCTTCTATTCTCGTAGCATCTTCACTCTGCTCCCCTGGGGTAAAATATCTATAAGGCATGTCATTCTATTGGATATCATGGACTGCTAGGTGTGTTACCTTCTACTAAGTTAAGTTAGGTCCACTGCAATTACACCAAGGCCAATGGTGGGAAAAAAGGAAGAAGAAAGAAAAATAATTCCCTCTCAAGGGTTGGGTTATTCTTCCATAGTAGTCCCTCTTCTTAACTTGCAGAGCTTGCATGCCTCCCCTATACTTCTTGTGCTCCACAGTCTCCATTAAATACTTCAAGCAAAATTGCATCTTTATATTGGCAGTGGGCGGGGGGGAGTAAGTACTCTCATGACTAATGCCCCTCTCCCAAAGTTTGGTTGTTCTCAGGTTATCTCCTACCTCAACTGACTCCTTAGAGAGTAATATCTTGCCTTTTAAAGTCCACTAGGAGCATACCTGGTCCTTCATCCAGCCAATGACTTAGTCACTCTATAATTCCATCAGATTTGATAGAATTTCTATACAGCTTGTAAAGAGGTAATAAAACATAAACATTTCTTTACATTTACTTTGAGATCTTAGCACCTTGTTGTCTCTATTACTTTCCATTTAAAGCCTATAATTTCATCAAATGGGCTTGAGAGAAATCAATTGATCAGAAGTCCCTTAATTTCCTCCTCCCCCCATAGCAGATTTTTTTTAAAAGGGATTGCACTTTAATAACTGACATGTATATAATTTATATAACTTTCACATGAATGACATTTATATATAGCTTAGACAGATGCAGGATTCTTAGCTCAGTAAGAAGGCAGATGAAATTCAGTTTTATGCTGGTAGAGACAATCCAAAGTACTTTTGTGATGCCATGAAGCCTATTTAGCCTTCAGGTCAAAGACCTATGGTAAATCTCAGCCACTCAGTGCTGATGGAACCACACTAATTAGTGATATGGACATGATCCTGGGGAGAGGGGCTGAATACTTTCATAGTGTTCTCAACAGACCATCATCATCCAGTGCTGAAACCATTAACCATTTACCTCAGGTTTGATGTTAGTCCCTCCCTAGCTGAAGCTCCAACTGAAGAAGAATGTCATTAGACTCCTTTCATGTGGCAAAGGACCTGGTGCTTATTCTATTCCAACTGAGATTTACAAGATGGGGAGTCCATTATTCATACAAAAACTCACTGAAATTGTCTGGGTTATATGGCAAGAGAAAGTTATCCCCCAGGAATTCAAGAATGCCTCTATTGTCCATCTCTATTAAGATAAAGGAAATAGATTGTCCCATGACAACCACAGAAAGGTCTCTCTCTTAGTCATTGCTGGCAAGATTCTTGCCAGAGTCTTCCTTAATAGGTTCATCCTTCGTCTAGAAGATGGTCATCTACCTGAAAGCCAGTGTGGCTTCAGAAAGGGCCAAGGAACAGCCAATGTGGTGTTTGCTGCCCAACAACTCCAGGAAAAATGCCAGGAATATAATAGAGGTCTGTACATAATGTTTGTAGATCTGACCAATTTCTTTGATACTATTAGTCATGAGGGCTTATGGAAAATTGTGTCAAAATTTGGTTTCCTGGAGAAGTTCATCAGTATTATATGTCAATTTCATGACAGCATGCTTACCCAGGTTCTGGATAATGGACAATGCTCTCGTGCTTTCCCAGTCACCAACGGAATGAAACAAGGCTGTGTGCTTGTCCCCATGCTTTTTAGTGTGATATTTTCAGGCATGTTGTCAAACACCTTCAATGAGGACAAACAGGGAATCAAGGTCAGTTACCTTACTGATGGTAAGTTCTTCAACTTGAAAAGGCTACAAGCCAAAAATAAAGTGGAGGGAGTATTGGTGTATGACTTTTTGTTTGAAGATGATTGTGCACTCAAATGTAGCCTCTGAAGCTGAAAACAAAGTATGGATCAATTCTCTGCTGCTTGTGTTAATTTTGGCATAACAATTAATACCAAGAAAACACATGGAACCATAGATTACAGCAAATGGAGAAGTTTTGATACTGTGGATAAGTTCACTTAGCTTGGTAGTGTACTTTCCAGGGATGGACACATTGATAATGAGGTTGACACACATATTTCCAGCACTAGCTCAATATTTGGGAGGCTCTGAAGGAAAGTATAAGAGAGAAGAGGTACTAGATGAACCACCAAACTGAAGGTCTACAGAACAATTGTGCTAACCTCTGTTGTATACCTATGAAGCCTGGATAATCTACCAATGCCATGCCAAGCAACTGAATTGGTTCTATCTGAATTACCTTAGAAAGATTCTGAAGATCACCTGGCAGAATAAGGTACCAGACACTGAGGTCCTTTCTCAAATTAAACTGCCAAGCATTCAAACTCTGCTTCAGAGAGCACAACTCCAATGGGCTGGCCATGTTGTTCAAACACCAAACGTACTCTTGCCAAAAAGACTATTTTATGGAGAATTCACACAAGAAAAGTGTTCACATGGTAGTCAGAAAAAAAGTGAGACAAGGACACTTTCAAGGTCTCTCTTAAGAACTTTGGAAATGATTATATGACATGAAAGGCAATGACACAGGACCACCCAGCATGGCAGGAACACATCAGAGAAGGTACTACACTCAATAAGCAAAAAAGAAACATGAGATGTGAAAATTAAAGAATCCACCCCAGATGTTTACATGGACTATTTGTGCCCAACCCATAGTAAGCATTTTGAGCTCTTATTGGTGTGATCAGCCACAGCTGGACACACTGCAACTTGACTCTAACGTAGTGATGTAATTTTGGTCCTCTTAGAGAAAAAAGGACAACAACCAACCAACCAACCAACTATAATAATTGATATTTATATAGTTCTCTGGAGGTTAAAAGGGTTTTATAAGCATGTTCACATTTAATCCTTACAATAACCTTGCCATGTAGGTAAGGGTGGTTCTTTTCTTTTTTCTTTTCTTTTCTTTTTTTTTTTTTTGCTTTTTGGAGGGCAATTGGGGTTAAGTAACTTGCCCAAGGTCACACAGCTAGGTTTTTTTGTTTGTTTGTTTCTATGCGTTAAGTGTCTGAGGCCGGATCCGAACTCAGGTCCTTCTGACTCCAGGGCCGACGCTCTGCTCAGTGGGCCACCTAGCCGCCCCAGGTTCTTTTCTTAAAAACCAACAAAGTTATCTCCCATCTTGACTGACCCAAGGAGATGAGGTTCAAGTCACCTTCCTGTTTGTTGTAGATTCCTGGTGGCCTCAGGGTATATTAAAAGATGGCTTCTTATTCACCTGAGGGTAATTTAGGATTCAGACTTCATATATGTCCCAAGGCTTTATAAGTCACCATGTCCTGCCCTGTTGATTAGACCACTTTTATATGGAGAAGAGGAGTCAGATGTTGAGTGGTAAATGCTGATTGAGTATCCTTTCTATACTATAGCTAAGTAAGCCTCCTTTTGCTAACTGTTGAATGACCTATGAATGTCTCATTTCATTTCAATATAGTACCTTAACTACTAGAGAACCAATATGAGTCAAGCTCAGTCACCCTCAATATGGCTCATAGTTTAAGAGAGGGAAGTGTAATGAAAATTCAGAGGACAGGATGATTGGATGACAAAATGTGGCACTGCAACACTATGTGGGAAAGTACCCTTCTGGTGGTGCATGGAAAGTCCCCTCAATGGAACAAAGAGCAAGTCCCTACTGATATGGAGTAAATGCACTGGAACAGGCTGACAGAGAATGGGCAAATAGCATCCAGGAGAGTGACTGTCTCCCAGAAGCTGAATTGTCCATTTAAGAGAGCTATATGTAAATTTCGTCAATCAAGAAACATTAAGTACTTATTATGAGCCAAACATTAAGTACCTACTATAATGTCAGGCCCTATCCTAGGTGCAGAGGATATAAAGGCAAAAAACAGTCCCTGCTATCAAAAAGCTCACAGTCTAATGGCAGAGACAAGATGTAAAACACTATATACAAATTGGATATATAAAGGGTAAAGTGGCTATAATCTCAGAGAGAAGGCACTAAGACTGCTAAGGATTGTCTTTTCATTATAGGAGACTTTTTATAGTGTCATATTTGCTCTGAGCAAGGAATTTCTCCTGGTAATTTTCATGCTTGATAAATCTCAATTTATATAGGTGTCAATTTATATTTTGATTCCTTGATAGGTATCAATTGGTTTTATAGGTCTCAATAATGAATTTACAAAATGTTCATTATTGAGTTTTTAAATTTACCTTATAGTTCATGTGTCTTATGATCCCCCATTATATACTTCATGCAAAATTATGTCTTTATTTGGGAATGTAAACTTTCTAGATGCTCTCATGGCTAGTTCCTAGAAGATCCTGACAATACAAGTCCCCACCATATTTAAGGTATAAGCAGGCTCAATAATGCTGAAGTTTATATAGCCTAGAGTCAGAGACAGGATCTGAGCGAGATCTTCTGAACTGAAATCCATACGGTTTCATCTATTATCATGAAATTTCTCAATTCCAGAGGCCTCTCCTAAAGTCATAAAATTATATTATTCTATGTGAACCCCCAAACTAATTCAATTCCCTTACCATAACAGAGGGTGGGTAGAGTTTCTAGCAGCCAAGGTTTAATTGATTAAACGTATATTGGTACAACCAGTATATCCTATTCACCTAACCAATGGCATGAGTTTCATTGCTCTTCTAATGACTAAAAGCTCATGGCAAATAGGAAACAAAGAGAAATATTGGAGGATTTCAAATCACACCATTTGAGAACTGAAGAAATTGAAAGAAGTGAAAATAGGAGGGGAGGGAAATCATACATACATACATATTTACATACGTATATGTCTTCAAGTATCTAAGGGCTCTCTTGCTAAAGAGGGAATTGCCTTGTTCTTCTTGGGCACTAAGGGGAGAACTAGGAGAAATGGATGGAATATGCAGAAATACACACTTAGAATTGATGTAGAGAAAAGCAATTTTGACAATTAAAGCTATTTGAAAGTAACATGGGATTCTAGTAGCCTTTTGTAGCCCCCTGTACTTGCCTGATGATCCATCCCATGGATATAGGACACCCCAATTAGTGAAGGGCTGAAGCAAAGCCCTGACTCAATGGTAACCTGTTTACAGCATCTATAGCTAGCATGCTTTAGAGTCTAGGGACTTACTCTAGAGAATTAAGAGTTAAGCCAGAAATTCACCATTAAAGGTACCATTGTTTGGGGTTATTTCTTTGTTTCTTTGTTTGCTACTTGCCAATGTACCTGAACCATGTGACTCCTTTTCTAAACTTTCACTGAGCAACAGCTGTATAGATAAAGGCCATCTGGTGGGGTGCCTTCCTGGAATCTAGTAAATGCCCAAATAAAATGTTTCACAAATGTTCACAGACAAGATCATGAGAGCAGGTGTCCATCTCTATGTGGTGGTAAATAATAATTTTGCATGTTGACGTGGACAGAACTAAGCTTACCTTCCTCATTTTTTCCTCCTTTTACCCCGCCCCCATCCTCAACCAATCATAATGTTTATCAATACCAAAACAGAGTTTGGGAACAGAAGCAACAAAGAACACTTCACCTCACCTCTAACCACTGCATTCCAGACACACACAAAAGGTGAGATTTATTCTGTATATGGGGAGGTATATTGCTTTATTTCAGAAACTGATCTATGGACTTGGTACTTGTACAGCATAGATGTCTGACATTAGACTCAATTTATAGAACTGAAGGAGGAAATGTGATTCATTCCACAAATACCTGAAAGAAAAATCCACAATACCTGTTTTTAATCTGAGTATATAAATAAATGAATGAATACCTTCAATAAATCTCAGGATAAGTAATTTTTGCTACTGAGCATTCTTTCATTTTTCTAGTATGATGGCAAATCTACCACATAACAATCCATTTTAAAGATCATTTGCTTGGGGCAGCTAGGTGGCGCAGAATAGAGCACTGACCCTCGAGTCAAGAAGACCTGAGTTCAAATCCAGCCTCAGATACTTAACACTTATTAGTTGTGTGACCTTTGGCAAGTCACTTAACCCCAATTGCCCTGCCTTCCCCCCTCCAAAAAAAAAGGATCATTTGCTATTAAATGGGGGAGGGGGAGGGCATCAGGAGAGAAGATTAATCTTTCAACTGTCTAAAAATAAGACCTAATATAACTAAACTGACATAGGAAGCAAAGAGTATGGTCACTTGTAGGGAATATGGTAGAATGGACTTCTGGTCGCTATGAGACTCCTTCCAAGTCTGAGATCCTGTGAATCTGGTTTCTGCTCTCAACAAGCCTACAATCTGGCTATCAGGATTCCAAATTAACTGCAAAAATCCAATAATGAAATGTGTAGAAAAAAACTATGAATGATCACCTTAATACAGTTGCCTGTGGCAGTAGTAATAGTGGTTTATGTCTCTCTGATACTGAAGTAAGGTGATTGCACAAGGCCTCAGAGTGGTGCAATGGATAGAGCCCTAGACATAAAGTCAAGAAGACCCAAGTTCAAATCCTGTCTCCAACACTTACTAGGTGACTCTGGGGTGGTCACCTAGGACCAGTTTCCCCAGTTATAAAATGGGGGAAATAATAGCCCTTTCCTCTTGTATTGTTGTAAGTTTTTGTAAAGTGCTTTGCAAATCTAAATACACTATATAAATGCTTTGTTGTTGTTCAGTCATTTCAGTCCTGTCTAACTTTATGACTCCATTTGGGATTTTTCATTATTTCCATTATTCTACTCTTTACTGTCCTCAGGCTGTACTCTGGTAGATAGGCCCTACCTTTGTTACTGTTGTTCAGCTGTGTCCAACTCTGTGACCTCATCTGAGGTTTTCTTGGCAAAGACACTAGAGGTTTGTTAGTTCCCTCTCCAGATCATTTTATAGAGGAGGGAACTAAGACAGTGTTAAGTGACTTATCCAAGGTCACCCAGCTAGTAAATGTCTGAGGTTATATTTGAACTCAGGTCTTCATGACTCCAGGCCCACCATTCTATCCACTAAGCCATCTAAGCTGCCATAAGGCCCTTCCCACCCATTATAATAGCTAGGTCTAGTTTATCCTCCCTCACAGCCCAGGACCATCATATACTCCAAAATTTTTTCCCCTTTTATTTCTCTTTATTTAAAAAAAAAAATCAATTGTCCTGTGTCCCATTTCTTCAGGATCCTGATCTCTTAAGCCAATTTAGCTTACAAACTAATCCTGCCTCATAAAATACAACTAGCATTTATATAGTACTTTAAGATTTGCAAACCACCTTACATATGCTGTCATTTAACCCTTACATCTCTATGAGGTAGGCACTGTTAGTATCATCATTTTATAGAGGAAACTGATGCTGAAAAAAGGGACTTGCCCAGGATTGTACAGACAGTAAATGTCTGAAGTAGAATTTAAATTCAGGTCCCTTTGTTCTGAGCTAAACACACAGTCCACTTCATCCCTAGCTGACTGAGGATGTTAGGTCAACCTGATAACACATATATTTTAACAGGAGAAATGTCCCTAATGGTGAAGGTTTCCAGGACCTGTAAGAATACAACTGGCTAGAGTCTTGGAAGCAGGTGGGCCTTTCTAGATGTCTCAAATCATATCCACTTGGAAGGCTTCTTAATCTGTGCCCATGCTGACATTAGTTATATCCCATAAAGCAAACCTGCCAGGGAGATGAACAATTACAAACACTCCTCCACCCTGCCCTATCTTCTAAAACCAGTTCAGTTCCATAGATACACTGGGGATTGCTTCTAAAATGAAACAGGTTCTATTTTGGCCCCACGTTTCAAAATAAAATAAGACCCCTGAGCCCACCACTACCCTAACTCCAGCACTGTGAGTCTAGTGCCAAGTCAGCTTCCTATAGTGGTGTTGCAGAAGCTGATCCTACTAGCAAAGGTCTAATCAAACAAAGCCTTCCTTCCCTGATCCCCAATAGCCCTGGGAGGTAGGAACATCATTTTCTCTAGCATATGCTGCAAGGTTGGCATATTCATACAAGCATGCATACAGACACACACAATAACTCCTTCAAAGATCAAATAGCCTCTCAGCTCAATAGTCAAACACAATCATGGACCCAATTCCCAGAATGCTCATTAAAGATGTCTGTGCAGAGGAAAATAAACAAGAGTTCTTTGAGTGATTCAGCCCAAATGCTGCTGAACAGCCAGAAACTGTTTACATCGGGAAGGAAAGCCTTTGTTACTACTGTGCATTTAAGTAATTTCTCTCATTCAGGGGAGGTAGGATTCAGAATTGAAACAGATAGCAATTAACATATACTTTAATATGAGCATTTGTTTTATTGCTTTAAATCATAGCTAGCAATCTTCTAACATTGGCCAACACATCTCCCTATGTGAACAACTCTGAAAATTTCCAGTTGTAAGAAAACTTCTAAAAATAAAGGCAAAAATATAGTCCCTGCTAAAAATACCACCTTTATCACAGAATGATAAGAATGTTTGCTTTTATATAGTGCCTCTCATCCATGCATCTTAATAGGATTTGCCATATAGTTAATTAAGTTGTATGGCATCTCTGTGATGTAAATGAGGAGTGATTAGGAGAGTCTAAAAATTTTGAAGAGAGTCACATCAACCAAAACAGTAACATGATTGTTGGTTATAATATAGTATAGTAAAATGACTATCAGAAGCCTAAGTGAGTCTGCCTGAAGGATTATTTCAGGGATGGATCAGTGATCCCTGGGTTAATTGTTACCACCATGATTATAGATGTTAGCACAGAGCAAGAAGTTTGTGGGTTGAGGAGGACAAAAGAGCACAGCTATTGGTTGAGAACCCAAGATGAACTTCAGTGGATATATATAATGTATATAATTAGTATATAAGGTACTATCCCCTCAAGTCTCTAAACTTTTCAAATGGAGAAGTTTAGTGTTGAAAGGGACAGAAAACACACACACACACACACACACACACACACACGGAATTAGACCAATTAGTAAAGAATTAAGATAATTGCCTTTGTCTAAGAACATTTTGGTGCCTGAAAGGAATAAGAAATAATTTCAGTTTAATAAAAAAAAATTGCTAAAAGCCCATGTGTAAAAAAATATAATTGTCAGGTGGGATTTGATCAATTGTAGATAGAAAATTAACGGTGTCAT
Source organism: Gymnobelideus leadbeateri (assembly GCA_011680675.1). NCBI lineage: Eukaryota > Metazoa > Chordata > Mammalia > Diprotodontia > Petauridae > Gymnobelideus > Gymnobelideus leadbeateri. The sequence continues at coordinate 649,112 of WOXC01012209.1, forward strand.
TAATATAAAGGCAAATCATTTTGTGAAGGATGTAGGATAATATTTCATTTGTATGTGAGCACTTTGGTGGTTTAAAGGGACAGATAAAAAACTTATTTATTAACAACTTGAGAATATGAGTATGAAAAACCAGTCTCAAGGTCACAGAATGAAAAATCAAAACATACCAACAACTAGAGCTTCAGGATATTAGCTCCTTAGCCTTTAGCTCATCTACATATAACTGTTTTAAGACTTAAGATAACAAAACTCAAAAAATGTGAGATAATGTGGCTGTAAGAAATAATGAAGACAGGGGCGGCTAGGTGGCGCAGTGAGTAAGAGCACCAGCCTCAGAGTTGGGATGACCTGGGATCAAATCTGGCCTCAGAAAATGAGCACCCACACATAAATAATGACTAGCCGTGTAACTCTGAGCAAGTTACTCAACTCCAATTGCTTTAAAAAAAAAAAGAAAAGAAAGAAATAATGAAGACAGATGTATAATTAAATAAAATATGTTGGTTTCACAGGGGAAATTTGATAAATTGTTATCTCATAAGTGAAAGGAGAGTTATGGGGTACCAGGAGGCTCTGATGTAAGCTACTGAGGATATATATAAACTACTGAGGTTGAGAAGCTACTGTGAAGAAGAGATTAAAGAATAGGTAAGAAAACACAGTAGGAGGTAAAAAGCAGCTTTGTCAGAGCTATTTGGAGATTCCAGCAGGAGAAAAAGCCAGCTAACAAACGAAGGAGAAGGCTTTGGCTACTAATTCCCAATTTACTGATTAAAAACAGGCATTTTAGCTATTGCCCTTCAGTACCACCTAGAGCAATGGTTCTCATTTAGTGATTCTCTCCTTGGGGGTTGTTAACAATGGTCCAAGGGGTTCCTGCTAAAAGTTCTCTAATGGATCCTTAAGTAGTAAATAAGTACCCAATTATGTTGCAATTTCATATACACACATATATACACACACATATATACATACACACATATATACACACAAACATACATATATACATGTATATGAATTGTATGTATGTATGTATACATATATTTCTATCTATTCCCCATGTCTATAAAGCCTGTGCATTTTTGAAGCACTATAGAATTGTTTCAATAGTGATTCAAAACCTCATGACCCTGTGCAAAATCATTATGATGATTGTGTAGTGAATTCATCAAACTCTGATCACTTCTAAGATAAATATCTTCTTGCTATTTCTCAAACTGTTATCAAATTGTTTCCAAAGCACTTCAAGAGTTCAGCATTTGAGAATAAACTGATTCCCAATAGATAATCAGACCCAAACACCCCTCCATTATGCTGTAATCATACCTCATCAGCAGTGTAAGCACAAAATCAACAAGTTGAGAACCATTTGTGCTCTTACAACACAAATATGCTATTTGAAAACCATAATCAATGGGTATGCTCATTTCAAACCATCTTGAAACCATCATGGACCATCACAAATATTCTGCAGAAATAAACCTTATATTGCCTCTCACTGCAGTATTAAGGATTTTTTTCTGATTTGAACTTATTCTCTACCTATGTAATTATTCTTCTTTCTGGTAGATTTTCAAATAAACCAGTGGGCAGCACTGGTCAGTTGTGCAGCTGACTTCTTGAGAATATCGCTGGTGTGCTCATGGTAGAAGAGGATAAAGTCATATCTAAAGGAGTTTTCTTACAAAGATTAGTTTATATATAAACATTGCTAAAATAAAGTAGTACATGCAATTGAGTATTAAGTATAATAACGATTCAATATAGTGTTTGTCGGTAGCCAGTAGAAAAGTAAATATTTTATATGTTGTAACTAACTATTCATTTTCATTAATTAGTTAGGTGGATAACAATAAAAAATTAATTTTAATCTTTCAGTAAGAAAGTTGTAAAATTCTCTTACCATTTTCTACCACATATTTGTGTGAGCAAGTTTTTGTACATATTTATTATTTTAAATTAAAATACAGAAATAAAATTGATGTGGAACCAGATTTAAGACTATTTTTGCTTACTGTTGAGACAAATATTGCAAACTTTTGTTCAAATAAAAAAGACCATGACCAAAATTAGGTATGTATATATATATATATATATATATATATATATATATATATATATATGATTATTATATTATACTAAGTATCTTAAAAGTTACAACTTATTTCCTTAACATATTACTTATATTCAACAAAATTTGTAAAGAAATTTAACATGAGGGGCAGCTAGGTTGCACAGTGAATAGAGCACCGGCCCTGGAGTCAGGAGGACCTGAGCTCAAATCCAGCCTCAGACACTTGTCACACTTACTAGTCGTGTGACTTTGGGCCAGTCACAACCCCAATTGCCCTCTGAAAAGAAAAAAAAAAGAAATTTAACATGAAATCTTACAGATAATACTAAAATGGTGTTTTTCTGGACTATTTCTTTTAATTCTTATAGAAATTCCCACATATAATGTCATGATAATTTTATAATTAGCATTTTATAAATTTATGTTTCAAGTTTTAGAATTTATATTTTATGCATGTTTATATATCATTTATATTTTATAATTATTTTATATACATTTTGATTTGGAGTTAATGGAGACAAAAGCCATCATTGCAACTATTGTAAGCACTTAATGAATAAATCCAAAATAATATTATGAGTAGTATAATAAATTACCCTGGGGGTTCACAGCACTTTATTTGTCAAAAGGGGTTCAAGGAACAAAATATATTGGATACCACTAGCCTAGATTTTAAGAGAGATGAAAATTCTCAGAAGTGCCCGTTGCTCTTTTCTTTCCCCTCTGACTTAAGGGGGAGATGCAAAAAGGGGGAAAACAGGTATGCAGATGCTTTACTACATAGGAAGAGATCCTTAGATTTAATTGGATGTCACAGAATCCTGGTGAGAAAATATCTGGATAGGCTTCTTCATCTTGCTCAGAGAGTGAACTCAAGTTATTTTTTCTGTGAGCTTCATTAGCTATGATTTGATTGAACAATACATTATCCTATTAATTGAATAACTGACTAGATTTGGTCCCTACTGCTCAGAGATAGCCAGCCTGGTGAGCTTTGCAGTTTTCTGGCTTAGACAAAGCTGTGGTCCACATTAATAGGTAGTGCTTTCTCAATACCATGGGTGATTTTAAGTTGATGGAACTTTACTTGCTACATCAGTTTGAGAACAGTATATTTGCCCAAGCAGAAACCTTGGAAAGAAGACCAGCAAATAAGCAAGTAGTAAAGAAGTGGTTTCATGTGGTACAGATGTTTCTAAATAGACCAATGACACTGAAACCTGCGATCTCGAGTTTTAAGTTACTCTGAGCACATTGGTTTCTTCTTTTATATTGCTTCCCTCCGTAGTTTCTATAAAATGGGTGCCCACTATCCCTTCCAGGTACTAAATGCATAGGTGGAAGAGTAGGACCCAGGTTTATGTGAGGATTGTAATTTACTTATAAATATGGCATTTGCTGGGGCGGCTAGGTGGCGTAGTGAGTAGAGCGCCGGCCCTGGAGTCAAAAGGACCTGAGTTCGGATCCGGCCTCAGACACTTAACACAAACAAACAAAAAAACCTAGCCGTGTGACCTTGAGCAAGTTACTTAACCCCAAATGCCCTCCAAAAAGAAAAAAAAATGGCATTTGCTTTAATATATGAGTACTTGTGATGTTATTGTTATATCTTTCACCTTAATGCTAATTAAGGTTATGTTTAAGATCTATAAAAGTCGAAAACAATACATGGCATCACTGTGAGAAGTTAATTTGTACAAATGGAAACACATCAGTGGGAGCTTAGAAGTTAATGTAGTAACAGGGAATGTATGCTCCTTCAACCGGATTACTGCTAAGAGCTAGAGAATATGTCCCCATGATGTGGTCCTTCTTCTAGAAGCTAGACTTGAGAATGTAAGCACAGATCAACATGAGTGAGCCAGCCCAGATTGTGAGTTGGTGTCATATACCCATGTGATATATGCAACCCTAGAATGTGGATTTACAAACTCCATACAGGAATTACACTTAACCTAAAAGATACTTGGAATGGGGAATGGAACATAATAGTTGTCTTCAAGAATTTAAAGGACTGTCACACAGAAGATGAATTTAACTTTTTTTTTTTTTTTTGCTTGGCCCCAAAAACCAAAAGAAAGAACAATTTACATTTCTATGTAAAAGAAAACCTTCATCACAGTAATGTCTATCAAAGAGTAAACTGGGCTGGTCTGAGAGGTAGTGGGTTTCCCATCATTGGAAGTCTTCAAACAAAGGTTGGATGACCCCTTATTGAAAATACCAGTGGAATTCTTGATACTTGGTGGACCTCTGGGGTCCCTTCCAACATAAATTCTGTGAATCATAACTCCATGAATTTTTCCTCTATCTTGAAAGTCGACTTCCTTCCTCGCTATCTCTCCAGATTCTACTGATCCTCTAAAATCACCACTGCAGTACCCCTTCCCCTTATCAAGTCTTCTCTTTCTCTTCCAATATGGTTCAGTAAAAAGAGTGCTAGATTTAGAGACCCTGAGTTTCAATCCCAGCTCTACCACTTACTAGGTCTGGGATCCTGAGCAGTCATTTCACCTCTCTACATCTCAGTTTTTTCATCTGTAAAATGACGGGATTGGACTAAAAGCCTCTGAAGTTCCTTCCACATCTAAATCTATGGTCCTAGAGTGTGAGGTTGTCCAAGATCTCCTAGAGCTCTAAGTCCCATGATCCTCACCATGCTATTTGAAAGTGATTTATTTCTCACCAGTTCCCCTCTGAGCAAAAGAACAAACATCATGTGCTTTGTAACAAACAAATTAGAGGGACCCCAAAGTTAAAAAAAAAAAAAGCCTTACACGAACTTTCCCAGTGTTGCTTGTGTGGAAAGAAGAGTCTCCTCATATGAATGTTTTTGTGACCTGATAGATTTGTAATTGGCATCTGTACAGTAGACAATACTGTCCTTTACTGGTGTCCCACAAAGTTGAAAAAGCAATATTCTCCAGACATCCTGAGCTCCTTCCTTAGCTCCTCCAGCCAGCTTAAACATTAGCAAGGGAAGCCTAATCATACGTCTTCTGATTCCTGCCATAATGCTAACTAAATTGCAGGTCCCTAATTCATTTTTCATATAGCTGCCAAATTCATATTGTTAAAACACAGATTTGATTATGTTATTCTCCTACTCAAAAATCTTCAATGGTTCCCCATTCCCCCTAGGAAAGAATGCAATTTTTTTTGCATTTTAAAAAAATTCTTAGCTAGGGATGAAGAAAAGAATAAAGGGAAGGGAATAAGTATTTATATAATTCCTACTATGTACTAGGCACGAGCACTGTTACAAATATTATGTCATCTTTGCAACAATACCAGGACGTAGGTGCTATTATTATTCCCATGTTACATTTGAAAAAAGTGAGCAAGCAGAGGTTAAGTGACTTGCCCAGGATCACACAGCTAGTATTTCAGTCTGAGGCCAGCTTTAAACTCAGGGCTTCTTGATTCTGGAGCCTCTGGGTGAAATAGTGCTGGGCCTAGAGTCAAAAATTCTAGTCAATCCTGAATTCAAATCTGGCCTCAGATGCTTACTGGCTGGGCAAATCACTTAACCCCGTTTGCCTCAGTTTCCTCATCTGTAAAATAAGATGGAGAAGGAAATAGCAAAACACTCCAGTATCTTTGCCAAGAAAATCCCTAATGGGGTCATGAAAAGTTGGACACAACTGAAAACGACTGAACAACAATAATAACACTTCCTGATTCCGAGTCCAGCATTCTATTCACTATGCCACCAGCTGCTTCCTAAATGCCGAGCTGGCATTTAAAACCCTCTAAAATCCTCATCTAATTTCCTAGGCCTGTTTCATGCTATTCTCCCCCATGAATTCTACATGACAGTCAAACTGGCTTACTCACTGTTCCTTTCACACATCTTTAACCTTTGCACAGGTGGGATGTATTTCCCATGCCTGGAATGCCATCTTCTTCATCTTTCAGTGCTCACCTTAGCTACCAGATCCTTTGAGAACCTTTTCCTGATCCCCCAGTTGTCCCTCTTGAAATTACTTTGGATTCTTTTGTATATGCTCTGTTAAAAGTGCTCCTTTTCTGAGGCAGCTAGGTAGCACTGGCCCTGGAACCAGAAGGACCTGAGTTCAAATCTGGCCTCAGACACTTGACACACTTACTAGCCGTGTGACCTTGGGCAAGTCACTTAACCCCAATTGCCCTGCCTTCCCCCCTCCAAAAAGAAAAAAAGTACTCCTCTTCTATCCTTCCCACTGGAGTGTAAGCTCCATGAGGACAGTGACTATTTTAGTTTTGCATTTATATCCCTAGCACTAAGCACAGGGCCATATACACCAAGCTCAGGTGCTTAATAAATGTTTGTTCAATTGGATTTCTTGAATTCTCAATATTGAATAACTGAATATTAGCTAAACAGAAGCAATAGAAAAGATACCAGTATTTGAGGGAGATGGCAGTACCATATTTCTAGCACTTTGGTTTGGTACCATTTTCTCTCTAATGTAAAGAAGGTCCCAAAGTAATTCAAAGGATTCTAGCCAGAGAGGAACGATGAAATTGGCCTTTATAGCTCTCTGTCAGAGGTGCCTGTAAGGCTGGATTTTTTTTATAGGTATGTCACATTTCTCTTGGCTTGAACTGCCACCCCACCCCTCCATCCTCCTGAAATCTGGGGAAATTTTTCCATTAAAAATATTCCAGTAGGCTAGTACCAACTCCTCATTGCAAATACACTGGCCATAATGCATTCAAATTTTGTCTACTATTTTGAATATAATATGAGAAAAAAACTAACATCAAATATTCAGAAAAAAATTACAGTGACCTAAAGTTTCCAAAAATTATAAGGTGAACATTTCCCAATGTCATTTACATGGGAAGAAGTATCTTCTCAAATGCATGTCTTTGTGACCCACTGGATGTGTGATTGCCACTGTTATAGTAGACCATACTGTCCTCTGCTGGTACCCCTGCAAATCTCCTGGAGCAGTATTCTCTAGACATCTGGAGCCCCTTCCTTAGTTCCTTCTGGGCTCCATAAACATTAGTAAAGGAAGCCTAAATCAATCCTCCCTTAATCTTGAAAGTGACTGTGGTTCTTCCGCACAGAGTCCACTGGTCCAGCAAAGAGATTCCAGAACAGGGTTTTATCCTTTTTGTGCATAGCTCAGCTGCCTTCACTGACAGGGAGATATCTGCCAGGAGGCAGTCTGTCTTTGTGATTCCTTTTAATTTGCAACTGAATGTGGTGCTGGACTAGAGTAGAGCAAATATTATTGACCTGATTTGCAGAGGCAAAGACTAAAATCTCATTCTAATGCTAGCATCCTTCCTCTAGCTCAGTGTTAGGGCTAGGTGTCCACCCCCCACAAGATGCTACAACTGGTCCAGAAGCTGGCAAAATACCCTGATTTTCCCTCAAGTTATTGTCTTTAAGGATTTAGATGAGATTAGTCCAAAAACCTACAGATACTTAATCACTACTCTCTATCTCTGATAACAATGCTGTTCTCAGATACAGTTAAAGTATGTAAAGTCTTGATGAACCTATCCACTCCTCCGTCTCCATAAAGAGAGGAGAGATTGAGTTGGGTATCTTCCTTGTCTGAAATAAGCAGTTACATGTGATTAGTAGAACCACCACAGCAGCAGCACTTCCTTTCTCTCTCTCTTGAACCCTCATGGTTAATACCTCACTTTATCCTCACTTTTTAATCATAGAGCAGGAGTTTGTATGAGGAGTATACTTCTTCCTGCCAGCAGAGCCAGCACTTCTTACAGCCACCTCCAGCCACCGACATTGCCATCCCTCCTGAGGTCTGTGTTCCCATGAAAGTTTGTCATCCTTCTCCTCCCCCGTATTGAAATATGACCTGAGAATTTGTGCCATTTTAGACGCCCAGGACCAGCCTGATCCTAAGCCCAGGGTCAGTAGGATCAGGGGCATCAGGGAAGAGGGTTAGTTAGTCAATAAGTATTTATTAAGGTCTAAGACAGCTCTGGAGGAGAGAGTGAGGTTTGTGACTTTGCACAGCTCTGCCTCACTTAAATCTTGTTCATTTACAAGTCATGACATCACCTTCCTGAGGTCATGGTCCTCTTCCAGAATGAAGTGTCTACCATGTTCCAGGCACTGTGTTAAGCACTGGGCATACAAATAAGAAAAAGATAGTCCCTGCCCTCGAAGACCTTATAATCCAATGAGGGGCATGCTGGAGGAGTCCAAAGGAGTGGAGCTTCATGGGAAATGTAGAGTTAGCTGGCCTGGGTGATCTCCTTAAATGCTCTCCCTCCAATCAGAGAAACTGATATACCAGTCACCATTTTCCCCTTTCCCCATAGTAAATAAGCTTAGCCATACACAGTCTGAATCCTCCTTTGCCCTTCCTTTCCACTCCACCCTCTGGCCCAACAAATTCTTATTCTTCTTAAATCCCTTCCTTTCATGTTCCTTCCTAGTGCTCCCATGAACAGTTGATTTCTCCTAAAGAAACCACTCTCTTGGCAGCCTAATCAAGGATAGTTACACAATTTTTCTCATCCCCAATCCCAAGGACCAAAAATAGGAGTTGGCATTCTCTTCTGACCCTCACTCTCCTCCTTTAAAGTTCATTCCATATTCCATCCTACCCAAACTCTCAGTGTTCTTGTATGTGGAGCTTCAGGACACTCCCCTTCTTGTTGATAAATCCTGTCCCTGGCTCATAGACTAATCCCTGCTCCTTTAAAATACCCTGCCATTCCAGGCCCTCAGCATCCTCCTCAGCATCCCCTGAGACCTCTGCTTCCAGTTTATCTTAGTCATCCATAGGAGTGATTGTAACTTAGATCCCCATTCCACCCTATCCCCAGCTCACCTGAATTTGAGCCAGATGCCAGAATTCCTTGCTATGGCTCTTCTTGGTCATAAAATTTTAAAGCTGGAAGGGAAGTGAACACTTTGTAGTTGAGCAAATGGAGGGTTCGGCAACATTACATAATGTGCTCAAAGTCAAATATCTGGTTAATGGCAGGGCTTGGACTAGAAAGAAGTCAAGGTTTAATGCCCTCTCTCTTTATATCTGTTCTCAGCATTCTTTTGGAAATCCCATCCTCACTCCAGGGTGTGTGAAATGTAGGGAATAAAAGAGGTTGAGTCCCACAGATTGAGGAAAAAGAAGGGTGGTGTTGTGACAAGGTGATCAAGAATGTATCATATGTTCTAATTGGCTCACATCACTGGGACTTTAGGTAGCATTCATTAAGACAAGCACTCAGTGAGAATGGAACTTTTAGAAGATATTCAGAGGCCAGGGAAAGAGGAAGGAGGGGTGGCTAGGGAGGATGCTTTATCAAGGCTTCTCATCAGCAAAATGTTCTGCAGCTGAACAACAATGAATTCCTTCCATCTTAAAGAAATTTTACCATTCAAATGTTACGGTGTTCCACATAGCCAGGCCATTTGGCATAACCTTGAAAACATAATGTAGGAAAGACTGTTGTGCTGGCAAGGTGGGTGGGGAGCTTGGCGATGACAGGGGCGCAGACTGGATGACCTAATTTGAAGAAGGCTTTAGTGGACAGGAATAACGATTGGTTCTCTGAAAGCTGGGGCTGGAATTTTCGCCTTGGAGACTAAAGGTTATTTTATCAGGAAATAAATCAGAGCCCTCTTTCATTACCATTTTTTTCCAGGCACATCTTGGTGATGAGTAGGGTGTGTGTTCAGACCACAGGAATCCCAAGAACCACCCAGCCCCTTCATCAGCTCCCAGGGAGGGACATGAGGCACATGGTCCATCGTCGCGGCCACAGACAGACAGCAGCACCCCTACGTTTTTTATTTTGTGTCATTTTTGAGTGTGTGTGGTTTTCTTTTACATTTTTTTGTTTGTTTGTTTGTTTGGAAGGGCTCATTTCAAGGCTGGTGGTTACCGGCCTTCTCCATGTGTGATGGTCGTGCCAAGAAACCTTGTGTCTGCCTCCCTCCTTAGGCCTTACTACAGGGCTGCTGGCATCACTCCAGGCCCGAGGAGCAGGCAGTGTGTGGGGCTTCTGCTCATCTGGCTCAACACACTGGGGTCCTGTGAAATTAGCTCTCTGCCCATGCTTGGCTGGGGCCAAGGAAGGGAAAATAATGGGGGAGGGGGGAAGACAGGGTGTGGTGAGGGGGGAATAAGAGGCAGGAGGGAATAATAAGCAGTGAAGATGTCCAGGATGAGAGGAAAGTAAGAGATAGCCCAGAACATAAGAGTGGCAAAAAAAACATTTAGGGGCAAAGGAAGGAAAGTCTGTGGGTATTGAAGAATAACCATCTAGGAAATAATTAGCCTAAGACAAAACAGATTTGGGAGGGAGTAAAATTTGAACACCTTGTAAAAGAGGCAATGTGTAAAAAGAACAAGAGGAGGGAAAGGATTTTTTTAAGAGGCAGTCAGGCAAACTTCCCCAGTACTGTGGCCTGGAAGGACTGTCCTACCTCAAAAACCTGAAATAAACTTGGACACCCCACCTTCAGAGAAGATGGAGTTATTTTTAAAAATTCAGGCTTTCACTTTGATGCTATTTCAAAAGCCTAAGATATAATTTAGCTTGAAGGGGGAAAAACATGGAGGAAAAAGAAGTGAAAACACAAGTTATAAAAACAAAAATAACGTCCTACCATTAAGTTTTGCAACTGAAATATAGGCCTGCAGGGCCCTCATCAATCACAGCTCTTGGTTGCTGTTTCAGTGAAAATATTTTTGAATTATTCTGAATGGTATAATTTTCAGATTAAGATTTTAAAAGAAGTACAGGCCTGAAAAGGGGGAGCAAGTGATTTCTTTATCCGACCCAGGGCTAGTGTAGGAGGGATGCCTAAAGGAGGATGCCTCTTCACATTTCACTGCTCTCAAGAGTGCTCGGAAGTTGGGGGCTTTGCTGTTGTTTCGATAGCTTTCCTTGTCCGAATACTATCCAATATAACATCAGATCTCTGCTTCAGTTATGAAGTCCCTGTTTTCTGAAACTAAACTCAGGTATAAAAACGTGTTTTGTGCTCCAAGTTGGCAGACACATATCCAGCCAGCAGTTAATTCTATAACATGCTTTCAAGGACAAAACCTTTTAACTGATCATTTTCTGATTTAAAAGTACAAATAAACAGGTCATACATAGAAAATGATCCATACTGTGGTTCAGGATATGGAGATTCTTGCACATTTTAATCTGGAAAAGCTATATATAAGATGAAATTATTTTTTAAACTGAGTTTTGAAGTAGGAAAATACTAAAATGAAAGAGGGAAGGAAGGAAAAACTATTCTGAAAGCTCCCCATATTATGTTTAGGATGTCAAAAATGCAACAGAAAATTAATTTCTTCTTTATTCCTCCAAAATTTCTGTAAGGTACTCCCTGAATAAAAAGACTATATTCCATTCCATGTCTATCTGACTTTGACATTGACAAGCATTTGTATTAAGTACCTTCTATGTACAAGTTACTCCACTAGACTCTGAAGGAAATAAACAAAAAAAAGAAACAATGCCTACTTACATTGAAAGAATAACATAAAATGCACAAAAGTAAATATAGAACATACACAAAGATAATATAAGATACTTTCATTGGAGGAGGGATACAAGCACTAAGAGCTCAGGGGAGGGGAAGAGGAAAAGGCTCACGTAGCAGCTGGCAATTAATCTCAGTTTTGAAGGAAGTTAGGGATTTTTAAGACATCGAGACAAGAAATGAGGAATGGGGGACAGCCAATATAAAGGCAAGGAGGTGGAAGATGGGATGTAATGAGGAACAGCAAATAGGTCAGTTTGGCTGGATTGTAAAGTCCACAAACGGGTTTAATAAGACTGGAGAGGCAGTCTGGATCTGGATTGCTAAGGACTTTAAATGCCCTACTATATTTGTATTTTATCCCAGAAGATATAGGGAGCCTCTGAAGCTTTTTGAGCAGAAAACAACACGAAAAGCAGAGAATTTTTAAAGGCATCATCAGCATCCACCATGCAATGAAAGTCTCTTGCAAGGGGAGCACTGAGTTTGATTAGCACTGGCCAGAGAAAGATAAGGCAGAGTCTGCTCTCAAAGGGCCTCCAAGATAATTAAGGAGACAGGCCATCACTATAAATTGCTAAATAACTTCAGAAGGTAGTGTGTTCTAAGAACCCAGAGTGGTACAGACAATAAGAGCCATGTGACAGAGATTTTGTTGGGGTTTTTTTTTTTTAAGTGGCCCAGAGGGTCATGCAGGGATGGAAGCTAGTTGTGGTTTCTGGATAAGGGGAGTAGGGAAAGGGAAGGTTTGGGAAGAGAACAGCAAAACTGGACTGCAGCAATGAAATTTAATTCCACAAACAATACAACAAATCTATTAAATACCTACTATGTGCAGGGTTCTCCATAGGTCATGAGAATTCAAAGACCTAAGACCTGATGGCAGGGATCATTCTGCAGAAAGGCTGCATACAATATGTCTGCTTTCTGGTACAGTGGAAAAGAGAATTGGCTTACAAATTGGGATTGGATCTCAACTTTATTATTACCTGTGTGACTTTGGACAAGTGACTTAACCTATCTGGTCCTCGATCTCCTCATTTATTATAATAGCCAATGTTGAAGTTTTCATCTCTTGAAACTGTACCGAGACTTTTGGGACACTGTATTATGTCAATTTGATCATCACAACAAGCTAAGGAGATATGTGCTACATTCATTTAACAATCCTAAGGTCAAAGTTGTACCTGGTAAACATACTGTTCATATTTGCAGTCAATGTCTTTCAGGCAGAAAATCAGCTGGAGGATGGTAATGTGGTTAAAATAATCTGAGACCATTACTTTGTGGAACAAATGGGATAAATCCCTTTTTTCATTTGAGGAAACTGAGGCAAGCAGCAGCTAAGTGAATCACTCAGACTCACTGCTACTTAATATCTGAAATAGGATTTGAACTCAGTTCTTTCTGACTTGTTCCAGAACTCTATCTGGCCAGCTGCCTAGTTGCCTCTGCTAACCTGAGGGGGCTGGATTAGATGAATTCTGAGGTCCTTTCCAGCCCCAAAGCTGTGGTCTCATGATCCAATATACGTAGAAAAGTAAATCCAAAATTAGACAAAGTAATTTCCAGAGGTAGAAAAAGAACTAGCAACTGAAAGTCCAAATTAACTGTACTGTTAATAACTGCTTGCCCCTTCAGCCCAGGGTGTGGTAGTAACTGTTGCAGGCAAGCCTGGCCTTTCTGCCTGTTTTCCTCTCTCCCATACACTGGGAAGTACTCAGACATATGCTCACACACCCACACAATCCCACAATCTCCCCACACAACTAGTTCCAACCCACAGGTGTGGGAAGGTGGGTAGTGATCAAGGTGCCTCCCGGGTATCAAAGAAATTGAAACACTTTTGAGAAGAGGATTGATGGAGATGATGGGGAGGAGTAGATAGAACACTGGGCTTCACAACAGAAAGACTTAGGTTCAAATTTTGCTTTTCTCCCTTACCAGCTGTGTGACCATGGACAAGTCACTTCACTTTTCTGAGTCTATTTGTTCATCTATAAAGTAAGGATAATGATGCCTGGAGAACCTACCTTTAAAGGCTGTTGTGAAGTTCAAATGAGATGGTGTATAGAAAGCTTTTTGTATACTGTTATTATCCTTCCTTTATACATCTGGGTGACAGAGTAGAGGCAGTAATCTATTTCAATATCCTTTTGAGTTACTGACAGGCTCATAGACTGAGGACTGAAAGGGAACTTAAAGGCCATTTGGTCCAAACTCCTCATTTTCTACAGGTAAGGAAAATGAAGCTCCAACTTCAAAAGAAGTTGACATGCCTTGCACAAGGTCATACAAGTAGCAAACAACAGAGGTGGCTTTTGAACACTCCTCTGCCTCTAAAGTCAATGGCTTTCTTCCTTTTTTCTATTCTGCCTCTCTGATTGCTTCTGCTGTTTCTTTCACCTTGAATACAAGCTCCTTGAGGCCAAGAACTGCTTTCTTTTTTATCTTTGCATCCCTTTTTCTTGTTGCTGTTGTTTGTCTTTTGTTCTCAAAGGGGACCGTTACTTCAGACAGGTGATGCCATGGCATGCAAGTGAACTGAATTTAAATGAGGGAGGACTGCTTTTTACCCCTAGAGTTTGCAGAGTGTGCATAGTAGGTCTGTTGAATTGAACTGAATCATTCCTTTTGCACTTTGCTTCTCTACTCATTCCCTTCTTTATTCTTTGTTTTACTGATACTTATCATCGACCCCCTTTCCTTTATCATTTCAGGGACCATGCCCCACATCAGCACCCAGAAACAATCTTCTCTCTTTCTTTTCAGAAAAATCACTCTCTACTATATTTTTTTCTTTTTGGAGGGGGGAAGGCAGGGCAATTGGGGCTAAGTGACTTGCCCAAGGTCACATGGCTAGTAAGAGTTAAGGTGTCTGAGGCTGGATTTGAACTCAGGTCTTCCTGATTCCAGGGCCGGTGTTCTTTTTACCACACTACCTAGCCCCCTACTACTCTCTATTTTTGTCAAATCTTCTATTAAAAAATGCTCCCAACCACTTGTTCCACCAAGAAATGGTCCCAAATTATTTTAAGTACATCATCATCCAACATATTTTCTGCCTGAAAGACATTGCTCCAAAAACTTCAATGGTAGGTTTACCAGGTATAAATCTGATCTTCTCAGGGCTATTAAACTAATGTAGTGACCACAACCAGCTTTTAAATTACTATTACTGTATTATTGTAGCCAGTGATTAATAATGTGATAATAGCATAGCCAGAATACATTTGCTACTTAAATAAAAACATTATAATGAACTTTTGGAAAGTTGTATGCTTGTCCAGGGTTATAAATGATAAATGTTCTGTCAAAACAGTTTCCTGCTACTGTAAAGCAGTTATGTCTGTGTGTGTGTGTGTGTGTGTGTGTGTGTGTGTGTGTGTGTGTGTTTGGGATATCTCAGAAACCATGTGCTGAACACAAATTTGCCACTGGTAAGCCTACGATGTATTGACTAGTAACAGAAGCATGATGACCGTTCATTACCCCATCAATGCCTGTGGACCAGCTTAGTTCTAAAGGTTGCAAGTGTGCTTTTGTTCAATGCTTAGTAGAATTAGCACTGAGGGGGCAGCTAAGTGGCACAGCAAACAGAGCACGAGCCCTGGAGTCAGGAGAACCTGAGTTCAAATTCAGCCTCAGACACTTAACACTTACTAGCCATGTGACCTTGGGCAAGTCACTTTTCCCCAATTGCCCTGCCTTCCCCTCTCAAAAAAAAAAAAAAAGCAATTAGCATTGATATTACAGCAAAGTAAATGTATTATGGGAATCACCCAGGAGAACCAGCCACAAGAGACTGTTTTATTGGGAACCTCATGATGATACTTGGGCTCCCATGCAAACAGTTCCTCAAATGTAATGATACACACTCTCTCTCTCTCTCACACACACACACACACACACACACACACACACACACACACACACACACACACACCCTTCTACTAATTTGCCCTCATAACATCCTCCTAACACAAAGACTTGGAAAGTCAGCAGGGTTCCAGATCACCTTGATCACTCAACATGCACCACCCACCCTGATAGGCACTTGGATAGGTTCTCTATGTTGGATTCTATCCAACTGTATGTCAAAACATAACACAAATTAATCAAATACCAGTTTTCCAAAGTATTTTCCAAGACATACACAGGGCTGGAGCAAAAGTAAAGAACGGAAGGAAGAAGGAAGAAAGAAGAACAGGAAAGGGGGTGCGGGGGATTAGATTTTGGAGGGGGGGTGTTGAATCCACTCTGTGTGGCTGAATGGTCTGACATGAGGATAGACAGCATGCTGACCAAGAAGAAGAAGGATTAAAACACTGTATACTGGAGGGAATTAAGAAGTGCTAGTTTTCCTAGCTCCTATAATTTGTAAAGAACAGGAAAAAAAATCCCGGTGGAATTAATCTATTTCTTATGCTCGTTCCAGCTGTGTTTAATTTATCCTTCACTATTTTCCCCTCTGATAGAGGAATGCCGTATCCTTACATTTGTATTTTCCCTGAAAATCCCTTCACTGGGCAGAGCTTTTGCTAATTATTTTAATATGCTGTGTTGAGAGACGTCAGTAACTGGTCCACAGAGATAGTTCTTTTTCCCCTCCTCTCTGGAATCTGGGGCCCTTCAGTATGTCAACTCTTCCTCCCTCCCTTCTCCCAAGGAAGCGAAAACTCTTTCACACTCAAGCCTCAGTTTTCTAGTCCCTTCATCAATTAGGATTAAAGTTAAACGTTGCTGAATTGTGCAAGATATGTCTAGGTGCCTTGGAGAAATGGAGACTACTACAAACCTAGAGTCAGGAAATCCAAATTTAAACTCTGCCTCTGGTGCAGTAGCTGTGTGACCATGAACAAAGCACCATCTCTGAGTCTCAGTTTTCTCATCCATCAAATGGGCACAGTAATGCCTGTGTTATCTACTGGGAGAGTGATTATGAGGATTAAATGGAATAATTTATGTAAAGTGTCCTATAAACTTTAAGATATATAAATGTCAGCTTTTTCTTTTTTTTTAAATGTACATCCAGTTCATTTTAAGTGAACATGTGAAGAAGAGTACTAGGAAATTTAACCACAAAAGGCTGTTAGAGTAAAAAGAGACTGAGCCTTTTCGTTTATTTATTTTAGCCATGTAAGCCTGAAGTAAAGGCAAATGCACATAGGGCAGCTAGGTGGCACAGTGGATAGAATGCCAGGTTTGGAGTCATGAATACTCCTCTTCCTGAGTCTGAATCTGTCCTCAGACATCTACTAGCTGTGTGACCCTAGGCAAGTCATTTAACCCTACTTGCTTCAGTTTCTTCATCTGTAAAATGAGCTTGGAGAAGCAAATGGCAAACCAGTTCATCTTTGCCAAGAAAACCCCAAAAGGGGTCACAAAGAGTCAGACACAACTGAACATCAACAAGTGGTATTTTAGATTATTAACACGATTTTTTTTTCGATTAGAAACATGAATGGGGGCGGCTAGGTGGCACAGTGAATAGAGCACTGGCCCTTGAGTCAGGAGGACCTGAGTTCAAATCTGACCTCAGACACTTAACACAAAAACTAGCCATGTGACCTTGGGTGAGTCACTTAACCCCAAATTGCCCTCTAAAAAAAAGCAAAAAGCAAAAAAAAAGGGAAATATGTGCCTTTTATGGTATATTAGTGGATCTGTGGTTGCCTGATGCTAATACTCCCTTCACTAAGGCAGATAAGTTCTCCTTATCTTCTTATCTTGTGTGATTTTTGCCCAAGTTTTCCCATAAATCTAAGAAAACATTTGACACGAGAAGTTAAAATGTAATTTTGCAAGCTCTCCTTAAACAGAGTATCCGAGCGCTTAGCACAGCGCCTGGCACTTAAGTGCTTAATAAATGTTTTTTGAATTGAATTGAAGGGTATCTCTCACCCCTCCCTACATCAAAATTATGCATGGCTCCATGACAAAACAACGGTGAAGAACTGAGTTGTCAAACAGTAAGTTGTAAACAATATGCTAAGTTATCAAGTGAAGTATTAAACTTAGGGATATATGTTTATCCCCTTTTATATGAAAGAGAAAGACAGAGAGAAAGAGACAGAGACAGGGAGAGGGACAGAGAGAGGAACAGAGACAGAGGGAAGAAGAGAGAGAGACAGAGAGGGGGACAGAAAGATAGACAGAGAGATGGTAAGACTAAATGACTTACCAAAAGACACACAATAAAAGCAGAGGTCAAACTAGCAGTTTCTGAATTTCAGGCCTAAATCCCTCAACAATTATACCCTGTTCTCTTTGAGGCTTCCACCTTCACCCTTACTTCATAATCATTGGGATAAATTAGGAAATGAAAGCTTAATAGCAGGTCTACATTCAAAGCTCAGCCCAAAGTAGTGGTAAGGAAATATGATAAATGTTCTTCCCTATCACTGTGAGTCTCCTACAATAATGACCAATGGTTAATTTGTCATGAGAAGAAACAGACCCAACTCAAGCATTCCGTTGTGTCTCACCTGAGTATCTCTATCTCTCCTTCTTCCCTAAACCATATATGCAGATTGGACTCATGGGAAACTAAACTCCCTCAATCATTCCCAAGAAGTCAAGAAAAGAGAGAGAGAAGAAAAGACAAGAGACCTGATTGTGAAGAGTCAGACACAATTGAACACCAATAAATGGTATTTTAGATTATTGACACGATTTTTTAAATTAGAAATCTGAATGGGGAAATATGTCCTTTCTATGCTATATTAGTGGATCTGTGGTTCCCTGATATTAATATTGCCTTCACTAAGGCAGATAAGAACTTTCTCATCTTATCTTGTGTGATTCTTATCCAAGTTTTCCCATAAATCTAAGAAAACATTTGTAATTTTCCAAGCTCTCCTTCAATGTGATATCCCTTCTTCTGTCTCCTCCTACAAAGCCTTAAGGGTCACAATGACCAAAAAATATTCCTCCCAGTCACTACTGTGCTGAGCCAGGAGGACCATCCTGACAGCTAATCACACTAATACTTCAAAGTGCTTTGCCCCAACCATCAACCAATTAATCCTCACAGCATCCCTATGTGTTAATCAAGCCTCATTATCCACAATTTAAAGACCCAGAAACAAAGCTGGGGAGGCTAAGTGATTTGCCCAAGGCCCCAAAGAAGGAATCAGAGCTTGGATTAGAATCCTGGGGTTCCTGGCACCCAGCTCCAGGCCAAGACTCTGCACACACAGACCAACAAACCACAGCACTGTCTCCCATATGAGCCGATAGCAGTGTGCCAATGGGTGGGTCAAACTTTGGGTTCTCTCCCCCTTTCCATTAGCCACAGGTGTGTTTTACCACTAACTAGCGGCTACTATTTATTCTCTCGGATTTTCTAAAAATGTGCTTGTGGACCTGAAAGCCAAAACTATTCCCAGCATTGCCCTTTATTAAAAAATGAGCAACAGAAATGAATTTAAAATCATGAGCATTTTGAAACATACTGAATCCTTTATGGCTGAAAGAATCTAATAGACAAGCCTGTTGTTAATTTACAACCTTAATTTTCAGACACACTTCTTGAGTCAAAAGTACTTCCTGTTCCATAATTCCTGTAGGGATACAGGTGGCCTAGGTCTAAGCATACATCTACTGTACATTAAAATGTATTTCTTACTTAAACATTTCTGAATTCTCCAGTTTATGTCTAGACTATTTTAATCAGCTAAATGTCATAATAAGCCATATGTAGGCCTTGATAGGTTACATACACCAGCCCCACTCATAAAGTATCAAAAGGTGTTTTTAGAAAGAAATCTGTGTTTGTTTTACAATGAAAATGGTGCTTTTAGTCTATCATATCAAACATGCTGGCAAACTAAAAGAGACCTTACGTCACTGGTGGAAAAATGACTTTTTCTCCTTCCCTCCTCCCTTTAACCACTCCATCAATTCCACTTTTAAATTTCAAGGGTAAGAAATAAGGTACTTTTTGTCTAGGGCAAAGTTGACTTCCAACACCTGCTTATCATTGACACTTGCTCAAAAAGATGGACAGCATTGACAAGCTGTGTTATGTATTCTCACTGGGGTCTCTGCCTTACCTGAATCCAACAATTTATTTAAATTCCACCACCATGTATTAAGGGCCTACAAGGAGAAAGCACTGGGCTAAAAACTGGGGATATAAAGACTAGCATGGAAACAGTGCCTGCCCTCAAGAAACTTACATGCTACAGATTTAGGACAAGAACAATAAACTGGTCACTGGGAGAGAAGAATGGCTATCAGCAAGTGGATGGCTTCTACATAGGGATGGCCCTAAATGCAGTGCCTAAGGTTACCCCACATTTCATTCCATTGAGAAATATTCACTGAGCATATTTTCAAGGCACTGCAGTAAGGACTGAGAATACAAACACAAAAATGAACTAGTCTTGGCCTAAGAAAGTTTACCTTCTCCTAGAGGGTAGCGTCCGTACATATAAGCAAATGCCAAGTATATGCAAAGGTATATCTAGATCAGGAGGAAGCCATGGTGTTTAGGATGTGTTTTAAAGAAAATGAGAGTATCTTAAGAGTATCTCTAATAGGGCTCAATTGATTTAGACCAAGCTGTTCATACCTACAAAAGCAAGGATTGGGTAGGAATGAAAACCTGATAATTTGGGGGGAAATAAACATGATAAGCTGTGCCTAACTCTGGTTCTTTTCACTTTGTTGACCAAGCCAGAAAGCAGCTGAAACTTTATGATTGGCAGGCTTGTTTTCACTTCTAAATAAACATAAAGAAAAAGCAACACTGGTGAGGTCAGAAATGAATAGTTTTTCAATTTAAGGAGACATATAGCCCCTTCCCTTCGGCCCTATAAAGTGAAACAAAGACAAAAACAAACTGGTGTGGGTGAAAGTATCTCGGGTGGCAGCAATTGATGTTGGTACTATAACAAGAAGTCATTAGCTTAAGGAAACTAAGAACATCCATTACTAGTAGGAGGTCTTCATTTCTGAGTTTGAATCACTATTGGGGTCAGTCCTAGAAGAGCCTTGGTTCTAAATATAGATATCAAATTCTTGATTTTTGTCTCTGATTCATTATTTTCCAGCCCAGAGCCCCAGAAGAAATCATTTAAAGTTTAGGTTTGGTTAATGTCTAGGGTTTTCCTAAAAGAGAACAGAAAGATACTCAATGTATAATACAAAACAGGTATGGGACAGCTATTTATTTCCTTACACACACACACACAAACACACACACACACATATAAAACACAAAAGACTCATAAGCACAAAATAACTTAAAATATGATACAGTAACCTATAACTTCAAGTGTACTCTTTCAAAAGAGCTGGTACTTAAAACATTAAGTTTGAAACATTTTGTAGTATTACTGAATAGCCTCATCTTTACCTTACCCTCTACTTTCTCCAAGCAACTGCTTTAAGTTCTTTATCTTCTGACCAGTCAGAGCATGGCTTGGGATTATCCTCTTGTCAGGAATAATCTTCTCAAAAAGGGAGTATTTGGAAGTAACTCCTTCTGATGCCAACCAGCTGGGATTGATCTCAAGGTCACAAGGTTGCCTCTAAGTCCAGAAACATCTATCTCAGGATCACTGTTTGGTCACCTTTGTTCAGGAAAAGAAACACAAAGCAAAGAAGGTAAGCCAGCAACAGAGGACCAGGCTCATACTTGCCTAAGGAGCATTTTGTGCTCATTACAATGTCAGTGGCTTTCACAGCTTCTAGGGGTGGCAAAGAAAATGCTCTTCAACTTCACAGGAGGTCTGAAGACCTCACAGACCACAGAGATGGACTGGTAAATGTTTAATAACCTGGGTTTTCTCGGGGAAATAAGGGAGAATATATATATATTCACACACTTATTAAGTTTAATCTGAAATATTAACACTTTCTTAAGCCTAGACAATCAACAAAAGAATCAATTAAGCCCTAATTTGTAATGAATGTTGATTTCTGAGGTATAAATACTCACATTGAAAAAAATATAACGATGGGGCAGCTAGGAGGCACAGTGAATTGAGCACCCACCCTGGATTCAGGAGGGCCTGAGTTCAAATCTGGCCTCAGACACTTGACACACTTACTAGCCATGTGACCTTGGGCAAGTCACTCAACCCCAACTGCCCTCAAAAAAGCAAAAAAAAAAAAGTCAACAGAGAACTTTGTTGTTTGGGGCAGCTAGGTGGCACAGTGAATAGAGCACCAGCCCTGGGGTCAGGAGGACCTGAGTTCAAATGCGGCCTCAGGCACTTAACACTTACTAAATGTGTGTCCTTGGGCAAGTCACTTAACCCAAACTGCCCTGACCTCCCCGCTCCTAAAAGCAAAAAAAGAAAATATAACAATGGTTCTGAAAGCCAGTTAGAGAGCTCCAGCTCATCCCTGCCTCAGACTCAGAAAAGAGGAAGAGTGAAAGTTGTCTTTCTCTTCAAAATCTACTTAGTAGGCAGCTCTTCCTGACTATTGAGTCAATCTTCTTTGATAAAGCCCTACACACATACACACACACACACACACACACACACACACACACACACACACACACACACTCATACGCACTAAGGACTCCTAAATCTTCTGAAAGTTTTTTTAGCATTGAGCACTTAGTAAGGAAAGCTAAACTCAGCTCCAGGCATGTTCCAGTGGAATAACCTTTTTTACAGTGATTTATAACAGTTAATAGAATTATAAAGTGCTATTCTTATTAATGAGTCATCTTTCATGTGGGCTGTTTTTGAAAAGAAATGAAAACAGTGGTGTTAATCATAATGTTCCTCTTTGTTCCTACTTGGATTTTCAAAGCAGGGAGACCTTTAGAGGGGCAATATAGTGTAGCTGAAAAGACATTAGACTCACATATCTGGGTTCTAGTCCAGGTTCTCTTACTAAATACTTATACACCTTAAGCAATGTACTTCCTCCCTCTGGCCTCAATTTTTTTTACTCTTTAAAGGGGTTGGACTAGCTCCCTAAAGTCCCTCTATTTCTATGATTCTATTGCATATAAATTGGTTCTTTAGTTAATTAGGCTCCTCAAAACTATTTTTGATTATAATTTTTATGATGATTTTTCCTTTGTGTGTGGGGGGGGTGGGGTGGGTATCATCTGAGGCCAGATTTGAACTCAGGTCTTCCTGACTCCAGTCCTGTCTCTCTATCACACCAGCTAGCTGCTCCAATGGGGCTTAATTATTCTTATTTCCCTATTTCCATTGCTGTATCAAGTTCTATACTTGAATAAAGCTTGGGTTACAAAGTATGAAAATGTAATGTAGTGAGTGGCATGATAATTTTTTTAATTTACTAAGGAACCACAAAATGCAAAGATACTACTAGGTGCTAAAGGGTTATAGATAGATACACACACACACACACACACACACACACACACTATTTGCAGGGCACTATGCTAAGAAGTACTTGACAGTTATCATCTTATTTGATCCTCACAACAATCTTGAGATGTAGGTGCTATTATTGTCTCCACTTTATAGATGAGGAAACTGAGGCAAACAGTTATTAAGTAACTTGTCCTGAATCACACAGGTATCATCTGTGACCAGATTTGGAGTCAGCTAGCTCTTCCTGACTCCAGTCTGTTGTTCTGTATACTGTGCCACCCAGCTAACTAACTGCCCTCAGGTGCAGAATCCTGGAAGTCTGTACTTTCACCCCATCAGTTAGATCTTTAAAAGTCGTTATTAAAATGTTCCACTCATACCTCCCAGCTACTAGAGGGTACATTATAGGAAGTGTTCTGGCACCTAGACTTGGAGACAATACTTTCAGTCCTATATTGGGACATTTTGGTACAATAGTGAGCTCCCACACATGAGCGACTATTACATGGACCCCTAATCTGGTTGCCTTTTCATAAGCAGCACACTGATACTTCCATTTTGAGCCATCCTGAGCCTCTCACTTTTTTCTACTGCAGTTACTGACAGTGATAGAGAAAGTATTTATTGTTTGCTATGTGCAAGGCAATATGCTAAATACTGGAGATATATATAGATATACACATATGAATGTGTATGTATATATAACACGTATGTGCATATGTATGCATACACACATAAAATGTGCATATATACATATGCATGTTGTAGCACCAATAACAATATTCACAGTACCTATGATGGCTATGAATATGCCGACTTAATTCTGAATTGCAAAATATAACAGACTCCCCACATGGAAGACAGAACCAAAACATTTATTCAAACACCAGAAAGCCAACTCCATCATAGCAACAAAGAAATCTATGCATAATAACAATGAAGGGGGCACCACCATCCCCAAGCCTTCCCTCTGCTAGGGCCTTCCCACAAACGAACACAGTCTGCTGCCTGCTTCCTCTCTCTCCTTCAGCTCTAACTTCTCTACCAACTTCCTCTCAGTTCTACTCCATCCTTCCTGCTCCACCCCTTTCTGCTTCACCCATTTGGCAAGTTCCTCCTACCACAGACTCATGGGACTTAGGCTTCTATGTGACTCAGACAGGTCACATGAGACTGTTAATGGATGGGAAAGATCTTCCCATTAAGCAAAAATACATTAACAATACACATGTATACGCATGTGTATATATACATGTATTCACTGAGAATACATATATATACATATATGTGTGTGTGCATACCTACACACAAGCAAACAAGACAATCCTTGCCCTTGTGAAGCTTCCATTCTAATGAGCGAAGATGACACATAAAAGGTAGTAGGAAAGAGGGGCGAAAGTTAAGTCATGAGTGAGATGAAGCATGGCTTAAGGCCCCTCCTTAAAGAGTGATCCAGGCAAGGTGTTACCAAACAGGAGAATGGGGCCTCAGGACAGAGGCTTCTCCAGGATGAGAAGACAACTGGTGAGATGTCTGAAGAGTGCACAATATCACGTAACAAAGTTGATCTGTTTCCACTGTTAGAGCCATGAAGTTTACATCCTCTTTCAGGGGGCACATAAACAGGGCTTACAACCCCATTTCATGATTCATAGGGGTTTGATATTTGTCTCTCTTCACTAGCGTTGCCACAGACACCTACTGGCTGTTACCCAGACTAGTACCCCAGTATCACTTAATCATTTACCACTGGATTAGCTTCTACAAAGGAACATTTACTTCAGAGATACAGCAAGAACAAATATGCAAACATTTTTCCCAAAACCTAAGGACATAATCTCATGCATATACTGTCTCAGTTTCTGGAAAAGGGGATTTGGAGAGGAGATTAGGTTCACAGTTTAGCTCTGTTCCTACATAACATTAGTCCCACCAAATTCAAGCTGCAGTGCCACCTTCTGCTGGGCTGTTGTCCTGGACCCTTGCTCCTCAGGGCATCATTGTTGGGCTGGCTATAACATCTTGCCTAGATTCATGGAGACCTGGATCCCCATGGTTCATGCTCCCAGTTTGGATCATGCTCCATGTACTAAACTTAAATAGAAAAGAATAAATGAAAAGGTCAAAGAAATAGACCCATGTCTCTGGGCCATGTAGACTAACAGAAGTGGCATGAGGAAGGAGGTGCCCTTTTATTGCATAATGTAAGTGAAGGAGTTTTTCATCCTTAGTTGGAATTGCTGCAAAAGACCCTGCTGTGGCTGAATCAAGCTGTTTTAAAGACTAAGAGAGATCCAGCAACAGAGTCAGCAGGAAAAGGTTATTCCCAAACTTGGTGAGACAAAGCAGAGTTTGCATAATTGCTTCACTGCTCTAGTCTTCCCAAAACAGATCTCCAGAATCTTCCATGTAGATCTCACCAACTTGGATGGTCTGGTATTCCCATTATACCTTCACCAGATATCTCTAGGGCCCCATTATGGTTTCTTCCACTGAACCTAACCCTTAATCAATACCTCTTAGATCTATATCCTTTGGTTATCTTTATAAGAACTGGTATGTGAGGCTTCTGATCTTTGAGAGTCAGGAAATCATAAGTCTGCTTGGTCCTGATGTTTCTCATGCTATTGCCTATTAATTATCATTGACATTATAGAGTACCTCCTACGTACAAACACTATAGCTGCTGTGAGAGCAACCAAAATGCATAAGACAACACTCGTACCCTCATGCAGCTTACCATCTAATCTAATTAGGATGAAAAGGTATATACACATAAAAAAATAATAATTGCAGGCAGCTAGGTGGTGCAAAGGATAGAATGCCAGCCTGGGAGACAAGAGGACCTGAGTTCAAAACTAGCATCAGACACTAGCTGTGTGGACCTGGGCAAGTCACTTGACCCTGTTTGCCTCAGTTTCCTCATTTGTAAAATGAGCTGGAAAAGGAAATGGCAACCCACTCCAAATGGGGTCACAGAGAGTTGGACACCAACTGAAAGGACTAAATAACAACATCCTAACACCTCCCCCTCACTAAAGTCCTCCTCCAATGACTCACCATCCCTTGGTGGTGACCCTGAGTTTTCAAAGGCTATGTTAGCTGAGCAAAACGTCCTGTCAAACTCAAGAGCCCATAAAAATCATTCTAGTTAAGTCCAGATAAGGGTCATCACCAGGTTGACAGCAAGATGGCAATTTCTCTGGTTACAACAACACTGGAAGACCAACTCATAAGTCACAGAGAACTCGTGATCTTGAATTTCTGAGAGGAGTACCCGAACAGACAAAATCACACCTCCTTGAAGAATTGGAGGTTAAGGAGGTAGCTGACACATCCCAGTCAAATGTCAGAGGATTCAGGAGCTGGAAAGATCTCTTCTGGCTAGAGTGATCTCAGAAGGCTCCACAAAGGAAAAAATTATTTCAGCTTAGTATTTATTCAAGGGTGATTAGGATTTGAATAGATGAATGGAGGAAGAGAGGTAGTGCAACATTATATACAAAGGTTTTATTAAGGTAAGAAAGTTAAGATGCCAACCACGTAAGGCAGGAGGGAGAAATAAGTGTAAAAACACAAGTCAATGCCTGTTGGTAGACAGCCTTGAATGTCAAGCTAAAGATACTGAACTTTACCCTGTATTCTACCTCATACAATAGAACAGAGGGACCCCCACTCAAGTTCTTATGAAACGCATTTTGTTTCAGGGTACATTTTCCTAGGGAATGCAAATACAATCATAGAGAAACATCTGTTTTTCCCCTCATATTGTCCAGGAGTAAATCCCAGTTTGAGTTTTATATTCAGGAGCTTGCTCAGCCCTGATGTAAAAATACATAATGGGACTCAAGTGGAGCATAAAACTATTTCAAAGGTATTTTAATAAAAAAATTTTTAAATGAAGGACCATAATTTAACCCACAGGACCCCAAAGGTAAGTGGACTTCTAAGTATTCTTCCTTTTTTCCTTCTTCTTCTGAGTTTAATTCTTCCCCAAAGTGAGAGTACATTAAAACCACAGTGATTTTAGGTAATTGTAGAGTCTAGGATGAATTAATGTTCTATCTGAATAATACATTTTCAATGCAATTTTATTTTTTTAAATACCATACAAATAAATATCTAAAAATGTTTCTGGACACAATCTTTTGTGATTAGCATTTTATCTAGTTGTTTGCAAATGGATACTGCTAAAGTGGGTAAGAGTGATTAAAAACAACTGCCCCCCATACATACATTAACCAACCTCCTTTATGCCTGTTTACCATACTATTTTGCTTAATAACCTCTTTTTTCCACAGATAGCAATACAAAGCTAACATTCAGCCAAGTCCAGACCTAATTACATGATCATGAATTCCCAATGAGTGGAGTTTTCCTGCATATCTAATCGGTTGCCAAATCTTATGGTTTCTCCCTTCATAATATCTCCCTTATACATCCGCTTCTCCCTGCTCACACCATCACCCTCTATTTCTGATCTATATCACCTCTCCCTGGGGGCAGTTAGGTGGCACACTGGATAGTGTCAGGAAGACCTGAATTCAAACCAAGCCAATTAACATCCTTTTTTCCAGCAACCTAAGTCTGACTATCCCCTCAGGTTCTCTCTTATACTTTCTTCTCCTTCTATACTTTCTCTATAGGTCAAGAAGTCTTAACATAATGTCTGTAAACTTGTTTTTAAAACTATTTTGATAATTGCATTTTAACACAAGGCAGCTAGGTGGAGCAATGTCTGGCCTGAATTCAAGAAGACTCATCTTCCTGAGTTCAAATATGACTTTGGACTCTTACTAGCTGTGTGACCCTGGGCAAGTCACTTTATCCTGTTTGCCTCAGTTTCCTCATCTGTAAAAAGAACTAGAGAAGGAAATGGCAAACTACTCCAATATCTTTGCTAAGAAAACCCCAAACGGGATCATGAAGAGTCAGGCACAACTGACAAAAAATCATCTCTCCTTTGTACTATTGTAATAGCCTTCTAACTGAAATTCTCCTTGCCTCAAGTCTTCCTCTAATCCATTCTCTGCAGTGGTGCCATAGATTTCTTCCTAAAGCATAGGTCTGAACTCATCACCTCTTCTCTCAATAAATTCCAGTGGCTCCCTATTACCTCCAGGATCAAATGCATGGTTGTTGTGAGGATTCTTTATTTAGCATCTAAAATTCTTTCACACCTGGTCCCTCCCTACCTTTTAGTCTTCTCACGCTCTACTTCCCTCCACATACTCTATAGCCTACTTGTTATTCCTAACACATAACACTCAGTCTTCATGGCCCTTTCAAGCCTTTGACCTGGAATGTTCTCCCTAATGATTCCCACTTCTCAGTATCTTTGGTTTCCCAGTTTCTCCTCTCTTCCCCATCCTCTCCAAAACCTCATCCTCTATGGGGTTCTTAACCTAGGATCCATAAAATTTTACATATATATATATATATATGTATGTATGTATGTATGTATATGTATATATGTATATTCATATGTGTATATGTACATGTGTACAAGCATGTGAGTGCCTGTGTGTGTGTCTGTGTGTACACATTCCATCCCCAAAATGGTACCTTTCTGGCTAGCTGCCCTTCATGCCTGAAGCTCTCATTCTGCAAGAAGACTTTCCCTTTCCTTAATCTAAGTGCCTTTCCTCTTATGTATCCTAAGTGTACCCCAGCACACTCCCAATTTATCTCATAAAAATCTTGAACATAATTGTTTGCATGTTGTTTCCCCATTAGTCTGTGAGCTCCTTGAGAATAGACACTGTTTTTTGTTATTGTCATTGTTATTCATTTGTTTTTGCCTTTCTTTCCATCTCCTGTGCGTAACAGGGCACCTGGCAAATAGTAACAGCTTCAAAAACGCTAGCTGACTGACTAATCCTATGTATTTTATTTTGAGCATTTAAACACATTCTTGAGAAGGGATCCATAGGTTTTATCAGACTGCTAAAGGAGTCTATGACATGAAAAAAGGTCAAGAACCCCTCCTGTAAGGGCACCTTCTATGTACTTGATAGATATGTATGTATGTACTCATTTACATGTTGTCTTCCCATTAGAATGTAAACTCCTTGAGGACAGGAACCGTCTTCCACTTTTCTTTGTATCTCCAGGAAGCAGCAGGTGTAAGTAGCACATAATAAATGCCAATTAATTGAGATGCATCTCTTTCTTTTCTCCCATTTCTGTGGCCTTTTTGTAGAAAGTATGAGAAAGTAGGAAGGATAACTCTTGCATTGTGGCTAATTCTTTCTCTACTCTCATTCTGTTGTTGATAAAACTATATCTTGATAAACTTAGGAGAAAAAAAGGCATTTCCCAGGAAGTAATGATAGAGATGTGAGAAAGTTTACCATATGCTATCACAGGTGACTAAACAATGGCAAGTAAGGGCTAGCAGACAAGACTAGGTACCAGAGAGACCTGAGTTCAATCACCACCTCTAGAATATCCTAGCTGTATGACCCTAGGCTTGTCACTGACCTGCTGAGGGCCCCCAGGAAACTCTCTAAGATGATAAGTTATAGAACAAGTGCTAATCCACATTAGTTGAGTGAATTTGCTTGCCAGAAGTTCCTTACACCAATTAAATCAGAGGGTCCATTTCATCAGGGTATGCATCAAGGGAATTTTTCAAACATTTATTGAATATACAATCACAAAGGACATGATTTCTATTCATCAAACTAAAACAACTAAATTTATTTTTAATTAACTAATTATAAGAGTATAATATGTTATTTGTAAACTAGGCGGTAACCTTCTTGAACCATTCCCTGGAACTGCCCTCAGCCAATCAACAGTGGTACCCCAGAAAAGATGTGGCTTAACTCCCATTATGACATTCCCTCCATCCTGCCTCTCCTTCTGCTCCTGTCACTGGAATATGGCTGCATTCTGTGTAAATACCAGTAAATAATACATACATTCATTCATACATACATACATACATACATATATATATTATATTATACAATTTGACATTTATTGCATAATACAACAATATATACTATAAAACTAACAGAATGTATTATGCAATCAAATCATAATTCAAAGTACACTTTTTTTGGAGGAATTACTGTGATTAGTGTGAGTCTGGGAAAAACTAGTATACACCCACATGCCTCAGTCTTGACTCCTCTTCCAAGCTCACTTTTCTCTCCTCCCCCAAATTATAAGTATGAGGTTGGGGAGAAATCCAGACCATCCTTGACTATTAGTTACTTAGGATTCCAGAACAGAAACAATAACAAATTGGCAGAACTGCCCCTGACCATGACATGTGGCCTAAAGAGAGATGGCCCTTTGGACCTAGTGGAGGTGACAATCAGTTCTGCAGCATGACCCTAACAATCCTATTCAACTAAGGCAATTTTACAGAATTTAGACACCTAAAATGCATTCTCAGTCTCCATCTGCTTGGTCTCTCTGAGATCATTTGGCCCCACTCAACACCCCCTTCTTCTTGAAACTCTGTTCTTCTAAGATGATCCATTATCTAGGTTACCTTTTCTTCTTTGATTGTTCCTTCCCCATTTCCTTTACTGATTACTCTTCCTCCTCTCATCTCCTCACTGTATGAAGCCTCCCATGTTAAACCCTGGCTCCTCTACTCCTCTCTGCACACCTTTCACTTACAGAACACTAATTCACTCATGATTTCTACTTCCCCCTATGGGCAAATAGATCCCCAATCTATGTCCACCCCAACCTTTCTCCTGAGCTCTGCTATTGTCTCTGCACTTACTTACTGGCCAGTTACTATTTGAATGCCCTTTAGTTGACTCAAATTAAGTCTTTTAAAGCTAAATTCATCTGTTCCACAAAAAAAAAAAAAAACTCCCTTTCCTCATTTCCTTACTTCCATCAGTAACTCAGTTCTCCAAGTTGCCTAGGCTCAAGGGCTTCATCCTCAAACCATAGGCTCTAAGAGTTAGATGGCACCTTATTCTAGTCTCCTCTTTGTTTTTGTTTTTTTTTTTACAAAAACTAGGGTCCATAAATGTTAAATAATTTTCCACAGTCACATGGCTAGTAAGTATCATGATATCAGAGACTTTATTGCCGAAAAGGAACTAGTTCAAACCTCAGATGAAGAGACAGAGCCCCAGAGAATATAATTTAATTCAATCCAACAAGCATGTATTAAATGCCTCCTCTGGGGCAGGCCTGTTCCAGGCTCTGGGGGTTGTTGTTCAGTCATGTCTGACTCTTGGTGACCACATGGAACATAGCATTGCCAATGCTGTCCACAGGGTTTTCTCGGCAAAGATACTGGAGTGGTTTGCTATTTCCTTCTCCAGTGGGTTAAAGCAAACAGAGGTTCAGTGACTTGCCTAAGGTCACACAGCTAGTAAGTATCTGAGGTCAAATTTGAACTCAGGTCTCTCTAATTCCAGGCCTAATGCTCTATCCACTGAACCTAGAATTCAGAGATAAAATTAAACAATCACTACCTTTAAAGAGCTGACATTCCCCACGTGAAGAAGAAGAATGAGATAGGAGGACCCTAAAATCAAATAAACTCATCCATGGTAGAATTAAAATGTGGAACTGCTGACTCCTCCCTCTTCCTGTCTCCGTGCCTAATACCAATAATAACAAGACACATTTATATAGTACTTTTCACTTGGTGTTTACCCATGGAAGTTTTCATTTGTGAAGAAAAGCCTTATGAAAGTAGAATGGGCTGTCTTTATGAGTAGTGAGTTCTCTGTAACTGAAGGTCTTCAAGCAGACACTAGATGAGTTTTTGGAGACATTACAGATTGGGATTCCTGTTTAGGTATGCGTTGAAAGCCCCTTCCAACTCTGAGTTCCTATGATTCCTATGAACCCTTCTTTCCAGTTAAACTAATATACCCAATAGCCCCCTGTTGGCCATAGGTTGATGCTGTTCCACACCTCTCATCTTTGCTGATCTAAAGCCTACCTACCCTTCCAGACCCAGATTTCTCCTTGGAGCCTTCTGACCACTTTTGCTCTGGTAATAGCTTCCTCTTCTTGGTTCCTGAATGATTCAACTTCTACCCACCCTTGGCAATTACCTTTTTTGCTTTTGACCTTCTTCCGTGTGAATATCTTCTCTCCCTAAGCAGGTACTAAGCGGTATGTTAGTTAAATGTTTAACAATCATCTCTCCAAAAAATAAAAAATAGACACATGACACACTTTTAAGTTTCATCTGCTTTACAAACATTTTTCCATCACTTTCTTAGATCTAGACAACCAAGAAAATAACAAATCAAGCATAGCTTTGCAGCTTTTGCCTATTTCCAAGATGTAAATGTTCACATGAAAATTTATTGACTCTCCTGGCTCCAGCATATTCCTGGTACCAAACCCCTTGATGGAAGGGGCTTTGCAATTCTTTTTACTCCTCCTGTGACCATACATTCATAGTATAAGTGCCATGTACTAGGAATTATAACACATATATTTATATATGTATGTATGTGTGGATAGTATGGGCAGGCTAGACTCTCAGTTTCAAATAAAGGAGGCAGAATGGTGGGATGGAAAGAGCTCTTGAGTTAGAGTCAAGGAGCATGGATTTAAATCCCAGTTCTCCCATTGGGTATCTGGGCAAATCACCTCCCCTCACCCCACTGGACCTTGGTTTCCTCATCTAAGTAGAGCAGTAAATAGAATGCTCACTGGGCCTGGAGTCAGGCAGACCTGAATTCAAACCTGGCCTTAGAAAGTTACTGGCTGTGTGGCCCTGAACAAGTCACAACTTCTGTGTGCCTCAGTTTCCTCCTCTGTAAAATAGGGATAATAATAGCACCTACTCCCAGGATCGTTTTTGAGGATCAAGTGAATTAATAATTACAAAGTACCTGATATATAGGAAGCACTATATAAATGTTGGTTATTATTATTGTCTATCAGACAAGGGAGCCTCTAAACCTTCTTCCAGCTCTAGATCTATAAACAAAGGATGAATGAAGTAGGCAGACAGCTAGCCTGGAAAAGCTCAAAGCTCCCCACAATTCCCTGGCTCTCCAGGCAGCTGCCAACAAAATAACTGCTCTCTTCATTGCTCTCCTAAGAGAGAAGAGAAGGGGAAAGAGCATCGTATGGCCCACACCTGGAGACCACAAGAACATTGCGTCCCAGGTGTAGCGGCTGCAGTCAGTCTGGCCTGACTAAACAGTAAAGGACTTTCCCAAACCCTTGGCTTACTATGTGGTTTGGTGACTCAAAACTGTCCCTGTTGTCTGAGGTATAGTTTGCAAAGTGCTTTCTTGGAAGAGAAATGCCTTGGAGCTGGAACACTAGTACAGCCGGAGGGTGAGCCCCCTGCATAGCCACAAGGAGCCCTGTTGTGAGAGAACACAAGGCTTCTTATGTCTCTCTCTCTTTCCCTTTCCAACCATGTTTGTTTAAAGCTACCGCGGGCCAAGCTGTGTGCCCAGGACTTCAGTGTGGGCCTGGGGGGAACCACAGAGGAGCCGGCACAGTACTTACAGCAGGGACCACAAGAGTCATAGGCCAGAGGCCTCAGGGACCTGGAGAAGCGAGGAAGCCCGCCAGGCCTGCGGAAGGCATTGGGAAGGATCTGTTATTGTGTGTTCAGCAATCCTATAATTATTGTATTTGCCTGGTATTATTTCTGTCTCCCTTGCCTTTGTCCTTAATAAATCTGTTCCCCCTTCTGCCATACATTAGGAGTTTGGGGGGTCAGTTACTATGGTTTCATTGGTATTGGGAACTCTTGGTGAGAAAACTCTTTCAATAAAAGCAGACCAATAACTGTTTTGCAACTTTGGGTCTT
The DNA here is from genome assembly GCA_011680675.1 of Gymnobelideus leadbeateri. Taxonomy (NCBI): domain Eukaryota; kingdom Metazoa; phylum Chordata; class Mammalia; order Diprotodontia; family Petauridae; genus Gymnobelideus; species Gymnobelideus leadbeateri. The sequence continues at coordinate 682,762 of WOXC01012209.1, forward strand.
AAGGAGTTGGGAAGCAGGGAGAAGGGTTAGCCCTGAAAGTTAAATGACTTGCCCAAGGTCACATGGACAGTATATATCAGAGGCCATATTGAACCTAGGCCATATCTGAGGCTATACTTGAACTTCATGACTTGCATGAGTTTGGCTTTTTATATCCCTTACTCCCAGAAGGAAGTATTGTATGTGATATATTTTCTATCTATACAAACATATATACAGAATCAGTATGTGTAATCGGTATGCAACCAGGGAGAAAGTGAGAGAGATATGGGTTCTAGTACTACCTCCCTAAAACATAATGTCTTTGCAAATTCCTTAATCCCCCAGTAACCCAGGGAACTCCTGTACAAAAGTAAATAAATAAATGTTTTATTAGCTTTTTCATTCTCTCTCTCTCTCTCTCTCTCTCTCTCTCTCTCTCTCTCTCTCTGTATATATATACATATATACATATATGTGTATGTATGTATATATTTGTATGTGTATTTCTGTTCTCTCACTATAGATAGGTAGATGCTAATAATATATCTATTTATAGTTTTATATATGTATATAATAGTTGTGCTCTCTACATAGAGTTAATATCTCTGTATAGACTGCTGTCTATATAGACTATGTATTATGGAGAGATATTATGCATAATATATCTATATTAATACTATATATACATATATATGCTCAATATATATGTATGGGTTTATATCTATTGCTGTTACTTCCTAATAATTAACTCTATTTCTCACCTAGGAAGCTAGGTGGTACAGTGGATAGAGTTCTGGGTCTGGAGTTAGAAAGATCTGAGTTCAGATTCTGCCTCAGATACTTACTAATTGTGCGACCCTGGACAAGTCATTTAACCTTTGCTTCAGTTTCCTCAGCTGTAAAATGGGACCTACCTCCCAAGGTTGTTGTGACGATTCAATGATATAATATTTGTAAAGTACTCAGCAAAGTGCCTGGCACATAGTAGGTGTTTATAATATTAACTTCCTGCCTTTCTTCTGATTTGACTATGGACAAATTACCTCATTCTCGTGCTTTGGGAAGGAAAACTCTTTCCAAAAGGATGTTGCAAAAGAGACAAATTTAGGCTTGCTGTGGCCTACTTCACAAGGTTGTTGTGAGGATGAGATAAAATATTATTTGTAAAAGCCTTTAGCACCTAGTAGGTGCTATATAAATGCTTATTCCCTTAAGACAACTCTCCCCCTTCTTCACAAAAATAAATAGATAAAAGTTCAATTAATCAAAATAAACCAGCACATCAACCATAACTAAAAATAACAAATGCCTCATTCTACAGCTATATGACCACCTCTCTGACAATAGAATCTGAGAAGCTTCACTTTCTGTATTAACTTGATATGGATCAGTGCATTGATCTGAATTTTGATGTCTTTCAATGTTGTTTTCATTTATTTTGTTTAAGTAAACAAAAGTTTCCATTTACTTTGTTTTACACATTTATCATTGTGTAAATTACTCACCTGGCTCTACTTACTCCATTCTGTGTCAGTTCATACAAGTCTTCCCAGATTTCTATGAATCTTTTTATTGGTTATTTCTTATGACTCAGTGTTCTATTGCATTAACATACAACCATTTGCTCCATCATTCCCCAGTAGATGAATAACCACTTTGCTTCTACTTTTTTAGTTACTACCAAAAAAGTGCTACCCCTCTGTCTTTAACATACTAGGGATATATGCCTAATGGTAATATCACTGCATCATTATACACAGAGTATGTATAATGTGATCACTTTCCTCAAGTAATTCCAAATTGTTTTCCAGAACAGCTGGGCCATTCACTACTCCATTAGCAATGTATTAGTATACTTATCTTTCCAAAGTTCTTCTACCATTTATATTTTTGTCTTTTCTTACTCCAAGCAATTCCCTTACAACACCTTACAAAGGTGTTGCTAATTTGCTCTGATGGAGGAATTTTCCACACTGGAAGTTCACTGAGAGGATGGAATGGCAGGTCAAGACAGATATAAATGTGTGTATGTATACACATACACATATATATGCCTATATATGCATAAACACACACATATATACACAAACAAAAATCAATGAGCAAATATATATGCATACATAAAACAAGTGACTTATAAAAATCTACATCCATATATGACATATAATATATGCATTGTGGATGTATAGATACTACACCCTGATTCATTCAGAGAATAACAAGAGTTGTGCTATAATAAAACTAGTTTGGAAAGGGACTGTCTCCCTCTACAGTCCAGGATTGGGAAGAAGGGAGGGCGGATGTAACCACCACCCTCCTCAACTCTTTCCAGGTGTTTCTAACTTTAAGAGTCAAATTGTATTACCCTCACCTGGCCGTAGGGTCCCTTTGGGTACAACTAGTGCCATCTAGTGGAGTGAGGACTGCCCAACAAGAGGGTGTCTGGTGTAGGAAAACCAATGTGATGATGATCATCTTCCTAGATTTGGAGCCAGAAAGGACCTTAGAGGTCATTGAGTCCAAACTCCTCATTTGACAGATAAGGAAACTGAGACACAGAGGGGTTAAGTGGTCAAGAGCTGGGGCATCTATCCATGGGCTTCCCTCAACAGCTCCTTTTGTTTAAGAAGTTAAGGACAGAGAAAAAAGAAGTAGGGACAGAGACACCCCTTATGTTCTTACCCTCTGTATGCAATGGGTAACGTAATTGAACCTAACGGTTTTCTGACAAAAGGCAGAACACGAACCTTACAAATGGAAGCCAGATTCCTTTTTTCCCTGTCAGTTTCTTCTCCATAATACACAAATCATTGCTGATATTTGTAAGAATCCTTACCTCCTCTCCTGCCAGGGGCCCTTCTGTTTGCCACAGGCAAACATTTGGGAGGGGAATCTCTTTAATGCTTTTCCCAGGGTAAGCTACTGCAATGCAAGCCATTGAGGGACCTTTCCAACAGTGGGGGATGATCTTAACATCCATAATCCTCTTCTGGCTGATCAAGTGGAAAAAAATTACACTTGCATTTTCAAAATGAAACTACGATCTGTCTCCAGAGAGGTGAGAATCAGAATTTGACTGTGCCACACTTGGCTTCATTTTTCCCAACTCAGCTGAAAGCAACCTCCTTTTTTTTTAATTCCATTCTTCTAGTCTTCCTCACCTTACCCACCCTCTGTTCATTGAAGAGACGGTGTAGCACAGTATATAAAGAGGTGAGCTGGGAGTCAGAAAGGCCTGGGTTCAAGTCTTGCCTTTGACACAGACTGGCTACTCTCTGGGCAAGTAGTTTCTCCTCTAAGTGCCTCCAGGCATTTTCAAAGATGCTAAGCTGCAAAACTTTGCAGAGGGAGTTCCCTCAGTCAGTACTGAAATCCTCATCTTTAATGCTTGTGTCAAAGAAGACGCTGTGCTCTATGAGCAAGGCAGAATCACAGTAGCTCAAAAAAAAATGTGAGATGCACAGATTTAGAGCCATTTCCACGACTATTTGTGAACGATCTGTGGTAGAGCCATCTGAGCTCACATTGGTCTGATCAGCCACAGTCGGATACACTGTACATTGACCCTGACACAGTGATGCCATTTGGGTCCTCTAGTATAAAGGACAACAACCAACCACTCAAATATTCAAATGCATGATCCTGCTGATAGGTTGTTTTTACAAAGATGCAGATCACAACCTGACCAGGCCTACTTTTGTCCACTGCACACCCCTGTTGAGCAGGGTGGGAGTTGGGGGGGAGGGATGCAAACAATGTGCTATCCCGTCATTTCTTCCTATCATGCATTTCTATAGTAAGGCAGCATAGTAAGTAAGTATAGTAAGCTATGATAAGAGAGATGTGATGTCCAGGACTCAGGAGGGGATAATTATGCTCCACTCTACCCTGGCCAGATCATATCCAGAGTACTATTTATTATTGCAGGCACTACATTTTAGGAAAAACATTGATAAGATGGAACAAATACGAAGGAGAGGGGTCAATAAGGTCAAGCGAGGATCAATTGTCAGAACCAAGGGTGTTTAGTGTGAAGAAGAGAAGACTTGTGGGATAGAGGGCATGAGAGCTGTCTTCTAGTATTTGAAAGGTCTTACATGTGTGTTGCTGGTCCTCAGACCTAGAAGTAATCAATGGAAGTTGTAAAGTAGCCATTTTATGCTTGATATAAGGAAAAAACTTGCTGACAAGAAAAAGTTAGCAAAAATAGAGTGGTCTACCTTGGAAGACAGTGGGTTTCCATCTCCTGGAGGTCTGTGAGCAAAGTTGGATTACCATTTACCAATTATGTCACTGAGTGGATTATTGTTCAGGAATGGATTAGACTAGATGACCTCTCGGGTCCCTTCTGACCCCGAGAGTTTGTAATTCTGGACATTAATATTTTATCTTATAGGTTATTACTAGATACAAACCACTCTAGGTTTTTGAATAGTGGAATGACATTGTTTATCTCATATTTGAGTCTGATAACCCTGTTAAGCAAGTACTGTCATCATCATCACCCCCATTTTATAAAATGAAGAAACTGAGGCTCCAAGATATCAGATAACCTGTCCCCATCATACATATGGGCAGGATCCTATCAAGGGTAGGATTCAAATGTGGGTCTTCCTGACTCTAATCCCAGCATACTCTCCACCATACTGCACTGCTTTTCATAGTCAGACCTATGCCTCAGGAAGATTATTTTAGCAGTTATGTAAAGGAGAGAGTAAAGGAGGGAAATATTGGAAGCAGAGAGAACAGTTAAGTGGCTATCAAAATAATCTAGGAAAATGTGAGGAGAGCTTGAAGGAGTGTGGTGTTAGTGATAGTGGGAAAGAAAGTGTAACTGTGATAAATATTGTGGAAGTTGAATCAATAGGACTCAACAAGAGTTCAGATTTGGGGTAGAGACAAGGATACAGACAAAGAGGTAAAAAGTGAAAGATGATTCTGATGTTGGAGCATGGACTAATTGGGGGAGAGTTGTGTGCCTTGAACAGAAGTCAGGACATTTCAAGGAGGGGCAATTGGGGTGGGGGGGGCGGTGAAGGTGGGGGTGAAATCAATAAGATGAATCCAAACTGGAACATGTTGAATTTAATGACAGTGTTGCATCCAAGTAGAGATGTACAGAAGCCAGTAAATGGAAATGTAGTTCAAAGAAGAAGCTAAAGCTAAATATAATTTTTGTGGTCATTTATATCAAGGTGATAACTGATTCTGTGAGAGTGAAGGACATCATGTAGGGAACACGCTCAACCACTTTGATTGTCATAAGCCCCTTTGGGCAGTCTAGTATAGATACCTTCTCAGAAGAATGTTTTTAAATGCATAGAAATAAAATACAAAAGTTTACAAATGACACCAATTGTGTTAAAATTTGTTGTTCAGTCATCTTCAGTCATGTCTAACTTTTTGTGACCCCATTTAGGGTTTTCTTGGCAAAAAAAATACTGGAGTAGTTTGCCATTTCTTTGTCCAATTCGTTTGCAGATGAGGAAACTGAGGCAAATAGGTTTAAGTGACTTGCCCAGGATCACACAGCTACTAAGTATTTGATTTGAACTCAGGAAGATGAGTCTTCCTGACTCCAGGCCAGGCATTCTATCCATTGATGCACTTAACTGTCTTATGTTAAAATAAGTTGTCAAAATATTTTTCTAAAACAAGTTTACAGACCTCAGGTTAAGACTTCTTGATCTATAGAGTGTAGAAAGAGAAGAAAGTGCAGGAGAGAGCCTGAGGGGATATTCACACTGAGGATTCTGGGAAAAGAATGTGAACTGGCAAAGAGACCAAGAACAAATATCATGTTAGTAAAAAAAAAAAAAATACACACAAGAGAGAAGTAGTTTATTGAAAGCAAAGAAGGAAAGAATATCTAGGAAAATCAAATTCTGCAACAAAATCAAAAGGGATTGTAAAAAAAAAAAAGCAGTGGGTTTTGAAGCTAAGAGTTCGTTGGTTACTCAGAAAGAATAAATTCAGGAGAGTGACAAGGTAAGAAGCCAAATTTCAAGGACCTAAGGAATGAATAGGTGGTTTTAAAAAAGGCAAAATAATGAATGTAGACTACATTTTCCATCAGTTTAATTGTGAAGGGGATGAGATGTGGGATCATAGTGTGAGAGTAGCAGGTTTAAGGGAAGGTTTCTTTAGAAAGGGGGAGTCCTGAGCATATTTTCAGATACTGTGCAATAGAAGAAGAAACACATTGAATGGGAGAGGGTAAAAATATGAGAGAGAAGGAACAATCAACAGAATTGGCCTAGAGGAGATAGGAACAAGAGTGTAGATGAACAATTAGCCTTGGAAAGGAAAAGGCCACCTTGTCCTCTGATACTGGAGCAATTGTGGAGAGGATGGGAAACAAAGAGAGCTCTGGGGATGCAGAGAACACAAGATATAATGAGGTTTAATGTCTCTTCTGATTTGGAGAACTGATTATCCAATAACTTCATGAAGCAGATAGTACCAGTATAATTGTCCCCATTTTCCTGATGAGGAAACTGAAGCTAAAAGAAGTTGTATAAAGAATCTTCAATTTGGATTCAGAGAACCTTGTCTTAAATCCTTGCTCTGCTACCTATTATTTGAGTGACTTTGGGCAATTAACTCAATATCTTGGGCCTCAGTTTCCTCATTTGTAACATGGCGGGGGGTTGGGGGAGGGAAGAATGACCTCTAAGATCTCTTACAGCTCAAATTGATAACCTTCTGAGCCTTCCATCCCTGAAATTCTATATTTCTGGTGAAAGATTGCAGCTAGGATATAAACACATGTCTTCTGAATCACAATCCAACATTCTGTCCATTATTCCTTAAACTATATTAGTATCAATTCCATGCAATTCCCCAAGCATTGATTAACCACCTCCAAATGGAAGGTGAATGAATATATTATAAGAATAAGTGTCTTATCTCAACCTATCAGAAAGTCCAAGAGTATTGTTGGAAGAATATTTACTTAGGAGCATTATCAAATAACACAATTTACTAGGAACAGTAAGTATCTAAATTAAATAATCCAGAGCTTATGAACTATATCAATAATGCAATAACATGACATTTTAAACTAAATCCCTAAGTGTTTTTAATTGTTACAAAGAAAAGACATATCCAAACTGAATACTAACAAAGAAGTAGGCAAAGCTCTGAATTTTGAACAGGTTTCTAAATGGAAAAGGGCAGTAACTCATGTTACTTATCATTTAAAAATAACTGAGTTTTTTTTTAAATGAAATTAGACAAGTGATTAATGCACCAACTTCAGCCAGAGTTCCTCTGATAGAAGAAAATAAAAGCCAGCCAAGAAATAAACATTTCAAATTCAGGTGCTTTGCAATATGTGCTCCAAATGTTTTCTCTGCAATTGGGAAGAGGTGGCATCGCTCTGCACACCCAACAGGCAAAGTGCCCGCTCCAGTCAATTATATTGAAAATAAGAAGATTTGCACAGTAGGGAATTGAGAGTAAGGGTGATCAGAAGACCACCTTGACAAAGAGCCAGGCATTGGTTGCCCTGTATCCCACCAAAATCAGTGATATAGCTAGGATCTTAGAAGAACGAATTTTGAGTGGTTGGATTTCCATTTTAAAATGGTATAGAGGGTATGACAAAGTAGAACTTGGTCAAGGTTTAGAAGGTTAAAGGTAGAGCATAGAGCACTAGACTGGGAGTAAGGAAGTCCTGATTTCAAATCCTGCTGCAAACAATGTCAAGCTGTGTGACTCTGGGCAAGTTACCTAACCTCTCCTTGCCTCAATTCCTTTATCTGGAAAATGAGAATAATAATAGCATCTATCCCAGAGGACTCTATTTAGGAGCAAATGAAATAATATATGTAAAGTGCTTTGCAAACCTTAAGCTAATACATAAATGCTATTTGTTGCTATTATTATTATTATTACAGGTATAAACATCCCCACTGTAACCAAGTTTGAGAATCTATTCTAGCATTGATGGCATTTCTTTGATGCCATATGAACTCGGCTAGCCATGGGTACCAGCTGACTCATTAACATTAGTTTAAGGATCAAAGTATTAAGGATGAGACAACCTAGAAGAGGAGACAGCAATCCTCAGCATCAGAAAGACTTGAGTTCACATCTTGACTTCGGCAAATATTTGCCAGGGTGCCCAGGCAACTCAATGCCCCCCAAGCAATCCTCTAAGATTTTAAGTTGCCAAAGGGTACTAGATCTACAATGGTAAAGATCTCTATACTGATGAGATCACACATCTCCAAAAATGCCACTCCCAAAAAATGTATCAGAGAACCAAGTATATCCTTGGATTGGTGTAGAGAGAACCAGAGCTGAAAGATTGCACGTAGGGAAGGATCTTCACATAAAAGCATGGAATGGTTACATTAATGGCAGCAGTCAAAAGCAACTCATAATGACTGGATAAGGAAGTAGAGAACCAGGACAACTGAAAAGTGGAAGAGGGGGCGGCTAGGTGGCTCAGTGAGTAAGAGCGCCAGCCTCGGAGTTAGGATGACCCGAGATCGAAACCAGCCTCAGAAAATGAGCATGCACACATAAATAATGACTGGCCGTGTAACCTTGAGCAAGTTACTTAACCCCAATTGCTTTAAAAAAAAAAAAAGGAAAGGAAAGGAAAGGAAAGGAAAGGAAAGGAAAGGAAAGGAAAGGAAAGGAAAGGAAAGGAAAGGAAAGGAAAGGAAAGGAAAGGAAAGAAAGGAAAGGAAAGGAAAGGAAAGGAAAGGAAAGGAAAGGAAAGGAAAGGAAAGGAAAGGAAAGGAAAGGAAAGGAAAGGAAAGGAAAGGAAAGGAAAGAAAGGAAAAGTGGCAGAGTTTCTGAAACTAGCTGGAAGAAGTCTAAGACCAATCAGGAGCCAGAGCTGAGAAGCAAATCCAGAACTCACCTTGATTAATAAATAGTATGAGATAAGCAAGGAAGGATTCATTCTAACAGTGCACAGTGCTAGAAGGTGGAGGAGTCTCACAAAAACCCAGGCTTCTCCTCCCAGGATCTGAGCCTGTTTGTTGATGCTCTCTTCTTAGTGGCTCTCAGCTCTGGGTTTCTGTCTCTATACAGTTCCCTTTCAAAACACCTAGTCTAAGGGAGCAGTTCAGGTCTTCTGAAACTGGCTAGTATTCAAGCCATCATCCTAAATGAGTCCCTGATCCTTCCTTTCCACAGCACAGCCCTATCTCCCCCATAAGGATCTTTCTCTCCACTCGGTCTTGATAATAGACTCTCTTGATATCTCCATGTTCTATTTTGTGCTAGAGTCTTTATGTCTATGTCCCAGGCTCTAGAAAGATGGGAATTTGTCTCATCATGTCTTTGTGTTTCCACCTGAAATTAGCAAAGTGCTCCTAATGAATTAATAAGAACTGACATTTATAAAGTCCTTTAATTTAGGCAAAGCACTTTCCATACATCATCTTATTTGATCCTCACAATAACCCTGTGAGATAACAGGATCGAGTGAGATGATGTATGGAAAGTGCTTTGCCTAAATTAAAGCACTTTACAAATGTGCTTTTGCCAATAATAATGATTCATGTTTCTATGGCATGTTAAAGTTTGCAAAGCAAAAATTTAAGTTTGTTATTCTCATTTTACAGACGAAAAAGCTGAGTTTGTAGAATTAATTCACTCAATGAAGAGACAGGACTCAAACCCCAGTCCATTGGTCTATCCACTATACCAAGTTGCATCTCATTGAAGGATTTTGACAAATATTTGCTCAACTAAATTTAATAACCTCATTCACTCCAAGAGAGTAGTTCTCTGAGAGTTAAGGATGGTATAAGAGCATACTGCTGGATCCATGCAAGAAAACTGACTGTGAGGCTACCTTCCTTGTCATAGGTTCAAAGAAAATTAGGTTGAACAAGATGACAGTAAAGGTCCCTTCCTCCTCTAATATTTTGATTCTATTACTAAGGGTTTTGCAGAGCAGACTTTTTTAATGTCTTAAAGTTATAAAAATTATATGTAATTTCAATTGACCTTCATAACCCTGCCCTAAAGAATCACTAAGGCCATTCCCCAAAAGATAAAATAATCAAAGTATATGAACAAACAACAACAAAAAACCCGTTCAGATTATGAATAATAATGTGAAAGAACAATCCGAATTACCTCATATCCAACAAATTGGCAAAGGTGAAGATAGTTAATGAGGAATTATAGAAGACAGAAACATTAATACATTGTTGGTGGAGTTGTGAATTAGTACAACCATTTGAAAGGCAATTTGGAATCGTGCAAATAAAGTGACCAAGTTTTGGTCTATACCCTTTAGCCTTGAGATTTCAGTGCTAGGTTTATACTTCAAAGAGGAAAGAAAGAAAGAAAGAAAGAAAGAAAGAAAGAAAGAAAGAAAGAAAGAAAGAAAGAAAGAAAGAAAGAAAGAAAGAAAGAAAGAAAGAAAGGAAAAGAGAAAGAAAGACAAGGGGGGGGAGAGAGAGAGAGAGAGAGAGAGAGAGAGAGAGAGAGAGAGGAAGGAAGGAAGGAAGGAAGGAAGGAAGGAAGGAAGGAAGGAAGGAAGGAAGGAAGGAAAGAAGGCAGGCTCCATGACATCAGAATATACATAGTGTACTTTTGTGGTAAGAAATAATTGGAAACAAAGTAGATGCCATCATTTGCGGAATGGCTAAACAAATTATGGTACATGGATGAAATTGAATGTGTGTTATAAGAAATGGCAAATGTAATTAATACAGAGAAACATGAACTTACATGAAATGAAGCAGTCAATGAGCATTTATTAAGCACCTATTGTATACCAAGCACTATGTTAAGCACTGGGAATACAAATATACAAAACAGCCCCTGCTCTAAAGAATCTCCTAATCTAATGAAGGGCACACCAACGTGACAAAATGTATGTATGTACAAAATACATATCAGAAAAACTAGAACTGATCTCAGAGGGAAGGCACTAAAATTAAGGAGACTTAGAAAAGGTTTCTTGCAGGAGGCAGAACTTCAGCTGAGAAGAGAAAGTCAGGGAAGCTAGGAGGCAGATAGAGATAATGCAAAAAGAAATAAGCAGAGCCAAGATAAATCAATAATTACTACAACAATGTAAATGGAAAGAAAAGCAATCACAAAACAATGGGAAATGAATGTTGCAAAATAACAAAGAATAAACTTTGCCCAAAGAGGAGATATAGGAGGACATGTCCTCCAACTCCTTTGGAAAGATGTAGGGGGTGGTCCATGGGTATGGAACATACTGGCATGAGTATGGCATATATTGATAAACTTCCAATTTATTGGTTGATTTGCTTTTCCTCCCCTCTTCATCATATTTTATCTTTTTCTAAAAAATGTTTTGTATGGAATAGTTCTCTTGGAAGATGAAGAGACAGGATACAGAGGGAAATTTAGACTATATATAAACAAAAGAAATCAATAAAAACTTTTTTTAAAAAAAATCATTAAGGCCCGGTTCTGCCCAATTCATCTTGTGACCTTGAGGAAATCATTTCCCTTCTCTGGGCCTTAATTTCCTCATCTGTCAAATAAGTAGGCTGATCTAGCTCAGTGGTACCAAACTCAAAGAAAAAAAAATTCCTGCTGCCACATAGTGACTTAGAAAATGACAAATTAACATTATCTGTGTTCTATTGTATTTTTACTCATCTTATTAAACATTTCCCAATTACAGTCCAATCCGATTTGGGCTGCTGCAACTCAAGGGTTTTGTCTCAGGCTTCAAGTTTGACACCTCTGATCTAAATCACCATAAGGTCCCCTCTAGTTCTAAATCTATTAACTTATACTCCTATGAGAAAGATGATTTCTAAAGTCCCTTTTAACTCTAACAATCTATAAGGCACTGGGTAGCTAGATGGCGTGGTGGCCCTGGAGTCAGGAAGACCTGAATTCAAATCCAATCTCAGACACTTGACACTTACTAGCTGTGTGACCTTAAACAAGTCACTTAACCCCAATTGCCTTGCCTTCTCCCCTACAAAAAAACAAAACAAAAAACAAACAAACAAACAAACAAAAAATACCATTCCATGAGGCAGCATGTCATAGCAGAAAGGGGGATGAATTTGATATCAGGAGAGAGGTAGGTTCAAATCCTGCCCTGACAATTTCTTCAGTGACCATGGGCAAAGAACTTAGCCTCAATGAGTCTTGGTTTCCACACCTGTAAAACGGGAATCATGTCTGTAGTAGGGTTGTTGTATAGATCAAATGAGATATTATATATAACATGTTAAGGGCGGCTAGGTGGCGCAGTGAGTAGAGCACCGGCCCTGGAGTCAGAAGGACCTGAGTTCGGATCCGGCCTCAAACACTTAACACACACAAACAAAAAAAACCTAGCAGTGTGACCTTGGGCAAGTTACTTAACCCCAGTTGCCCTCCAAAAAAAAAAAAGAAAAAAAATATATATATATAAAATATGTTAAAGATGTCAGTGAGGCATACTTCATCAGCCAAAAAGGATAAGACTACTGAGCCCTCTCGACTCTCTCTGAGCTCTGAAACCAAGAAAATAAGGCAAGTGTTAGTTAATACTGACCTATAACATCTGTGCTAGGTTATCAAATAAAAGAACAAAGAGGGAAGACAGCAGGTCCTCTGAAATTAGAGCACACTGTCACATTCTTATTTTTGAAGAAGAAAGAAAACTTTTAGCTTTTTCTGACCTTTGTCACTTTTCCAAACTTATTATTTAAATGCCAACATTTACCATTGAAGTTAAAATCTTAATTAAATGCAGAACAATTCTAAGCAACAGATGCTGGAAGGTTTATTTTTTCCTCCTGCAAGAAATGCACACATTGGATTAAAACTTTGGATGAAATATTGAAACTTCATTAGGGCCTGGAAATAAATGTTAAATTTACACCCATACCTGTAAGACAGGCAGCCCTCAATGTACATAAACTTAGCTTATATAATGCCCAGTAATTCTTTAGAAATGAACCTGTGTCCTAGAATAACAGAACCACAATAACCCCCTTATCTGCTGCCCCTGCTTGGGATTTCCCTCCCAATATCCCTTCTCATCCCTCTTGGCCAATTGAAAACAATGTTAGTAACCTTCTTATCACTTTGAGGCAGGACTGGATATAAACTATGGTAACAGGTATTAGAAGGAAGGGAAGGGAGAAAGAGAAAGGGAATAGCTAGATGGTGAATTGGATAGAGGACTAGGCCTCGAATCAGGAAGACAGTTCAAATCCAGCCTCAGACAGGTAATAACCATTTGACTTAAGCTCTGTCAGTCCTAGTTCTTCATTTGCAAAATGATTGCAATAATAGCACCTATCTCACAGGGTTGTTGTGAGGACTAAATGAAATACTATTTATAAAGTGTTTAGCACAATACCCGGAATATAGTAGATACTTAGTAAAGGCTTATTCCATTCCCTTTATCCTTTCCCACTATTTTCAGAGGCTTCCCAGTTCCAGCTCTGGTCCCATGTCTTTGCCTAATTCCCTCCCCAAAACCAGGCCTGTTCTTTATCCCCAGAATCCCTAGTATTTAGCTCCTGTGATAAAATTGCAAGGATTACCTAATAAGTTTCCAATATCTGGGGACCTGTGATCTTGTTCCGTGTTTGCCTCAGTCACTCATTACTTCAATCCCTGGCTCTAACCACAATTAACTTCACTCCCCAAGCATGTCCACACCAGCTACTGTGGTACCATCATGCCATCCCCGCCTCCAACAAACCATCCCCCACTCTTTCCAATTCTGGAACCATAATCAAAACCATTTTGCCATCAGTCCTGGAAAATTTATATCAATATACTACTCTATGGTTCCACTTACCATCCCCATAGCTTTCCAAACCAAAATGTCACTGGCTGGCCATCATTCCCCTAAGCACAGATTGTATTTGTATCCCCTGTGCTCAGTGTATACTCAGTGCTTAGTAAATACTTTTTCATTCACTCATCCATTCATTCAAATATACAATCCTTACTTTAGCATTTTGTATATAAATGCTAATCTGTGTGACTTAAGTAAAGAAAGAAAAAATTTTTAAAAGAAAAAAATTCTGTATTTGTCAGGCAAGAGTGTCCTGATCTCCTCATCTCCATTCCTACCTCTTCTCACCTCCCTGCTGGAGATCCCATACCTGACCATGTAGAGACTATTTTGTTTTATCACAGAGACTACTTTAATCCTTTGTTAGTTCTCCTTTTCACTAATAATGGTCCTGGATCCACCAATCATTGACTAGCATTAATTAAGTGGCAACTGTGTTGCAAATGTGCCACTAGTCATCTATAAGGCCTTGGTCAAGTCACTAAACTACTTTGGATCTGTTTCTTTGTCGGCAAAATGATGACATTGAGTTCTAGGTTTTGATTTGGAATTATGCAGGGAAATGACTAAATTATCCATCCCCTTTGACCCAGCCATTCCCAAGGAAGTCATAGATGGAAATGAAGATCCAATTAGACTAAATAGTCATAGCAGAGAACTGCGGTATATTGGGGTGTGGGGGGAAACTGACCTTAAAGCCTGCAAGACCTGGGAGCAAGTTCTGCCTCAGACTTATTAACTGTGTGACCCTAAGCAAGTCACTTCATCTCTTTATATGTTAGTTCCTTCAAGGGGGCAGGGAGGAGGGGAATGGTTGTACTCAATGGCCTCTAAGGTCCCTTCCAGATATTGTTCTACAAAGAAAGGGGTGCTTGGGCTGAGACTTAAAGGAAATAAGGGATTCCAAGGGGTGGAGATGAGGGGGAGGTAGGGGACAGGTTAAATTCCAGGCATGTAGGACAACCAGAACAAAGACAAAGAGGTGGAAAATGGAACATCATGTGGTTTGGAACAGTAAATAGACAAATATGGCTAGAATGTAGAGTTTAAGGAAAGGAGTGAAGTGTTAGAAGACTGGAAAGATATGAAAGGGCCATGTTGTAAAATCCAACTGAAGAACTTGTATTTGACCTTCAAGGCAATAGAAACCATTGGAATTTATTGAGTTGAGAAGGTAGGGAGGGACATGATCAAATAAGAAGTGATCTTTAGGAAAATGATTTTGGCAGCTAGTTGGAGGATAGATTGTAGTAGGGAGAAGTTTGAGGCAGGGAAAACAAATAAGAATCTATTACACTAGTCCCAGAGAGAGGGGATGAGGGTCTTAATTAGGATAGTGGCTGTGGGAGTAAGGAGAAAGTAAACTGTTAATTATGTTGTAAAAAAATAAAAACAAGAAGATTTGGGACAGAAGGGGAAAAGAAAAGGAGGTAATGAATTCTGTTTTGGACATGTTTAGTTTGAGATGCCTTTGGGACATAATGTTTGAAACATCTAATAGGCAGGTGATGATTGAAAATGCAGTTCAAGAAGGAGGCAGAGTAAATATATACATCCCAATATATATGTGAGGCAGCTAGGTGGCTCAGTGGATAGAATGCCAGGTCTAAAGTCAGGAAGACTCATCTTCCTACATTCAAATCTGACTTCAGACACTAGCTCAGTGACCCTGGACAAGTCACTTAACCCTGTTTGCCTCAGTTTTCTCATCTGTAAAATGAGCTAGAGAAGGAAATGGTAAACCATAACAGTATCTTTGCCAAGAAAGAGCCCAAATGAGGTCCCAGAGAGTCAGACACAACTGAACAACAAATATATCTGGAAATCGTTTTCATGGAGATGATCATTGAATCTAAAGGGATCAATAAGTTCACCAAGGGAGAAAGTAGAGAGAAAAGAGCCTGGGATAGTTGGTGAGTGAAATGTGGATAATGAATCTGCAAAGGAAACTGAGAAAGAACAGTTGGACAAGTAGAAAGAGCACTAAGAGAGAGCAGTACCCTTTTAAGCCCAGAAAGGAGAGTGTCCAGGAGGAAACAAGGTCAACATTATTAAATGCATCCGAGATATCAGAGCAGAAGGAGCAAAAAGAGGCCACTCAGTTTGTCAGTTTGGAGATTGTTGGTAAAGCAGTTTCAGTTGAGAGATGAGGTCAGAAACAAAATTGCAGAGGATTATGAGATGAAACTGAAGGCACCAAGTGCAAATGACTTTTTCCAAGGATTTGACAGAAAGAAGACAGAAATACAGTACAGCAGTAAGTGGTGATACTAGTATATAGGGAGAAAATTATGTGAGGGATTGTAGAAGTTGTCAGATAGAGGGAATTCTTAGCAAAATAGTCTTAATTTTTTTAATCTATGAAGCAAAGGCCTCAGATAGGAAGGTGGAAAGGAGATTGTTGTTGGAGACTTAGTAAGGCAAAATACGGTTTAGAACTCATCCAATTCGTATTTATTATTAAGTTGCCAAATATTTCTTATTGAAGTACCCTCTAACTGCCTAGCATTATGGGAAAATAAGAAAAATAAAGGACAGTCTCTACCCTTAAGAAATTTATCACAATGTGTCATGAAGATGCCTACTACTAGGTAAGTAAGTGAATGAGAAATAGTATAATGGAGCCAAAATAGCATGGATGGAAGAAGTAATAGGGAACTGAACTTAAACATCATGGAAGAAAACATTATTGTAATAACCTTTATTGCCAAGAAGAAACCTCAGCCAAACTTTTTTGGAATGTTTGGAATTACCTGCTGATATGCATCTCAAGAAATCTGTGTACCTTATCTGGAAATTACCTTTTCTAGAAACTATGTACATGTAACTTTTGTTATTTTGTGCCCTTTTTTGAACGCTATGTGATGTGAAATTTTCAGAGGTTGAAGGAGTGGGCCACACCTTTTTTGGCTCTCTACTCCACTGATTGACTTAATTTTCTTTTCCTAACCATCTTTTTTTTAGGTTTGGGTTTATTCTCAGCTAACATTTTGGTGTCAGAAGTGGGATCACTCATAGTTGAGCCTGAGGAACCCAAAGGTTCTCAGGGACCTTGGACATTGAGTCAATCTCCATTATTTCAGAATCTAATGAGGGTAGGACCAACCTATGCAGGATTACTTGGCATAGGGAAAACCCAGTGAGAACTCCTGGGATTCAGGTTGAACACATTAAAGACCCCAGATTAGGTCTTGGAAATGAGAACTCCAGGTGTCCAGAAATCTTGGGCAGGGAACTCTGTTTATCCTAAACCCAGGAAATTATTCTGTTGAGTTAGAACTATACTAGCTACCCTGAGATGTAAATTAGTAGTCCTCTTGAACTGATCACCTAAGAGTTCTGGGGTCAGCACTGCAATTGATTAAAATTTGGCTTGTCCTTCAGCAGATCTTTCTCTCTATTTCTCTCTCCTTTTCTTTCTGTCCTTCTATTTCTCTCCTTGATTCTCTCCCATTACAGATAAACAGGCTATGAGGTTAGAAAGATTGAGGCTTCTCCTCTAAAAGTTCTCCTGTGAATATGAGGTTATATTTTCCTTGGAGATTTTGAAGGGAAAAATTGAACAGAGCCAGCTTAAGTTAATTAATGAAGTTTCATGCCTTAAACAGCTCTCCCAGTTCTCCATAATACATTACAGTTCTGATGCTAAACTTGCCTTCTATTTACCTTTTGATCAGACTATGGTGCGACATAAGGATTTAGAATAGGCAGAAAAATAAGAAAACATGCAAGATACTATCTCTTCTCAATATTGACTAGGTTGAGATTTCAAAGATAGAAATGTGAAAAAAAGAAAATCTTTTCCCTGTTTTGTAGAAATTTGTGGCAGTATGCACTAGTTAGAGACTAAATTTGTAACTGATATGTGATATCTTTACCACAAATTTCTAAATTATGGTTTGAATGTGTGTTCTAATATTTATGTGGGGAACATAGTTACAATATCATTATGTCTTATGGGCCCCAAAAGAGAGAGATAAGCATGTGACTGCCACCACAAATCTTTGAAACTTAGATAACAGAGAGCAGTGAGCCCTATGATCTGAGGTGCTGGAAGCTAATGCCCCTTGGAAAAAATGAGATTTTTTATAATGATACTATTTGTGATTTTAAGTCAAGATTTGACTTATTTGTCCTAAAACTAAGTTATAATGTAGTCTCATTTGAAGTGAGATATATTCTTCTATTTAAATAATTATATGTTTGACCCCCCTAGAGATAGATCAGAATGCAAAATATAGTTAGTATTTGGCATTAAGATGATATGCTTAGAAACTGCATGAATAAGAATTAAAAGTTATAATTTCTTCTAAATTAATCTCTATTAGTTTTTAATACAATTAGCATATAAAGACAAATTTGTAGATGAATAAAGTTATTTTCTCCATAAGATGATTCAGAAATTCATTCAACTGACATTTATGTTATTTGACTGGCAATAAGTTTTGTATAATGTTTTAGAAACATTATCCATATATCCATAATATTGTTTTGTTATTGTTAGGCTTCTGATTTTTCTTGTATTGTGGTTTGTTTTTTGGTTTTGGGGTTTTTTTTGTTTTGTTTTTTAAAGCAATTGGGGTTAAGTAACTTGCTCAAGGTTACACAGCCAGTCATTATTTATGTGTGGGTGCTCATTTTCTAAGGCCAGGACCGATCCCAGGTCATCCCGACCCCAGGGCCAGCACTCTTACTCACTGTGCCACCTACTCGCCCCTGTATTGTGGTTTTTAAGAAATCATTGTATAAGATATACTGTTAATTTGAAAAATGATACCCATAAAGTGATGTAATTGTATCTTTAAAAATTAGCTGGATGCTGCTAGGTTATGAATTGAGCTGTTAAAGAATGTAGGCAAAATGTTTGAAAACTGTTAAGTATTTAATTGTGTATATTTTGCTTTAAAAATGGTTAATAATAATAACTTACTGTCTGGGGGAAAGTATCACAGACCTTGTAGATTGTCCTTATCTGTGAGGTTCTTTGGAATCCTCTATTTCATCAGGGTCATAAAATCTTATCAGCCTTGCTGAAATTATGTTGTGAAATTCTAAAATAATAAATTGACTTTCTGAGAAACTGAGCTTCCTCTCCTACAACAGAAATGGGAGGGGAAGGGATTTACAAGTTCACTTATAGTATGGAAGTGATTTATATGATGATATGTCTGACTACTGATTTAAAAAGTTATACCTTTGGGCCTACTTAGTATCAACAGATCCCACATTTAAAGATTTTATTTTTGCTTTAGGGGTTAAAATGCAATACCTTCAGATATAGATATCTGGTTTACAGTAAATAGCCAGTATTCTTCTGAGTTTTGAATGAACTATCATGTATTTGCTATATGTGGGAAACTCAAGAATGTGACTGTTTTCTTAATTTCTAATGATTGCTTTCTGCTACAGAATAGATTTAAACTAGAAAAGACAAATAAGATAAGACCTTATATGTATTTATTCATGTGTATGTATATGTATATCCCTCTTTGAGAATATGTATCTGTGTATATATGTATTGTGTGTTTACATAGATATGTATACGTATATCAATATGTTATATACACATACATATCCTCAAATGTATATATATCCAGATTTGAGGATATGTATGTATATATAACATATTGAGATATATATATATACACACATACACATTGGCCAAATTTCTACATAGATACATATACATGACCAATGTGACCATGTGTGCAATTACAATTATTGATTAAACTACATTTAGAAGTTTTACAATGAGTTTATTGAGAGGGGAATTTTACTTACACACACACACACATAAACACACACACACATACATATTATCTGTGTGTATATATACATATGTACATATAAATATATGAAACTCAAGAAAGTAATTATTAATTTCTAATAACTGATTTCTGCTCCAGGATGGATTTCAACTAGAAAGGATGAATAAGACAAGGCCTTATATGTTTGTGTGTCTATTCCCCTTTAAGGATATATATATGCAATATACAGATCATGTATATATGTATATATATATGCATATGTGTATCTAGATGTTTATGTATGACTTTATTTTATTCATCCTCCTAATCTATAATCTGACTTAATTCATCTATAGAGTCTTTTAAGTAAATTTTTTTCTTAGAGGGTGTATGAGATTATGAATCTACTTAACTAACTTTGTTCAACTTTACAACATTGGAGGAAGCATGGGATTATGAATCTGTGTACTCTGTTTTACTTTTTTTTGTGCTACTTGTAGCCATGTGTGTTCTTCTCTATGTTGTTTTCAATATCTGGGAAATTTCTCTGTATTATACAGTGCACTTATTTCCTGATGCATGCCTAATTCCCCTGATTTATAGACCCTGATGCTACCTCAAGTCAATCCCTATGACTATGAGACATGGAGAAAATTTTACCACCAATTTGGCCCCTATTTCCCCTTAAAGGAATTCTATCAAGCTCTAGATAAGATTAGTAGTGAGGTGGGGGCTTATGCTGTCCCAGGCTATTTTAATGAACTTCCTTTTAAATCTTAACCTACCTCCCTGTTTCTGTAATTATGCTTCCACTAGTACAAAAATGTTGGGTTTTAAAAGTCCAAAAGAGGGGAAATGTGGTGGGGAGGGAATCTTTATTGTACTAACCTTTTTTGTGGGGAGAAACCTCAACCAAACTTTATAGGAATGTTTGATCTCAACTAAATCTTATTGGAATTTTGGAAATATCTGCTGATAACACAACACAATCAGTTCACATGCCTTGTCTGGAAATTTCCTTATCCATAAACTGCCTAAAAGCAACTTTTGTTCTCTTGTGCCTTTGTATGAACTCTATATAATGTAAAACTTACAGAGGCTTAGGGGATTGGGCCACAGCTTCTTCGACTCTCCCCTCTGCCAAATGTGATCAACTTTTTTCTAAAAACTTTAGGTTTGGGTTTGTTCTCGACCGATAAGACTACACAGCTCTACTCTGAATCTATAGGACGCGTCACAGCTCGGATCCCTTTCTTGTATGTCTATTTCTGTCCCTGCTTGATTTGTCTCCCAAGCAGTTCAGAGACCAAGTATGGACCCCACAAGACCCCCAGGGAAACACAAACATGTCACAAGACCTGTGAAGTGACTGCCTTCCCTGGAAATATAGCAGCTAGGGTCTCATACACATAAACCCTAGGGAGGAGAAAAGGAAACCACCTCAGCCAAGTCAGGGAATTTGATTGAGAAAGAGGGTGAGAGATAGTAATATAGTTAGAAAGAAGAGTAGGATCTAGCGAGGGGACTTTTTGAGTATGGGAGAGATTTCAGCATGCCTGAAGGCAAAAGGGAAGGAAACATGATAATGAGGGACTGAAGACTGGAGTAGAGAAAAGGGAAAAGGGGACAAGAGTGTGCTGAAGCCAACTAGAACAGGATATCAATTATTTTCTCTTTTTATAGCCTCAACTTTTTTATTGTTTTCAAATAAAAATCTATTTGTCTCTCTTCTCCTTCCTGCCCCTCCCCTGACACTGAGGAAAAGGAATAATAAACTTATAATTATGCTTAGTCAAGCAAAACAAATTCTCACATTGGCTGCATCCAAATACATAGATACAGATGTTTCAAGCTGCACCCTAAGTCCCTAATTTCTGTCTCAGGAGGTGGGTGGCATACTTCATCACTGATGGGGCTTCTGGTTGATCATTGTATTGATTAGAGTTTTTAAGTCTTTCAAAACTATATTCACATACAACAAAGCTGTATGTTGTTGATGTTCTGTTCACTGTACATCGTTCCTTTATGTCTTCTTGGATTTCTCTGATACCATCCCCTTCATGATTTTATATAGCACAATAGTATTCCATTACATTCATATACCATAATTTGTCAAGTCATTCCCTAATTCATGAGTATCGCCTTAGTTTCCAGTTGTTTGACACCACACACACACACACACACACACACACACGCACGCACGCACGCACGCACAAGCTGCTATATTTTTGTGCTTATGAATCCTTCTTTTCTTTCAGACGTCTTGAAGTTCTCTACAAAAAGATTTTACCAGAAGAGGGAGGAAGGTATGGGGGAAGGTTTGCACACATGTGGAGGCAGAAAGCAAAATGATCCTAGTGTGACCCTTGACATGAGCCAGTCCGAACTTTGGAACATTCCTAGCCCACAAGGGCTGGAAGTGTTCACTTAGGCACCTTGCCATTCCTATACATCTTGCCACCTTTACATCCAGTTCAAGGACAGCAATCTCTGATGCAGTAGGGGAATGTGTGATCAGGTTATCAAACTCGAGGCCAAACTCATACTTAGGTAAAGAATGCACCAGCATTTCCCAAACCATTGAGTCCCTTCCTTGTTGAACTCCAGTCGAAACCAGCCATTGTCAGCATTCTTGTTATTTTCCACATACTAGGAAAGAGACTGAGACTCCCCTGAGTCATTGCACTCACAGTTCCCAAATCCAGGACCTGACATTCATTTTCAGCACTGGGATCTTGAACACAACATGCCAGGTGGCCCCATACACCATCTTAGATAGGGCACCTATTAAATTTTCAATGTGAACATTTACACCTTGGAAAATTGCTACAAATCAGGACTTGGTTTATTACTTTGCTGACTGTCTAGATTTAAGAAAGTGTTAATGCCAATTAAACCTAAAAGTATATCGTGCTTACATTTCCCTCACCATCACCACTCCCCATACCATCACTACCACCCTATAGTTCTGAAATATTTGCTAGCATACCCCAAAGATGAACCGAGCCTCTGCAAGCTTCTGTCACCCATTTTCCCCGTGATCTCAAACACCATAATTCAGCTCTCTTGGATTTGACTGGTCTAAGCAGAGTTCACAAGCATTGAAGGCAGACCAAACCTGCATAATGCACTTTCTCTTGTCCTACTGAATGTGGGTAGAGCCTTTGGATCTCCTGGTGCTCATCTCCAAGGCACAGCCCCAGCTGAGTTGCTAACACTTAGAATCTGGTTGAGGTAATAAGGTTATCATCTATAGACTGTTGAAGTTGGAAGTAAACTAATCCAACCCAGTTTCCACCTAAAGCCTAGAGAGATTAGGTATCCAATGCTGCACATTTAGATAGCACCACAGTCAAGACTAGAAATAGTTCCCTTGATGCTTAAATCCTTGTTCTTCAATGCCTCCTAATTTACCCATGTGAAAGCAAATAGATGATACCAGAGATCACATTATTGATCATTAAACTGTGTGGTGCAGAATATAAGGGCCTTATGCATCTCAGAAAAGAAGGAGATAAATGGACATCACAATTGCAAGGAATAAAACTAGTAGCCATGACAAACTGGAGCATATAGAGAAAAGGGCAACTATGATAAAGAGAAGACTTGAGATTATGCAAAACCAGGATCATTTGATGGACCTGAGAATATTTATCCTGGGCAAGAGAAGACTTAAGAACAGGATAGCTCTCCCCAAGTACTTGAAGGTCAGTCATGTGAGACAAGGATCCAAACTTATCCTACTTGTTCCCAGAGGTTGGAACTAAAATTAAAAAGATAGAAGTGGCAGAGAAGTAGATTCAGGCTTGTCATAAGGAAAACCATAACCATTAGAGCTATCCAAAAGGAGAATGAGCCTCCTCAGGAAATAATGTTTTCCATCTCTGAAGATTTTCAAGCATAGGTTAGATGACTACTTGATAGAGATGTCACAGAGAGGATTTCTGTTTAAGTTTGTATTAGACTGAGTGACTGTAATGGAAATGCAGATTTGAAGATCTTCCCTGCCCTGAGGCCCTTTGATTGGCTTAAGAGACTTTGATTGACTTAAGTGACTCTGAGAACCTTCCTTGATTTGAAAATATATTCTGCCCCCTAATAGGCTGAATGTGGTCACATGGAGCCTGTGGTAGGAGCCTTGGTTTTCAGGAATGACCACACCTTGATGCTGTGTGATTGGGCAGTGGGTCAAGAGGGTGGTTACATTTTCTGAGCCAGAAGAAGACTATATAATCCCTGATTTGAGGCTTTGCTTTGGGGGCTCACTTTGAGAAGTGTTGTGTGATTTGACCAGATGAGACTCTGTGAAGCCGTTGTTGAGAGCCCCCCGGCTTTGAAAACCCAGATGTTGATGCTTCCCGCTCTGGTAACTGTGATTTGATATTGATAATGGTTGGCAGTTTGGAAGCCTGTCTATTTGATCTGTCTGTATACTCTGAAGTTTGGGGTGCTGACCTTTTCCCCCTGCACTAGGTAAATGATATATGTTTGTTTGATTAAAGTGAGCTTGTTAACCAATTTTGAGTTGCTTTCCTTTTGAAAAGCAGATCTAAGAACCTGTGTTGGCAGTCACCCTGGGGATATTGGGGTGCTTGCTGCTACAGTGACCTACAGCATTTCTTCCTTCTCTGAGATTCTATAATCCTATCCACCCATAATCTGGATTTAGTTTAGTTTCTAATATATGTATCCTTGTATAACACATGTGTAAAGTGGCCATCCATATTATAGCACCCCACACCTCTCATGAGGGATGGTTCACCTTCACCCCAGTTTGCTCTCATATTGGCAAATCTAGATTCCCAAATAAGAATTACAATCACATTCAAATTTTCTCAAGGTTCTGACTCCTTCTACTCATCACTATAGTTTCAGAGCTCTCTTAATATGCTTGCATTTACCTAAAACCTGACACTTATAACAATGCAATATTCAATAGCTAGCATTTATTTACTTTACAAATATTAACTAAATTTATCCTCACAACCTGGGGAGGTAGATGTTATTATAATCCTCATTTTACAGATAAGGAAACTGAGACAAGAAGAGATCGGGTGACTTTCCCAGGGTTACACAGCTAGTAAGAGTCTAAGGCCAGATTTGAACTTCTTGATTCCAGGTCTAGTGCTCTTCCTATCCTCTCTAGTGCCACCTAGCTTCCTTAATATAACCATTTACTTAACAATAAAAATAATGGTAATAACAAATACTTATATTAAAACAAATACAGGGATAATAAATACATCTGTAACGGGGATCTGGTCAGTGGAATTCCATTGACCAGGCCCACATTACACACTATAATCCACACATAAATCTGGATCACACACTCCTACCAATGCACTCAGGATCTGGGGTGGGTGGTATGGAGTAGGGGTGGGGGGAAAAGGAGAAGAGTGGGAACTCTCAGAAACCTGACAAGGATAATATGAATGAGGAAATCCCTTATGCACAGGATAACCCATAACTCTGGAGCTGTAAGTCTCAGTGCTCTTTTTCTTTCTGAGGAAATGCCCATAAAACTTCAGTGATGAAAATAGATTCTGTATTGAACAGATGCTTCCACTGATAAATTGAGTTGATCCACCTGGTACTTAACTAACACTTCAATGGGCATGACATCTCAGCCAAACTAATAAATCCACTTGGTGGCTTCTCTGATTATCTCCTCCCAAGCTGTTCCTCTGTTCAACTGGACCTACTCCTCAACAGCAACTATATTATGCATTACTTCCAGTTTTAGGCTGAGTTGATATAGTTCTGAAATCCAGCCATTCATCATCTTTCATCTTTCTGGGCTTGGATTCTGAATCTTCTCTGTGAATGGCCTCACCTTAGATTATGGTTAGTGACCAAATTCTCTTCTGTCTATGATCAGGTCAACTTCATCTATCTCAAACAATCCTAGCATCTATACTTGCGCAGTTATTAACCTAAAAAGTTATTCAATTCTTTATGTGTATTTCATTGAAGCATTCTCTACTAGCTTCAATATTCAAGCACCTGTCATCTTCAAAAATGAACTTTGAATCAGAGTAGCTGTTTCTCTTGGAATTCTACAGAGAATTATACCCCGGACAAAAGAATATCGCTTCCTTACTCCTACCTAAGATGAATAACACCCCTCTATGTTGCCTCCAGAATTCCAAGTTGCTGTGGAACAGTCATTTCACCCAGAGCCACATAGAGAGGATATCAAGTGAGGATTTCCACAGGGTACTATTTCTGTGATTTTAATTTAGGAGGAACTGGGCAAGTCTCTATTCCTATTTAAGTGGTACTAAACTCTGCCTGAGGGTTGGGAATGGGAAGGAGAGAAGTTTAGCTTAAATAGACACACTTGGTACTGCTACAGCCATGGAACTACCATGTTACTCAACATTCCCAAGCATTCCCTTGTGTTCTCATTCCTGCCAATGAGATTCCAATCAGACACATCAGGGCCAATCTGGGAAGGTAAAACTATAAGAACCTTAAATCTCATTGCTATGGGTAGCTGATGACAATCCTGTGAAAAAGATCCAGACACTCTTTGAGGGAAGGGACAATGGCTTACTCTTTCCTTCATATTCCCCAAAGTATCTAGAACAGTGGTTCACACAAGGAAGCACTCAGTAAATGCCTGATAAATCAATAAATAAGGAATAATGAACAGACCACCACTTCTTTTCAGAGATGGATTGAGAAGCTCTGTGAGCAAGAAGGTAGGTGGTCCATCGGACTGGACAGTAAAGACTGTTTCATCCCAGAGGCCTTCAGCTTCCAATGGTTTGCCTGAAAATCACACCCCGAAACATTTGTTGCAAGATGACAGCTTAGATGAATGACAGAACATTTCCAGCTGAACAGAATGTAGTTCAATTATAGCAAAAAAAAAGGGGGGGGGGGGAAATGGAGCCAGTGGCGACTAGCTAATCTACTAAAAGTAGAAGTATGTTATTTATAACCTTAATACGGTGCCATTGCCAAAAAATATTGTCGAAAGTATGACCAAAAACATAATTTTTCATAGGCACAGTTACTTTTTCAGAGACATATAATTCACTATGATGACTTTTAAACACTGCACTTTGAAGCTGTAAATTACCCTGCGTGTGAGAGAGACAGAGATAAAGACAGAGACAGAGACAAAGACACAGAAACAGAAAAAGCCAGAGATAAAAACAGAAATACATGCTCTTCTGTTAAGCTAATCAAAATCGGGCTTTCTCTTTCTTCCAAGCTACAGCTATCAACTTTTAATTAATTCCTTGTCTTCATGTTACTCCCAAAGTTACAGGCTATAGGTAGAGAGGCTTAGAATATCCCTTTTTAAGAATCCTTTTCTATCTCACATGTACACAGGTACACACGTACATGTACCCTCTCTGTCTCTTCCTCATTCTTTTTCTCTGTGTCTCTCTCTTCTTTCCATTTTGAAGGAACAGCATTTTTTTTTTCAAACAAAAGAGGATTCAATTAAGATTGGAGGTATGAAGGGGGAGGAGGTCTTCTTTCCAGAAATGACTATGATGGCAGGACAAAAGGTAGCAATAAAACATTTTTGAATATCCAAGGAGCAAGTCTTATCTTTTGGCTGAGGTTCCTTAGCAGCTTCCTGTCCAGTTCTCCCAATGCCCTCACCAGTCCCTTTTCCCCTATCCACCTCTCCCACCCTCTTACACCCCCCACACACAACATACCACTCCCCACCTCCCAGGAATAACTTAGGTACATAAATGTGCTCAGCATAGGGCTTACAGTGTATCATATTACATCAGGTGGAATGAAACCAGAATCCCAAATGTCTCGTGTATTTGGAAATTTACCAAATCTTCTTACTCTGCCCACTGGGCACATTATGTAAAAAAGTAAATATTTCATTCTATAGTATATGGGGTGTTTTATAGAGCAGAGAAATCAGAACACCCTTAACCTGACATCATAAACCCAATATATTGTGGGATCATGAGGCTATATACTTCTTGTTAACCCCTTTATCTGAGATTAAATGCAATTTTCAAGGGCATGGTAGCATTCCATTTCCTTTCAGAAGACAGATAACAGAATAAAACTATTGAGTCAGCAGGGTAGGCCATCTAAGCTCATGGATAACAATAAAAAGTGTGAGCCTTGGGAATCCAGTGCACTGCTCAGCTCATGTTGGAAGCTCATGGGCATCGATGATTAACCAGCTCACTGACTGACACACCAGCAGAACTCCATGGAGCCCAAGCCCCTGACTGCCTTTTGTTCACATGTGAAACTAGCTGGTGTTTCCATTCCACTCTAAATGAATGAATGAAATCAATAAAATGTTTACTATATACCAGGACTGGGAATGAATTGGGAACCAGTACTACTAGTGTCTAGTACCTACACCATACAGGACAAGTCTTTTGCATCAATAGAATGCGTGACTGCTCTCAGGGATGGCTTTGTTTCCCAAAATTCTTTCACCATTGGTTCAGTGATGCTTGAAATTAAACAATTTAAAAATTCACATTAAAAATTAATTCCTTTAGCTTAAATGGTTGTCCATCATTAAATTCCTCAAAAAGAATATGATTTCATGAGATCTAGGACCACAAATCAGGTGCCATCTCTGATTCCCCACAGTGCAACTACCTTGTAAATCTGCCTCCTTTTCACATTACCCCAAGACCCAACCATCTACTAAGTTTCCACTGCCTCCATCTTGCCTTGTTTTTCATGTCTTACTGACCCCAAAACCCCTACAGAGAAGTCCACAGTGTCTCCTCCCCATCCCACCCTTTTCTTCCCCTGCACCCCAGGCAATATGCTACAGATAGTTTAGTGGATAGAAGCAATGAAGTGATACAAAGCATATGCAAAGCTTCACAGCTACAAAATTTTGTGGGTTCAGTTCTAAGGTGCTTAAGCCTGGTCCTCAACACTAACTAAAGAACATTTGACCCATATTTCTTAGCTTAAAAGACAACACTGTGTAGTAGATGGCATGGACCTGGGGGCAAGTTACTTGGGTTCAAATCCCACTTTAGATATTTACTAGGTAGATCTCTCAATCAGAAAGCATTTATTGTTTTAATTTATTTTTAATTTATTCAATAAAATAAACATTTTATAACAATATAATAAAAAGATGATTACATATGAAACTGAAAATCTACTATGTACAACTTGCTATTCCTTGTGATAAAGTTATATAAATTTCTCTTTTTTCATTAATTTTTCTTTTTTTTTCTTGTCTTCCTTCTCCTCCACCACCTCCCACCCTAGAGAGATGGCCACCATTATATACAAATAGGTATGTGTATATGTACACATATACATATATACTGTACGTGTGTGTAAAATTATTCTATACATATTTTCTATTTATCAGTTCTTTCTCTGAGGGCAGATAGCGTCTTTCTTCATATGTATAAGCAAGCACTTATCAAACACCTACTATGTGCCAGACTTTACTTAGCATTTAGGGATACAAATCCCTCTTCTCAAAGGTAGTTTGGGATATGAGTTTACCAGAAGCCAGGAAGGCCAGGAAGGGTTTTATGTAGAAGGCGGCACATGAACAATTTTGAGCCCTAGTTAGAACATCAGAATGACCCATAGAATTTAGGGTTAGAAGAAACCTTGGAAATCAACAAGCCCAAATCTTTCATTTTGCAGATAAGGAAACTGAGGCACAGATAAATGAATTCAATGGATCAACATTACAAAGATAGGAAATGGCAAAGCCAAGATTCAAACCTAGGTCATTTGATACCAAACTGGATGTCCTTTCCCTTCTACCAACTATAACCAGTGTCTAGGCTGGTGGGAGACAGAGTGAACTAGGGTAGGGCTGAAGACTTATAGGCAAGGGGTCCGCTGACAAATGTTTGACAATCTTCTCCCCAGAAAATAAAAGAGTTCACAGGACATACCTTTAAGTTGAATCTGTATTGTTAACACTTTAAGTCTAGACAATCAACAAAACAATGAATCAAACCCTGATTTGTAGCCTTTGCTGACTTCTGAAGTGAAAAATGATCACCCTGAAAATTTGATAATGCCTCTCATGAAGGGCTAAAGCTAGCTCCTGCATACTCCTGGTTATACAGGTCTCTCGAGACTCCTGATTATAATAGGACATAGAAATACCCAGTCCCTATTCTGAATAATAGTAATACTCTCTAAAGCTTACAAAGCTTTTTCCACACACAATCCTATTTGATCCTCAGAACAAACCCATGAGACGGCTAGTACAGACATTGTTATCCCCATCTTACAGATGAGGAAATTGAGGTTCTGAACATCTGTGATTTGCCTATATTCACATAGCTAAAGTCAAGTAGGCAGTCAGTCAATAAGCATTTACTAAGTGCCTACTATGTAGAGGGCAGCTAATTGACAGAGCAGATAGAGTGCAGGCCTGGAGTCAGGAGGACCTGAGTTCAAATCTGGCCTCAGACACTTACTAGCTGTGTGACCCTAGACAAGTCACTTAATCCCGTTTGCCTCAGTTTTCATCTGTAAAATGAGCCAGAGAAGGAAATGGAAAGCCACTGCAGTATCTTTGCCAAGAAAATCCCAAATGGGGTCACAAAGAGTTGGATATGACTGAAACGACTTAACAACAGCTATGTACCAGCCATTGTGCTAAGTGCTGAGTCAGAGGCTTGTTCTGAGCCCAGATCTCACCTGAAACTAATTCGAGCATCCATAGTAGTACTTGGTTGCCACCTTCAGTGTCTGGACCTTGAGTTAGGAAGAGCTGAGTTCAAATCTGACCTCAGAAACTTAATAGCTGTGTGATCCTGGGCAATCTATTTAACCTCTGCTTGCCTCAGTTTCCTTATTTATAAAATGGGGATGATAATCATAGCACCTATCTCCCAGTGTTGTATCAAGTGGAATATTATTTGTAAGGTCCTTTGGAAGCCTGAAAGCACTAGCTATTATTATTGTACTGTTGTTATTTTTATTTATAATTATTCTGAGAAAGCTTTTAATGATATGCATAGTCACCATTAAAAGAATAAAGTTTCTGAACTTTCAGTCTCCAGTCACCACCTCCAAGTTCTTCAAGAAGGAGAAAACGAGAATGAGAACAGAAAGAAAGAAGTACCGTGTAGCCCTACAACTTGCCTCCATATTACTGTGAACTAAAAAGGTTTTTGTATTGGAAAACACTCAGGTAGATTTGGGTTCAAATCTTGCTGCTGACAGTAGTTGTATGACTGTGGTCACAACCTCAATAAGCCTTGGGCAATTTGTAAGACTATAAATTATAATAATGTATGAGTGATCTGCCTTGGTAGAGGACATTACCAATTCTAAGTGAATCACAAACTCTTGCTATATTGGGGTGGCATACATTTTTTCTAATTTAATATATTTTATTTTTTCCAAATTACATGTTAAAACAATTTTTAACATGTTTTTAAGTTTCAAGTTCCAAATTCTGTCCCTTCTTCCCTCTCTACTCTCCCCCCTCCCTAAGACAGTAAGCAATTAGAAATGGATTATAAACATGCGATCATGTAAAACATTTCCTTATTAATCATTTTGTACAAGAAGACTCAAAAGAAAATAAAAGACAGAAATTGAAAAATAAGATACTTCAGTCTGTATTCAAGCAATATCAGTTCTTTCTTTGGAAGCAGATAGTATCCAGTCCTTTGGGATTCCCTTGGATCATTGTATTGATGAAAATAGCTAAGTCATTCACAATTCTTCATCATATAATATTGTTGTTACTGTATGCAACGTTCTCCTGGTTCTGCTCACTTCAATATGCATTAGTACACATAAGTCTTTCCATATTTTTCTGAAACCATCTTGCTTGTCATTTCTTACAGCACAATAATATTCTATCACAATCATATACCACTGTTTGTTTAGTCATTCCCCAATTGATAGCATCCCTTCAATTTCCAATTCTTATTGGGAAATTTGAACAAAAAGAACTGTTATAAATATTTTTGTACAAATAGATCCTTTTTCCATTTTTTATGTCTTTGGGATATAGACCTAGAAGTGATATTACTGGATCAACGGATAGGTGTAATGATCTTTTGAGAAGTCTTCTCAATTGTTTTAAGGTAGAAAAATAAATTTACATAATTAGAGCATAATTGAGAAGTAACATGGAAAGGACACTGGATTTGCCTCTAAGAGATGCCATTTTGAAACCCAACTCTACCATATGCTTGGTATGTACCCATAGGTAAGTCATTTAACTCTCTGAGGATCATTTTCCTCATTCTGCAAAATGGTGGCTAACAAAACTTGTGCTATTTATCTCACAAGATAGTGTGAAGACAGCATTTGAAAACTACAAAGTCCAAGACAAATGTGAACTACTTGTTAATGATAATGATAAATAACAATATGAATCATGCGGTATTGTGCTTTTCTCATATTTTTCTTTTTGAACATAGCATCCTCAATGCCTCTTTAAGCCTCCCCCCCCACACACACTTTTAAGATTCTAGAGGAGGAAAAGCATATTGTTGTTGAGTTATTGGGGTTTTGCTTTTTGGATGAAAGAGGGGAGAAATTTTAGTTTGATTGCAGGGGAAACTTCATAATAATTAGAATTATCCAAAAATGGAACGAGCTGCTTTGGGAGATACCAGGATCCCTCTGGCTGGAGACCTTTAAGCAATCACTTGGCCAGCTTGTTATAGTAGAGATTTAGGGGTGAGAAAAGGTTGGACTAGGTGGTCACCTTGTTGTTATTTAGTCATTTTCAGTCTTGTCCTATTCTTTGCAACCCCATTTGGGGTTTTCTTGACAAAGATACTGGAATGGTTTGACATTTCCTTTTCCAGTTCATTTTACAGATAAGGAACTGAAGAAAACAGGGTTAAATGATTTGCCCAGGGTCACAGAGCTAATAGTAAGTATCTGAGACTGGATTTGAACCCATGAAGATGAGACTTCTTGATTCCAAGCTCAGTGGTATATCTGCTGCTCCAGCTAGCTGCAGATGGTCATTGAGGTCCTTTCTAACTCCAATGGTCTTCGATCTTCCTACTGAACTAAGTATTCTATATCCCATACTGCCTAGTTTGTCATTTTTTTAAAAAAATCAAAGAAGATGCTTTCACTGCCAAAGGTACTAGAAACTTCTAATGGAAGACTGATTACTTCTCCATCTGTAAATGTCATCATCACTCTAATGTCTGCTTAAACCTGAAGCCTCCAATACAAATCAAACCCAAGTTACCTTTAACTGTTTAAAACATCTAAATGAGCTAGAGAGAAATTTTAATATAAGCTAAAAATTGTATATACAAAAGACTACAAAAATTCAACAGTTTATTGCAAAAGTCAGAAATGTTATCAGTTTAAAAAGGTCACCCTGTGGAGTTAGGGGATGGCAGAGGGGACAGGGAAAAGTAAAAAAGTCTTTGTTCCCTCCCTTGAGGATAGAAATAAGAAAAGCCCAGACAGGGCTATAAAGAACTGACTCCCCACTGGGACATGGGTTGTATATTCTCAAGTTCACCTGGTATTCCTATCCCTGATTGCTGGGACACATCATTCACACCTTTCTTTGAAGAAACAAAAAAAGAGGGGGCACCTATTGGGCAAAGGGTTAAGAATCTCATGCTTTGTAAGACAAAATGTAATATTTCATGAATCTCTAAGTTTATACAATTGCAGCATTTTGGAATTGGAAGGAACCTTAGAAATCATCTAATTTGACCTCTTCTTGTGCCAGAATCCCTCAAGAGCTAACTGACAAGAGTCCCATAACCTCTGTCACAGGCATATCATAGGGGAGAACTCAGAAGGTACAAAAGTACCACTGACTTTATGACTCAGAACATTATCATCAAAACTTTGGGTGTATTTTGTGCCTAGGATCTCAAACAGTCTATCATACAATCCAACACACAAAGCTTTTCCCAGAGTCACACACAGTATAGGGGAATACAACTCTCTCTTTCTCTCTTTCTCTCCTATTTGTAGCTGCTGCTTTCCTGATTTTATATCTCAACTGTCCTGCCTCTGTGACGACAGCAGCTTTGAAAAAGCTGTCATTTAAGGTACCATGTTGTGTTTTTCCAAGTTCGAAAAGGGAATAACTGAATCTGATTTGGTTTCACAAATAAGAAGTAGCTTTCAATGTCTAGAAAACAGCAAATACCCCTTACTGAGTAACTGCAG
Source organism: Gymnobelideus leadbeateri (assembly GCA_011680675.1). NCBI lineage: Eukaryota > Metazoa > Chordata > Mammalia > Diprotodontia > Petauridae > Gymnobelideus > Gymnobelideus leadbeateri. The sequence goes on from WOXC01012209.1 coordinate 716,389, forward strand.
TTGCAATACTCCAAAAGTAGTTTGCCTTGAATCACACACACACACACACACACACACACACACACACTCATCCATTTAAAATGGTACCTAAAAGTATTGCATCAATTCAATTCAACAAGTACTCACTAAGTACCTACTTGCAGGCCAACCTTGTGAAGCAATGTTGAAGTCAGACATCCTCAGAGCTCCTTTGTTGCTTTTGTGGCCAGTTATTCCAGGAGGAATTCTCTCCTCTATTACCTATCACAGGCCAAAGAAGGAGACTGTTAAAAGTTCCTTGGGGCATCTGAGACTACAGGCCTATCAAGAAACACTTATTTTTTTATGGGATTGACTGTCCATAACTCCATGCAAAGCACTGTGCAAAAAGACTACTACCTTGCACAGAGAAGTCACTGACTTGAGCTATTTGTGTAAAATCCCTGTCCCAAATGTCACTCTCAGTTAGAATAGTCCTACTTTCTTTATATGAGGGTAATACCTTAGTCTCATCAAATTTAGAGCCAAAGGGGAACTTATAGATCAACTGAGATTGTATATCCGTGGCACAGTGGATAGAGTATCAGGCCTGAAGTCAAGAGGACTCCTCTTCCTGAGTTCAAATCTAGTCTCTGAAACTTACTAGCTTCATGACCCTGATCAAGTCACTTTAATCCTATTTACTTCAGTTTCTTCATCTGTAAATGAGCTAGAGAAGAAAAATGGCAAACCATTCCAGTATCTTTGCCAAGAAAACCCCAAATGGGGCCACAAAGAGTCAGACACAATCGAAAACAACTGAACAACAGACATCTCTATCTACCTCTGTGCCTCTGAGTATTTCCATCTCTCTCTTTCCTCTAGCTTGTAAGCACTTTGCAAACTTTGAAGTGTTATATAAATGCACGTTTTTACTGCCATTATCCAGTCCAACCCCCTCATTTTATGGATGAGAAAAATGAGGCCCAGAGAGACAACAGAATTTGCCCCTGGTCTCACACATAGCAAGGGGCAGGGCTACTTACTCTTCAAAGAGGGTATATAATTCAAAATCCAGTCTTTATATCATTACTCCAACTTCATTGATCTCTCATTCTTGAGCTCCCTCAGGCCTCTCTGTTTAAATTTATCCTTGATCATTTGAGAACCGAAGCATAGTATAAAGATTAGAATACTAAACTTGGAGGCAGAAAGACCTGACTTCAAATTCTACCTACAGTACTCACTAGCCTTGTGACCATGGGCAAATCAACCTTCCTCAGTCTTGGTTTCCTCATCAAGAAAACAGAGGCAATAATATCTATAATACCAGCCCCACAGGATTGTTTTGATAATAAAATAAAAAAATGTATGATGTGTTTTTGCAAACTTTAAAACACTATGTAAATGGTTATTATCATTGTGATTCATTTTGTAGCTTGTATTATGGTTATAGATATGTACACATCTTAGCCTTCTAGGTTGTAAACAGATTGCAAGGAAGGGCAACATCATTTTTCAATGAGCCCCTTCATAAATGTTTGCTGACAATGTAGTCTTCTGATAGATAACTATACTTCCTATATTACTCTTTGGGAATGTATTCAATGTAGAGCTCACCACCTTGGCCAGCTCACTGACAAGACATTAGGACTAATAACCTTATGAGCTTTCCCAATAACCTTGAAATTCTTTCATTCATTCATTCAGTACACGGGTTTGACAACTAGCAAGGTTTCTGGTTCCCATTAAGGCCCTATATGGTAGGAGAATAAAACACAGGAAAGATATATTACATAGGAAGCTGACAATCATGACAGGCAACATTCAGCTAAAATGGTTAAATATATACCAAGCAAAGTATTGAAATAAATATGTACATGAAAAGAGGAGGAATAAAAGTCCAACATCTGTTACCTTCATATGGTTTCCAACATACAGTTCAGTCTGAAAAGAGACAGACCCAAAGACTATGGCATAGATAGAAAGCCATAACTGGGAAAGGTGACTGGTACTTTGCCCCAGGGACACTGGAATTTAGGGGGTATGGACACTGAAAGCATACATTCTTTCAGCATCACAGAAATTCTTAGTTACTGACTAGGAGTTTGACACATACTTAAGCAAGAATATTGAGCAAAAAATAGGAAATTACTCTGTCAGGCACCTTGTTAATAAAATACCCATCTGTGATCCATTACAGTAAATATTCCTTCCCCCCAATCCCACTCCCACTCCATTGAATTTCTAAATTATTTCTTTTATTATTTTCAACCCAAGAATTACATATTTGATTTGATGGCTCATTTCATTGTGCTTTATCCAGCTATATTTCTTACAGTCTGTGCCAGGTTCCTAAATGGCTAGTTATAGCTCTGCATAGATAATATTGCACTGGATTTAGAATCAGAACACCCAAGTTTTAGGCCCTATTGTGCCATTTATTGGTTGTGGGAGCTGGAGCAAGGCTTTTAACCTCTATGACATCAATTTCTTTATCCATAAAACCAGAATAATAGCCTCCAACCTACTTACAGTACAGGAGGAGGATCAAAGGAGCTAATGTACACAAAAGTGCTTTGCAAACTGTAAAGGGCCATATGAATAAATATATCGACCTCAAATTACGAACGTGACTTCTGTCTCCATTTTTTTCAACAATATTATAGTTACTCATCACTTTGGGGTTTACAAACGTCAAAACCTTCAAATGAAAAATAAAAGGTATCTAGAAATGCTCATTCTCTGTATATCTTTGTAGCTGATGTCCAACAACTCTACTAGTCTATGTTTCTGCATCTTTTTAGAGATGTCAGGACTTGATGCTTCTGGCTAGAGCACTAGACCAGAGCTGTATTAGGCAGGGATAGTGTGAGAGGAATCATCTTTTAACTCCCCCTTACCCACAACCATACCTCCTACCTCCTGGCTTTCACGGTTATTTACTCATTCCATCTGTTTCCAAACTCTGCAAATAGCTTAAGGACAAAGTTAGATAGATAGATCTATGCCTCTTTTCCGGGGGAAGAGGAGAACATAAAAGCCTGCCTTTATAATATATCACTCTATACAACAGTAATCCTTTTTTCATTCTTTTGTTTAACACCAGGGATTGGATTAAGTGAGCGTTGGAAACCATGCAGTGTGTCTCAGAACACTGTAGCAATAACAACATTTTCGAGTCTCTTCCTGTCCCCCTGGAGATGGCCTACCCCTGCCAAGGGCTTCTGGCAGGTGAGAGGAGGATTCTTCCTCCTGGTCTCACTTCCTCACCACCCCTGCCTGCTTTTCCTCTCACGGCAAGTCCCAGAAAGTTTATAAAGGGAGTTCTTGCAACATTTCACTCCCTCGTTCTTATTTTAAAACTCTCAGTCCCGGGGTTGGGGATGATTAATTCTTAATGGGCCCTTCCTTTGTTGGAACAGAGTAAGGCTCGAGGGGCAGAAGCCTGGGCTCCAAGTTGTCTAGCTGCAGTCATTCCCCTCCTTCCCTCACAACATCTCATCATCCCAGACCCCATCAGGGATCTGCTGTGCATCAGGGAATGGGATGTGGCAGGCATTCTAGTGTGGAATCAGGTTTATTTCTAAACTGGAAAAAAGGCAAATAGTTTGAGATCAAGGATTAGCCAGAAGAAAGCCAAGGGCAGTCATTCAAGGAGGAGGGAAAATTCTGATATTTAAATGTTTTTCTTTCTTGCTATGTCTTTCCCCTTCTATTAATGCTGACTTTTCCTGAGGGCATAGCGAAGAAAATACAAAAGTGTGGACTTAGGGGACACGATGAGTTCATTATAGCACCCCTAGGATGTCATACTAACCACATAGAGAGGGACTTTCAAGGCCATCATAGTTCAGTTTCTTTGTCTTGTAGTGATGAGGCAGAGATTTCAGGAGGTAATTATTGATCCAAGATTGTAGTGGTAGTTAGCATCAAAATCATCATTTGAACTCAAGCCCCTTGATTTCAGGGCCTAGGCCTCTTGCTACTGTACCACATTCCTTCTCTTGGGAGGGAATGGAAGAAGAGTTCTCATAGCTTTCCCTAAAATACCAGGTACATTGTTAAATTCTATGTCTTTGGACCCAAGTCCATTTTCCCTCTAGTCTGCCTTGCAAGTCCAGCCATTAGTCAGTCATTTAACCCCTGGGCCACCAGAGCAGTCACCACCCTCTGAGGGCAGGCACCATTATTCCAGTTTCACAGAAAAGTAACTGAAGTTCAAAGAGGTTAAGGAACTTGCCCAAGGTTGAATAGCAAGTAAGTATCAGAGTCAGGTACCAAATTCAGGTCCTTGAGTTGGCCACAAAAGCTTCTATCTACTATTTTTACCACATGGGTTGTTTAGAGGATAAATAAGTTGAATGTAAGAGCACTTTGAAAAGTATTCTGAATGCAAGGGTAAAGGAGTTCCTGTTTCTTGGATAAAGATTCACTATAGGAAAGGTTCCCGAAACCTGCATTTTCTTTCTCTCTCCCCTATTCTCACTTTATCTTTGCTCCTGACATTTGGGCAGATGAGTGGTTTGATAAAAAAAAGGAAACTAATAACAGGAACCTAGCCCCCAGCATAGTGTCTCCTACTACATAGTGCCAGCTCCAAACAATGCTCTTGGTACCCACTTAATAAATGGATTTTTTACTTGAACTAAAGCTCCATTCTCCATGTATCTATCAGGATCTATTATCCCTGAAGCTTTTATTGTTAAATACTTTTACGATTTCCAAGGGTTTAAAATGAGTTGGCCGGCAGATTTTTAGGTTCCAGATAATTTGGGGTTATCAACTAACCAGTGGAAATTTATGTTTGCCTGAGAGGAGCTTGGTTTTCTAAATTTCAGTTCTGTCTCTTGAGTGGCCAGGTGCTCTCCAGTTTTTTGTGGGACATTAATAGGGGTCAGGGTGCAGACTACAGAGCACATTTCAATGTCCCCCATCTGCCTTGCAGCCGGTTTGGGAAGCGTTAGTGAGAAGGACTACAGGGAGCAGAGATCCATGTGAAAATCCAATATATACAAACTGATGAAGGACTGGCCACATGCTCACAGCTGGAATTTGCATGTGGTCTCACTTAATAACCATTTTGTAGAAGAAGTTTGTGAGCTGGTGCATGACCACCCCCCTGCCTTCCCTCTGGCCAACTGCGGAAAAGGCGGGTAATGTGATAGCTTTTATTCCACCAAGATGGACTCTCACATCTCCAGCCACGTCCCTGCATGCAAAAGGACTGGACCACAGCACAGACATCCATTCATTTCATGTGTCTTAATGATCCCAGTGCATTGCAACATGATCAATTCAGCTGTGGAGATTGGGATCACTATCCACTGAGCAGTCACATGGAATCACAGAATTGGCCACGCTACAACCTAGCTTGATCTCCACATAGAGATATGGCCTGACAGAATCTACACATAGCTAAGAGTCTGTATGTGCATTTGTGTGTTTGTCCATTGAGTGAACTGAATAAACACACTTTTGAGGATGAGAAGGTAAATGGGCACTTAAGCATCAGTGTACTATGTGTGTTGAGTTGGGACACGGGGATGAGTTTAGGGAGGAGAGTAAATGAAAGGTAAAATCCTCTCATAAAGAGAACTTTATGGCAAGCAGGAGTCCTGTATCTTAGGCCCAAATCTATTATTAATTGGGCAGACCACTTAGACTAAGACCCAATATTTTCCTCTGCAAAGTGGGAGTAATTAAGCTCATGAGGGTAATGTAAAGAAAGTGCTTTGTAAATTGTAAAATATTAACTCTCATTGTCATCATCTTTAATAGCTTTGTACTCAGAACAATAGAGTTAAAAGAATGTACAGAACACTTGGGTCAAGAAAGTTGTTCCTACATGGTCTAATTTTCTTTTTCTTTTTCTTTTTTTAATATAGGGCTGGCTTAAGAGGCTAGAATAGAGGCCCACATCTCAGGAGATGAAATTTAAAGAGGATAAAGGTTGCCCTACCAAAAAATCAAGTCCATAAATATGAGATCAGAATCACAAAATTTGGGAGTTGGCAGGCAGCTCAGCAACCATATAGCCATGTGACCCCTACTAAAAACCCTCTGAGAGGAGGGAGTACTCCACCCCTCAAGGCAATCCATTCCACTTTGGATAGCTCTAAATCAAGATTTTCGTGACGTCAAGTCAAAATTTGCCTCTCTGCCATTCCCACCCATTGACACCCACTATGCCCTCTGAGGTCAAACAGAACAATCTTTCTTTCTCATAACAGTCCTTCAAATACTTGAAGGGGAGAGAGAAAGGAATAAGTATTTATATAGCTCCTACTATGTGCCTATCACTGTGCTAAGCACTTTGCAGATATTATTTCCATTTGATCCACAAAACAACTCTGCAAGGTAGGTGTTCTTAACATCCCCATTTTATATTTGAGGAAATTGAGGCAAAGAGAGGTTAAATGACTTGCCCAAGGTCACATAGCTAGTAAGTATCTGAGGTCACATTTGACCCCAAGGCATCCTGACTCCAGACCGAGTACTCTATCCATTGTGTCACCTAGCTGCCTAAAGATAGCTCTCGTGTCCACGTTGAGCCTTCTTTTCCCCAGGCTAAATATATCCAGCTCTATCAAGTGACCCTGATATGTCATGAAGTAAAGACCCTTCACCATCCTGGTTGGAACTTGAGGGAGACAGGATTACTATTTTAATGACTATTTTCTTTCTTCCCTTCTGTCCTAGTACCTCGCTAGCTCAGGGCTTTCCATATTGAGCACACTTGATGAATGCTTAATGAATTAGATTGGACAACAGTTCCAATGAAAAAAGATATGAGGGGCTTAGTGAACTGCAAGATCAATATGAGTCAATAATATCACAAGGTAGCTAAAAAGCCAATCTGACCTCAACCTGTGTTGAGGCATATGGTGCCCAGAACAAGAGATTCTATAATCTTGCTACACTCTGCTCCCATCAGACCATATTTGGAGCATTATGTTCAGCTCTGAGTGTCACATTTCTTTTTTACTATTAAATTTTATTTTTTTCGGGGTGGCTAGGTGGCGCAGTGAGTAAGAGCACTGGCCTCGGAGTTGGGATGACCCGGGATCAAAACCGGCCTCAGAAAATGAGCACCCACACAGAAATAATGACTAGCCATGTAACCTTGAGCAAGTTACTTAACCCCAATTGCTTTTAAAAAAAAAATTTTTTTTTTCAATGAACAAGAATGTAATTTCTCTCTCTCCTCCAATCTCTTCCCCACTGAAAAGAACAAAACAAAACAAAACCCTATGCAATATACATACATAATCAAGAAAATCAAATTCCCACATTGGCCATGTCCAAAAATATGGGTCACACTCTGTGTATTTAATCCATCACCTCTATTTCAGAAATTGCATTTTTCAACATCAGTCCTCTGGAATTGTCACTGGTCAATACTTTGATCGGAATTCTAAAACCTTCTAAAGTTGATCCTTTTTACAATGTTGTTATTATAGTGTAAATTGTTCTGGTCCTGCTCACTTCACTCTGCATCAGTTCATTCAAGTCTTCCAAAGTTTCTCAGAAAGCACTATCTTTTCTTACAGTAACATAGTATTCCACTATACATTTATATACCATAATTCATTTGCCTTTCCCTAACTGATTAGCAACCCCATTAGTTCTTTGACACTTAAAAAAAAGAACATCTATGATTTTTCCTCTTTGATAATTTTGCAGTTCAGAGCCATATTTCAAAAAGGGCATTGATTAGCTGGAGAGTATTCAACGGAGGGCAACCAAGACAGTGAAAGTGAATACCATGTTATGTGAAAATCAGTTTAAGAAACTCTGTGTTTAGTCTGGAGAAAAAAAAAGAGTTAGGGGAGGATGAAATGACTGTTTTCAAGTATGTGAAAAACTGTCTAGTGGAAGGATTAGATTTACTTGCTTGACCATAGAGAGCAAAGCTAACTATACTATGCACTATAGATAACAAAGATAACACCTGAGCATAAAACAGTGTATTTTAAAAGGAAAATCATAGTTACATAAAAAGATATATACTTGATACTTCTGACTCAGTTATTCATGGCTAAGGGAAATTGAGACATTGAGATCATGTAACTATAGTCAGGTACCACCTCTCATCCAGTGGCAACTACTTGTACTGTAAAACATAATGCCTGGAGAAAATCAAAAGGCTCTGAATGGATAAAGGTAAAAATCCCAAATAATAAAGTGGCAGAAAATGTCAAAAATGTATTATATGTTCAATTCTAAGAGTATCTAGAAAGGGCAGAATCTAAAAATAACCAAATGAACAGGATAGGCAGCCACAGACTTAGTATGATTATAGGGAGATGAAATGTCTTCCTATCTAAAAGTATCTCCCCTATAGACCTGCCACCATGTCTGATTTAAAGTCCTTCCTTTGGGTTAAGGTATTGTCTTTAAGGGCTCCCAGTCAAAATGTAAATGTGCCTGAAAAGCATATCATATTAATCCAATAATACCCACTAGCAAACACTTTCAGTTCTGTAGATCCCCAAGGAAATAAGATATAAGACAAACACATTTAGATTTGAGGGAAGGAAGAGAGAAAAGTACACTTCTTGGGACTACTGAGAAAGGGCAAGCCTACATGAGGAAGAATAGAGGGGAGGCCCTGAAACTCAGGAAGAAAGCGTGAAGGCATTAGGCACCTGAGAAGTTTGGAAGGAGAGGAAAAGCCCTGGCCAGAGGTGGTCTTCGCTGGAGGAGTACTATACTAATACAAACATTCCTTGCTTTACAATCTCATCTAGGGTAGGGCTAGCATTTAGATGTCTGCCATTGACATGGCTCTAAGAAGACAGTACATGTGCGTGTGTTTACAAATGTTCTGCTATCCCATGTGGAAATTCAGAAACACAAAACTCACATGCCTATTAATTGTCTTGTATGTCTTTCCCACTCTTTTATATGTGAAGCTCATTAAAAAGTTGGCATTCATTTTACTACAGTGAGTTTATTTTATCAGTCTCACTAAAGAAAAAAGAATCACAAACTTACCACAATTAAGTAAATATCACAAGATAAATGACAGTGTTTAAATGGAAACCACTTAGGAACTCTGAATGGTCAGATGCAAACACTTTTTAGACTATTAGCAGTTGAAGGTTATGCCATATGTCACCCAAAAGACCACTCTTCCCAGATTTATAGGGAGATCTCCTAGAGGATTTATTATTGTCTTAATTTTTTCCCATTCTAACTTTATGATCAGTCAGCCTAGCACTCCCAAAAGTCATTTAAGATATGGGAGCTGTAGATTTGGAGGGGGTTAGGGAGAGGGTTTCCTATACATCTTCTGTACTTTTCACTTCCTTATTATGAGTCAGACTATTAGTCCCCAAGGCAGAGACTCATCTTTTATGTCATGTTTGGGGAAACCTGATAGAAAGAGATCCTGTTATTACCCCTCTATTTCTTTAGATATTTGCCCTGAAGTTCAAGTCATGAGAAGAACTCTGTTTTCTCAAAGACTATACGGCAAGAAAGCACAACCACTGTGAGGTCCTACCAGACAGGAAAGGCTTTAGGCATGGGCCCAGCAAAGAGCAGTATGGCTGTCTTCCAAAGATTAGCCTACCCATGGCGATCTCCATTATGAAAAGGTTGGACAGAAGATGATGGAGTTCTTTTTGGCTATTGTACCTCATGAATCTATAGAGGTAGAGAAGTACTGATCGTTATTTCAGGGACAACCCACCCTGATAACCCATATATCTTTCAAAATAGGTCTTTGCAATTCTACCTAAATTAATTTATTTATTAAATGCCATTTCATTCAGACTACCAAAGAATTACTTTATAGAGTTAGCAAAAATCATAACAGAGCAGCTAGGTGGTGCAGTGAATAGAGCACTGGTCCCAAAGTCAGAAGGACCTGAGTTCAAATCCAGCCTCAGACACTTAACCCCAATTGCCCTGCCTTCCTCCCTCCAAAAAGAAAAAAAAATGTTTAAGAAAAAATCACAACAAAATTTGTCTGGAGGAGCAAAAAAGTCAAGAATATCAAGGAAATCAATGAAAAAAAATGGGAAGAAGAGGGTCTATCAGTACCAGATCTCAAACTAGACTACAAAATGATAAACTTCAAAACATTTTGATACTTGTTTAAGAAATAGAGTGATTGGTCAATGAAATATATTGGGTATATAATATGCAGAAGTGAATAAGCACAGTAACCTAATGTTTCATAAACCTGAAGATTTCAGCTACTGGGGCAAGAATTCAGTAATTATCTTCAGATAAGAATTGCTGGGAAAAGTGAAAAATAGGGGGGGCGGAGCCAAGATGGCGGAGTAGAAACAGCTCATCCAAGACACTCTGCCCCCACATTCCCCCCAAACGATGTAAAAGGGGACTCTGAACAACTTCTGGAGCCCCAGCACCCACAGAACGACACAGAGAAGCTAAACTCCCGCTGAGGACAGCCCAGCAGCCCTGCAGGAAGGACCAGCGCAGTGGTCTGGGACCTGGCAGCGTGCAGTGCGCAGAACGCAGGAGCCGAGCCGAGCCAAGCCCAGGTCCGCATGAGCCGAGGTTTTAGCCCCAGGGCGGCAGGGCCAGCAGCCAGCTGGAGGAACCCCAGAACACCAGGAGCTGTGGCGACTCCAGAATTATCAACATAGACTTGCCTGGGACAAAGTAAGAGGTTAGTGTCCTATGGACTTTGGAACTGGTATTAGGGAATGCGTCGGCTCCCTCCCCTGGGGGCTAGAAGCCGCTGAGGACAAACGCCATTTTGTAGTTTTCAGAGGCAGCTCCCGCTCCCAGCATGCAAATTTGTAGGGAGATCCAGCGATCAGTCTTGGGGGGTAATCGCTCTTGCTTTAACCTCCCTGGATCTGGATTGTGATCTAGGGTGGAAGTCGTGGGTGGGTTTACAGCTTGCCAGAAAGGGAAGTTGCCCCCACACGTTCGGGACGAAAATTCCTCTATCTGGCCTTAAAGCCATAGTGTGGCAACAAGCCCAAAAGTCAAGTAATTAAGTGGCAACATGCCAAGGCAAAGGAAACAGAAAAATGCAACCCTAGACTCCTATTTTGGGGGCATAGAGCAGGAAAAGGACTGTGAGGTCAGAAGTCCTGCTCCAAAAGCCCCAGGGGAAAACATGAGTGGGTTGCAGGCCATAGAGGACCTTAAGAAGGACTTTAAAAATCAAATAAGAGAAGTGGAGGAAAAATTGGAAAGAGAAATGAGAAGGATGCAGGAAAAGTATGAAATGAGGGTCAACAGCCTGACTGAGGAAAACAACACCTTAAAAAATAGACTAACTCAAATGGCAAAGGAGGCCCAAAAGGGCAATGAGGAGAAGAATGCCTTAAAAAGTCGAATTTGCCAGATGGAAAAAGAATCTCAAAAGCTCACTGAGGAGATTCATTCCTTCAGAATTAGATTGGAGCAAATGGAAGCCAGTGACTTTATGAGAAATCAAGATGCTATTAAGCAGATCCAAAACAAATGAAAGAATAGAAGGCAATGTGAAATATCTCATGGGAAAACCACTGACCTGGAAAATAGATCCAGGAGAGACAATTTAAAAATTATTGGACTACCTGAAAGCCATGATCAAAGAAAGAACCTAGAAATCACCCTTCAAGAAATTCTCAAGGAAAATTGCCCCGATGTTTTAGATCCAGAGGGCAAAATAGAGGTTGAAAGAATCCACCGATCACCTCCTGAAAAAGATCCCCCAAAGAAAACTCCCAGGAATATTATAGCCAGGTTCCAGAATCCCCAGATCAAGGAGAAAATACTACAAGCAGCCAGGAAGAAACAATTTCAATATTGTGGAAACACAATCTGAATAGCCCAGGACCTGGCAGCTTCTACACTGAGGGATCGAAGGGCATGGAATATGATATTCCAGAGGGCAAAAGGACTGGGAATGAACCCACGGGTCACCTACCCAGCAAAACTGAGTATTCTGTTTCAGGGGAAAATATGGTCATTCAGTGGAATAGAGGACTTTCAAGCATTCTTGAGGAAAAAACCAGAATTGAATAGAAAATTTGACATCCAGACACAAGAAGGAAGAGATGCCTGAGAAGGTAATCAGGGAAAAGAAATCAAAAGGAACTTATCAAAGTTGAACTATGTACATTCCTATATGGAAAAGCAATAACTGTGACTGATGATATCTTTCTCACTATGAAAATAATGGAAGAAGGGGGTGTGGTCATATGAATACATATGTGAATGTGTGTGTATATGTTTGCAGTTATATATGGATAGAGGGCATAGGTTGAATTTGTTGGGAAGGGAGAATACTCAAGGGATGAAATTATGAGGTGAGAGAGAAAAGTGGCAAGAGGAGATGGGGAGAGACAGGGTAGGGTAAACTATCCCATGTAGAAGAAGCAAGGGGAAGTGGTTGCAAAGGAGGGGGAGAATAAAGAAGGCTAAAGAGGCAAAACCACATTCACATTGAATTTGGTTCAGGGAGAAAATGACATACATACTAAATGGGATATCTCAACCTGCAGCAGGATAGGGGAAGGGGGATGAGAGGAGGGATGATGGATGGGAGGGCATCCTTGGGGTGAGGGGAGGTTGGAAGTACCCACTATAGAAGAGGGACAGGATCATGTAGGGAATGGACCAGGTGGGGGGTGGGATGAGTGGGAGGAATTATAAGCAGCCTTGTACAATATATCTACTATGATAATGTTTTGCATAGCTAGACATGTACAACATATACTGAATTACTTATCACCCCAGAGGGAATGGGTGACAAGGGAGGAAGGAAATGGATCTGAAATTCAAGGTCTTAAGATTAAATGTTTCAAATATATATAAATACTATTATTAATACTCTTGCTTGTAATTGGGAGATAAGATGTGCAGGCATTGGGACACAAAGATTCACCTTCCTCTAATGGAAAAGTCGATGGGGTATGGGAGAAGGTATGGGAGAGAGCAGATTGGAGGAAGTGATATCTTGTGGGACTGCTATTCTGGGAGGTTGGGTAGGGGAATAATGGGGGGAAAATGATTGTAACTCAAAATCTGGCAGAAATGAATGATGTAAAACAGAAGTTAATAAAGCATTTGTTTAAAAAAAAAGTGAAAAATAGTCTGGCAGAAACTAGGTATAGACCACCGTCTCACACCATATAGCAAGAAAAGCTCAAAATTAATATATGATTTGGACATAAAGGGTGATATCATAAGCAAATTAGGGGAGCATGGGGGAAAATTACTTCTCAGATCTATGGATAAGGGAGAATTAATGATCAAAGTATATCTTTAGATGACTAGTTAATTCAGACTAAACAAACACTCTTGGTCAATAACTGAAAGAAAACCCAGGTGATTCAATGAGATGTCACCCCAAAAAAGAGTTTCCACAATAACTACCAATAACTGACACAGCACCTATTCCTTTAAGGTTATACCAGTCTTGAGGGAGTTAGCTAGACAGTAGTTATTCTGAAAAAAAAAATCTAGATTCATTGGATTGTAAGCTTGATATGAATCAGCAGTATGACATGACATCCAAAAACACTGTGCAATTATAGGTTTCATTAAGAAAGGCAGAGCACTAGGAAGGTATTAGTCTGGCTTTATTTGGTCCTGGTCAGACCATATTTGGAGCTTTGTGTTCACTTATGAGCATCACATTTGAGGAAGGACATTGGTAAGTTGGAAAATATCCAGAGGAAGAGGATCAGGATATTGAAGGACCTTGAGATCATACCATATAAAGGATCAGTTGAAGAAAGTGGGACTTTCTAACATGAAGAAGAGGAGACTGGGGAGGGCTTGACAGCTCCTTTAACTATTCGATGGGTTGTCAGAGAAAATAGTATTGTATTTGGTCCCAGAGGCCAGAACTAGGAACAATGGGGGAAAGTTGCAAAGAGGTAGATTTAGGCTGTTGCAAAGAATAACTTCCTATCAATTAAGGCCATCCGAATGTGAAATGGGCTTCCTTGGGTAACAATGGATGCCCCTTCACTAGAGATCTTTAAGCAAAAGTTGAATGATCAAAATGGCCATAGGTACTTTCTAACTCCAAGTTTATTGGGTCTAGCCAGGTCCATAAGGTAGCTGTGTAGCACCATGGATAGAATGCTGGGTCTGGAGACAGGAAATGTGAGTTCAAATATGTCTTCAAATATTTTCTAGCTATGTGACTCTGGGCAAGTCATTTAAAAGTTGTCTGCCTCAGTTTCCTCACTTGCAAAATAGAAATAATTATAGCACCCACCTCCTAGGGTTGTTGTGAGAGTCAAATGAAATAATATCTGTAAGGTCCTTAGCACAGTACCTGGTACATGGTGGGCAGTTAATGCTTCCTTCTTTCCTTCCTTCCATCCTTCCTTCCTTCCTTCCTTCCTTCCTTCCTTCCTTCCTTCCTTCCTTCCTTCCTCCTTCCTTCCTGTTCAGTGGAAATCTGTGAATTAATATACTCAAAGTAATATCTATAAAATCATCTTTTCTGGTATAACATGAGCATCCTTTGTGGTCCATACTGTCCTAGTTATCCAACATAATGGAGAACAAACTAAGTAATTATGCTGGCTTCCGGGGAAAGAGTGTAAGTGAACAGTACTCCAGCTAGGTCTTCATTTCAGCCTCTCTTGACAGGAACCAATGGTTTAAAATTTGTCACTGCCTCATATTAAATAGTTCTGCACAAACAACTGATGAGATTTCAAGAGAGTATCTCAGGGGTGTTATGCTCACAGTAAGATGATATTAAAGCTAAAATCTGCTATATAGGAGAACTATATCCAAACAATTTTATAATATCACTCATTATCAATAATTCTTAAGCAAGTGAACTCTTTCTATGGTCTGTTTCCTAATCTATAAAATGATGGATTAGGCTAAAAGATTAGGTAAACAAATATTTGTTCTTTGTTCTTGAAGAGGACCATGACATCAGGAAGATGATGCCATGACTTGCAAGTGAATTATATTTAAGGGAAGGAGAACTGTGCAAATTTACCAGCCTCACTTTCTCCTCCAGAGTCGTCTGGGTCCATTTACCATCTGGGTAAGATATAGATTGGGACAACTGGAGATGGCCCCAGATACAGCAGAAGACAATGGCCTTTTTAAGCAAAGGTCTTTCCCAGATCTCAATTTGACTGAGGCAACACCAATTCAATGACTAAGACTAGGTAAGGAATGAAGCAAAGAAAGACCTCTTTTACCCAGTCAAAAAAAAAAACCATTCTGAGAGGGAAAGACCTTCAGGGTTTCTGGCCAAAACAGAAGCAATTGTTATTTACATTCAAATAAATAAATGATCTATTGCTAAGACCTCTTAGATCTCCAACTATCTATTAAGATTCTAGGCCATCAACATTGCTAGATAGTTCTAATATTAGAAATCTCTTCTTTATATTGAGCTAAAATCCATATCCATATAATGTCCATCTGTTGGTCCAAATCCTTACCTACTATAGTTACACAAAATACACCTAATCCCTTTTCCATTTGGCAGAAATTCACATCTTTAAAAATAGTAATCATGTTTCTCTACCTACCACTATACCCACATCTTCTCTTCTCCAGATCAAAAATTCCAGCTCTTTCAACCAATCCTTATCTGACATGATTTATCACTAATTAAGCATAGGAAAGTATAAACTCCTTGAGGCAGGCCTGGTTTTTCACTTTGCAACCACAATGTGTGCACATAGTAGGCACTGAATGATACTAAATAAATGCTTGCAGAAGCTAAGTAGTACAATAGATGGAGGGCTAGACTTAAAATCAGGAAGGCATGAGTACAGATTCTGCCTCAGAAACCTAAATAGCTCTGGGGCTCTGGACAAGTCACTTAACATCTGTCTGCCTCAGTTTCCTCATCTGTAGATGAGGATATTAATAGCACCTACATCCCAGGGTTATTGTGAAAATTGAATGAGATATTTGCAAAAGCACTGTGCACACTTAAAAGTGCTATATAAATGCTAGTGATGATGATGATGATGATGATGATGATGATGATGATGATGATGATGATGCCTGGATTAGTGATAGTATTGAAGATTTACTGTATCTTGGCACTGTCCTAGGTGTTCAACAACCTTTTACTGGCTGGATGTCCTGAATGAATGGGCAAGCAGGCAGGTGAGCTATTTCTAAAAGTGACTTCTTAGTACTATGATTTGTGGAGACATAGGAAGGAACTGATTTTGTCTCCACTTGTATGATTTCCTGCTAAGGAAGTAGAGCCTCATAAGATCCTCTCCTTTCCCTCAACTATGTTCACACTCTCCTTCGCCTCCAAAAATAAGTCAGAGCAGTTACACCTCTGTTATCTAAGGTCCTTTCCCTAAGATTCTGTGATGCTTTATCTCCATTTAAAACTTGCATATGGGGACGGCTAGGTGGCACAGTGGAGTCAGGAAGACCTCGGTTCAAATGTGGCCTCAGACCCTTAATATTTACTAGTCATGTGACCTTTGGCAAGTCACTTAACCCCCATTGTCCTGCCTTTCCCCCTCCAAAGAAAAAAAGAAAAAAAATTTAAAGTAAAACTTGCATATGCAAGTTTAATTATACTGTAACCAGAACATTCTTTCATCTTATCTACTTGGACACAAACGAGAAGTCTATTGATTCAGGAGTCATAGATTCTCCTTGTTTGCTTCTATAAAAAAACATCTTGTCCATGCTGACAGTGTCTAACTCATAAGGCTGTTATGAGCATCAAATGAGATAATGTATGTAAAGCATTTTGTAAATGTTAATGTTTGATATAAACATCACTCATTATTATTGTTATTAGGAGCACAGAAGGCTTTCCTTTCTGAAAATTAGAGTGGAGAAGTAACCAAAAACAATCACAAACACTAATTAATCTTTGCTCTTATCATGTAACTATTCTATGTCTTTTTTTTTCCCTAGGAGATAGTGAGCTTTATTTTGTCTTGTCTGGATAACCATTCTGTGTCTTTTTTAAAAATACTATTCTTTACTGGAAACATCTCAAGTCCATCTTTCCTTTTTTAACTTGTGTTTCTGGGGATTGAGCACAATCCATCTATTAGACAAACCAGGTCACTACCCTGATAGAAATTGAATGTTGTAGGAGATTTCCCACGCTGAAGGGCACAAGCAGGTATATTGGTGTGAAAGAGGAAAGAGACGTGGCCACAGACATTTGCTACCTACTGAAATAACAACTCTATTTCCTTGAGTCTATGATGCTTAGGATTTGTAGCTAATAGAGACCTTAGGGGTCAGAGATTCCAACCCCTTCATTTTACAGATGAAGAAACTGAAGCCTAGAAAAGGGAAGTTTTTCTTCCTGTCCAGAATTTCTCCTTGTCCTCATGATCCTCCTTCTCCTGCACCATCCATCCCCTTAAACTACCATCCTTTCCTTATTCCTCCTATGTCTTTTTGGTTCTGTTTTGTTTTGTTTGCCAAGATCTTTCTTTCTCTGTCCTTTTATTCACTCAGTGCCCAAGGTCATCAGTTCCACACCCTGCACTTCTCAGTACAAACCTCTCCCAATTCAATCCCCTCCCACCCATCAAACCTATGTGCTCACTTCCTTCCTAAGTCTCCTAGCCTTTCTCTCTCTTCCAACATAAACTGGCTCTCTTGAAAGCTCCAACCTCTTCTCCCGCATCCGTAATCAGCAGTGAAATGCTGAACACAGCTGGATTTTCAAAACCAGTGTTTAATTGCAGTGAGCCGAGGGTGACCCAATAGCAGTTTTGAGTATTTGGAGTGTGAAATAATGAAGACACCGGTGAGCTGAGAGTCTGGAAATCAAGGCCTGTGCCCCCTAAACAACATTCAGAGGCCCTGATTAAAACTCCTTGTCCCAGCTGGTGAGAATCATGTTAAAGCCAGGAGACAGACAAGTGCCACCGACCACCTTGGGGAGACACACAAAAGGGAGATCTTATCCACAGACCTGCAGAATGATTTCAATAACTTCCTATGAACAAGGGTTTTCTAGGAGCAACAGAATAATACTGTGGGTTACCATGGCAGCTGGGCTCAGGAAGCACTGTGCAGGAACTAAGCCACAAAACCTATAATGAGGTGGCAACCTTAAGGGTCTAGGTCTCTGCTTTACAGCAAGGGCTTTTCCATAATTCCCGTTACCACTAATGAGGGGCACCATTAACATCCCACACACAGTGAAGAAGCCTTTTAGCCTCAGCCCGGATGAGTGAACCTTGTCAAAAGTGGCATGAAATTGACATGATGATGTGAAAACTACAAGGAACACACAGCCTGGCTCCTGTCCCTCTCTTTCTCCCTCCTATACCTAGTCCCCAAATACTCTTGGACCACAAGTTAGCAGAGGGATAGCCAAAGAAGCCACTCTGTAGGAAGACTGCTCTATCACAACTCAGTGATTATATGCTTGACAATATCCTACATTATTAAAATATTTTAAAGTTTACACATTGCTTCCCTCCCAACTACCCTGAGAGGTGAGCTAATGCAAATATTTTTATTCCTGGCTTTAAAGATAAGAAAATTGGGACTGGGGAGGGATAGGGGGGCAAGTCATTAGTCCATGATTATAAAACTAGCAAGCGACCCAATATGGATTCAAACCCAGATGGTGAAGTGGGCAGGGCATTGGATGACAGATGAAAGATAGATAGATAGATAGATAGATGGATAGATAGATAGATAGATAGATAGACAGATAGGAAAGGATGTGAAATGATATGATATGGTATTTATTTGATATATATTATGTTCCATGTATTATGCTAAGCAGTGGGGATACAAATACCAGCAAATAAAACCTTTCCCACCCCCAAGGTGCTTATTTTCTAACGAGTAAAGAACTCACATAGGGGAGCTGTTAAGTAGGGGGAAGAGAAGGTACTTGCAAGAGAGCAAGGAAGTAGTGAAATTGACAGAATGAATTGAATATGTAATGAAGTGAGCAGGGCTGGGCTCTTCATGAAATGATGTTCTGGTCTAGGGATTCAGCCAATCTGACAATGGGACTGGGGGTGGAATTACCTCTTAGGTCCGAAGGCTGCTGGTGAGAAGTCTACAGAGTGAATTGAGCTAGGAGTGAAGTGAAAATAGCTGGCAACCCTGATGAAACAGAGATCTAGGTTCTGAGGTCCTCAATTCCAAACATAGACCTCAGGCCTGGATTCATATCCTACTTCAAACACTTACTGGTTGTGCCACCTTGGTCAAGTCACTTAATTACTTTGTGCCTCAGTCTCATCATCTGTCAAAATGAAGGGATTAGACTTGATGGCTTCTAAGGTTCCTCCAGCTCTAAATTTATGATGCCGTGACTCTTTCCATTACACCATACTATCTTTTCACAATGGTGCTTATACTAATGAAAAGCAGTGTTGCCTAGTAAATAGGTAGCTGGCCAGAAAGACCTCGATTCAATTTCAGACTCTCACATACTGACTGTGTGACCCTGAATAAATCACTTTACTACTGAGTACTATAGGTGACTCCGAGGTTATAATTGCAGAAGTTATTATTTTATATCGACAATCAGAAGTTACCTATGCCAACAAAATCATTGTCTAGACCAGGGCTTAGCATAGTGCCTGGCACACAGTAAGCTCTTTTATGCCTGACATTACCATTTGAAAAGTGCTTTACATATACTAATCCATTGTGAGAGAAGTACTGTGGTTATTTTACAGATGAGGAAAATGAGGCTCAGAAAGTTAAGTTAGTGAAATGCCTCACCAACACTTACACATTGGTGTCAAAGGTAGGCTTAAAAGCCAGGTCTCTCCTGATTCCAAGTCCAGTGATCTTTCCAGTACACCATGCTCCTGGTTGTTTTCTTTTTTTTTTTATATTTTTTTTTAAAAGCAACTGGGGTTAAGTAACTTGCTCAAGGTTACACAGCTAGTCATTTGATTTATGCGTGGGTGCTCATTTTCTGAGGCCGGATCTGATCTCGGGTCATCCCAACTCCGAGGCCGGCGCTCTTACTCACTGCGCCACCTAGCCGCCCCTTTAGGGCAATTGGGGTTAAGTAACTTGCCCAAGGTTACAGGGCTAGGTTTTTGTTTGTGTGGATTAAGTGTTGGAGGCTGGCTCCGAACTCAGGTCCTTCTGACTCCAGGGCCGGTGCTCTATTCACTGCGCCATCTAGCCGCCCCTGGTTGTTTTCTAATAGGTCATTTGACACAGATCACACACTACTGTGTAATGTGTTGGGGAGAGAAGAATTATATGCATCTATGTCTCTTCTCCCCATTTAGACTGGAAGCTCCTTGCGGACAAGTGCTATGTCTCTTATTTTGTACACCTCTATAAATGTACACCTCTACCCTTCTACAAATGTTTATTGATCTATTGGTTAGTTGATAGTCTGAAAAAAAATTATGTTGACAATACACAAAATTCTCTCATCTGCCCCCCTCCAAAACAAACAAACAAAAAACCCCACAATCAACTACGTAACTGAGGCCAAGGGGTTAGGGACCCAAATCATCCAGACTTAATTTTTCATTCCTCTGTTGTAGGCATATTCCTAAAAGGATATTCCTATTGTGCAGGGAAACAATGGTGGCAGGAGGGGAAATGAGACAAAGACCAGGTAAGAGGGAGCAAAGGACACGTCTAGTACACTCACCTTCCATGGGTCAGCAATAATTCACAGGCTAGGAAAAAGTCTGGGGACATTCTTCCCCACTGTCCCCCTCCCCCGCACCATCTCTGTCTTCTACCCCCATTCTCTCTTCTTTCTTTAGTACCCTGGAGCGTTGGGTAGAGCTGTAAGAGAAGGGAAGAGAACAGCAGGGGCTAGAGAATGCAAACCAGAAATACCAGTGTCAGCACTTTGGAGATCGAATTTATCGGCTCCAAATAAGGGTGTCATATGGGTGATACAGAGAATGCCAGCTGGGAGCTGTAATTCAAAGGGCCAGCATCTTGGTTCATACAATCAATCATATTAAGGGAGCAGAAGCCTATTTGTTGTTGTTGTTTTTGTCATTCTTCAGCAAAACTTCTTTTTCTGTTGGGTTTTTTTTTTAATATTCTTGGAAACACTTTTCTGCCAATCAATGTCAGCGGCTATTCAGGCCTTGGTACAGCAACAGCAGATGTACAATTAGATGTACTGACTTAGAAATGAGCTACTGAGGGTGCGTGGGAGGGAGTAATCCTTTTGCTATAAAGAGCAGATAAAACATTAAATGCTAATATAGTCGTAGATATGTTCTAATCTAATAAGAATAATTCTTCAGCTATATGCCTGGTTCAGAAAATAGAATTGAACCCTTCATCATGCAGAATTTATTTCTTTTAACCGATATTAGGAACATAATTCTCCTCAAAGAGTAGACCTCTGAGATTTAAGTGTGTTACTAATATATTTCAAGCTGGGGAGGTGGAGATGGGGGTAGGTGTTGGAGAGTAGAGTGGGGGGAAGGCTTGGGGAGTTCATTGCTCACTGGATGGCTGGAACTAACCAAGTACAGGAAATGTCAAAGCCTAACATGGGAGGGACCTTCTATCCCCCAAACATATGGCTTTGCTTCCAGGACTTCACAGAGACAGCTTTTACCAACAGTCACACCCCGAGTGCCCTTCTTAATGAAGGTCAGAGGGGGACACATCTGGGAAGTCAGGTGTTAAGGAGTAGGTTCTAAGGACACAGTTTAGGCCCTTTTATTCTCCCAGTTGGTGGCAGCTATGCATAATAATGTCCGAGTCTATTGGCTAGCCAAGGATCCAAGAAGCTGCTTTAATTTTCAGGAAGGGAAGCTTTTGGTGCTCCTAAAAGCTACGGTGATAGTACGCCTGGCATTACCATTTAGAATGTGTTTTCCATGTATTATTCCATTGTGTGGGAGGTTCTGTGGTTATTGCTATGGCCCTTTTACAGATGAGGAAAATGAGGCTCGGAAAAGGTAAAGTGAAATGCCTCACCAGAGATTACACAATAAAACCCAAGTCTCTCCTCACCAAATTCAGTGATCTTTCCATTGCATTGTGTTCTTTATTGTTCCTTATAGGTCATTTGACATAGATCCCATACTGCTGTGTGATATGGATAGTGCACATAATATGTATGTGGAGAGGGGCGTCTATGTCTCTTTTCCCCATTTAGAATAAAAGCCTCTTAAGGATAAGCACTATGTCTCCTATTTTGTACACCTCTAACAATTGGACCTGGGGAGTTCATTCATGAAGAGAGCCCCCAAGCAAGTAAACTCCCTCTACCAAGGCAAGTCAGCACCTTTTCTGCAACTTAGCATCTAAGTAACCTGGAACACTGAGAAGTCAGGCAACCTGCCAAAGTCATACAGTCAGCATATGCCAGACACAAGATTTGGACCAAGGTCTTCTGGCTCTGAGGCTGGCCCTCTATCCACTACACCAGAGGTGTCAGCTATGCTGTGTGCCTGCTGGCCACCACACTCCCCAGTGGGGTCCAAACCAGCATAAAATGTAATTGGGAAATATTTAATAAAACTAAAAAAAGTGCAATAGAACATAGGTAATGTTAATATGTGGTTTTCTAAGTCAACATGTGGCCTGCGGAGATCCTTATGTATAGATTAGTGGGACCCTGTCCTTAAATAAGTTTGACACCACTTTATATATGTCATCCCACACTGACTTTCAGTGTTTTGGCTCATTGTGGAGCTCAATTAGTTCATCTTTCATTGAATTATTGTTGCTGATTTTTTTCCCCCACATCACCATGAAAAGAGTTTTGTCTCTAAACTCCATTCATTTGACTTCATTCAGCAGGAATTACTCCTTAACTGTTCACACATTTTTCAGATGGACTATAATGCTCCCTCCCTTTCACACCTCAGCCCTCCCTCTTCTCCATTTTCTTTTCAATCCATTTTTCCCGCTAATACTACTACTTTTGCCATATTTCAATAGAATAACAAAATTTTTACCATGTATTCATTATACCTCCTTGATAAGCTTCTTGTACTATGTATGTGTATATAATATATATTATATGTGTGTATATATATGTCTGTATGTTATATGTATTATGTATGTATATGTGTGTATATATGTCTGTATATTATATATTATGTATGTATGTGTGTATGCATACTATATATGTTTATATGTGTGTATGTATATATGCATATATACATACACGTGTGTACATATATACATACACGTGTGTACATATATGTGTGTGTATATATATATATAAAATTTCAGTCACATCTGACTCTCTGTAACCCCATTTGGGGTTTTCTTGGCAAAATACTGGAGTGGTTTGTCATTTCCTTCTCCAGCTCATTTTATAGATGAGGAACTAAGGCAAACAAGGTTAAGTGACTTGCCCAGGGTCACCCAGCTAGTATGTATCTGAGGCCAGATCTGAACCCAGGAAGATGAGTCTTTGTGACTCTAGGCCCAGTACTCTATCTACTGTGCCACCTAGCTGCTCTAATACATGTACTAGTATGTATACAAGGTTGGGAACCCCAGATCTAGTCCAATTCTTTCATTTTACAGATGAGGAAATTAAGGTCAAATCATAGTTTTTGAACTGCAGAAGATTTGGGGAATAGATCAGTGAATTTCAAGTCAGAAACTGAGGTCGAAGAGAATTGTCCTGGATCACTCAGGTAATGAGTGTCAGAGCCAGGATTCCAATCTGACTGGATCTGCTTTAATTCACCCATACTCCTGTCCTTACCACTACCAAGAATACCATTAACTAACTGATAGCAAAGGGTTATGGTCTATGACTGTGGATTGGAACAATGTAAATGTGTAGGGGGATGAAATCTGCAGCCATGCTCTCAATCTGTGAAAGGTTCTGTCTCAAAGCACTACAAGGTTGTTCAAAAGGTAGGCAAGACAAAGGTATGCAGTGACTTTGGGGGAAGATCACTGTATAATATACTGTTACACTGGGAATGAAATACGTTATGCCTTGAGAGGCATTGCCTGCATCTAAAGGCATATTCTCATCAGGTTGATGACCTTGGACTTCCAGAACGATGCTGGAGTCTTCACTCTACTGAAACAATGAACATCAGAGAGAATGCAATCTCCTTGAGGACAAGGACTCTTGACCTTTTGTCTCTGTAGTCATAGTCTCAAGTGTGGTGACTGGCACATAGTATGAATGAATGAATGAATTGATGAGAATAAGCATTTATATAGTGCCTACTGTGTTCAAATATCTCATTTAATCTTCACAACAACCCTGTGAGGTAGATGCTGCTATTATTCCATTTTATACTTGAGGAAACTGAGGCAAACAGAAGTTAAGTGACTCGCCCAAGGGTCACACAGACAAGTAAATGTCTGAGGATGGATTTGAACTCAGGTCTTCCCACTCTAGGTCCAGCCCTCTATTCATTGTGTTACCTAGTTGCCCTCAAACATATCACTTTGGGCCAGTGCCTAAAGCTCTGGCTGGGCCTAAGGAATACCTAAAAGCTTATATGATGGGCCAATTAAAGAAGGCATTCAAGATAATGTAGCCATGGAGGCCCTCATATTACAATGAAGATAAATAAGAAGGAAACAAGCATTTATTAAGCACCTACTATATTCCAGGCACTGTTCTAAGCACTTTATAAACATCACATCTGATCCTTACAACAACTCTTTGAAAAGTGCTGTTATTATCCCCATTCTACAGTTGAGGAAACTCAGGCAGTTATCAATTAAGTGACTTGCCTAGGGTTACATGGCTAGTAAGTGTCTGAGGCAGGATTTGAACTCTGATCTTTCAGACTTCAGGTCCAATGCTCTAGCCTTGCTTTCTCTATGAGCATTTAGCAAGCAATTACTGTGTGCCAATCACAGAAGAGAAACAAATAGCAAATATAAAGACAGTCCCTGATCTTAAGGAAATTACATTTTAATGGACTGAGACAACACATAGAGGGAATGATAGCCGGGGAGATACACTGGGATGGTGACCAGGGTCAGAGGGGTGCACAATGCCACACTTCTTCTAGGGGCAATGGAAGAATCAGTCCAATCATGGATTCTGGTCTGGTGAGTGGGGACAAGGGGAGGGGAAAGAAGGGTCAGGTCTGGGTACACACATTATGGAAAGGTGACTGTTAAGGCTATCAAGCAGGAGAGAGATCCAAAAGATGTAGTGAGCAATCAGTATGGCGGAACCCTAAGGCAAGAGGTTCTAGAGATGGACATTAAAACCTCCAGGGCATGACCTATGATCTTGGCAGCGAGGTGATTGGTAAGGCTGTCAACCATATATCATTCAATCAATAAACATTTATTAAACGCCTCCAGTGTGCCAGATACTGTACTAAGTCTTGGGGATAAGAAAAGAGGCAAAAGATATTCCCTGTCCTTGTGAGGAGCTCTGGAGGGAGTACAAAATGCATTTTGACACTGATTGATTCATTAAATGCTATTTTTGTGCAGATTATTATCTTTCTTATTGGGGAAGATGAAATGCGTAAAGACACAACTTCTGCTCTCCATGGAGTATCATGCCTTTGAAAATGGGAAACCAACTATCAGGAGATTCATGCTATAGTGGAAAGAGTGCTAGCTGTTACAGTAGGTGGAGGGCCTGAGTTTGAGCCACTTATCAGCATTGGGCAATTAACTAATCTCTTTCAGCCTCCTTATCTGTAAAATGGGGTTAGTAATGCTTATACAATAGACCAGGTTGTTGTGACTGTAAACCTTAGGAGGCAATAGAAATGTGAGTTGTCATTATCAGAGCACTTTCAACAAGGTGTCAGTTTTGACCTACCCTGGTTATCTGAAAAGTCACAGGGACTATTCACAATATCCCCTTTAGGTGCTGGAGATCTGACCCACAGGCATCTCCGTGATTCTCTCATCTCTCTGGAATATAATGTTCTCTCCCTTTCTGGCAGAATTCAAATTACTCTGGTCTGCAAAGTCCAGTGCAAAGCTCATTTGTTTAATGAGGCTTTTGCCTGATGGGAAGGGAGGGCCCGCAGGGGAAAGAAAGGCACAGCATGAAAAGGGGAATGAATATCTGACTTTGCTTTATTTTGAATCTCCTTAGTGTCTCTGAACCTTTGTCCCTAAGCCCCAGTCAGACAATGTTTCTGAAGATAAGGTGAGGGGAGATTCTTCATTGGTTTCTCCTAATCAAAAGCCATCATTAGTCCTGAAGTGTGTCAAATTCTGAATGGGTTTAGCAAAAAAAAAAAAAAAAAAAAAGCTGTAAAATATTTTCCAGGGGTTCAGATAGGAAAAAGATGGGTTCCAGAATAATGCAACATACTGAAATCCATTTAATGGATTTCATCAGCCATGTATGAGATACTGGCAGAATCAGATAGGCAACTTGTGGTCATGTAGAAGAAAGCAAGCAGATCCTATATTTTCCTAGCTTCCACAGCAAACTCTCTGGTTCCCTGTTTTCTGTACCCAAGGCTGTGGGCTCATTTTTTCTGATGTCCCCCAAATTCCTTTACTCTGAAACAGCACTTGGGTTCTTGATTCCAGTCTCACCTCCATGAAAACTGTGTTGTTATTGTTGTTATTGTTGTTTTCCCAGAAGGATCTGAAGGGTCCCACATGCTTTGGAACATGGGAATTGGAGGCTCACCAATCTCAGTGGCTCCTGAAGGTGGGGCAGTCCAGTGGATAGGGACCCTGCTGAGACTTCTGGCTCCAACTAGCTATGTGACTAGGTAGCTGTAAGCCAAGCCAATTCCATAACCAGTCTAGGTCCCTCAGTTTCCCTATCTATAAAATGCAGCTTTGAGATTCAGAAAAACTTAATGAGTACTGGCCATTCACGGCTAAATTAGCCAGGTGCAGGAAACAGCTGCTGCTATAGAAGCCATCCGCTGTATAAATATAATGCAGTATTCTTAGACAAAGGAATGAAGCAAACTCTAAAATATTAAACCAAACCCCAGCCATATTCTCCTTTCATGGGATTCTTATAGAGAAGCACATGGTTCAGTGGGGAAAGTACTAGACTTATAATCAGAGAATTATGATTCAAGTCCAGGCTTTATCACTTACTATAGTGTGATCCTGGACAAGTCATTTGCCTTCTCTGAGTTTTAGATTCCTTATCTGTAAAGGGGGGAATCTGCCCTAAATTAAAGCTTCTTAATCTGGAGAATGAAAATTTTTGAAAAAAATATTTTGATAAATGCATTTCAATATAATTGGTCTCTCTTGAAATGCTCTGTATTTTATGCATTCAAAAATATTTTGAGAAGGGCTTGCCAGTCTGGAGAAAGGGCCCAGGAAACAAAAGAGATTCTGAAACTTATAGCCAGTGATCTCCATGGTCCTTTGCACCTCTGGGTCCTATTAACTCCTCTCCTGTTCCCTACTTGCTCCCCTTCTATTCAACTCACCAGCAAGTTTTCTATAGATATATGACCAAATACCATGTGCTGAGAGGTTCCTAATGGCTCAAACTGGGTTTTAGCCCAGCCAAGAAAACACTTGTTACTAAAAACTGCCTATAACTGTGTCCCAAAAATGTAGTTTGAAAAATGGTTTCTGCATAAATGCCATTTTATGTTTCAAAAGTATAAACTACTTTTCAAAGTGTAATCATCATCGGGGTAGTTAGGTGGCATAGTGAATAGATCACCGGCCCTGGAGTTAGGAGGACCTGAATTCAAATTTGACCTCAGACACTTTAACATTTACCAGCCATGTGACCTTGGGCAAGTCACTTAACCCCAATTGCCCTGCCTTCCCTCCTCCAAAAAAACAACAACAAAAAAGTACTCATTATCAATCACTTCATTCCATGTTCATTATAGGCTGAGTTTGGTAACACAAGCAATACTAACCCATTGGACATATGAGTACATCAAGGCCTGGGGAAATTACAGTCTTTTTTTCTCTGAGACATACATTTCTGCTTATGAGAATAATGGAGACAGGAGCACGACACTCAAAAATTTCATCAGTGACACATTAAAAGAAAAGATAAGGACTTAATAAAAAACAGTTGTACAGTTTTGTCCATACTATATGCTGCTTCTTTTTGCTGCTTGGCTTTTGTTCTCAAAGAGGACTATGGCATCAGGAAGGTGAAACCATGACTTGCAAGTAAACTGGGTTTAAGTGAGGTAGGGTTGTGCAAAGTCACCAGCCTCACTTTCTCCTTCAGAACCATCTGGGTCTAGTGGCAAGATATAGATTAGGACAACTGCAGATGGCTCCCCCATGCAGTGGAAGTCCATGGCCTTTTTAAACTAAGGTCATTCCCAGGTGTCAGTGCTCTGCTCAAAGGAATGTAAATTTTGGTCGCTGAAACCTCACAAGAGATCTTGGGGTTTACAGGCTAGATTCCTTTCTAGCCTATTCCTTTCTAGATTCTTAGGGACCATGCCTTAAATCCAGATCACTCTAGTTCTCACAATAATAGGACCCAACCCAGGGTCATTGTTTAGGTCCAGAATGCTCAGAGTAAATATAAATAGCAGTTGTTTCTGTTTTGACCAGAAACCCTGAGAGTCTTCCCCTTCCAAATTGGGTTTGTTTGTTTTTTAACTAGGTAAAAGAAGCCATTCTTTACCTCATTTCTTACCTAGCCTTAATCACATACTAAATGCTTAAGAAATACATAAATACTACAATAAATAATGGCTGTACCCATGGCCTCAGGTGCCTCCCCAGCCTGCTCCCTGGTTCCCACCAGGCCTGGGCTAGAAAAATTCATAGTCAAAGGCTAAAGAGAGGGTGGTCTTAGCTGGTGCAAGTGGGGATAGAGGGCAGAGCTTGGGCCATGACCATGACTGAAGGTGGGGGGAATGATTGAGTATGTGGGTACAGATCAGCCCTCCTCTAGCCATAGCTCCTACTGTACCAGAAGCGATATAACGTGGCACTTTACCTTGAAAAAGACCTGAAGTTTGGTTGTAGAAGTAGGTGTCAAAAGGGTTTCGACTTATGAATTATTATGAAGTAGTGAAATTTACTTCATTGCAGCTGTTTCTTGTTGGTGAAATCATGCAATAGCAAATCCAAAATTCAAGTTATGCTCTAATTGTTCCTTAACATATCAATTGTGATGGAACAAATTTGTATTTTCAAAACAAGAGTTATAGCAGAACTGACTGTAAAATGAATCAATCTATCAATAAACATTTATTAAGTGCTTAGTATATGCCAGATGAACAGCCAGGTGGCCCAGTGGATAGAGTGCCAGGCCTGAAGTCACAGAGACTCATGTGAATCTGAATCTGGCCTCATACACTTGCTAGCTATGTGACCCTGGACAAATTACTCAATCCTGTATTCCTTGCTTTCCTTATCTATAAAATGAGCTGGAGAAGGAGATGGCAAACCACTCCAGTATCTTTGCGAAGAAAACCCCAAATGGGGTCATGAAGAGTTGGACACAAATAACTAAGCAACAACAAAAGTGTGCTAGGTGTAATGTTAAGGGGTAGGAGTGGGGAGGCTTAAGGAGAACCTAGAAGATCTAGAATAGTTTCTCTGGCAAGTAGAACAAAGAACCAAATAGATTGAATAGAAGGGTTGTCTTGGTGCAATGAGGGCACAGTTGAGATAACATAAATGTATAACGGACCCAGCTTCATGATATTCTCTAACTCTGTTCATCAGTACAGGAGTAGGAGCAAAAGAGTCAGATGGCAGAAGTAACCAGGGTTGTGTTTTGTCAAGGAATGAGCCATGGAAAAGTGTGCAGCAAGTGACTGAAAAATGGACTTCAGAGTGGAAGCAGCTTAATAAAGGGTCAAGTTTAAGAGAGGGCAGCTGTGTGGCACAGTAGAAAGAGTGCTGGGCCTGGAGTTCCCTGTCTTCAAATCTAGCCTCAGACACTCACTATCTGTGTGATCCTGGACAAGTCACTTACCCCTGTTTCCCTCAATTTCTTCATCTGTAAAATGAACTGGAGAAGGAAATGGCAAACCATTCCAGTTGATCTTTATCAAGAAAACCCCAAATGGGGTTACAAAAAGTTGGACATGACTGAAACAACTGAACAACAAAAAAACAAGTGTCAGAAGGGAGCACAGTGTAGTCAGAGGTTATACCTCAGAAAGTCCTGAGGGGTTAGCGCCACATTAAGGACCAAAAAAAAGTTTTTAAGAGTAGAAAGACGTAAAGACAAGATAAAAAATCACAAAATATATTCGATTTTGAATGCTTGAGCATCAAAGTGGAACACTTGAGAAGATGGGAAGGATAATCATCTAGGTCTTTAACTAAAGTGGAGTCAAGCAGTAGGTCATGGAAGTTGAGTAGACTAAGGGACTGGTTAACTGACAGGTTAAGAGCCAAGAAGGAGTCAAAATCTAGGTTTCTTTAAATTAGGGTGTTATTACCAGTTGTTCCTTCTATGACCCTATGCTGCCTCCCTCTATAAATTATACATTTATAATTTATATAACACATAAATTATATATAATTATATAACATATCATTAATATATAATAAATTATATATTAAAATATATATAAATTACAAACTAGAATACCACCACCTTCATTATCATATTGTGCCCTTTATGTATTCCACATAATGCCTTGTGCCTAGTATTCAATCAACAATCAACGAACAGATTTGTTGCATTAATAAGGACTCCAGAAAAACACCAAAAAACCTGAAGATCATCTTGCAGGTATAGCCATTACCACTCTTCAGTCATATGGAGTTCTGTAGGTAAGTCATCCATTCTCCCCAGACAACTTGGCAGGGCCATTGCCTGTACCCCCACTGAAATCTCATCCCAAACTCCTAGCCATCCTCAACTTAAGAAACATTATACCAAAGTCACAGGCTCCTTTCTCTGGACTGTATTGGACCTGTGTTTGCATTAATATAGAGAATTCCCAGAAGAAAAAAAAACCTCCCTTAATTAATACAGATATGCAATGCACCAATGCAGTGCCCCTATTGGAACAATTTATAATCTTAGAGAGTTGGCTGGAACACTGAAAGACCAAATAATTCACCCAGAGCCATTCAAATACTATGCTGCAAAGGTGGAATAGAGCTCCTTTGGCAAGTAAAATTTCATTTCCCTCAAGCTTTAACTTAGGTCAGGCAACTGGGGCCTTGTTCCCAGGGCACCAAAATCTAGGTGTATGTTAAAAAACTGACACTACCCCTTTAGCAGAGTAGATGCTGCTGTTGTAATCAATTACTCCTCCCACTTTGGTATTTCTTGTATTTTTTTCATTTCATAAAATCCAAAGTTGATTTTATGCCACTGCCTTGGGTGCCAAAATTTTTAGTTATGGCTCTGGTTTTGATTAATCTAGATTGAGAAGCTAGTAATTGGAGTAATTCTATTTATAGGAAGTTATATATCAGTGCAGATTAATGTGTTTAAAATCAAATTAATCCTTGCTCCTTTTAAAAAAATATATTACATTTCCCAATAATTCCATTGCTTTTCCCCCAAAGATCAAGTATTGTCTGCATTCATATGCAGAATCATTCTGGTTCTTTCTACCAAAGATGGCATCCTAAAAATGGGGTTGCCTTTTCATGTGAGTCCATTTATATTCAGACAGTGCATATATGTTTAGAATTTTAAAAATAAAGTGTGTGTGTGTGTGTGTGTGTGTGTGTGTGTGTGTGTGTGTACATTAAGCTTATTGCAAGAGAGTGCTACTATATTACTAGTTTCCTTGGAGGAGCATAAAAATCTACAACTTATCATAAAGGTGTTTCCATCCTCCTCCCCCTGGCCCAAACCCTATAAAAAATAATTTGATATGAAGGTTAGAAATCTATCATAACCAGTGACAGACATCCATGCACAAAAATAGCAAGTTTTGAGTTTAATATTTTATTGCCATATTTTGAAACAACTGGCTAGGCAGCTGCTACTGTTATCTTCCAATTACTTCTCATTTTCCCAGAGTTTTAAATGCAAGCTGTACCAAATTAAATCTAAATCTCTATATGCTTTTTTAAAACTCCCATTTCAGAAAATACTGACAACAAAGTTAAGGGGAGGGGCAGAAATATCAGCTGCAATGGAGACATGAACTGTTTTATTAAATCTTCCAATGACTTATTTTCAATTGTCATAATGTATGCAGGTATGTAAACCTCTAATGCAGTCAGAGGAGCTTGCCATGGCTGCTGTCTCTGAATAGGCCTCTCAGGGCAGTGTTGTTTTGCAGCTTGCTGAAATGAAATTCTCCCTGCCAGTTTTATTAAGGCACTCAAGATGAAATCATTTCATTGAATGTTGAAAATATTGCTTGCTCTGTTGTAACCCTATATCACGGTGTTCAAATACAGAAAAAATATTCACTCAAAAAGACCTAATGTGTCATATTTTAGGGATATCACCCCAAACAAAATTGGGATTGATTAGTAGATTGAAAATCTAGATGGAGACAGAATTTTAAGAGTGACTTTTTTCAGTGCCAACATTCTTTTCATATTATGAATTATGAGTCTTGTACTTTGTAATTTTGCTGGAAAAATAGCACATATTCTAATCTTTTCAGCTTTCCTTTTTTCCTCTCTCCAACTCACTGACCTAACCAGAAAAGGGTTAAGGGTGGGGCCGGTAGGCAGACTTTCACCATTACTCTGACTTTCATTGGCTGGATTTCAACATGAACATAAATACATACACATATATATGTATGTATGTACATGCTTAAATTCAGTTATATGTGTTTTCCATATATGAATATATGTGTAGATGTGCATGTCTCCCTGTGTTTATATATAATACAGCATTTATATACACATTCATATATATATGAATTCAGAAATAATGTGGCTAAGTGCCAAATTTCTACATAGTCAAGATTGTCATTCTTACCAATAGAAAAGCATTTGTCACTGCTCAGTGGATGATGATTTATGTCAACAACAATCTGTCCAGTCAAACAAACATAAGCAAAACAAAGGCCCTGCTTTGATATAAACCTAGATATACAGCTGTAAATCTGGGTGGAAATGCTGGTGAATCACATATTTGGAAGAGGACAAAGGCTAGTGGTTGATAACAGCTCACTCTTTTCATATCCACTAACAGGAACAGATTAAAGAGACAAATAATCTTTTTCATTGCTCAGCAGGAACCTTTTCAGAACTTAAAAAAAATTTCAGTGCTTAAAAATTTTTAAAATTTTTTTCAATGAACAAAAATCTATTTTCTTATCCTTTCCTTGCACCTTCCACCCCAATTGAAAAAAAAGAAAAGAAAGAAAAACAAAACTGGGAACAAACATGAGTAGTGAAGCAAACAAATTCCCACATTAACAATGTCCGAAAAAAAAAGAACCAAAAAGCAAACCCTATGCCTCCATCTGTACCCTGAGTCTATCTGTCAGGAGAGTGGCATGTTTCATCACAAGTCCTCTGGAATTGTGGTTGGTCGTTGCATGATCAAAGCTCTTAAATCTTTCAGAGTTGTTTGTCTTTATACTTTTTAGTACTTTTTGAGAGACAGTGTAGTGTAGTGTCTAAAAAGTTGTGCTCAAAGCCAAGAAGACCAGGTTCAAACTCTGCCTCAGATACTTACTAGCTGTGTGACCCTGGGTGAATCACTTAACCCTGTGTGAGCCTGGGCTTCCTTACTTGTGAAAGGTGGACAACAGCATTTACTTCACAGGATTAGTGTGAGACAAAGTATATTAAAATATTTTGTAAGCCATAAAATGCTATATTAAAGCATGCTTAAAATTTTTTTTAAAATTTTAATTTATGGAAAAAGCAAGTATTTCCATAATATAGTATAATAAAAAAGATGACTATACATGAAACTGCAAATCTACTATGCACAACTTGCTTTTCCTTTCAAATATACAACAAAATTATCATGTAAATTTCTTTTCTTCCCCTTTTTTCTTCTTACCCCCCCCACCCTAGAGATGGCTGTTACTAGACACAAATATAGATAGATAGGCAGATAGCTAGCTAGCTAGCTAGCTAGCTAGCTAGATAGATAGATAATTCTATACATACTTCTATTTATCAGTTCTTTCTCTGGATGCAGGTTGTATCTTCCTTCATATGTCCTTAATAGTTAATTTGGGTATTTTAAATACCCAATAGTCAAAATAACTTAAACTTATTCATTCAAAGTTATCAGTGTGGACCAATGTATTTAAAACCAAAACAATTCTTATTTATTTTTTAAAATATATACATTTGAAGAAATTTCTATACAATCACAGAAACTTCATATGTGTGATGACCAACTATGACAGACTGGACTCTTCTCAGCAATGTAGTGATATGTCAATCCCAAAAAACTCATGAAAGAGAGAAATTTGACATCCAGAGATATAACTAGCAAGAACTGAGCTTGAATCCTGATGGAAGCAAACTAATTGATCTTTTTCTTTTCACTGTTTGGTTTTATTTCTTCTTTACCATTTTTCATACCACCTAGTACAATACGCCTTTGTAATTGGACTAATGTCTAATATGAATGTATTTGCAGATCCTATACTGGACTATATGCTGTCGTGGGGGTGGGGGGGAGGGAAGTAAAGGAAATTTGAAAATCAAGGAACTATGGAATTGAATCTTGTTAACTGAAACTAAACTAATAAATTAATTAAAAAAAATAAAATATACACATTCCCCAACAATTTTTAAAAACAATATTGTTGTTACTGTTAACATTATAACATGGTTAAAAAAATTTAAT
Source organism: Gymnobelideus leadbeateri (assembly GCA_011680675.1). Taxonomy (NCBI): domain Eukaryota; kingdom Metazoa; phylum Chordata; class Mammalia; order Diprotodontia; family Petauridae; genus Gymnobelideus; species Gymnobelideus leadbeateri. The sequence continues at coordinate 750,878 of WOXC01012209.1, forward strand.
TGAAGGAAAAGCAGTGAGGAGTCACAATAGCCTGGGATAATGGCAAAGAAAGAGCCTAGAGTTACCAACATGGGGTTGGTAAATCTTTACTTTGAAGTGTGCTTTAACTGAAAAGTAATGCTGATACTGCAGGTGCTGTGGACACAGCTATGATTTGCATCACTGGCCTCTAATAACTTCTAAATGGAGGCCCCAAATGATTCTAGCTCAATTCATTGGCAAGGCCTGATCATAAAATATCTACAGTTCTGGGGAAAGTGTCATCAGTGATTTGCCCCAGCAGGGCTTGCTTCATCAAAATGTAAAATAACCCCTTTCCCATTCCATCCCAGCCCCCAGAAGGGGTCCTGAATTTCTGTAAGTTTGTGAACTCTAACAGAATAACTAGAACCTAAAAAAATGCAAAATTTTCTTTCTTTATAAATTAAGTCTTCCCTATTTCCACAGACATGAGTCAACTGACCCCATATAAGCCTATAAATTTGGAAGAACAAGGTGAAGGGGTTCGTTGAATTTTCACACACACACATACACACACACGAGCACACACACTTATACACTTATAATGCTCCCCCCACCAAAAAAAAAAATTTCACTTTCAATAGTATCTCTAAAAAACACTCCAAAGTTCTTTCCAATGCTAGTTTACACTTTAATAAAACTGACATCTGAATTTCCAAAGAAATATTTCCCTGTCCAAAAAGTTTATTGTACTTTGATTTCTTGAAATGTTTCAGACTCAAGCTGACTTTAGAATCATCAACCACTGCCACTACCACCACCACTGGCTTACAATCCCAGAACCCCTGCCTTCCACCCGAAAGCAATACAGCTGACCCCTTCCATCCACCTTCTAACAAGGCCAGCCAAAACTGCAGGGAGGCTCAAGGGAGCTGGATCTGCCACTGATTTCCTGTTCCATCTTGAGTGAGTCACATAACACCTCTGTACTCCAGTTGTCTGAAAACAGACACTGGCTCTAAGGGGCTTCACTGAAGAACAAAGGCTCCTTGCATGTAGGTCAGTTAAAGGACCCTGGTGCAGCCATAAGCACTGTTGAGAAGCAGAATGGTAGGGTTATAAGACCTAGGGGTTCTTGTCCTGGACATGCTAACAATCGGTTGGGAGTCCCTTGGGGCATGTCATTTGGCCTCCTCAGCCTCAATTTCCTCATCCATAAAATGATCATGTTGGAGTAGATGACCTCCAAATTCCCTTCCAGCTCTAAATTTAAATGAATTGACAAGCTTTTTGCAAAATGTTTACCATTCTTAATCTACCTAATTAACCTTTTGGATACAAACCTCTTCCAAGCAACCTATCTAAAGAGATTGTTCTAAGTATTCCATTAAAAAGCCATGTGATTATATGCATGTGTCCCAAACTAAACCATTCCACTCTTGCAATCACTAATTGCCCTCAAGTGTGGGCATATGTCCTTTATAAAGGACATAGATCCAACCAATCCAATTCCATTCTTTTCTAAAATGTTTTGCTTAGGCTTTCCATGACAGATGTCACCTTTGGCAGGTGAAACAGTACACAGAGCATATCAACCAAAACATTACCTTGAACCAGTTATTTGTTTGTCTGTGACATAAGCACATGGTCTTTCTGCCTACTGGCAATATGTTTCTGTCACAGTTGAAATTATCAGCTACGCTTCCTCCCTTTATATCACTGGAGTTTTAATTTTACTTAACACACATGGAAGTCTTTCATAAAACACAACAGGAATTTGCTGGAATCAAAGAGAAAATGATATCACTTATGAGGTTACTAGGACATATAATTGTCTAGTTAGTGAATTCTATTTTACTAAAGAATCAATTGGAGGAAGAACAAGTGAAAGGCAAGATAAAGATGGGGTGAAAATTACCCATTACTCAGAAAATTAAGAACTGTGTACAACTTACAGAAAACAAGAGATCAATGCTAGAGGTCATAGGGTTCAGAAGAGAGAGCAAGAACCATTTATTGGCCAAAGCAACAAATACTGCTAAAAACTAAAAAACTAAAAACTGAAAAACTAAACAAAAACTCTTTGCTCATGTCCAAAGAGGTGGATGGAAAGAAAATGCTAGAAAAATATATGCCCTGGAAAAGGACCAATGGGAAAAAAAATATTACTTTAGTAATATCTGAGTGATACCTGAATTTACTTCCTCCCTTCTAATTGTTGAAAACCTTGGGGTTAATGAAAGTGTTTTCGTTGTTGTTCAGTAGTTTTTTAAGTCACATCTGACTCTTTGTGATCCCATCTGGGGTTTTCTTGGCAGAGATGCTGGAGTGGTTTGACATTTCCTTTTCCAGCTCATTTTGTAGCTGAGGAAACTCAGGCAAACAGGATTAAGTGACTTGCCCAGGGTCACACAGTTAACAAGTGGTTAAGGTCAGATTTGAATTCAGGAAAATGAGTCCAGGTCCAACACTCCATCTACTGTGCCACCTAGCTGCCAAAGTGTTTTCCTATTGTAATTAATTCAACTATAAAAATGGACCTACTTAAGATTATAGGATCACTTAAGTACAGGTCATCTTATTTTGCTAAGGTGCAATTGAGAAACTATTGTCTTAAAAAAAGATCTAACTAATTGGAAAAATATCAATTGCTCGTGGCTGGGTTGAGCTAATATAATAAAAATGACAATTTTACCCAAACTAAATTATACATTTAGTGCCATACCAATCAATTTACCAAAAAAAAACAAAACAAAACTACTTTATAGAGCTAGAAAAAAATAGTAACAAAATTTATTTGGAAGAACAGTCTAGAATATCAAGGGAATTAATGAAAAGAAATGCTAGGGAAGGTGGACTAGCTATACCAGATTTTAATTTGTATTATACAGCAGCAGTCATCAAAACTCCTTGGTACTGGCTGAGGAATAGAGTAGTGGATCAATGGAATAGATTGGGAGCATGAGATTCAGCAATCAATGAGTATAGTAATCTATTGTTTGATAAACCCAAAGACCCCAGTTGTTGGGATAAGAATGCACTATTTGACAAAAACTGCTGGGAAAACTGGAATACAGTATGGCAGAAACTGGGCATAGACCATTATCTAACACCATATACCAAAATCAAGTCTAAATGGGTACATGATCTAGGCAATAAGGATGATACGGTAAACAATCTGGAAGATCGAGGAATAGTTTACCTGTCAGATTTGTGGAAAGGGAAAGACTTTAGGACCAAACAAAAATTTGAGAGCATTATAAAATGCAAAATGGATAATTTTGATTACATTAAATTGAAAAGCTTCTGTACAAACAAAGCCAATGTAACCAAGATTAAAAGGAAGGTGGGAAATTGGGAAAGAATTTTTATAACCAGTGTCTCTGATAAAGGCCTCATTTCTAAAATATACAGAGAACTGAATCAAATCTATAGGAATACAAGTCATTCCCCAATTGATAAATGGTCAAGGGATATGAACAGGCAGGTTTCAGAGAAATTAAAGATATCTATAAGCATATGAAGAAATGCTCTAAATCACTATTGATTAGAGAAATGCAAATCAAAACAACTCTGAGGTACCATATCTCACCAGTCAGATTGGCTAAGATGAAAAAACAGGAAAATGACAAATGCTGGAGAGGATGTGGGCAAATTGGAACACTAATGCATTGCTGGTGGAGTTGTGAACTCAACCATTCTGGAGAGCAATCTGGAATTATGCCCAAAGGGCTACAAAAAAAATTCATACCCTTTGACCCAGCAATACCACTTCTAGGCTTATATCCCAAAGAGATCATAGAAGTGGAAGACCCATATGTACAAAAATATTTATAGCAGCTCTTTTTGTGGTTGCAAAGAATTGGAAATTAAGGGGGTGCCCATCAATTGGGGAAATGGCGAAACAAGTTGTGGTATATGCATGTGATGGAATACTATTGTGCTATAAGAAACAAGGAACAGACTTCATATTTGCCTGGAGAGGCTTATACAAACTGATGCTGAGTGAGAAGAGTAGAACCAGGAGAAATTTGTACACAATCACAGACACAACATATGTGTGAAGACCAACTATGACAGACTGGACTCTTCTCAGCAATGCAGTGATATAAGTCAATCCCAAAAGACTCATGAAGGAGAAAGATGTCTATATCCAGAGAAATAACTAGAAAGAACTGAGCTTGAATCCTGATTGAAGCAAACTACTTGATCTTTTTTCTTTTTATTGTTTGGTTTTATTTTCTCTTTACCATTTTTCATTCCATCTAGTACACTCTGCCTTTGTAACCTGACCAATGTCTAAAGTGAAAGTATTTGCAGATCCTATACTGGATTGTATTCCATCGTGAAGGGTGGGGGGGAGGAAAGGGAGGGAAAGAAAATTTGAAACTCAAGGAATTATGGAATTGAATCTTGTAAACTAAAAGTAAAGAAACAAATTAATAAAGAAAAAAAAAAAGCAATTGGGGTTAAGTAACTTGCTCAAGGTTACATGGATAGTTATTTATGTGTGGGTGCTAAGTAACTGAGGCCAAAACTGATCCCAGGTCCTCCCAACTCCGGGGCTAAGCTCTTATTGCACCACCTAGCCTTCCCTATTCAATAATTTTCAATGGCTCCCCCCCCCTTTTTTTTGCTTTTTGGAGGGCAATTGGGGTTAAATGACTTGCCCAAGGTCACATGGCTAGTGTTAAGTGTCTGAGGCTGGATTTGAACTCAAGTCCTACTGACTCCAGGGCCGGTGCTCTATTCACTGCGCCACCTAGCCACCCCTCAATAGCTTCCTATTACTTCCAAGATCACATAAAAAAAATGCTTCATAACCTGGCCCCTTACCTTTCCAATCTTCCTTACTCCACTCCACTTGCAATCTAGTGATACTGGCCTCCTTGTACTGCCCTGAACAAACATGATGTGGTGCAGTGGATAGGGTGCTAGGCCTGGGGGTCAGGAAGCCTCAGACACTTCCTAGCTATGTTAACTAGGACAAGTGCCTTGGTTTCCTTATCATGTAAATGAGCTGGAGGAGGAAATGGCAAGCCACTTCAGGAATAAGTTTTGGGGATAAGAATGGAATACTATTATTCCTGTAAATAAAATGATGAAAGTGATGGTTTCAGAAAAACCTGTTAAGACTTAAATGAACTGGAGAGCAATTTATATGAAAACAATCATATTTTAAAGACAAACAACTTTAAAAGACTTAAGAATTTTGGGGCAGCTAGGTGGTGCAGTGAATAGAGCGCTGGCCCTGGAGTCAGAAGGACCTGAGTTCGGATCAGGCCTCAGACACTTAACACACACACACAAACAAAAACCTAGCCGTGTGACCTTGAGCAAGTTACTTAACCCCAATTGCCCTCCAAAATCAATGAAATGACTAACCATTGTTCCAAAAGAACAATAAGGCATTCCCTTATAGAATGTAATGGACTCTGGAGGTGGAATACTGCTATTTTTTTTTTTAATGGCTGTGGTAAATTGCTTTGAAGATGTGTATTTGCTATATATTTTTGTTAAATTAAGGAGAATTCTGAGCAACACAATGGCCAATTAAGATTCCAGGTGAAACATGATATACGTAACTCTTGAGGTGAGACAAATGAAAAAATCGGAGACAGCTATTAATTTATTGATTAGGCTAGCAAATAATAAATTGATGGCCTTCAGTCTCTCTGGTGTAACCAAAGAGCACACAGGGAGATTGTTGAATGTTTAAATATCTTTAGAAAAGGGTGGGTGGCGGGGAGAATCCCTGGGGGTGAAAATCAACTCTGATTGGTTAACCATTAATGAGAAGGTAGGCAAAAAGTCTTCAACTCCTTGCTGAGAATGTGGCTGGATGAGACTCAGCTGCCTACAGCTATCTGGACAAAGGAATCCACCTCTGGCAAGCTAGACAAAGGGATGCATCTCTAACCAGACCATTTAGAATTCTCCTAGAATAGATTCTCTTTACCCTTTATCAGAAATAAACTCTCAGCTGAGTGGAGTCCTGCCCAAGACTGAGGAGAATGGCTCAGTCCACTCAGTCCTACACTAGGAGTGGACATTGGAAGAGGAAGTAAAAAAGAAAAAATAATTCTACTAACTAATAATTGTTATTAAAAAAGAGAACCTTTCGGTCCCATATATAAAACTGGCTATTCATAAGAAAATAATCATTTTTCTCAGAGGTGATAAGCCTGGCAGAGGACTCCTAATGATTGGGGCCACTGCTAATGTAATATTTTGTTTTGTTTAACAATATATATTACAAGCTTCCCCCATCTTTTTTTAATGAAAGGGGCATGAGGGAGAAAATAGAATTTTAAGCAAAATAAATATCCAAATGCAAAAACTCAGTGTTTATTCCCATCTTCAATACCAACTAATATCTGGCAACTATATCCCAGTTCCAAAGCTTTCAAAGAACAATGATTATACCAACTTTGTTGTGGTAATTCTTTCGCTTTTTTTTCTTTGGAGGGGGGAAGGCAGGGCAATTGGGATTAAGTGACTTGCCCATGGTAACACTGCTAGTAAATGTTACGCGTCTGAGGCTGGATTTGAACTCAGGTCCTTCTGACTCCAGGTCCAGTGCTCTATTCACTGTGACACCTAGCTGTCCCTTTGTTGTGATATTTTGAGCAGTGCTGAGGTATTTCGAAGAATCCCTGAAATATTTTTTAAAATTTGGTACATTTCATCTTTTTATCAGCCATATCTAGGTAATATAAAAATGCCAAATACATACCCCATCATTTTTTAAAAAGTAACTATCAAGGGGTTTTCCTAAGACTTATGCACTTCCCTATTCTAACATACTAGTCTTACCCTGTCATTTTCATTTTTATAAACTTTGGGTAAAATGATTTATTAGAACAGATACTTTATCTTTTAAGGTTTTTGTTTTGTTTTTATTTTGACCTGAACAAACTGAAAATATTTGTAGATGAATCACATGCCATGTATTACTAAAGTTGTCTTGGGAATATCAGTCATTTGACTTTTGAACACAAGAAGAAAATGTTTATACTTGACAATGTTTTGAAATTTCATTTTTATAGTTTTTCTAAACAAAGTACAATGTAAAGAATGCTTGATTTGGAGTCTAAAAGACTAGCCAATTCTACTTGTGTGACTTTGGCCCAGTTTCTTGGATCTATGATCCTGTGATAATCCTTTGTTATTCAAAAACATTGAAATCTTTTACTAGAAAGGTACACATTTACTACTATAGGCTTCTGAGTATAGTATAGAGTATAAACTAATTTCTGATGTATAATAATCTGACCTTAAAAGGAAAAGATTTAATGCCACATGTAGAAGTTTGGTAAAATTGCTATCACTACCATTATGTTTATGGTGCCTATCAGTTATGCACTACATAACAATTACAAGTCCACTATGCCCAAAAGGTCAAAAAATACAGCGCTGAACATTTACTTCACTATCTATGAGCTCTTTAAATTCCTAAGGCATAGACTTTGCAGACAGCATGGTATATAATTTCACAAGCTCTCACTGGTGACCAACCAACAACCTTAAGGTTTACTGAATTAGAATTATGGGGTCTGTTGGGGAGTTAGGAGGTTTGGGGTTGAGGAGCCTCACCATGATTACAGGACAAACCTTTTGCGTCCAAAGCCAGAGCAGTGGACTGTAGCAATTAAGTGTGACGTATGTAACATTTAAGAGGAGTGCTCTATGGTCGGGTTTGGAGCTAACAGAGTTGAAGTGTTGTGACTAAAATGCAGTGCTGTGAGATTAAGAAATGAACTCAGGTTCTGAGCCCTGATAACCAGGGGAAACTCTATTCAGTGTTTTCTGTGCGTGCACATAAGACAAAGGGAGCAACTCAGTTGCAGATCAGACTAAATACCAAATTAGAAAACAGCAAGAATTTTAAAAACAAATTTTATTTTTTCATAATGACAATATTACTGCCAAAGTGAGTCAATGATATCAAATGAGGACTGTCATTTTCATTAAGAAAATTCTACTTCTTGAAAGAGCTGTTAGCAGGTGATCTCAGAGTTATGTATCAGCACCTTGTCCAGAAACAACTTATCAAACCAGACGTCAAGGGTTTCCTCTTTCTAGCTGTTGTATTCTTGGAGCGCCTGAGCCATGAAGAGTTTGCCCAAGTTCTGTGCAGTGAACTCTTTGATGTTTTGGCAGTAAGTGTTAATTTGGCCTATCAATGAAAGAGAGAAGTAAGTGCCATGAGCTGTATGAAGTGAAGGAAACATACACCCACTACAGTAAGAAAATTAGACTGAAAGAACCAGTTTTATCAGTTATGATGCTTATAACAAAATATTCTATTTTTAAAAAACAGAACAAAAGAATATGAGAGTCACAGAATTTGAGAGTTGGAAAGGACCTTGGCAACCAGCTAGTTCAACTAATACACTAAAAGAATCCCCAAGATCACATATTCAACTATCTAGCTCCTGCTTGAAAACCTCCAAGAGGAAAGATAATGACACTTCTAAAAGTAGATCACTCTACTTTTTAAAAAACTCTTAATTGTTGTTCCTGACATCAAGGATAAACATAAGACTTCCTTTAAAAACAAATTTAAATTTTAGTTAAAATACTTCCATTATATAGTGTTACCAAAGGAAAGGGAAAATACTGCTAAGATAGTTGTTAACAACAAGTAAACTTTAGTATCATCAATCAAAAGTTTGCTGACTATTCAAGAATATGATTGGGACTGATCTAAGCCCAATGGACAAATGGCATTTACCCATTCTGGTTCAAGTACTGGTTTACTAGGACTTCACATAAATATAAAGAGCACATGACGAAAACTTCAGTCTTTCTTAAGTATGTAATTCCACAGTTTATTTTGATTCTAGAATTCACTAGAAACACTATATGTATCCAAATCACATGGCAATCAATTTTGGGATTTATACTCAATTTTTGAGCTATTATATACAAGATTATTTTATGACATTTGTATCATTTACATACTATGAAATACAGTGCTATGTTTTTTGAATTGAAACTCTGAATTTCCCACAGATAAAAGATAAACTGACTCAAATGACACCCCAATCACATTTTTATGAATTTATTATAATGAGGTTAAAAAAGTGATTTATTTTACATTAACATATCAATAGATCAAGTTTATATCCCATTATTTAAAGGTTCAAAGAGTTAAGTGTCTTAAAGGCAAACTAATCAAGAATTATATTCTTTAGCTAAAATTTAAGTCCACATTAAGAGAATGGTACTTACTGCCACATGTTTAAAAGGAAAAAAAAGTATAAACATGTTTCTTATTAGAGTATAATTGTTTTCTTGCTAAATTTGAAAGAGGCCTCACATAAAACCACGAAACTGTAAAGAATCTACAAATGCAATGCTGCCTTATTTAAAATGTTTGAGTTTAGATGTATTCTGAGAAAGTATTGCTGAAAGGATTGATATGTATGGCTCAAATAAAACCACTTCACCTTAAAAGAATTCTGGGACTCCAGAGAGAGCAATAAACTTGATTCACTATTATTTTTTTTTTAAAAAGACCCATGAAACTGTTATTTATCCAGTGTTAAAGCATTAGTACACTGGAAGTACACTAAAGCATTAGTACACATATCCTTCTTACTTTTGTTTTCTCCCCAACCAATTTATGGTTTTTCCCCCCTTTCCCTATTTTCCTTTTCTTATATTTTCTATAAATAAGAGGTGAGAGGAACTGCAAACTGGTTGACACTAGGAAAGGGATAATACCTGCAATCAGGAGTGAATCCATCCTAGCAGGAGGCTGAGGAGGTTTGAAGAGCTTGGACATGTCCTCTTCAGGTAGAGGAGGCTCTCCTCTGCTCTGGCGCTGCAGATTCTCCTGCTGACGGCGTTGCTGATACTGGATGTGAGAGGAAAACCATGTTGTTATCAGTCAAATTACCTACTACCTTGAAGAAAAATGGTTTCCATGATTTATGCAACAGGCAATGACTCTAAGGCTTTGGATTCCCTCCCCTACTTTCTTAATCATTTTAAGGCTTCAATTCTAATCCTAGTTCTATACTTACTACATGACCATGGTAAAATTGTAAAAACATGAAGAAAAATGTCCCTTCACCTAACAGGTCCTCCTGAACAGCTGAAAATTATTTCAAAAAATTATTTGTCAGTATGAAGTACAGCATAAAAACTAAATCATTTTAATAGAAAAAGACAGTAATAGCATTGGGTCAAAAGGACATGTATTTGTGTTAGACTACATTGATCTCTAGGGCCTTTCTGGTCATAAAGAGTCTGAGTTATGACTAGTTGGAAAAAGCAGAAAAATTTATGCCCAAAATTAAAAATGAAGGAAAAACCCCCCAATTACCATATTATCTAGTAATTTTTGTATGAAATACAATCAGATTTTTTAACAGAGGCAAGAGGCTTGATATTGAAATGGGGAAAATAGGGAAAAATGTTTGACAACTTTAGGCCTTAAGAACTCTACCTGAGATGTTACAACTATTCCCAAAGAATCAATGGAATTGGATAGAAAACCATTTATCCTGGGTGAACTTAGATTTCCCTAACTAAGTAAACGTTGTCATCTATAATTTTATGATGATAACAAAAAGAAAATACAAGAATAGCCTAACTGCAAGCCAGAAAATAACTTCTGAAAGACCGAAGATTACTTAAAACAATCAAGGGAAGAAAGGACAGTACTTTAAATATCAGGTTACTGTCGATTCACAAAATCTGGAGCCATCTCAGCAATCTTTGATACTGTCCAAAGAGGAAAACCATCCACTGAAGTGTAAAGATAATTTGTGTTCTCAAAAGCTCTGGAAGCGGCTACCAAACTCACCACTAGGACTAGACTGGCCACTGTTTCAAAAAACAGCCTAAATTCAGACTCACTTGTAATGAGGGTCCCAGCAGGCATTTTAAAACACAATAATTCATAAAGATCATTTACTAAACTATGGAAACACTGTAATTTCAATCTGTGGAAGAAATATACCAAAAGAATCACAAATTCTTGAAGCAAAAATGGATAGCTATGACTAAAATCAGGTAGTGCTCTGACATATATCAAAAACAATTCCGGGGCGGCTAGGTGGCGCAGTGAATAGAGCGCTGGCCCTGGAATCAGAAGGACCTGAGTTCGGAGCCGGCCTCCGACACTTAATCCACACAAACAAAAACCTAGCCGTGTGACCTTGGGCAAGTTACTTAACCCCAATTGCCTTAAAGGGGCGGCTAGGTGGCGCAGTGAGTAAGAGCGCCGGCCTCGGAGTTTGGATGACCCGAGATCAGATCCGGCCTCAGAAAATGAGCACCCACGCATAAATAATGACTAGCCGTGTAACCTTGAGCAAGTTACTTAACCCCAATTGCTTTAAAAAAAAAAAAACAATTATAAAAAAACAATTCCCTCAAGCACAAATTGATGAAATTACATTACATTTCAGAAAGGAAAAGTAAGAGGTGAGGAGGCTTGGTTACTCCTGATAAATGTGATTAAAATCAAGCACCAAATGTTGAAGACACAGATCATTTATGAAAACTATATTTGAAGCTGATTTACAGAATTAGTAAGAAGATACAAGAAAATACATTAATGAACTCTTGGAACTTGTGAATTTGGATATATCCATTATATCCAAATCCAATTTCACTGCCTTCCTGACACTTCATAAGGATGTCCAGGAGAAAGGAAGCTCAAATTCACCTTTCTTTTCTCCTACTTTTTCAGAAGTGCTGGTAAAATGATTAAATTAAATTTACCTTTCAGTAAATGTACAGGAATAATTTAAATTAGGCACAGATTCAACAATATTCTGGCTAAGCACTATACCAACAAAGATGTCCATGTTAAAAACTATTTCACAGTTTTATAACTGTTCATAAAAAAGTATTATAAGTAAGATATCCAACTTATACACTGCCCACCTAGAAATACAAGCTTTCGCTTCCAGGATTATTGTTAGAGATTTCCCCCCTTCCTCTCATTCTTCCTGTGATCTGTGACCAACTCAGCTCCCCTACTGGGTCTCCTCCAAAATGTACCTTAAACCAGAGTCAATTTACAGTAAAGCAGCCAAGAAAAGGCAAGGGAGAGAGTAGACCTCCTGTTTATATACCTCCTGCTACCTTAACATTGCCACCACTATTCTTTACTCTCCCACCTCAATTACTTATTCCATTCTCCCTTTACATAAAAGATTTTCACTGATATATCTCATTTCCGTGTAGCCTACATTTCCCCATACCCCTCCCCTCTGCCCATCCAGACTCATCCCTTATAACAATAAATGTTTTGAGAAAAAAATGGGCAAAATCAATCAACGCATTACCCCTAAAATCTGATACTACATACAAGTGTCCCACGTATGAGGAACTCCCATCCCTATAAAGGAGGATGTTTTGGGGGTACAAGTGTATCTCTAACGGTAAAGCAATTTTATATTTCTTCTTTAGGACCAAGCTTGTTCTTTATAATTTTGTACTATTCAATTTCAATTGATTGTGGTGGTTCAAGTCATTTGAGTATACTCTTTTCCTGGGTCTGCTTACTTTACTTTGCATCAGTTAACATAAATCTACATATTCTACATTTTATGTTATTTATTATGTTCATTACTTCCTAAGGCACATTGGTATTATTTTATTTATGTACCACAATTTGTTTAGTCAGTGCTCATTTAATGGACATCTACTTTGTTTCTTATTATCTGTGACAACCAAAAGTACCATTATATGTATTTTGGTATAAGTGGGGCCTTTTTTTTTTTTTTTGGCCAATAGCCTTCTCAGTTTATAGGCCTAGAAGTAGACTCTTGGTATCAAAGGGTATAGTCCCATTCTCTATAATGCCAATCCTACAACCTCTACAAGCCTAGTCCTAGTCTTCATCCCAAAACTTCTGAATCTAACCTCAGTGACTATGAAGTCTAGGGAAACCTGAGAAATGTTCTCTGAAATACAGATAGAGGAGAGGATACCTTTAGAAGACTTCAAAGGCACTATGTAAAAGACTTATTCTGCATGAACCAAGAAATGAGATATTACAATGGTCAGAAGCAACAAGAGAGACAGAGGTAGCAAGAGAAATGGATCACTTCTTAGGGGTAGGAACACTTACATCCAGGCACCTCAGTGTGACCAGTACCCCCCTGTGTTATAATCCCTATTGCTTGCCTTAATATAAGAAGCCCCATCCTAAGTGAGAGAAGCCCTGTATTTGAGGCATATTATGGACATTTCTGGCCTGGACTGAGAATGTAATCATCATTTCTAATGATATATGAATGGGGGAATACATCTTGAATTACTAAAAACTGATTTATCAAAAAATAACTAGAGAAAAAACTTTTATCAAGGGTGGAAGGGAGAATATGCAGAATTATTTAAAAATCCAAACACAACTCAGTTTAAAATACTTTATGAAGGTCTGGTAGTCAAAAGATATGCTATTTTTCAAACATATATTCTAATTTGAAATCATCTTATGTAGGAATCAAATGCTTAGAATATTTTATAGCAATGCAATACAAAACAATTTCCCAGTAAATGCAAAAAATATGTGTGGCCTTCAGGTGATACTCCTAATGCAAAGGTTTAATATCGTGTGTGTGTGCGTGTGTGTGTGTGAATAAGAAAACATTCAGGTAATTTTTCTCCTCCCTCTCTGCACTACATCTTCTGTTTCACAGAGGTTGGCTTATTATTTTCTAACAATATTGCTTGTTCTTAATCACAACTGCTCAGTTTTTTAAATGAAGTAAAGACTTGCTAACTATGTTGCTATGAGCCACTACTAAAACAATTATAGCTAGTAATGAAATGAGGTGTGAAACTCTGGAAACTCTTTTCCAAGTAAATGTATCCCTGTTATTTGCATAACTTTGGCACTGAAATCTCAGCCAAGTATGCCATCTCTTAAAGGGGACAATCACTATTATCAACTACTTAAAAATATAACATTAAAGGAAAATGCTCATACACAAGCAAGCCTTATAAACTTTTAATAGTTATCAGTTCACATTCAATGCTTCCCCAATGATAATGTATGTTTTAATGAATGCAACTTCATGAAATAGAATCTTCCAAAAATACTTGTTAGTCTTTGTTAAATCTCTCCATAATACCTACCTGATGTTTCTGTTGCTGCTGCTTACTGGTGTTTCTCATATAGGTGTTATATTTAACAATATCCTGGCTCATTTCATCCACTCTGTCCATCAACAACTGCAGGCTCTTCCCCAGATGATTACTGGAATTCAAAGCAAAACAAATTTACTTATGGCATCATTACAATTCTGCAAGGCATAAAAGACAGGAGATGAGGAAATGGGAAAATTCTACTGGTGATGCTAACCCTCTACTTTGGTTCAAAATCAACCAATTCTCTAGACGTTGAGAATAAACTTCATAATTATGAAAGCCTTTACACAGAAAGAAATGCTATGTTATGAAAATCTTACTTAGGATCCAAAATGTTTGCTCTCTCTTTCCCTGTTGTGTGCGCACACGCTCATGCATACACATACCCCCAATGACTGCTCAAATGAACCAAAAATATCAAGAACAAAACAATCCCTACAATCAAGAAGTTTACATTGTAATGGGGGGATAACACGTATACATATAAGTATATATAGAATAAATATCAAGAAAAGAAATGCAAATGAATACAAGGTAGTTAGGGACAAAAAACATTTTCAGATTTTTTTTATTTGTTTGCTTTTGGTGAGAAGATGGGGGTGGGAGATTCTGTGAGGTATAAGTCAAAGGTGGTGTATTCCAGGGATAGGGCAGAGCTGGCACAGAGGCAATGAGAATAAAGATGGAAGTGCCATGTGTAAGGAACAGAGAAAAGGTCGGTATGGATGGATCTCAGAGTGTAGGGACTGGGAAATAATGTGTAATGATGCTGGAAAAGATAGTTTGGGGGCAGGAAGTAAACAGCTGTAAAAGCTGAGCAGACCACTCTTTTATCTTAGAAGCAATAAGGAGATACTAGAATTTAATAGGTATGGAAGTGGCATAAAGAATATACACTTAAGGAAAAGCACTTTGACAACTTTGTGGATGATGAACTGGAAAGGCAGGGACGTGAGACAGGAAGACCAATTAGGAGGTCATTGTAAGAGTCTAGTCAAGAGGTTAAGAGAGCCTGAACTAAGGTAACAGCTCTTTAAATAGAGAGGTCAGATGTGAGAAATATTGAGGGAGTAAAAATGCAATATTAATGGTGAGTAAGAAGCCACAGATAACACCAAGGTTATAAACTGGGGATGCTAAAAGAATTCTGGTGTCTTCAACAGAAACATTACTTTGAAAGCAGGGTAAGCTTGGAGAAGAAAGATAATGAGTTTTATTATGGATACCAGTTTGAAATATTCAATAGGCAGTTAAGAATGTGAGAATGAAGCTCAGAGGTAAAACTGGGACTGGATATAGAGATCTGTGAGTCATTTGCACATAGATGATAAATTCAATGAGATCACTAAATAAGATAACATAGTGCAGCAGATCTCAAAGTATAGCTCAGGGACTACAGGTGATTCCTGAGAATCTCTCAGGTCCTTGAGGTCATAACTTTTTTTTATATAATAATAAGACATTTTAATTTTAAATACAGTAAATACATTTATACTTAGATATAAATGACAAATACAAAATTTTTGAACTGGGGTCCTCAACTTTTAAGAGTGTAAAGGGTTCCTGAGAGTTTGCGAACTGCTTATATAGAAGGAGAAGTAAAAAAGAGAAGAGGTTAACCTCAGAGAACACCTACCATTACAGAGTGTGATATGGATGACTGGGGGACGGGGAGAGATACACCTAGAGAACTAAGGGGTGCAGTAGGTGGTAACTGAGGTACTCCTTGAAGGACCACTTTATTGTCAGATTCAAGGGGAAAAGGAGGAAAGGGGATGATGTGAAGGGAATCTCAAATCCAATTCTAATCAGAAGAGGAAAAAAGGAGACACAGTGATTGCCCTCAGTGGTTACTCTCCCCCCCAACCAAAAAAAGAGATGAGGTCCACAGTTAAGGTGTGGAGGCTTGAGGACAAAAGAGGTCTGGAATAGCTTCTAAGGGGAGTGAGTTAGGGAATCAATTAGGGAGAAATAAAATGACTGACATGCTGCAGTGAGGCCCTCTCTACTTGAAGCTGAATAATCTGAATATATAACACACACAGCTGGCACAGATTGTAACTCTGTTCAACAGCATGTATAGAGGTAAAAGGTAGAAGTGGTCCACATCAGATGTTTGACAGGCAAATGAGTACTGGATTCCACAATAGGGGGTATTTCTGAGAGTATGTAGATAGGCTGAGATTGGCATTGCTGAAGTGAGTACACAACTTCCCAAACTTACTAACTATTCAGTGGCCCCCTGGAAATCTACTTTTTTAAACCTTTAATGGCTTTGTTGAAATGTAAAATAATTTTTAAAAACAATGATGCTTCTCAAATTTAATAATTTATTGTAAATTTGTGGGTTTTTTCTTGCATTGAAATTTTGATGATGCAATATTGCATCATGTAAATCATATAATATTGTATTATAAACAAGTTATTACATGCACATATTCCTGCAGGACTTTCCTACAATGCTCAACAGGCTCTCCTGCCAACACTAGCTTATTAAGACCTGTTGGAAGACTTGACTAACTTGCATTTTTTGTATTTGGGAAAAAATGTAATCATGATTTAACACAACAAATGAAACATGTATGAATGGTTTTTCAAAATTTTCTTCTCTATGCTTTCTCCGTCCCTTATCTTTATACAATGCCCCTCAATTGCACCCAAGGCTACCACCACACCCTTTCACCCCAATTGTTCCAGCATTCCCCAAATGGCAAGAGTTCAAGGAATATTAGGAAGAATTACCAAAGGAAACAGAAAAAATAGAAAAAGAACCAGTATAGTTAGTGTCCAGGAAGAAAAAGCAAAGAGCAATTTCATAATGTCCAGCAGTACTTATATATTTATAAAAAAAATAAGGACTGAGAAAATGATAATGTCTTTGCCAATGAGGAAATCATTAGTAACCTTTCAGTGTAAAGTTTTAGTACAGCAAAGTGACCCTGGGGACTATAATGCCCACACTTATACTTTGAAAACCCATATATTAGTGCTTCTCTCTGGTAACTTCTCTCTGGTAATGTAGGTATGTGATGATCAGACAGCTAGAAACCATATCTGTTGGTCTGCTGAACTGTTATTTTTTCTATATTTTTTGCTTGCTTGTAACTTCTGTTTGTATTTTCTGAAGTTCGGGGTGCTGAATTTTCCCCCTGAACTAGGGAAATGATATATGTTTGATTAAAGTAAGATTGTTAACCCTTTTTGAGTTGCTTTCCTTTAGAAAAGCAGATCAAAGAACCAGTGCTAGTAGCCATCCTGGATATGCTAGGGTTCTTGCTGCTATAGGGATGCTGCAGAAACCAGAGTAGCATAAGAGAATAGGTGAAAAAAAAATCAAGGAAAATGGAAAAAATGGCACCTGAAATATTTCATATTATTTTACTTTCTGTTCACAACTTGACATCATTTTAATCGAAATTATTTTTACTTCTTCAGAAACTAGTCTGACAGGCAGCTAGGTGGCACAGTGGATAGAATGCTGGTCGTGGAGTCAGGACGACCTGAGTTCAAATCTAGCCCAGCCATTTGACATGTACTAGCTGTGTGACCATGGGCAAGTCACTTAACCCCAACTGCCTCACCAAAAAAGGCAAAACAAATAAACAAAAAACCCTAGTCTGATAACTTGCTATATGTATGTACACACACACACACACACACATACACACACACACACACAAACAGCATCCCCAAAGTTTTAACTGCACATAAGCTTTTAACAAACTTAAAAATGTACCAAGTCTTTGGAGACACCATATATATCAAGTTGCATTTATGATATGCCAACTCATTTGAGATATAGGCACATTATAAATGATTCCAATATAGAAAGGCACCACTAAAAGAAGCCTTTGAAAACTATCCTTATACAGAGGGTTTACATGGGATAGCTATGTGATATGTGCTATGGCTAAATGTTACAACAAACCTAAAGCTATTATAATATCTAATATCTATTACAATGAGCTTTTTATAAAGTTTGTAGCACAATGAAGTTCATTAGAATTGAACAGTATCAGAAATACTGAAAAATTTTAACAGTACTGACCTCAAAGGACAACTTATCTAACAAATTCACAATCCTATTACAGATAACATTCACAGGAAATCAGATCAGGCATAGAGATTGATTTTATGTGAATCTTTTCAGGACTAGTTCACCAGAATAATGAAACAGAGAGTTATTGTTAGAAGTTGCAGTAATATAATGTTTGCTTTCATTGCCAAGGAAACAAAGAACTGAAAACAGATAACTTAAACAGATGTGAACAGAGAAACAAAGTAGTAAGTATGCTCTAGTCTAGTTCTTTCTTATCATCTTTGGTGCCTGATTTGGTCTCACTTTAATTTTAAAATGGAATAAAAAGAAAAAAATCACAATTATCTTTCATGTATGTAAAGTTTCAGACTTGTATCATTCCCCTTTACTCAATAATAAAAGTTTTTATGAAGTAACCGTAACTGAAAATTTTACCTAATAAAATAAAAATAAAGCACTATTTTTTAAAGGAATGAAGTCTGTTACTATGCTTTATTCAAAGAACAAATTGTCATGTAAATCAAATCACTAGGTACCCTATCCACTTGTGGGTGATGAAAGGCAGGGCCCAAGCAAAATGCTTAAGGAATTGCTTAACTATGATTCTTGATGAATTGATGAAAATATTATGGCAACTGGCACAATGAATCAGCATACTAAATGAAGTTACTAATAAGGAAAGTAAAATATATAGCAATAATGTTGCAATTTTAAAAATATATTTGCAACTGTTAGATTCAATGGTCCATTATATTTTCAGCTTCAATGTTGTTTAATTTGTTCTTGCAACAAAAAGACTGAGTCTTTAAACAGCTTCATATGGAAAGCAAGAGGCCCACTCCTTATTTCACATAAAATTAAATGCAGAAGATGAAAACTGAAATAAGCATTTCTGCCTAGCTCTTTGTTGGTCATTATGAAGTGCCACTTTGAACAGAAATTTTATGTACTAGCTCATTGGTTATTTGAAAGAGAAAAAGGTTATATTTATTGGACATACTTTATGAAGGGAACTGAAAATCAGTGAGAACATGAAATTTACAAGCAAATTCTGTCAGGTAAGTAAAATGACATGAAAAAATTAATTATATATTCTATTAGGTAACATCAAATTTTAACCTGTTCTACATACAGGTGAGTCTAAACTTAAGGAAAAAACATAAGGAAAACTATTAACATAATTGATTATATCAGTAATAAAAATTAACAAAAATCAGAGTCACTAGAAACAGAAAGGGCTTCTGACAAAATACAACACTCATTCCTACTAAAAGAAAAAAAAAGTCAAAAGCACAGGTATAAACTAATTTTTCCTTAAAATGAAAAGAATCTACCTAAAGCCACCAGCAAGCATTATTTGTAATGGGGACAAGCTAGAAGTCTTCCTAAAAAGATAGGGAGTGAAAACAAGGATGCCCAATATCACCAATATTATTCAAGATTGTATCAGAAATGCTAGCAATAGCAATAAGAGAAGAAAAAGAAATTAAAAGAATCAGAACAGGAAATGAAGTAACACTGTCTCTTGACACAAACAACATGATGATACTAGAAAATCCTAGAGATTCAACTTAAAAAGTCAGACGATATTTTAGCAAATTAGCAGTATATAAAATAAACCCATATAGATCATCAGCATTTCTATATATCACAAATAATACCCTGCAAGAAGAGATACCCCATTTAAAATAACTGTAGATATCTGGGAATGTACCTGCCAAGACTAACCCAGGAACTACACGAACATAATTATAAAATACTTTTTATACAAATAAAGTCAGATTTAAATAACTTAACATTCCTTGTTCATGGATGAACAGAGCTAATATAATAAAAATTACAATTCTCCTTAAACTAATTTGCTTATTCAATGCCAACCCAATTAAATTACCAAAACATTATTTTATTAAACTAGAAAATAATAATAATAAAATTCATTTGGGCAAACAAAAGGTCAAGAATATGAAAGGAAATAATGAAAAAAAAATGTAAAGGAAGGAGGTCTAGCAGTAGTACCAAATCTTAAACTATACGATAAGGCAGTAATTATCAAAACTTTCTGGTACTGGTTTTGAAATAGAAAGATGGTTCAGTGAAACAGAGGAGACATAACATACATAGTAGTAAATTATAGTAACCTTTTGTTTGACAAATGTAAAGATTTAAGCTTTGGAGGTAAGAATACACTATTTGGTAAAAATTGTTGAGAGAATTAGAAAATAGTCTGGCAGAAATTATGATAGATTAGTATCTTACACCATGTAGCAAGATATGGTCAAATGGAAACATAACCTAGATATGAAGGGATATATTACAAGAAAATCAGAACATAGAACACATTCTCAGACTTATGAAAAGAATGTGTGAATAAAAAGATGTAAAATAAGGGGCAGCTAGGTGGCACAGTGAGTAAGAGCGCCGGCCCTGCAGTCGGGAGGACCCGGGATCGGGTTCCGGCTTCAGATACTTAACACCCACACAAAAATAACTAGCCATGTAACATTGGTCAAGTTACTTAACCCCCCCCCCCCGCAAAAGATGTAAAATAGATAATTTGACTACATTAAAATAAAAGAGTTTTGTATAAATAAAAACCAATGCAGCCAAAATCAGAAAATGGGGGGTGGGGGGAGCACAGCCACACGGGGAAGAGATTTTATATAGTTTCTTAAATAAAGGTCTTGTATCTCCAATCTAGAGAATTTTGTCAAATTTATAATACTATGAGTCATTCCTCTAATGATAAATGGTTAAAGGATGTGAATAGGCAGTTTTTCAATGAAGAAATCAAAACTATAATATAGTCACATGAAAAAATGTTCTACATCATTATTGATGAGAAAAATGCAAATCAAAACAACTCTGAGCTATCATCTCATACCTACAAGACCAGCTAAAATGACAGAAAGGGAAAATGACAAATGTTGGAGGGGACGTGGAAAAACAAACATTAATATACTCTTGGGAGAACTATGAACTGATCCAACCATTTTGGAGAGCAATCGAGAATTATGTCCAAAGACTTAAAAAACTGTATACTCTTTGGTCCAGCAAGACAATTATTAGGTCTGTTTCCCAAGGTGATCAGGAAAAAAGAAAAAGAAGCAATGTTTCCTAAAATATTTACAGCAGTTCTTTTTGTGGCAGCAAAGAACTGGAAATTAAGGGAATGCCCATCAACTGAGGAACGGCAAAAACAAGCTGTGGTATATGGCTGTGGCACAATACTACCATGCTACAAAAAATGATAAGCTGGTTGATTTTAGAAAAAACATATAAAGACCTGCATGAAATAATAAAAAGTAAAGTGAGCAGAACCAAGAGAACATTGTATACAGCAATAACAATAATTTGAAGAATAATTGTGAATGTTATTGTGAGTACTATAAATACTCAAATTTATAAAGGGTCTGGAAAGGAAGATGCTATCCACCTCCAGTGAAAGAACTGATAAACAGAAGCACACAATCTGTGTCAAATGGTGGCCTTCTCTAGTTCAGGGTGGGGAAAACAAAAGAGATACATTCTGAAACTTAAAATGTAACCAAAAGAATTTAAATTTAATGTTTAAAAAATGAGTCAGAGAATGGATATCTGTGTATGAGTTATTTTAGCATCTAGTCATAAATACTCAGAATTTTCCTAAGAAACTGAGTCACTGGTGCTAAACTCTATTCTTCTTAAAGTCCTTTTAAAAAAAAACTGATTTTTAATTCCCACTCTCTTACAGTTGGTTATTAAACCTACTGATAGGGTGGCTAGGTGGCGCCATGAGTAGAGTGCTGGCCCTGGAGTCAGAAGGGCCTGAGTTCGGATCTGGCCTCAGATACTTAACACACACAAACACAAAAAACCTAGCCGTGTAACCTTGGGTAAATTACTTAACCCCAATAGCCCTCCAAAAAAAAAAGCAAAAACCAAACCTACTGATGGACTAAGAGGGAATGGAACATGGAACTTCATAAATACACCAATGTCAGCCCCAAAAAGTCATAGCAGAAAGCATGACCAGGGGGAGGGGAGGGTGTTAGAGAGGAGAGTACCACACACCCTTTTGTTATTGTAACTATGCTTTCTGACTCCCATACCAAAGTGCTCTGCCTATTCTGATATTTTTGGAATCACTGGAAACATGACACTGAAAACCAAGCAGTGTGCTTGTGAAAGTAGCACCCTATTTCACTCCATAGCTATCCAACCTGCTTCTTCCTTACAAAGTAAACCAAAAATCTGATCATAAATGAACACAAACAGGAATCATTCGTTGTTCTCACTTTGTTTTATTTTCTATGTTTTTTTAATCTTAAAATTAACAAGAAAGCAAATTAGAAGAAGATCATTTGGATAGTAATGACTGAAGTCCCAACACTTATCAGTTGAATGCTTTTCTATTCCTACTTCTTAGCAAAGTCTAGAAAGGACTTCTAGCATATGCAGGCTCTTGCTAGAAGTTTTTATGTATTTCAGTAACTGCCTAGTGTTATGGGAAATCGTTTCCTTTAGAGGAGGTGAAGACTGAGTAAAAGTATCCTTTCCAGAAAAGTGGCAAAGAACATATAAAATTTCCATTAGATTAGACAGGCCCACTTACCTACTGGCTAGACTGAGCAATTCATGTTTATCTGCCACAGCTGATTTCTTTTCTAGTTCCCACATTAGTACGTTGATCAGATGTGAATTTTTAATTATAATCGGCACTTCTTCAAACATGTGCTCAAAGGTGATATTTGCCTTTTTCAATCTGTGAAACAAGTTAAAAATATTTCAGTCTTTATGGTCATAAATAAATGTTAAAATTGCTTATGTTTCATATATCTTTATTCCATTTGGGTTAGTTTCCCTTGGGGTTAATAAGCTGGTTACATTACCACCTCCCCAAATGGGAAGGAATTATTTTGAAGGCCAAACAAAAGGCAAATTATTAGGATAATTAAATATCAGGCTATTAGGGTATTCGGTTATAAACCTAGCAAATAACACCCTAAGCAATTTCATTTATTTAGTACTTCTCTTCCCAACTAATAGATATCCTTAAAATAGCACCAGCCATAATAAAATCTTAATTTCATAGTCACGCTTAGTAGTCTATATTTACAACATGAAAAAAAAAAACTAAATTATTTTTATGCAAGGAGAAATAGTAATTTAATCTTAAAAGCCTATGAAAGGAAAAGAGATTAACAACTAATAGAAAGACTAACTACTTAGAAATTAGACATAAAATGGCTAAGAATACCACCAGTTCAGTGTTAAGGAAAATTTGTAATTGCATTTCTTAAGCATGCTTTTCTTTTCAAATTCTTTCAATCTTGATTTCCCTAAGAGCTAGCTGATATTATAAAATCTACTGATTATCTCATCACTATCGTGGAGGCTGCATAATTTCCCCAATATTAAGATTAAACTACTAATAGAGATTAGTCAAGAAATAAATTATATAACTTGCAAAAACTTCACTATTCTGGAAGGGGAGGGGGAGTACAGAATATACATTCTGAGCACTAAGACAAAAATGTGAAAATTAATATATCTGATAAATAGATAAAAGATTCTAATGGACAATACAAGAGAATATTATGACTAATTAAGTGGACTGACAAAACACCAGTATCGAAATGCTAATAATTCCTACTCCAACCATCAATCTGGTTTTCTATAAAATTATAAAATTCTCTATAAAGCTTCTAATATGCAACATTCTTAATTTAGGCATTTCAAAAGGTAATTTGTGCTTTCTTCCACATCTTACCCCACCTAGGAGTTCAGCATTCCAGAAAAGACATATAAATTGTTGATAAAGTATGGTCCCTTGTTTACATCTCCATTTATTCAATGATTTGTTTCTCTAAATATATATCCTAATTTTAACTAATTGAAATCCTTACTAGGAGAGACATTCTGTGAAGGAGATGTTAAATCTGGAAAGGAAGAAAGAGGTTTGCACTAAGCAATTTTGACAGCCTCTACACTATATGTAAGGCAAACACAGTACATCAAATTAACACCTGGAGGGTACTAGGGGCTGTGGGATGAATTTCATCAAAATATTCCAGAAACCAATTTTTAAAAATCCTCTTTCAAAAGAGCAAAAATACTTACGCTTCAGGAGAAAAATCTTTCTCTTTACAAACTTCCATCAGCTTAGGAGTCAGCCTATATGCCTTCAATGATAGAGACCCTTGAGCAGTTTTTATGGGATCTCGAATAAGAAAAAGAATAATTATTTAAAAATCTGTCATCATTCTTTGATTCATTCTAGATGAATTTTACTAATTTCTACATAACTTTTTTTTGCAAAGTAGATATGCAAAAATGAGAAATTAATTTGATCACAATTTAGAATATACACACGTCAATATAACAAGTATCAGTAAGCCAAATATGGGATAACTAAAAATTACAATGTATAAAATATGTATACGGAACAAAATATCTTTCTCATAGAAAACTAAAAACCTAATATCCTTTGAATTTACAGCTTTCTGAAATGTCATCTTTTCAAGATTTATTTTCATCATGAAGAAAAAAGTTAGAAGGAAATCAACTTTATGAAAATTGTGGTGAACAGTAAAATACGTGTGCTGCTAAGTATCTTTTGTACATTTTTCAACTCAGTAAAGTCTCTATCTACACTGCTTAGATGAAGGTTATTTCAGAACACAGATCACAGAGATTAAGAGTGCTGTCTTGACACTGTCTCTTTACATTGGGGGAAAGTAATTTTGTTAGAAGTAACTGTTTAAAAACTTCTACAATAAGGAAGCTTAACACTTGGAGCATGATAACGGCTCGGGCAAGCCAATATTAGACTAAAACCTGTGTTAACATTCATGTTGTCTGAAACTTAACACAGTGAAACTTTTAGCAATAGGTGATAAAATGAAAACCAAAATAGACTGAAACAAGTGGAAAATTCATCAAGGTCTGATGATGCAATGTTTCCAGCCAATATAAGTACACTTTAACAACTTGTTCTTTACTGTAATCCAATTGTTAACATACTGAAACAATTTTGAGGCAGCTCATAAGATTGATCGTATTCATTAGTATTTTTTCTGACAGATACTCAGGACGTTACATTTACTTCTCAGCTGGAAACTATATGCAAGTCTGCCAGATATGGCAAACTGTGAGTGTTTGGGGAGGGGGAGGCTATAAAGCTGTTAAATTGCCTACGGTTCTGATACAGCACAGAACATCTGGTCTGGAGAGCTTGAGGAAACACCATTAAATAGGCAGAAAAGAAAAAAATCTTTGTGCTAAGAAACAGTCCAGGTTTTGTACACTCCTGTCAGAGGTATTAAAAAAAAAATCTTGGCAAGTTGTGTTATGATTGGTCAGTCACGTACAGAGCCAGACACTCTAGCAATCGGGGTTTGTTAGACATCTGGTCTAGTTCCACTAGCCCCTTCAACAAGGGAGGGGAGATGGAGGAATAAAAATGAAGCAGCTACTCCAGCATTCCAAAACATACACATCAGGGCTCTGATAGCAAGAAAAATAAACAGAAAGAAGGAAACCCTGTCTAGACTTAGCTGCTGCTGAGGCTGCTGCAGACACAGGGTTGGTATTTACTTGAGAGGGCCTGCCAGGCTACTCTTATAGACAAAAAAGACAAATGCAAAAATAGTAGTAATAATATTAATGGAGAAAAGAATAATAAAGAAAAACTGCTACGAACCATAAATGAGAACTACAGACTCTTCAATTGCATGTTGGTAACTGAATTGAGAATCCAGGAGAGCACGGGTGACAAAAGAGCCATAGTATGTAGACTGGTACCAACCAACATGAAGATGATCAATATTTACATGACGAAGACTGCGCATCATTTCCATCTGATATTGGACTAAGTAAAAAAGAAATATTGTTAAATTTTAAAACATCTAGAAAAGCAACCACATTACACAAAACATCTGGAAGAAATTTAAATTAAATATTCAAAACAGCACTGTCCATTTTCAGATCTTTTTTTAAAAATCAACTTTTTTGACCAAAAAAGATAACTGAATACCTTTGAATTTCTTATTTACTCAATTGAGAATCTATTTTCTTTTTAAAAATGTAATGTCAGATCATGATTAGGAAACAGTTTTAAAATACTATGTATAATACTAATAGTTACATAATTAGTAGATCAGTTAACTTGATTCTCAATAATTTATGCAAATAATTCAATTATTTATGTATTCATGTATACAAGTAACTTCTCTTCAAAGGGGGTAAGTTTCATTTAAGGCTATAAATGAATTCTACCTGCTTTTTTCCTCACTATCTACTGTAGAGCAGAAAAGTTGAAACCATAAGAGGCAGCAATGTATACTATGCTGATTGAAGCAGATTAAAAATAACAGAATTCCTTTTTGTCTTCATCTGGTGCCCCCTACTGTATATACTGATTTTTAAAAATCCTTCATATTCCTTACTGTGTGCTCGTCAGTGTAGCAAGTTATAAAGAATAAAAGAAAAATACTAACTGATCTGAATACATTAACTAAGAAAATATTTTATACAGATAATTTTAAGTCTTTAAGGGTTGAACACATTATATAATCATTGCCTACTTAACCAAAAATCAATAGTTTCAAGAATTGGAAAACTGATTAGTTCAAAACAGCAATCTACATTCTTTAAATTCACTAAGAAAAATAATCTTAAAGTTATAAAATAATTATTTTTATTAACTTATGAATGTACCAAGCCTAAATTTTGACGATGTTTACTTCTTCAACTGAGACCCATGGATTTACTTAGAATGTTTTGCTAAGGGCTACACAACACTTAAGTCAAAGAAAAAAAATTGCCCCTCAAACCTTTGGACTGGCAACTGGTTCTTGAGAGGATAAAAAAAAGTGGAAGAATGCCTGAAATGACATGAAAAACCTCTCTCTGGAGTGGACAGTTCTTATTTTTTTTAAACACTTCCCAGTTAGACAATTAGGTTAAAAATCTGCTTGTTGATATTTCCCAATCAATTCACTGAACTACTTGAGTATAAATTTAAAAAAAATTCTATCAGAGATTTGAGTCTTTCTGACCCAGTAGGTTATGACAAAGATTTCAGATTTCTCGTTTATAGGTTCACTTCGCATGAAGAACTTATCTACTACAATGTTTATCAAAGAGATAGAGACTTGCCTAAAAATTTCCCAAGTTCAAATATTTCTAACTCTGAACATGGATATTTTTTCTTAAGAATTAATATATAACTATGCCCTTTGAACAAAAGACTCCATTAACTAGTCTTATTTCCTACAAAAGCTATCAAAAGAATAAAGTCTCCATATATTCCAAAATATTTATATCAGCATTTTTTGTGAAAGAATTAGAAACAAAGTAGATGCGCATTGATTGGAGAATGGCTAAACATACAGTGGAGCACATGAATGTTATAGAATATTAGTGTGCTTTAAAAACTGAGAGATATAATAAATGCAGAGAAAATTATCTACACGAACTGATGCAAAGAAAGTAAAGTATGCAGAGCCAAGAAAACAATACTCAGAACAGCTACAACAATGCAAACAGAAAGAACCAGACACCAAAAAACCAAAAGTGAATGCAACAAAATTAGTAACAATCAAATATGATTCAAATTAAGAGACAAGAAAAGACATCCCCAACCCCATCCCCCTTTGCTGAAGGTGGGAAGTCCATAGTTGTTAAACCTATATATTTTTGTTTTTCAATATTATCAGCGAGTTGTACTGGCTTTTTTGCTCTTAAAAATACTATTTATTATATGGGATGGCTATCTGGGTGAGAGAGGGGAAAGGATGCTGCATATAAACATAAGATATCAATAAAAACTTATTTCAAAATAACATCAGTTAATGTTTTATATTCAGTTATTTGAAGTCTTGCTTTGTGCTGTATTTCACACATAAATAAATCTAGGCAAATAACAAACAACAGTGTCTATAATCACATTGATATAATTTTACTAACATAACAAAGGTTTGTCTTTTTGAGGAAGAGGAAATTTTCGAATGGCTTGGTAATTCTATGATCCCAGACAGTTCAATTAATGGCAGGAATAATGCATGTTAGTAAATATAATGAAATTAGAAACAGTTTCAGAACAGTTTCAGAAAGATTAAATAAAAATTAAAGAATTAGTGACAACTGAAAACAAGATATATGGGAAAGTTTTTGACCTCCTAAACAAACTTCCTCAGCACTCCTAATTCACCCATTCACACACAAAGCCCATAACTACAATACAAGCAGAGTTTAGTTTAACACTACTTTGATGGTCTAACTACAAATCATTCTCTTCTAAAATGTTAGGAGCTAGAAGAGACTTAAATTAAAGCTGGGTCTCTACTAAGAAATGTTTTGGTTTATGCCTGAAAATGTTCAACTTCAGGGCTTTATAGGGGAACTCTCCACCTAACTGTCTATAATTTGGTTTTAGGAGTTGCCCCAAACTGAGAACTTAAGAGATTTACTTGTCCATCTATGATCACAAAACCAATGAATAATGTTATTGGCTGGATTTGAACCCAGGTCTCCCAGCCAGCACATCTAACACTGATGTAGAATTAAAATACATTTAAATATATAAATATGTAGAATTTAAAATTAGTTCTAAATTTCAAAATAATCTACAATTACAAGACACAGCACACACAATTTGCAAAGCACTTTTCTCACCCTAAGAATTAAGAAGTGCATTTTCTCCTGTCTATTTAGACAAAGAAATCGTGGCCCAAGAGTGAAATGACTGCTAGTCAGAAGTAAAAGGGTTATTTCAATATAAGTCCTCAAAACCTAAAAGGTCAAAGATTCATGGAAGAGTTAAATTAAAGTAAATTGCTCTTATGTAACTGTAGCCCATTGTTTTATACAATAGGTTTTCATTATGTTCACCTAGATGAGGAAACTGAGGCTCAGAGGGGTGAAAGAATTTGCTCACAGCTAGTAAGAAGTTATATACCAAACGGTCTCTAATTCAGCAAAGGCATTCCCACAATTAAGTGAAATTATCCTTTTATATTATCCTTTTATTTATTTCAACGTTTATTAAACACCTATGTGCAAAAGTGATTTTTACTTACATCTAAACCCCTCCAATACTAAAGAGCAAATTAAGGTAGAAAAGGAGGCTGAGAAATATTCTGATATGATACTTTTCAACATTACCTACCTTTCGTGTTTCCTAGTTGGGAGTTATTTTTGCTTCAACCACCTGCTCCCACCTCAATACCACTACACTGCCCTAGCATACACATCTTTGTCAAATTAACCTAACCATACTTGGTTATAACCTCCATAAAATTCTATAGCCAAAATGTTGTATATAAATGCCAATACAGGCTAAAATGAAGGAGCCAGCTGTCTTGGTAAATGCAGT
Organism: Gymnobelideus leadbeateri; assembly: GCA_011680675.1. Lineage (NCBI taxonomy): Eukaryota > Metazoa > Chordata > Mammalia > Diprotodontia > Petauridae > Gymnobelideus > Gymnobelideus leadbeateri. The sequence goes on from WOXC01012209.1 coordinate 780,355, forward strand.
TTGAAGATCTAAGTACACTGGAGCCTTCCTATGAATCAAAGAGTATACTATACCACAAAAGGGTTAAACATTTGGTCTCCTGTATAAACTTTAAATGAGAACACATATTATCTCTCTGCTATTGAGTCCAAAAGAGAGCTGCTGACCCATTCCACACAATCCCTACCACCAAACAATAATTTTTCTAAACAGCCTGGACCTTCCCCTGGGAAATAAAAGGTCTGAAAAAATTACTTTTGAAAGGTAAAAATAATTTTTACACAGTGACCCATGGTGGCAGATACTATGATAGGGTGTGGCATAATGAAGCTCCAATGTAAATGTGCTTTCAAAAATTCCTCTAATTTAACAGAGAAGGATCTTTAAATTCACTATAAATATCAGGCTAAGAAATATGAGTCACATCTTTAGATGGAAACATCAGATACCTTTTTTCAAGTGCTTGTAAGGAGCTCTTTTTGCCCAACCCTCTCCTTCATACATTTAATATGCTGAAAAAAGTATGCTGGATTTTGAGAATTAGGGCCTGAGTTCAAATACACTTAAAAGTTGTAAAGCCTTGGGCAAATGGCTTAACTTTAATCTCTCTCACCTTCAGTTTCCTCTAAAATGAGACTGAACTAGAGGGAACTTCTCAGGATCCTTCCAAGTGCTATTTTCAGAGAATCTCAAGACATAGAAGACATTCTTTCCCCCTTACTCCCCCCGCAAAAAAACAATAGGAAAATACTATTTTCACAAAGTAGCTTTTTTGCAATGAGAGGATTCAGCAGATGTCTTTTGGATCACTACAAAATTGAGAGCAGGTCTTGGCTCTTTCCTACTGATAGCTCCTACCTCTGTTTTACCCTATATTCAGGAAGTGGCATTTCAAAGTAACTGGGGCAATAAATAGTACTTCCCCCTTTTTCTGAGATGGTGATTATGTGACAGTATCAGCAGTCAGCTTCAACTGTTCCCAAACTCCCTCCCTGTGGGAAGTTTGAAAGGCATATTCAGAAGAAATTGTGGCCATCTATTTTCACATGCTTACTTGGTATTGCCCTTGGAGAATAAACGGGCAACTACACCCAATAAGTTAATAAAATAGGCATATTCTTTGGTTCTACTAGGAGAGTTGGATGATGAAAGCATTCTTGATCCTAAAGGTCTACAGAGCCATTGTGCTGACTTCATTGTTGTATGTCTTTGAAACCTGGACAATCTATCAGTACCAGGCCAAAAAACTGAACCACTTTCACTTGAATTGTCTTAGAAGGACTCTGAAGATTAATCACAGAAACTGAGGTCTTCTCTTGAGGTGAACTGCAAAACATGCAAACTACTACACAGAGTACAACTCTGATGGGTTGGCCACATAGCCCAAATGCATACTCAGCTAAGACTATTTTACAGAGAACTCAAAACAGGGCAAGTTCACACATGGTGATCAGAAAAGGTGGTACAGGAATACTCTCAAGGTCTCTCTGAAAAACTTTATGACTGTATGTGATACACGAGAGTCACTGGCACAGGACAGCCCAGCACAGCATGCCTGAATCAAAGAAGCATCAAAGAAGCCACTGTACTCCCTAAGCAAAGCAGAATAGCACTTGCACAAAGGAAACACAAACTGCACACATTCAGAGACATCCACACCTCTAATGTTCTAAGGGACTACTTGTGCCAGGCTTGTGGTAGAACCTTCCAAATTCATATTGGACTGATCAGCCACAGTCAGTCACACTGTGTGTACCACAGGTTCTCTTCAAAAATGGGTCAACTACAACAACTATTAATAGGCCTACATCTCAAAGAGATCAAAGGAGGAGGAAAAAGATAAAAATCTTTACAGCTAAGAAATGATGAAGGCTGAAAGACCTAGATAGATCAAGGCAATGACCAACAATGACTCTACACAACATTTAACATGGAGGAGCCACAGATTCTGAACACTCTCAGTGCAGGAACTTATTTTATTTGACTATGATTTGTTGTAAGGTTGACATCACAGTCACCATTACACCCAAGGGGAGTGGGAGAGGGCAGAGGAAAAAGAACACAGGTAACCAGGTGAGAGGGAAAGAAAATAAATGCTTGCTGACTAAAAAAAAATGTTGACTAAAAAATAAAATGGGTAGAAATAAGAGCAAAAGGAAGGAAAACATAAACAAAAAAGAAAGAAATTTTCACAGAAAGTATACAAACTATTTTTTTTAATTAATCTGTACCAATAATTAGTCCCTGGAAGTTCATTTAAGAAAGAGGTCACAGACAACCTTGCAAATGTGTCTTAGTACTCTATGAATAAGGTTCTTGCATCTCACAATAATGTCCTCTTACCTAACACAATGTCTATTAGCAATTTTCACCATTCATATTCAGATCTCAATGACAAAAATTACAGAAGTGATAATATTATTTAGAAATGGAAAGAAATAACTATTAGGCTAAAGACAAATTACAAAACAAATCTTTTCCAGAAAACTGTGGCTTCAAATTTATTATATTTATTAGGTGCTATAAAGCCAAATTATTAGTGTTCAAGAGTAGGAAATGGTTGTGCTAGCATAAGCTAAAAACTTAAGAATTAAAATCTCTCCACTAAAGGAGAAACCAATGAATTGCAAAAACACACTGGTCACTATCACCGAATCAACTCATATTATAAATACAAAAGAATATTTAGAAGCAACTGAGTAAGTGCTGAAAAAATTGGAGGGACTTTAAATATGAGCTTCAGTTTTCGATCAATCTTCAACCTCTACAATCTTCTTAATTAGCTAACCCTATACTAAGCAAAGGCATAACTGCTTTATGACACTAAAAAACTTTTCATAGCATGACACAAAGATATTCACGTGTACTTTTTCCAAAGAAACTACAGACATATTCTTTGCCAAAACCTAATTTAAAAAAATTTCTAGGGTTAAAATTAGTTTAAATGAACCTGGATTTGTAAAACAAACAAATAACAACAACAACAACAAAAAAAAAACCTGGCTGCTCAATAACTATTTCTTTCTGAAGGAAAAATATTTGGGGGAAATTTTCTTCTTTTAGAAACAAATGAGCAATTTTTTTTAAAATTTAAATTTTAATAAATACATCTTAGGTAAATACAGGAGCACTTAATGAAAGTTTACAATCAATCATTTAATGATCACTATAAGAGATATAGAATTAGAAATGTTGAATCAGATAACCTAGTCTTCACTTGAGTAAAAAGAAAACTTGAAGCCTCTTTCTACAAGCAACTTTGTACCATCTACTCCCCTGCTCTGCTCTTTCCATCCTTTTATTAAATTCCCATCTAACAGACATACTTTAAAATAATAAAGAAAAAGTGCTCCCCTCCTTTTATTCTATTTCTCTAATACATCTCCTTAAGAAAAACCTTTTCTTATTATGATATAGAAAGAAACTGCTGCAAACATCAGGCTCGATCTGAGAGAAAAAAAGACAATACCCACTAAACTAGGAAAGCAGAGTGACAGTGAATCAACATGATATGCCCTCCTAGAATGGTGAAAAGGGCTACCCCAGACTGAGCATCTATGAAATACATGGGAGTCAAAGGCAAGTGAGAAAATTCAGCCATGTTTTATAGGTTATTTTTTTAGGAATTCATCAAGTACCTCAATCAATATTAACAATTCAATATTTGTATAAGCTAAGTGATATTTAGTCATTTAAAATTTGTAAATGAATTGATAAATTAAATCTATGCATACTGACTTAATTTTATAAAAAAATGAATCAAACTTATTCAGAAAAGAAACATTTAATAAATATACTGTTAGATTTGGTTACTGTATGAATTTTATTTAAAAGTTTCTACTAAACTGAGTTTACTAAGTGCCTACTATGTGCCAGGCACTGTGCTAAACCCTATTCAAATAACTCATTTGATCCACACAGCAACTCTGTGAGGTAGGTATTATTATTATCTCCATTTTATAGTTGAGGAAACTGAGGCAAATAGAACACAGCTAAGTGTCTGAGGCCACATGTAAGGCCTCAGGTCTTCCCAAGGCCAGGCCCACTCTTCTAGTCACTATGTCACCTAGCTGACTCTAGGTGATATAAACAAAATACTAATAAAAATCAATATAACCTTTAAGTTATCAATAACAATTAAATGAAAAGCAATACATTTTGACCATCCATCTAAAAGAAATGCTTCAAAATTAATGGTTCAAAACTTTTAACAAACCTTTAACAAAACAGTTTCCTTTTGAAAAATTGTATTTATACTGCACAGATACTGTTCAACTACAACTGTAGTTTCCTATGGGATCAAATTTATATGCAATCTGTAACAACCTTATCAAGATACCAAGATACGGAGTTTTAAATGATGAAATTATGCATCAATAAATATTTATTAAATGACTATTAAACACAAGGTAAAGTGCTGGGCATGAGAAATAACAGACAAAGCATTTCCTGGTTTGGAGGAGTTTTTATTCCAGTAATAATATAATGAGCGGTTTTAAGAATCCTAGGTTAATAAAGTTCAAATGTTTCCCCAAAAGAGAACAACTTGTGTTATGGTGATATTTTTAACAGGACTACACTGTTGCTGAATATTGACTGGGTTTAAAGATGACTGTGAAAGTCAGCAGGGAGATGAATAGTTCATTAGGGGATACTGACTCAGTCAGAACATTCAGGTGGCCTCCCAGGGAAGAGAGAGGATTGAAAGAGGAAGACAGGAAGGATGGCAGGGGAAAAAATGTCCTCTGAAATCTACCACCGAATTCAACAGATTTGGCGAACACCTAAATATATACAAGTTTCAGGCCTCTGTTCTGGCATCAGTGTTAACAAGTAGCACTTCCGAAAGAATGCTTCCAGCCCTCTTTTATAACAGTACCATGTGACAACCAGCATGAAGGCCCTGGTCCTTCATTTAGCTGGACAAAACTTTCACTGTGCTATTCTTCTAATAGGATGTTTGCCAAACCACACATACATTGCAGACAATGTTGGAGGCAAGTTGAATTTAGAAGAAGCAGATTCAGGCAAACATCTTTTGCATTTGAAAATAAGTTAAAATGGGTTCTCTGTATACTCAGAACTACGATGTGTACAGATTATTTAAAACGTCTGCATTCTGTCCACCAGTATGCATCAAATATTCATTAATTCACCCCAAATAAATAAATACATCTGTTATTAATGCCACCCATATGATTGCCTAAGAAATTTATTAAACGTTCACTGTTTCTCATTAAAATATCCCACACAAATTCTCATGTACCTAGGTAATTAGTCATTCCATTCAACAAGCATCATAAATACAGTCTTTCTGCTGTAACATTAGTGGACCTACAAAACATTTTTAGAAAAAGAACTTTATTTTGTTCCTGGATAATTCTCCTTTAAAGTGTTAATGAGTTCTGACAAATAATCCACTTGCCAAGTAGCAAGCAATATGGACATCGAGTTATGTTTCACTTATATTTTGCAGGACAAGAGGAAGGGATTTTGTATCTCAAATTCCATTTTAAAAAATTCTGAAAAAAATACCAGAAGTGAAAGAGTTTTTTGTAGTTGTTTCTAAGTTGGACCCTTCTCAAGACATAAATATTATGTGTTATGTAAATATTGCAAGGGATTCATACTGAGCTTTTTCAAAGCAAATAACTCAAGATATCCCTGCAAATCTATTTCATTTTAGCTACTGGTGTTAAAGCTACAAATTTATTGCTGTCAATTATGAAAGTATATGAGTAGGTAGAAGGATGAAATGAAAAATTTACTTTAAGTTGGTCATTAAAAATGTCATTTGAGATCTGTTCCCTCACTCAATTTCAATGCTAAAATTCCACCTAGGGAACACAGGAAATAAGGAGTCTACTTACCATGGAGAGCTCTCATTTATAGAAAAGCTATGTTTCAGGTAAAATGGACCATTCTGATTACACATGATTCACGTTTTTGCACAAATAAAACCAATGTCGCTAAAATGAAAGTAAAATGGGCGGTGGGGGTGGGGCCCAAGGGGGGAATCTTTACAGCAAATTTTGTTGATAAAAAGACTCATTTATAAGATACAGAAGAAACTAATTAAAATTTAAAAGAGTAGAATCTATTCCCTAGTAGGTGAAGAATCAATGGCTATGAACTTTATGAGCTTTTGAAGGAAAAAATCCAAACAATCAACAATAATATAAAAATAAAGGGGAAAAAAGTAGATGGAGAAATCAGCAAAAACAATGAATACACTGAAAATGTCTGAAAACATGCAGTATATCACACACACACGGATGCCTACCTCTGAAAAGGAGTGACGTAGGAGTGGGATCTTTTCATTTCTTTTCTGTGGGGGCATGATTTTTTTTATACTTCTGCAACATTCATTTTTTATAGCTTTATATTTAATTTTTCCATTTGAATTGCTGCAATCTAGGTTATTCACTCTGCATCAGATCATGTAAATCTTTTTATGTATCTCTGTATTCAATATATTTATCATTCCTTACAGCACAATAATATTCCATTACATTCTTGTACCACAACTTGTTTACCCCTTCCCCAAATGATGAGCATATACTTTAGTCACTATATTTACATACTTCAATCGACATGACTGATAGGTATTAAAACTTTAGCTCCTTACTACCACAAAGACCAGTGCTATAAACATTTTGGTGAACAGGGGTGCTTTTTTCCTTATTAATGATTTCCTTTAAGTATAATCTTAGTAAAGGAATCTTTGGGTCAAAGCATATAGACATTTCGATTATTATATATACATAAGTTTACATTTCTTTCCAAAATGGGTATACTGATTTACAATGCCAACAAAAATGTACTAGTGTACCTATTTTTTTTTTTTTACTGTCCCTCCAGCACTGATTTGCTGTCATCAGTTTGGTGGACTGTTCTGGTTTGCATTTCTCTTATTACAGTTATTTGGAACATTCTTTCTTTTGATTTGTAATAGCTTACAGTTATTCTTTTGAGAATTTTGTTCCTATCTTTTGACCACCTATCTATTGCAGAAATGCTTTTGGCCTTTATCTATTTTCTATATATCTTGGATACCACCACAGTTTTCTTAATTGTTAAATCTGGTTGTCTTGTGTTCAATCCTTATCCTACTTCATTTGATACTGTCAACGATGTTCTCTTCATGGAAAATTCTCTCCTTTCTTTAGGTTTCATGAAACTGTCTTTCCAGGCTCACCTGACTACTCTTTTTCAGTTTCTTCTGCCGGCTCACTGTCCATTTCACTGCTCTACGCTGTGGCTATTTTGGAGGATTCTGTCCTGGGTTCTCTATATTCTCACTCAATAATCTCATCAGATTCCATGGATTTCACTATTATCTTTATTCAGGTGACTCAAGTATACAAATCCCAAAAGCCTTAACAGTTTTAAGCTACTAAAGCTTAATAATTTTGGGGAACCTTGAGATAACCAGTTCTAGTATCTCCCTTAACCCTCTGCCATGCACCAGCAATTCGACATTTCAAACTAGATGTCCCTGAAACAAACTCAGTATGTCTGTAAAAAGTCACTGTCCCTTCTAAATCACTGTTTTTTAACTTTTTTTTTTTAACATACAGATTCCTTTTGTAATCTGATGAAATCTTTCTCAGGATAATGTTTTTAAAGTAATTGAAGGAAATGTAAAATTTCAGTTAAACCTTAAAGTAAATAATGATATTTTCCCTCCTATCCATGTTCAGGGACCTTTGGATAGATATCTAGTTAGACCCCCTGTTCTAGGTGGTTATAGTACAAGTACAAGAAGATTTTAAAAAGTGGAAGGAAGCTGTTATACACACACATACATATATGTTTGTATGTGTGTATAAGTATGCATATGTGTGTAAAAAACGACAAATCACTAATAATTACAGAAATGAAAAGTAGAACAACTCTCCACACCCATTAGAGGAAAACAGAAGTCAAGCACACTTTTGTGAGAACTGGTACAGTCATACTGGAAAGCAATTTGGAAACATTCTCAAAAGTTGCTAACCTGCACATATCTGCATTATACTACTGGATTCCTCCAGTCCAAAAAGAAAGGGAAAAGACTCTTATTTACAAAAATATTTACAGTGTGGGGCAGCTAGGTGGCGCAGTGAGTAAGAGCACCAGCCTTGGAGTTGGGATAACCCAGGATCGAAACCGGCCTCAGAAAATGAGCACCCACATATAAATCATGACTAGCCGTGTAACCTTGAGCAAGTTACTTAACCCCAATTGCTTTAAAAAAAAAATTTTACAGTGGCTCTTCACAGAGTAAGAAAAAAACCTTAAAATTTGTTTAAGAAGCCCCAAAAGGTAGATACCACATTAAACAAATTATGAAATGATTGAAATGGAATATTACTGTCTAACAAGAAATGATGAAATGGATAATTTCAAAGGAAACTGAGAAGACCTCTATAAAGTGACCAAGAGTAAAGCAAGGACTAGAGGCACAATTTATTTAAAAAATGAAAATGAAAAAAGGCAGCTTTGATGCCTTATCAATGTCCTTCCTGAACTGAAAGAATACAATACTATAGATGAAATCTGGTATGGGCAAAGTACACAAGGATTTATTTTTCCCTTCAAAGGAAGCTCCCAAGACTCCATTAGCTTTTTTGGCTGTTCATTAAACAGCTGATATTAAGCTTTCAGGCCACTAGAACACCCAGATCTTTTTCAAACTGCAAGTATGCCCTTCCCTCATCTTTTACTAATGAGGTTGATTTTTTTTACCGTAAACATAAGAAATGACATTTCAACTATGAAGTTTATATTCTTAGATTCAGTCCAATGCTCCATTGAGTTCCCTTTGTATCCCCACAGTCATCCAATGTGTCAGCTATTCTTCCAAGTTTAGTATTCTCTACAAATTTGATGAGTACATCATTTATGCCTTTAGTAAAGGCATTTGCTCAAATGTTAACAACACAGGATCAATAAGATACATAAGGTACTGTACTGTAGTTTCTGTCACAATGAAATTGAACCATTAACAACTATTCTTTCAGTCTGACTATTCAAACAGCTTTGAATCCATCCATATCTCTCCATCTTCTACACAACTATGAGACATTTTATCAAGACCTTTGTTAAAACAAGTTCAGTAATACCTTCCAGAAAAGGAAAAGAAAAAAAAGTTAACCTGGAATGATCTGTTTTTGACGAACCCATTCTACCTCTTTTGAAATCCATGTTTCCCTTTCAAGATGTTCAATAACCATCTATTTAATGGTCTCCTCTAGAATTTTCTCAGGAATGGAAGTCAAATACACTGGCCTATTGTTTACTGAACATCCAGATCATAGTGGCCCTTCTCCAATCTTATGCTACCTCCACTGTTACCTGCGATTTTTCAAACATCATTAGTAATGGCTCGAAGCTCTCACTACCATGTGAACTAGGATCTATTGTTACCCTCATTTTACAGCTGAGGAAACTAAGGATAAGAAAGGTTAGATGATTTGCATAGGGTCACATATATTTGATAAGACTTTGACACAGAATTCAATTCTGAGTCTTTTTTATTCTAAGTCAAGTGCTCAAAATACTAGAAAACCATAAGTAGAACAGGAAATATGAAAAGGAGGTGACTGTGAAAATGGAACATACAAGGAGATATATCTACAGTAAGAAATTCATCTAAGATGAAAAAGATGTGTTGTCCATTTTTAAAAGTATCAATTGAAGGATAAAGTAAATGAATGTTTCTAGTATCTACTCTACCATGACTAAGTGATATGTAGTTTTATTAAAACTTTCATTAATGAAAAAGATTTTGAAATTGAGAGATGAAATAAACAATAATAGAGCAAAAATCAATAATACAGCAAAGTATACTGATGATTTTGAAAATATTTTTTACAAATCAAATGCAGTGTAATTTAAAAGAATAAGTAAACAGCTGAATTTAATAGATTCTGAAGGTAATACCACTATATGAATGAAAAAGTATAAGATACTTCTTACTTCAAAGAACTTACTAATCAAGGGGACAAGGCTTACAGAATGGTTAATTAAACTTTCGTTTAGCCATTTTGGTTAAGCACTATTACATAAGAAAATGCAAGATTAAGTTCCAAAATGAGTAGCATAAATGATTTAGGACTTCAAAAAAGAAGCTGATAAAGCAGGTTAGCTAATCAAGTTCTTTAGAGTTAGAAAGGATGAGAAGATAGATTGTTCAAGAGGAAAAAGCAGGACAAAGGAAAAACTTACAGGCCATACTAAATAACCTAAAGTTCATACTTAAAATCATAACTAAAAACTGTCTTAAAATTTAAATTTCTAATTACAGAAATTCCAAGTGAAGGGCCTATTTTCTTGAACAATTAAAACGAACATAAGCATAATTACCGAACAGAAAAATATTATGAATCAGGACAGTTATATTAATATTAATATTCCTTTTTATTTCAATTTCATATACTGAAAGTATTTCTATAGCATCTAGTAGCTAAATATATTACTAACAAAATTAAAAATTTATAAAATTCTGAATTTCACCAATATGTTACTGAAAATATATAAATATAAAATGCCTAGACTGAATTTATCATTGAAAAATACTCAGATCCTATACCTTAACAAAAGGAAAACATTAGGAATAATGAAATTGTGCCAACATGGAATTTTCTTTTATGATAATCCTTTTTATTCCTTTAAGCATTTAGTAAGGGCTATAACTCAGAATAAATAAATCATTGCATAACTCCAATCTATAATTGGATTCATGAAATTAAGAGTTTATACTAAGGACAATCTCTACCACATCCTTTCAGACCATCCCTTCCAATTCCACATACAGAGTGGAACAAGAAAGGTAAATGGATTGAGCGCTTCTAAGTTAGTAGTGAAGATTTTTAATTTTTCTAATATATGCCCACATATATGTTCTGTATTTTAAGAAGTGACTTTCATAATCATATATATTCTAAGTTTTTCAGGATGATACAAAAACCAAAACAGATGGCACTACTCACATGTGCTCTTCAACTACTCCATTAAGAAAAGATTATTATCAGCCTTTCTAATCGAGAGCCTCTCTGTTTCTGTCTCTCTCTGTCTCTCTCTCTCTCTCTCACACACACACACACACACACACACACACACATACAGTAAAACAGAGACAGTTTAAGACCCCAAAAATTAATTTGGAGAACAGGAGGTAGATAACCTGCTACTTTCTAGCAGCACTAAGGTTGGCTGACACCTGAATGGAAAACACATGCAAAAAGAATTATCTTCAGAAATGAAATGGAGCCAAATGAGAAATATTTTTAAGGCTGAAGGACTTTCATGTTGCTTTACTTTTAACCTCACTTCCTCAAAAAATTACTTCTATAATTTTTGTTGTTTAGAAGACATTAATTAATATACAGTGATTAACTGTTGTAGTGCAATTATTCCTTTTTTGTGCATATGGCATAGACATTAAGAAGGCACTAGTATGCATGACACTACAGAAAGATGTTTGAAGTCACAAGAAATTAACAAAGAAATTTGTTAATCATTTAGGAAGATCAACCCTTCTACATATCTCAAACAGAACTAACCTATAAAGGTGGCACAGATGGAAACAAAGCACAGTTTAAGGAAGGGCAGACTTGATTTTAGTGTTATCATCTCCCACATATACCTGAAACCTTAAGATGACACACTTTTGCAAACAGCCAAAATAAGAATTTGTTTTGTCTGACTACATACATTTGTTACAATGGTTTTCTTCTTTTTCTTTCCCCAATAAGGGGAAAGAAAGGAGGTAAGGAGCATCGAAGGAAGGGAGGGAGAGTCATTGAAGTTCCCTTACTGGAAAGAGGGAAGGCTTGAAGAATATAACAGGCACAACAGCTTTAAAAGTAACATGTAAAGAGTTTTTAAAATATTTTAAAGAAAAAGGATACTACACATAAGATTCATCACTTCATGCCACTTCTCTTTTTTCTTGTACTCTGTATATGGAAATGCTCATTTTCTTTGGTGCTTCAAGATCAGAATAAAAAATTTAAGCATGAAATTCTGTCAAAATTGGTCACTGAACAAAAGCAAGACCCATGAATTAATGAAGACATCCCATTCATTTAGTGAACAGTTTAATTTGTATTTCTTAAATGACAAAACCTTGGGCAGTGAGGCAGTACAATGGATAGCACACCAGGCCTTAAGTCTGGAAGATTATCTTCTGGAGTTCAAATATGGCCTCTGCCACTTACTAGCTATAAGACTCACAGCAAGTCATTTCACCATATTTGCTTCAGTTCTTTTTCTATAAAATGAGCTGGAGAAGGAAAAGACAAAAAAAAAACAAAAACAAAACAAAACACTGCAGTATCTTTGCCAAGAAAACCCTACATGGGGTGATTAAGAGTTGGACATGACTCAAAATGAGTAAACAACAGAATTATAACCTTGGTTAAGATTTGGGGGTGTTATTTAAAGGAATCAATCAGATTCTTAAATAGTAAGTCTTATAATTAAAAATTTTCATTTAGAATCCTATCATTCTGAAAATATGTTCAATCTTTCTTTCAAAAGTCCTATCCTAAGAGGTATATTATGTTTAAAAAAAAAAAAACCAGGCATGCCTGATATTTTATAGTTGACTTCTCATAAATTAGGGAAAGAACTAAAACAATAGTAATACGAATTACATCTAAGAAAATAAAATGTATGCATTATTTGGTAATTTTTACATCAAAAATTTTAAGAGCATCTTACCAACAAGATACAAAACATCTACAATAACATAACTGGACAGATTCCCAAAGGATATCTTAACAGATTTGGGGGATGGAATAAAGTAGCAAATTTAAAATTTACGAAGTTTTGTATTGACATCTTCATTTAATCCATCTTTGTCCATTTGATGAAATAATCAGTTCACTAAAAGTTTTAACCCCAGATACACAGTTGCTGAAAAAGGACCACTAAAACTAAAATAACAAGGACGGTTATACAACATCAGCAGTACAATATAGATACCCTTAAAACATGAAAATGATTTCAGTTATAAAGCTCTGGTCTGAGCAAACTGATGATGAAAACTTCACATATTTTAAGACCATAGAAATTAATGAGAGTACCAATTTATAACTGGCAAAGGCTCAGAACTTACCAATGAAAATAATGTGTCAATTTGGGAAGTTGTAGGGAAGTATATAGGGTAAAGAAATACTATCTTTGGGAGGCTAATGAGAACCAGTTTGAAAATCAAGGGTCAGGCTTTTTATCTCAGGAACTATCGCTTTAACTAAAGGAAACTTAAATAAAAGCCATTAAACTTAAAGGGTGACATTACAAAAAAAAAAAAATATATATATATATATATATATCATTACACTGTCTCAAAGTTAACATTAAATTTGAGGTACTGAAAAGAGATGTAAACACATCACCTGATTGGCCTATGTGTGCACTGCTGGCAGCATAACCTGATTTTAAATGTACTTGGCATTTAGTTCAGCAAATGGAATTTAAGTAGAATACTATTTCTGGCACCACAAAAAGTATTTCTATCAAGCCAAAAGACCACAGGATTTAATTGAGCAAGAAGCAGATATCAAACAACAATGTGTCAGTCACTATTGTGGACCAAGGATATAAAGACTGTCCTCCAGGAGTTTAAATTCTATGGAAGACAACATGTACATGCAAGTATAAACAAAATAAACACAAAGGTAACTTAGAGGGCCAAGAAAGGACTCCTTTATAGGAAACCTTTTATAATGTGTTTCTTGATGTGAGTTTTGAAAGAATGTAAGAACTCTAAGAAACAACAGGCAGAATATAACATTTCAGGAACGGTGAACAACCATCTCAAATGCATGATAGCATTAGATGAATGGCTAGATGAGGAAGCAACAAGTCAAATAACTAGATGATGTAGCTGAAACAGAATCTGAAGGAAAGCCTTAGATTGTCTCATAAACAATAAGGAAGTAAAAAACTAGTTATCTGAATGAAACGGATTTTTGCTGCACCGGTAAGAAATGATAAATGAGATGATTTCTGAGAATCCTTAGTAGTATGAACTGTTGCAGAGTGAAACGAGCAGAACCAGGAGAGCAATTTATATAAGAAGAGCAACAATGTTAAAGAAAAACAACTTTGAAAGACTTATGATCAATCTAATTATCAACGCATTTCCAAAGATCTTTGATGAAATGTTACCTCCTCATAACAGAGGTGATGAATTAAAGGATAAAAGAGATTTTTTGGACATGACCACTCTATGGATTCATTTTCCTTAACTGTGCTTATTTGTTACATGAGTTTTTCCTGTTTTTTTATGGGTGGCCGTTTGGGGAGAAGGGGTTAGTAATAGTAATGAGGGAAAGGGGGAGAGGGATAAAGAGAGGAGACAGAGAGGGCAAAGGGGAAGAAGAAAGGGAGGAGAAGAGGAGAGACAGAAAGATAGAGCCACTGAAACTTTTTTATGCACAAAAGAAAACCAATACAGAAGATAAACAGCAGTTTTGAAAGTAACATGTGGAATTTATTATAAATACATATATTTAAAAGCAAATGGCATAAAATGGGGGTGCAGTTTCATACAGAATCCCTTTTTTTGTTCCACCACGTATACATGTAAATGCTTGGGGGATGGTGGGTATTTAAGGGGAGACAGACAGACAGAAACACAGTATTCCTTGCCTCTACTTTCTCATTATCTCCTCACTTCTCAATCATTTGCAATCTGGCTTTCATCTTTATCACTCAGCCAAAACTATTCTCTAAAAGGTCATCAGGGATCCATCCCTTTATTACTAAATCCAGTGGCTATGTCTTCATTTCTCTTTGCCACTATTAAACCACATCCTCCTTCTGGAAACTCCTCCTGAAAGTAATCTGACCTGGTTCTCTTTCTACCTGGTAAGACACCTAGGTCTTCTTTACTACTAGTTTGTCATCTGTACTACTTCCCCTTTGCCTTATACCCAAAGGTTCTGTCCTAGGTGCCCTCCTATTCTCTTTACACAAACTCTTAGAAGTCATCAGATCTTATGGATAAAACTATCAACTCTACATTGATGTTTCTCAGATCTACTTATCCAGCCCTAACAAGTCTCCTGACCCCCAGTCTTCTATCTCCAACTGCCTATTGGACAAATAATCACAAAGGGGTAACCTATAAACAGCTTAAGCTCAACAAATCCAAAACAAAATTATTTTCACTGCCTCATCAAAAAACAAACAAACAAACAAACAAACAACTCCCCCCCCCCAAATCCCAAAAGTTTCCTTCTTCCTAACCTTCCCCTGTCCAGAGAACCATCACCCTCATCTCCCAGGCTCATATCCTACGGCTACTCAACTCTCACCCAATCATTTGTTGAATCTTGTCGTTTTAAACTTGAAAACATCTCTCCTGTGCACTCCTTTCTTGCTTCTAACACAGCTGTCACTCAGATGCAGATCCTCATCGCCTCATACCTGGACTACTATAACAGTCTTTTGGTTGGTCTCCCTGCCTCAAGTCTCTATCCACTCTATTATATCCTCATCTATGAAACTGACTTTCCTAAAATACATCTGACCATATTACCAATCTCTCCCTATCCAGTGACTCCAGAGTTTCCCTTCTCCAATTGTCCATTAGACAACTCAAACTGAATGTCCTATAGACATCTTAAATTCAACAAGTCCAAAGCCAAGTTGATTATCTTCTCTCCAAAACCACACCCTCTTCCTAGTTTTCTATTATTGTCAAAGGTACCACCTTCCTCCCAGTTACTCAAGCTTGCATCCTTGAGGCTCCTCCCCACCCTCACATCCAATGTGTTGCCAAGGCACATCTATTCTACCTTACATCTTTCACAAACACCCCCTTCTCTCCTCTAACACTGTTACCACCCTGGTGCAGGTCTTCATCATGACCTCACAGGTGAACTATTATAATAGCTTGTTGGTTGGTCCCCCTGCCTCTCTACTCGCTACAGAACATTCTCAACTATGCTATTCAAAATGATATTCCTAAAGTGCAAATCTGACCATGTCATTTCCCCTTGCATTCCATAAACCAGTGCATCCCTATCACCACAAGGATCAAATATAAATTATTTTGGCACTCAGAAACATGCATAACCTGGCCCCCTCCAACCCTTCCAGTCTTCATACATTCCTCCCCATTCCCCATGTATTCTGCAATCCAGTGACAGTGGCCTCCTTCCTATTCCTTGCATAAGCCTTCATCTCCTGACTCTGGGCTAATTTTTACTGTCTTTTTCCTATGCCCAGAATTCTCTTCTTTTTCATCAACACCATCACTTAGCTTCCCTAGTCACCTTCAAATCCTAGCTAAAATCCCATCTTCTACAATAAATCTTTCCAATGCCTGTTAATGATAGTACCCTTTCTTTGTTATCTCAACTTCTCATATACATGTATGTGTATATCTATATCTTATGTGTGCATAGTTGTTTGCATGTTGTCTCCCATTAGACTGTTAAGCTCCTTGGAGGATTATTAGTTTACATTTTTGTTTTGTTTCTGCTTTGTATCCTCAGAGCTTAGTAAAGTTTTGGGCAAATAGTAATCACTAAATGTTTGCTGATTCAACAACATTCAACAGAATGCAATGTGCAGTGTAGGCTATCAGGAAGTTGGAAGAAAAGTTCTTCCCAAAAAAGCAGCTAACTGCTATGAGGAAGAAAATATGTTTGTTGCAGGTGGGACAATATAAAGGCTAACATACTCATGATTGGAAAAAAATAACTTTCAGTGATGAAACTCGTCTTTTTCATTCAAGGTTATAAGAAAACCATTTGTAAAAGTCCAGGTAAGCCTGTAAGACATTGGCATTTTTCATCAGACCTTAAAAGAAATTACACCCCACCCCATCCCCAAGAAAGTTTTAGGAAACTTTTTTTTTTTTTAATTTCCAGTAGGCCTCAAAGTCTTGTCCCTAGTGAGGGAAATGAAGAACAGTTTTTAAAAACCTGATATACTAAAAAAGACAACTGTTTTGGAGATAATTAAGTTCCTAAGTGGAGATGTAAGACTGCAATGTTGAAACATGTCACATGTCATTAAAACTTAAAAAAAAAAAAAGTATCCAGGAGGTAGAGATGAACATGCTCTGATGGCCTGAGAATTCACCTGACTTAAACCCCATTAAAAACATATGGGCTATAATCAAAGTTAGTCTTAGAAAAATGGACAATTTGCCAAAAGCATGCTTAATATACAATATCATAAAAAGTGGTTTCATGACAAAGAATCCAAAAACTGTCAAAATCTTGTGAATTCAATGACAAGTCATGTAAAACAAATGATTACAGTAAAAGGAAAACATTGCATATTAAGGTTTTTTTAAAGATGTAAAATATAACAGTAATTATAGAAGTCAATAAATTTAATTATTTTGTCCCAATAAGTTCACACATCACTTTACATAAACACATATACTCTTCTGTTCTACAAATGTATTCTGTCCCCATAACAGATTCCAGTTCCTTAAGGGAAGGGACAAGTTCACCTTTATACTGGTATTACTTGACACATAGTAAGCACTTAATAAATCCTTGTTAAATACTAATCTTGGAGAGAACTTTCCCAGGCAGTTTGGTAGCTCTGTGTACAGAGAGCAATAAGCTTGAAGTCAGGAAGACCAGAATTCATTTCCTGCCCCACACACCAGAGATTCAACCTGGACAAGTCACTTCACTTCAGCCTCAGTTCCTCAATTATAAAATGAGTACAATAATAGCATCTACTTCGAAAAGTGTTGGGAAGTTTTGCAAATTTTAAAGTGCTCTATTATAAAGGCTAGCTATTGGCATTATTGTTATTACACGAATTTGAAGCCATGTGTCAAGGAAATGAGTGGGTAGTAATGAAGGGGGTTCAGGAAACACACTATCTTTTAAAAGTTTGGTAATACAAGAGAGAAAAATGTTTTCAGGGGATGATAGGATTAATAAATGTGATTTTATTTGTTGTTTTATTTTTAAAACTCTATAGGGGACTTAAAGGCATTTTAAAGTTGGGAGAAAAATCAATCAGTAAACATTTATGAAGCACCTATTATGTGACAGGCATTGTGAGCTAAGAGAGAAGGAAGAAAGACAAAAGACAATTCCAGACCTTAAGGACCCTACAACTGAATGTGGGAAACATCATGCAAACAAATACATACAACGCAAGCTATAAACAGGATAAACAAGAATTAGCAGAAGGCAGGCACTAGAATTAAGAGAGGTCAAAAAGAATTCCTGTAAAAGATAGAATTTTAGTTGGGACTTAGGAAGTTAGCAGGTGGGATTGAGGCGGAAAAGTATTCCAGAAATAGGGGACAATAAGACAGACTGCCCACTGGTGAGAGATGGAGTATCTTGTTCATGAAACAGCCAGGAAAAGAGACAGTAGAAAGACTGGAAGATATATGAGACAAGAAGACTGATCTATTAAGGTTATCAAGGAGGAGTGAGAAGAGGACCAAAGATACACATGAAGAGGTTAAACTTAAGAAGGCAGACAGGAAAGGGGAAAAATGGGTGAAGACATTAAGAGAAAAGACTGTTAGAAGAATACAAAGGAAAGCTGAAGGACTTTGTAATGGTAATTTGAAGATCTTCCCTGCCTCTTAATAAGCATAAGGGAATCAGAAGACCTTCCCTGATCTGAAGATCTTCTCTGCTCCCTAATAGGCCAAATGTAATCACATGAAGCCTGTGGTGGAAGGAGCTTGCTGAAGGGTGTAGCAGAGCCCACAGGAAGCTGGGAGTCAGAGCAGTTAGAGCTGGAGGGAAGAGAGGATGCACCCAGGGAGACAGCTAGGCTTGTGAGTGTTGATTTGTGGGAAGGCTAAAGGATGGTGTGGCTTCATGTTATGCCATTATGATGTATTAACTTCTTTGCTGCTATGAGGGATTTGGCTTTCTGGTGTCTGAATAAATGTTTTGCTTCTGTCTTCTATATGGAAAGTCTACTATATTTTGTGACTGAGACCTATGCAGGCATATTTACAGTCACAGTTGGAGCTAGAGTTCAAGGTCCAATGACCTCATTATTATAAATCAATTTAGAATAACAGATACTTTGCTTAAGAAAATCAGAAAAGATTTGCATTGATTCTATGATGAAGGTTCTCAAAGTATGTCCTGGGATCTTCAAGACCTTTTCAAGAGATCTGTGAAGTCAAAACAATTTTCATAGCAATACTAACTAGGATGTTTTTATTTCCAACACAGTAAATTCAGAGATATAACCCACATAAACAAAAGCTATTGGGGGTGAGGGGAGTCTTCAATGATTCAAGAGAATCTGAGTCCTGAAACCAAAAGTTTGAGAACTGCTACTGCATGTAATAAATAGAAAGCTACTAAAAAAAAATTTTTCCCCTTAGAATGTACTCTTCGAGAGAGTAATTAAGGTTCTTTATAATATGAATACCTTGAAACTTTACTATATCATAGTTCCCTGGGCTTGTACAATACAAGAGCAAGCATATTTTTTGGCTGTCAAACTTTCAAAATGAGTTAAGCAATCTTTATGAAAAAACTTCATTTAGTATTTACAACCAAATACATACAATACATGTTAAAGTAATACTACCTGAAAAAAAGAATCTAAAGGCTTATGTGAGTCAGCCACCTAATACATTTAAAATAGGTGATCTGAATGTTATCATAAAATCTTGCTAATATCCACAGATCTACACTTGATTAGCCTCAATAGGCTGAGAATCAACTGTTGTTTTCAGTCCTAGAAATAATTTCATGAACACATCAAAAAAATTTCAAAGATAAAGAAAAAATATTACTAGGACTACGAGTTCAAATAAAGTACATTCTGTTCTCTAATTCATAACAAAATTCACATGCTCTCAAAAGTGGTAGTTAAGTTTAAAGATACAGATAAGATTAGGAGAAAGAAAGCCATGTAAGAGGTTTGAAAAGTTTAGTAATAAGAGGAGTTTAGAATTTCAGGAGGTGAACCAGATGTTTCTATATAAAGCTATGGCAGAGGGTCTAGGAGACAGAAACCCATAATGTCAAAGGCTACTCAGATCAAAGAGAATAAAAGGAGGAGCCATCAACTACAGAACTGTCCATTATGTGGAAGGGATCAAGACACACTAAGCTTCAAGCAAAACTCAAATTGAAATCAGTTGAGAGTACTGCAGTATAAGAAGGATAGGAAAGATGAGAAGACCACTTCCTCAAGCATTTTACTTAGAAAAGGAAGCTTGGCAATCAAGCTAAATTCTGAGGTCAAGAGTATGATTAAAATTAATCTATTTTAGAATGTTTAAAAAAATATTACTAAGTGTTTATTAATGGTCTAAAAGACCTTTCATTTTATTTGCTATTACTGCATACATAGTACATCTTCCTCTGTATGTCTATCTCCTAATATCCTTTAGTAAATAATATTTTATTTTATTTATTTTTTAAAGAATTAATGTTTATTGACTGTCTGACTTTTCTCAGTCTTTTGTATCACCTTCATATTTTCAGAGGCAATTGAATATTTTTTTTTCTTTTTGGAGGGCAATTGGAGTTAAGTAACTTGCCCAAGGTCACATGGCTAGGTTTTTGTTTGTGAGTGCATTAAGTGTCTGAGGCCGGATCTGAACACAGGTCCTTCTGACTCCAGGGCCAACGCTCTACTCACTGCGCCACCTAGCCACCCCAGTAAATAATATTTTAAATGAAGCCATGCAGGTATCTCATTTGAGAATTTTTTCCCAGAAAAAAAATTGATATATGTTATCATGTTCTATCAGAATGTCTTTAAATAATCCCTTCTAGACCTATAACAGTATCTCACAGGTGTAAAATAAACTCCCAACCATTTGTCTAAAGTAAACCCCAGTGTTTAGGTCAGCTCCTGTTAATTATAATTTTGTAACAAAAGGAAAAGGGAGACTTTACTATTAAGATTGTTTTTTAACTACCAAGAAATACTTGATATTTAACTACCAAGAAAAAACAATTTCTCTACCTTAGTTCCCCTGGCTTCCCTTCAACAATCAAGTTCAAATACACCTTCTGCAAGGGGCCTTTCCTGATCCAAATGCTATTATCTTCTGTTCTGAGAGTCTTCCAAGTACTCTGTATATAAAGGGTATAATATATTATTTAACCTTCACTAGCTTAAAACTGCATAAAGACTTTTGGGACCTTCTTTATTTTTATGGTTACCTTGTCTCCTGACAAAGTGGACAGAGAGCTAAGAAGACCTGGAGTTCAAGTAGCTCTGCTGACACAGACTGGTAGTGTGGCCCCTGGTCAAATGCAGACTAAGGTACCCACAGGCACTGGTTCAGTAAGTTTTCTCACCAACTAAGCTCCCTATATTCTTAAAATCACAAACCAAATCCTAACTAAACCTTTTACCCATCTTATCTCTCTACCCCACTCCCATTTAGAAAGTGAACTCCTGGAGGGCAGGGACTCACTCTCATTCTATCTCCAGCACTTAGCAAGAGAACTAATACTGAAGGACAGATTAAGGTATCAAAACAGAAAGGTTGGGAAGTTCTAATACCATTACTGTAAAGTGATCAAAATCTTTCTCAATCTCTCTCTCTCTCTCACCCACCAAACAACAACAAAGTACATGCTCTCTGAAGAACAGTTAAATGAATTGTGGCACATCAATGTATTAGAATATTACTGAGCTGTAAAGAAACTAAGAACATAATAAAAAGGTGAAGTATAAAAAGACTTACATGGAAAAGGATGCAAAGCAAATAGAACCAAGAAAACAACATAGAGTTAGCTAACCCCACCCCAAAGTGAAAATAACAACAGTGTAATACTGTGAAATTAGAATGATGAAGCTGGGAGCCAGATAAGAGATATAAGACAATTCTTCCTATTTCTTTGCAGAAACTGGGATCTATGAGTATGCCTTTTTTTTTAATATAGGCCTTAGTTTTGCATACCTTTCTTCCCCTATTTCAAAGGGTTGTTGTGAAGACTAAATGACATCCTTTAAGTGCTTTGCATGCCTTAAAGTAGGACAAAAAGGTTAGCTATTATTTTCTTTCTTCATCCTTTTAAAATAACATCGGCTCCCTGGTCAAGATGGAAGAAGGACTACACTGGGAAATAAAATTTATATAAAACACAATTTGTGAACTGGAAGATGAAAGAATCAAAGGGTTTTGGTTAGATAAACAAGTCTGTTCACATACTAGATATGATAACATAAAATCAAATCATTTCTCTGAGTTTTGATTTTAGGATTATTCTTTAAAAGTTAAAATTACCAACAAGGTTATTGTAGGGATCATATAGACAAAAGAATTTGAAAGTCATTTGCAAACTAGATGGCATTATCTAAATGCAGCCTTTTTAAAAACTGTTAACATAATGAATTAGATTTTTATTCAAAGAAAATTACCACAAATGTTGATAAACAAAAGAAAAATATCTCAAAGTATCTGGCCATCATGGAGCCTACCATTCTACAGATATTAAATAAGAAGTGACTGTGAATAAATGTAAAGATGAAGAAAATAAGGCAAACAGGGGTAAGTGATTAGACTGAGTCACATGGCTAGTGTCTGAGGGCAGATCTGAACTCAGGAAGATGAGTCTTCTTGACTTAAGACTTAGGAGTCTACCCACTGCACTACACCCTCCCCTGGTTTGGATACCTAGTCAAAAAGGTAGGGAAAAAAACACGTCCCTCTTGTCAAATAACATCAGTTCTCCCAGTCCAAATGAATGAATTACATCCTAAGATAATAAAACAACCAGTAACTATGGTCAACTGAGGAAAATCATAGATAAAAGGAAAAGTGGCAGAAGACCTTGGTACTGGACAAATGTCTTAATTTTCTTTTTTCTTTTTTTTTTTGGTTTTTGGAGGGCAATGGGGTTAAGTAACTTGCCCAAGGCCACACAGCCAGGTTTGGGTGTGTGTGTGTGTGTGTGTGTGTGTGCACGTGCGCATTAAGTGTCTGAGGCCAGATCTGAACTCAGGTCCTTCTGACTCCAGGGCTCTACTCACTGCGCCACCCAGCCACCCCTAAATGTCTTAATTTTCAAAAGAGGGGAACAGAAAGATTCAAAATACTACAAATTAGGGACCTTGATACCGACATGATATATTTCAAGAGATAAATCCTAAATCTTAAGATAGGTTCAAATTACTAAGAGTCACTAATATAGATTGAAGACAAATTAACATGGCTTCCTACTTTGACAATTTCAGGAAATCTTTTGTTGGTATGACAAAGAAACATTAAGAACATAGAAAGCAAGCTTTCAAGTGAATAGGTATTGAAGACAATGGAAGATTAATAAAACGAAAGGACAGAAACAGTATCCACAAATATGGGATAAAAAGATGGGTCCACTCTAACAAAATGAAATTTAACGTGAAGAAATGCAAGGTCCTGCATGTAAGTTCCAAAAATCCAGCTATACAAGGTAAGGGAGAGGGAGAGGTGAGGGAATGGACAAGACAATTGTTACATGGATGCCAAAAACCTAGTATCTTCTTGGACTGCATCACCAGAAGTATAATGGTTAAAAAAAAAAAATAAGGACATAAAAACTCTTTTTCATTCTACACAGTTCAAACCACTTGTGCAATGCTGTGTTTGTTTAGTCCTGCGCTCAACTTGGGGCCCTGACAAACAGTCCCAGGAGGATAACTAGCATAGTTAAGAGAACTCAAAATAATGCCTGGGGGAAAAGAGTGGCTGAAGGAATCGAATTTAGATAAAACAAATGGGAGGAGCTAAGTGGTACATAAGAATTATCTTCAAATATCAAAAAATGAAACTGTTAACTGTAAAACAGTACAGCTTCAAGCACACAGCAGGCACTTAGTAAGTACTTGTTCTTTCCCTTTCCTCTATCTGAAAAATTACATGGGAAGAGAAAACAATCTTTCTCAATATTTTTGACTACTGAAAATGGAATAGGACTGCCCTTTTTTTAGATTCTGACCCCCCAATCCCTGGAAGAGGATAAATGGAGCCCAGATAACCAATTTTTAGACTGATTTACTGACAACACAGGCAGAAAGAAAGGACACTAGGGAAGAGCCAACGTGGTGGAGTAAAAGCAGGGACTTGCCAGAGCTCTCCCCGAAACCCCTCCAAATACCTATAAAAAAAACTCTACAGAAATCAGAACAATGGCAGAAAAAGAGAGTAGATTACCCCTACTGCCTCTTCCAGTTAAAAAAAAAAAAAAAAAATATATATATATATATATAAATCTCAAAGGAATAAACTAACGGCTTCTCCTCACAGCCTAAGTATTATAAAAAGTGCCAATCACAAATTTCTCTTCCCTACTTCCTACTTCTTCTATATACTATAAAAATATCTTTATCTACTCATTTATGAGGTTTTTGGAAAATAACAGGATGAAAAGAGTTTTCTGGTTGAAATATTAGATACAATATCATCAAAACAGTCAATGATTAGTTGGTTTTACTTGACTTTTTCCTTTATCAAAAGAGTTTGCTGGGAGATAAAGAAATAATTGTAATTAAAAACAAAAGGAATTAATAAAGAAAAAAATCAAGGAATCTTTTTCCAGAAACTCAGAATTATGACTGATTATTTTTAAAAAACCAAAGATTGAAGGAAGCAGATAAGACAATAATGCTTTTGAACTGGACCCACAGACTACAGTCAATGTGCATAGCATGAAAACAACATCCCATTTCAGTGTTATTTTTTTTTAAGTTAGCATTCTGGAGATATCACTAAGAATATCTAAAATTTGTTCAATTATAAAGGGTTTATGATAACCAAATTAACAGTCTAATGTATCTAGCAAAGTAAACACATTAATTTTAGCTTGCTCACTTCTCCCCTCTTTTCAAAAATGTTTTCTTTGTCATCAAACATTTTTCCTTAAATATCTGCTCATTTACCATTTTTCTGGTAGAATGGACAAGAACTATCAAACAGCAAAATGTTTATGGAACATATCTGGATATTTGTAGCAACAGCTTGCTTGATATTTTGCAAGAGAGTCCTCTCTCTCCTTCAGCTTATGAAAGGGCTAGGGACATTTTCCTCTTATCTATAAACAACCTTAAAATGTTTAAAACAAACTTCAAATTCTGATTCCTTATAGTGCTTGATATATGAAACAAAACAGAAAGTTACCCTAAAGATAAATGAAACATCTGGTGAAGCATGTAATAAATAAGCTTTAGGCTCACATCTGCTACTGAAATTAGTATTCCAATGTGATAGCTACATGTTTCATATGAAGATGTAAAAGTATGAATTAAGGTAAGAAATTTATGCTAGTAAAAAGTATATTATCCTTAGAAATCTGAGTCATCTTTATACAATGGGAGTAAAGATTACAGTGTTCCATTACATCATTTCTACTACGTAACGTAGTTCATTTCTATTATGTAGTCAATCAGGAAAATACTTTTAAGAAATAATCAGTAATTGATTAATCTGTTTATAAAACATAATTAAAATTAATCAAGACAAGTAGCTGCCAGTAAGATAATTAAGAATCTAGAAGAAAAATAAAATCAATTGTGAAATCAAAAACCTAAGCAATAAAAACCACATTACTAAAAACCTCAAAGTGAGCTTTCATACTCCATATTCAAAAACCTTTCTTCTCCATTTACTTCTTAACCTTCCATTTTTAGCAATAAATAACCACAACAAAATGTTATGCTTACTACCAACATATATTGCTTTGCATTTATGACATTTTTAAAAGTCCCGATTGAGCCACGAAGGGTTCAAAAACCAAGGAAAAGTCTGCACAGCAGGAGGAAAAACCCACTTGTTTTATAACAGCTGTGAAAGATCAGTTCTCTGGAGTAATTGAAATCAACTGCAAACTGAAGTGTTTAGAAATAAAATGTTTCCATCATCTCACACTATCAGCTACTTCCATTAGTACTGATGAAAGAGACACTAGATTTTACTCAGTATTATTAATGCAGTGAACCCTACTCATATTGGAAAGAGAATACAATTACAAACTAATCCTACCATCAAACCCAGTTAGTCATCAACACACACAAAAAGAACTCATTGAATATTCTTGAATCTTTTTGTTTGAACACAAAATTAATAACAAAAGTTTTTGGAATTATAATTATTTATAAAAAATAATCTAGATGGTATACACCAAAAGAAAACCGTATAACTTTAAATATTAAGGCACTAAGATAAAAGTTAGAATAAAGTTCAAAGTCGGAGACGAACAAGACGAAGGAAATTGCTATTAAGTAGCTCATCCCTAAAAGAAAGCTCATGACCTAGTCAATCAACCAAGACTTTATTAAATGTCATCTTCTATATCTAGGCATGTATTCATTTGGAGCTTACTGTGGTGTGTCTTGTGAGATATCCATCTTAATCACTTTTCTAGCAATTTCTGTTATCATCACTACCCTAGTAGCTAGGGTTTTCGGTTCATCAAACACTAAAGGTTCATTTGCTTCTGTGTGTTGTATTCTTAATCTGTTCCACTGATAAGAGTTCTTTATTTTTACAACAGGACCAAATTATTTTGATGACTATTACTTTGTAGTATAATTTACAAATCTGATACTGCAAGGCCATCCCACTTTTTTTCCATTAATTTCCTTAACTGTCTAGGAGCTTTTGTTCCTACAGATGAATTTCAAAATTCTTTTTTCCTACTTTTATAGGGAAAGTCTTCAGTAGTTTGATGGATATGACAATGAATAAGCAAACTAACTTAAAGTAGCATGGTCATCATTATTATACTGGCTCAGCCTATCCACGAGCAATTGACATTTTTCCAGTTATTCAAGTCTGTACTTCCATTAATAGTGTTTGTGGATGTATTTTTATCTCCCATGTATTTCTTCTACTCCCAAATAGCTATATATTCTGTAGTTATTTTAAATATAATTTTCCTTTCTTCCTGCTGGGGGTTATTGGTTAACATACAGAAAAAATGATTATTTGTATCCTGAAATATTGGTTGTTATTGTTTCAATTAATTTTTAGTTGACTCTCTAGGGATCTCTAAGTATGACATCATCTGCAAAAATCAATAGCTTTCTTTCTTATTTATTCAATTTCTTTTCTTCTCTTATTGTTATAGCCAGAATTTCTAGCCCTATAATAATAGTGGTGACAAAGGAGCTCTTGGCTTTACCCCTGATCTTATTGGAAAGTTTTCTACTTTGTTCCCATTACCTGTGTATGCACATATGCACTTATATATTTGTAACATAAAATTTGGTAATGGGTCACATGAGCAAAAAGATGGGAGTACCAGGAAAAAGAGGAAAAAATTATATAACCAGGTAAAGCACAAGGGAAAAAAAATAATAACAAAAAAAAAAAAAAAGCAAAACTCCAAAGGCAAAGGGATAACAAATCAGAGAAGATCAAGAGTAAAGAGAAGTGAACCAATAGGAATAGGGCCACCTAAAAGATTAAGGCAAAGTAGCTAAAAGAACATAAGAGGTAGAAAAATCATAACTTGGGGGAAAAAACTATTAGAAGACAGAGGAATGTAAATTTAACTTTCATAACTTTAAATGTAAATATATTAAACAACCCAAGAAAGCAAAAAAGAGTGACAGATTGCATAAGAAAACAAAACCTTACCATCTATTGCTTACAAGAAACATGTAAAAAAATAAAGGCATATACAAAATTTGGTAGAAATCACTTTTTATAGAATGTGAATGTAAATTCATCTATACCCAGTGATTTATCACCCCATACCCCACCCCCCTTCGGAAGGCTGATTTATGGTTTGTTTACTTTCTTTTTCTATACTAGGCCGTTTACATTCTCTGTTCCTTATTTTGTTAATCTGAACGTTTCACATATTTATAAATATTCAATTTTAATGATATCCTACATTTGAAAAATCAAAATACACATTTTTGATACTCAAGGACCACCAGATATCTATCATCCTAACTTTCCTGAACTTCTTTTCTTATTTGTTTTTCAGTCTGATGTGTCTAGTACTGAACGAGGTCTATGGTTTTACTATTTGTTTTTGCAGCTCATAATTTGGTTTTTCTACTGTATTGACTTTTTGAAAAATTCATTTCCTAGTTTTATTAATTCAGTGAGTTTGTTTTCTATTTTGTTCATCTCTTCTTTTTACAAAAATGTGTATTCTCATTTCTTTTAACACAGTGGTTTTCTATATTAAGTTGCATACACAGTTCAGTGATCTATTATGTCTTTTGCTGATAAATGAGTCTACAGACAGAAATTTCTAAGTAATGCTTTAGCTGCATGCCCAAAATTTTGGCATGTTAACTCGTTGTCATCTTTAAGAAAATTATCTATGATATGTTCTTTGACACACCAATTCTTTACTATTTAAGCTATTTAATTGCCAGGTAATTTTAATAATTTCTTCAATGGCACTGTATGTGTATTCTTCTCGTTTTTAACCAGTTCAGATGAGAGTGAGGTTAAAATGTCAGCCCATCTCCTCATCCCTTCTCTCTTTGTCTGCACAAACTTTTGGTTGCGTGGGAAAATTTTTCTTAACCTTCCTCTTCCTTTTCCAGTCCCAATAAATTTAATTCTCTTCCCAATTTTTCCATTCTTCATTTAAGATCAAGACTCTCTGGTCTTCTGTCTAATTAGACTTTCTCTATGAACCCTAATGATAACAGGGCTCAGGAGACTAACGTAGCATCTTCCCCACTCTAGAACACACAGGGTTAATCATTGTTTAGTACGATATGATTGCTGATTTTTGCTAACTTTTTGTTTCTCTTGACTTAAATTGCATTAAATTTCATCATTTTCCCCCTTAGTTTGGCTATGTAAGTTATTCTTGCCTATAAATCTTGTCTTCCAAAAAACTGTATTCTAAGTTCTTTATTCCTTTAAAGTGCTGGCTACTAAACTATGCATGATTCTTAGAGTAGTTCCTCAGTACCTGAATTCTAGTTTCTGGATGCCTGTATTTGATTTTGA
Organism: Gymnobelideus leadbeateri; assembly: GCA_011680675.1. Lineage (NCBI taxonomy): Eukaryota > Metazoa > Chordata > Mammalia > Diprotodontia > Petauridae > Gymnobelideus > Gymnobelideus leadbeateri. Next base: position 809,222 of record WOXC01012209.1, read on the forward strand.
GAAGCTGTAGATTGAGGCTATAATGTTCCTGGGAGTTAGTGAGTTTGTTTCTCTTTTTCTCTCTCTGACGGTGATTATACTTTGCCCCATGGATCTAAGATATCTGGGAAGCTTCGTTTTATGATGTCTATGATATATAGGCTCTTTTTTTGGTCATGGATTTCAGGTAGTATACTCAATTTCTCTGTATTATGTCTGTTCTCTACAACAGGTGTTTTTGCTATGAGATGTCACACTTTTTTCTGTCAAGTAATTTTGCATTTGTTTTAATATTTCTTGCTGTCTCATGAAGTCAGTGGCTTTTATCTGGTCCATTTTAATCTTCAGGGAATTTGTTGTTTGGGCAAGGTTTTGTATCTCGTGTTAGTTTATTAATTTCCTTTGCAATTCTTTTTTCTGTAGCTTATGTTTCCAATTTTTTCTTCTAGTGTTTTCATTTTATTTATTAAAAAAACACTGAGGGGCGGCTAGGTGGCGCAATGAGTAAGAGCGCCAGCCTCGGAGTTGGGATGACCCGAGATCAAATCTGGCCTCAGAAAATGAGCACCCACACATAAATAATGACTAGCCGTGTAACCTTGAGCAAGTTACTTAACCCCAATTGCTTTAAAAAAAAAAAACCACTGAGCTTTAAACAAAATTCTTTGAGTCATTTCTTCCTGGTATTCTTTGAAATTCTGCTTGCAGATATCTTGGTGCCATTTTCTTCTTCTAAGCTTGTGTCTTTCTCAAATGTCTATTGTTAGAATAGTTTTTGGTTTTGTTTTGTTTTATTTTGTTTTGCTTTTAATCATGTTGAGACTCTGCTTATTCTTCCAACCCTACTTTCTAAATTGGATTTTATGTTAGGGCTAGACTGTGCATACTTTTAGAGAGAAGGTGTGTGGGCTGGATGCTCCTGGTCAGATTTTGTCCTTACTGTTCACAGACCTCTCTCCCTCTGCCTCCCTATGCCTATCTGGGCTGGAAAAAGAATACACTGTGATTTTTTTCCCCAGAATTCCTGATCATTCTGATACATTTTCTAGATCCATTTAGAAGATTTGCTAAGTGTAAGAGGGAAGCTCACTATACTTCCAGATATTTTGCCATCTTGGTTCTGCTTCCAATTAAGTTTATTTTTGCTATTTCTTTATCTAAAATAATAACTGCCACCTCTGTGGGTTTTTTTTTTTTTAAGTTCAGTTGAGGTAACAGATTTTGTGGTAGTCCCTTATTTAATTCAGCATGAGTTTTATATTTCAAGTGTGTTTTTTGAAATACACAGAGACACAAACACAGAAACAGACACACACACACACACACAACCCTCTTTGAGAGATATTTGAAAAAAAGATCCCATAATACAATATTCCAAAAGGCAAAATATTTAGTCTTACAACCAAGAATAAGTTACCCTAAAAACTGAGCATAATGGTGGTACTGTGAAACAGAAGACACTTAGTGTAATGGGAATTTTTAAGCTTTTCTGATCAGAATTAAATAGGAGCTTATTAAACAGACACAGATAAAGTCTAGTGTGGAAATATATGGAACTAAGGAAGGGAAAGGAGGAGGATGGAGGAGGGGGTGGGGACAAGGAGGTGCCAAGAGATAATACCAGGGAAGAACTAGTGCATGCAAAACAAACTTCCTGGGGGTGGAGCCAACATAGTGACACAGAGAGAGAACTCAGCTGAGCTCTCTCAACATTCTCCTCCAAATAACTTTAAAATGCTTCAAATCAGATTCTGGAATGGCAGAGCCAACAAAAAGTCAAAGAGATAATCTTCCAGCATAAGACAAATTTGGAGGTCAGAGAGATCTGTGACACTGAGGCAGGGGGCGACCCTGGAGATAAGCTGCCAGTGGTGGGACTAGGTGTAGAGACAGAAGGAACAGTAGCTTTGGGAGCTCTTAAGTCAGAGATGTTAAGTGGACAGCAAATGATGAGAAAGAGATTACAGAGAACCTTTGTGCCAGCACTGGACTGAAGACCAGATGCTATATGTCAAATTCACTGTCTATACCCACTTATGGATAATTCAAGGATAGTGAGGACCACTCTAGTTAGTTAAGAGAGAGCAGGAACAATATAGCTTTTGGTCACAAAGAATAAGGAAGTCAGAGGAATAGTAGTATCACTTCCTGGAGCAGGCAGAACAGTATGGGTTGTAATCCAAAGGATTAAGGGCCCTTCTTATTAAGGACCAGAGTAAGGACTAGGAGAGCAGTGAACATATCTCTCCCCAGATCCCACCACCTTGGAAACACCAAAAACTTCCAGTAGCTCTGAAAATAGCAATGTGAAAAGGCTTGAAAGCTTGAGACATTGTCCCTCCCCCATACCAGGAACAGAGGTCAACTTTAATATAAAGTTCAAAATCAAAAAATGGCATAAGAAAATGAGCAAACAGGGGCGGCTAGGTGGCGCAGTGAATAGAGCGCCGGCCCTGGAATCAGAAGGACCTGAGTTCGGAGCCAGCCTCCGACACTTAATCCACACAAACAAAAACCTAGCCCTGTAACCTTGGGCAAGTTACTTAACCCCAACTGCCCTAAAGGGGCGGCTAGGTGGCGCAGTGAGTAAGAGCGCCGGCCTCGGAGTTGGGATGACCCGAGATCAGATCCGGCCTCAGAAAATGAGCACCCACGCATAAATAATGACTAGCCGTGTAACCTTGAGCAAGTTACTTAACCCCAATTGCTTAAAAAAAAAAAAAAAAAAAAAGAAAATGAGCAAACAACCCGACCATAAAAAGTTACTATGGTGACAGGGAAAATCAAGCACAAACTCAGAAGAAGACAATAAAATCAAAAGAGCTACAAGCAAATCCTCAAAGAAAAAATGTGACTCAGACACAAACCCAAAAGAATTTCTAGAAGATCTTTAAAAAAATATATTTCCAAAATCAAATAAGAGTAGAGGAAAAATTAGGTAAAGAAATGGGAACAAAGGAAGAAAATTATGAAAAGACAACTTAATAGCTTGTTAAAAGAGGCACAAAGGGGTAAGAAAACTTAAAAAAACAGAACTGGTCAAATAGAAAAAAGAGGTACAAAACTTCTCTGATAAAAAAATAACTTAAGCAGAATTGGTCAAATCAGGAAAAGATACACAAGCTCACTAAAGAAAATAATTCCTTAAAAATCAGAAATGAGCAAGTGGAAGCTAATGACTTCATAAGGCATCAAGAAACAACAAAAAAGCAAAGTCAAAAGATGGGGGGGAATGGATGAAAATGTGAAATATTTCGTCAGAAAAACAGCTGACCTGAAAAATAAATCAAGGAGAGATATTTTTAAAGATTATTTCAATACAGTATAAAGGAAAACTGCCCTGAAACCCTAGAATAGGAATTGAAAGAATCCAATGATCATCACCAGAAAGAGATCCCAAACTGAAACTTCCAAGGAAACAGCCAAATTTCAGAGCTCCCAAGTCAAAGAGAAAATATTTATGCTAAGTAGTTTCTCTCCAAGACAGCCAAGCTACAAGCAAGAAATTTCAATGAGAAAGTGAAAAAATTTATTACTTGGCAGGATGGAATTGAGCTATCCCATCCCTAACAATGGGATAACAATGGGTGATATTCAGAAGGAACAACACCTTACCTAGCTTACTCTGGTGCAACAGTTTTTTTAAAAGGCAAAAGTTTTCACATATTGGAAAGTATACTATTAACAGAAAAACTGCCTCTTAATAGCTCTGTGTACATAAGTCAAATAACTTCTTTAAGTCTATTTCCGCCTATGTAAAATAGTAACAATCACCACTTTCCCTAGCTCTCAGAATTATGATAATCAAATGAGAGGCATGTAAAAATGATGCCAATATGGTAAATCACTGTCAAATTTGTAATTTTTACTCAAACCTACATGGATTAGGAACTCAACTGAAAAGGTTAAAATCACAGAAAAAGACTCTTATTGTCACATATAGTAGAAATTTCCCCTACAATAATATCCCTAACAACTCTCTGCTAGAGAGTCACTGGAATTCTACTTGGCACACCATTCTACTCCACTTTTGGAAAGCTAGAATTCTTGGGTAGTGTCCTCCCCCGCCCCTTTTATTATGTCAAAAGTTATCAATACAACTTCTATCCACTAATTCTAGTTCCCTGGAGCGAAATAAAAAGAATTCTCCCATAAGAAAATTGAATACTTGAAGATAACTATAATATTGAAGACAATTACATAATAACTAGCATTTATAGAGCACTTTGAAAAGCAATTTGTTATCTCACTTAATCTTCACAATAATCCCGTGAGGTAGATGCTACTATTATCCCCATTTTAGAGATGGGAAAACCAAAGCTGAGAAAGGTTAAGCAACTTGGCCAGGTTCTCAGAGCTAGTAGATCTAAAGCAGGATTCAAACTCAGGTTTTCTGAATCCCAGTTATTCAATCTATCCACTAGCTATCTAAACTTATTCTTTTCCAGGCTAAAGATTCTCAGTTGTTTCAACCAATCTTTTTACATTTCCAGTCATCTTCACCTTGGTTAATCTCTTCTGGATACAAACTAATTTGATACCGTTCTACATAAAATGTGACACCTAAACATAATGCTCCATATACCATATTACCCATCAAAACAGACTATAATGTAACTATAAAAACTCCTTCACAGGACAATATGTTTCTGTTAATGCAGCTTAAAACTGCTATTTCTATAGCACTTTCCTTATCTATAAAATGAAGGGGTTGGTCCAAATGATCTCTGAAACCCCTTCCAAGTATAACATTCTATATAAAAGTGAACTCCTCTATCTTCCCTTGGCCAATCAACCAACATAACATTAAATGTTTTTCTATGTCTCAGATACTCTCCAGCACAGAGATATAAATAAAAAGCAAAGTCAGTGTCTGCCCTCAAGTAGCTTATACTTTATTGTGAGAGACAATATGAATAAATAGGAATACGTAAGATACTTTCAGAACAAAACATCTTGAAGTTTCTATTTTTATCCCTGTTATTACCATCTACCAGTCACCAAAACTAAAAATCTTCAAGTCAATTTTGATCCCACTATTTTCCCTTGAATTCCGTATTCAGTAACTAAATTTATAAGAATACAAGCCCCTTGAGCACAGGGATCACTGTTGCCTTTCTCTGTATCCCCCATTCTTAGCACATAGTACATGACTAAGCAATGCTTACAACCATCCTAATACAGGACACCCATGACCTTTCACCCCAACTACTATAATTGGTAAATCTGTCTCCTGGCCCTCTCCTCTTCATGATCTAACCACCATACTAATACCAAAGTCATCTTCCTAATATATGGATCTAATTGCAATACTACTTCTTCAAAAACCTTCAGTAACTACCTCCTCAACAAAATAACAAATAGCCTTAGCTTAAGGCTTAGCTTAGGCTTCCTTAGCCTAACATTCAAAGTTCTTTGCAGTCTGGATTTAGCCTACCTTTACATTCATATTTCATACTCTTATACATACAGACATCTGATCTCATCTTGACCACCATGTATTTCCATACTCCATTTTGCCCATGCCCAGTATCATAGCCCCTCCCAAATATCTCCAAATGTTAAATTATTTTTCTTCATTTAAAAACCAAGAAAGTGCTTGTCCTTCTAGGAAAGCTTCCTGGATAACATCATTAAGCAAATCTTCTCTTCAAATCTCATTTATTCACTTACTAGCTTTACATTATGCATGCTATTTCAGTTTGGCAATCCACTTCTTTTTCCACAAAGCACATTCATTGCACATAATCGTAATACGTTCATATATCCTTACAGAAATGTGTAGACTCTCTCTAAAATGTTTTCACTGGGTCTAAGTCTTAGGTATTTTATTCTACCAGATTCATTTCCTCAAAAACAGAAAGGCTTGGTCTTCCTCAAACCTCTACTGGCTAAATACTACAACACTTCTCTAGCAAGTATTTAATACACTACTTGCTGAATTTTCCCCCCTCCTCTATAAATGTCCTAAAATTCTGTGCTAAAGTAAGTAGTATCTATCAAATAATGGATCTTGAGAAATGGTGCAGCATAATTCAGTGGAAAAGAGAAAAGAAGTTTAGGGTTCAAATCCTAGTTCTGCTGTTTACTACCTGTATGACCTTAGATTTAACTTCACTGGAGTCTCACTTTCTTCATTAGTAAAATTAGGGGGAAGGTGGGCTAAATGACATTTAAGATCCTTAAAACTCATTCCTATGATTTTCAAGGACCAACTGTCCTCAATTTTATTCCACAAAACACCAAAATTCCCATGAATTGCCTGATTAGCTGTTCCTATTTGCTACCCCTTCGTCTCAAAATTCACTATAATTATTGAAACAGCGCTACTTTTGATTAAAAATTAAGCAAAGTTAGGTTTTTATTATCAAAATTCATACTCAATACAAAATCATGAATACTGCCACATAATACCAAGTGGTACCAACTGGGGACTATATTATTAAATGTCACATACATGTAGATTGTCCTAGACTGCTTCAGTATCAAAAAAAACCAAACTGCCAAATGCATTATTTTCATCATTCCCTTTTAAGAACAGAGAAACTCTTCTCTCTTTAACAAACTTTAACAGGAAATCACTAGGTTTATCAAAATTCCTTCTGTCACTTTCTGGTGACAGTTCTCATTTCCTGAGTATCAAGAGAAAAACTAAGCAATTCTATTCAATATTTTCCAATTCTTAAAAAGTCAAGTTATAGTTTAATGTCTAAATCTTTGCCGTTTTAAATACTTTTCCTTCTGTCTTATCAGTGGGAAAAGAAGTCACTCACAAGATGTTTCTTCATCTAAATCAGTGGTTTCTAAAGTAGACTGACTGCAGTGGCTACTAGGGATTTGGAACCAATCAATCAGAAGATCAGTCTGATCACACCCATGAATAATTATATCATCACAGGTTTCTAACACAATTCCACTATCTTCTTCACCTATCGTCACCACTATTCCTAATTGCTTCCAGTTAAGGTGACAAACTTCTTCTCTTCTGCATCTAAGAAACAGAAAATACTAGTTACTCCCAGACTTTCTACACCAGCTAATCCAGGTTATAATCACAACCCAATGCTAATGAGAAAATTCATTACCACTTCCCCCAAATCACATGATAAAGCAGCAAGCACCCTAGCATACCCAGGGTGGCTGCTAGCACAGGTTCTTAGATCTGCTTTTCTAAAGGAAAGCAACTCAAAATGGGTTAACAATCTTACTTAAATCAATCAAACATATATCATTTACCTAGGTCAGGGGGAAAAGTCAGCACCCTGAACTTCAGAGAATACAAACAGAAGTTACAACAGAAAATAACACAATTTAACTGACAGGGCTTCTAGCTGTCTGACCATTACATCCATACCTAGTTACCAGAGAGGGAAGCACCAACATCTGGGTTTTCAAAGCCAAGGGTGAGGAAGGGAGGCCCAGAGGGGGACTTAATGGCTGCCCAGAGTCTCATCTGGTCAATCACACAACTCTTCCCAAAGTGAGCCCCAAAACAAAACCTCACATCAGGGTATATATAGCTTTATCCTGGGTCAGAGAATGTCACAACCTTCTTGACCCACTGCCCAATCACAAGGTAACAAGGTGTGGGCATTCCTGAAAAAAAAAAAAAAAAAAAAACAAGCCTCCCACCACAGGCTTCATGTGATCATATTCAGCCTATTAGGGGGCAGAGTATATTTTCAAATCAGGGAAGGTTCTCAGATTCACCTAAGCCTATCAAGGGACCAAAGGGCAGGGAAGACCTTCAGATTCCCATTGCCATAACACATGGTAGTGGCTCATTTATTAGTGAGAGGAAGTCTTTTCGGTACTGAAATTCAAATGCTTTGCTGTTTACATTGATTAATTATCTTAAAAATCAATTACATTTTTAAAATTGTGTAAGTCTATTCTATCCCCAAGAACAAACAGGATTTCCTAAAAGAGAAATAATCATGATTACTAACTCACATTAGACAATCACTAGATAAGTATTTACCAAACTAGCTAGTTTTAAGAATTTGTCCAGGGACGGCTAGGTGGCGCAGTGAGTAGAGTGTAGGCCCTGGAGTCAGAAGGACCTGAGTTCGGAGCCGGCCTCCAACACTTAACGCACACACAATTAACAAACCTAGCCGTGTGACCTTGGGCAAGTTATTTAACCCCAATTGCCCTCCAAAAGGCAAAAAAAAAAAAAAGAAATTTGTCCAAAAAAAAATTAAGCTCTGCTAATAGTAAACATACAGAATGACATAAGCAACCTCATTTGGTCCATGTCAGACAATCACATGTCATATACAGTATGTTATTAATGTTAATTTTCTAAAATGAGAACAAAAAGGCATTGTACCATTAAAGGCAAAAATTAATTGAAAATATTGTTTATTTCATCTTTTTAAAATTTCTAATTTTTATATGTTTTATAATGTACAAACATATTAGTACAGTAGTGTATGCATATAACTGCTAAATACACATATACTGGGACAAAACCCCAAAGCTTGGAGAAAGGGAGAGAAAGAATTGCTTTAAATTTTAGTACAAGTTGTTTTGGTTTGTGGTTTTTTTTAAACAGAAAGTATTGGTATCTTAAATATATGTGAAAGAAAGAACATTATTAGGAATTCATTACTTATGTAACATGAAATTTTCTATTCCTTGACTCTCTTACTATATGTGTTTATACTCTAGAGATCATAGAATCATAGACTTAAAAGTTGGGAGAGGGCCCTTTAGAGGTCATCTAATACAGATTTGTCATTTTACAGATCACCTCAAAAAAGTTAAATAACTTCCCCAAAACACTTCATGAGTAGCAGCAAGGTCAAGATATGAATGAACCTAGCTACTTGGGACTTCGAAGTCATTCTTTACCGTATTCTACCACACCATGTAACAAGAAAACTACTACTTCACAACTCCATAAGCAGAGATACAAGCTGAGGAGCTATTAGTCAATTAAAAATCCACTAGAAACTAAAATAAAATATATTGAAAATAACAAATCAATGGGAAAATAGTTTAAGTATTAAAAAAAATTAAAAACCTTATTTATACATGACTTTTCAAAAGTACATTTTTGTCACATTGGGACCTATACATATTTTTTATTTTTCCTCAGTGTCCTATTTTCTAAAAGCATTTACTTTGTAAAACTAATAAAATTATGATTATGTATGAGAAATTCAATTAGAAAAACCATTTAATATTTCTGAAGGAAGACTATATGCAAGATTTTATTAATAAGAAAAAATTATTCTTCTTAATGCTTTTGTACTATTAAATCACCATACAATTTCCATTTATCAGTATTAATCAGACTGAAACACTGGGTTTAAATACCTACATTTCAAGTTCAAAGTCAAAACAAGACAGTTTATCAAAGTATGTTAAATTTTGTAATCAATATAATTTAGGTATTACCTATTAAGGAAACTAAATCCATTCCATAATGCCTCAAAGAAATCTGTCAAAATCACTTACTTCCATTTGAAGGAATAGTAAATGGCAATATTGTATCTTCGTGAAATCTCCCGTTCATTCAGTTGCATTACACATTTGATTGTATGTACTATATTCATAATATTTTTAAAATGATACAAAAAAGTGACAGCACTGAACTTCATCCTCAGTTTTCCTTTTAGAACAGTATTACACAAAAGACACACACAAAAAAAACCCAAACAAGGAGAAAGAAACATGCATGGTCAACTGAACTTGACCAATTGCTCTACTGGCAAACTTTTAATCTTTTAACAGGTTCTTTGTTTTAAAGTTAGAATAATGTTGTGCTTTACCCCCTTCAGAATTTACTTGTAGTAAGAAGCAAAGATTTTTTTCCCCTAAATCCTCTTTGAATTGTATCAAATTAAAGTCCCAAACATTGAGATGACAAGGAACCTTAGCAATTTAAGTAGACAAGCCTTGAAATAATATTGTGATCAAAGTATCAAGCAGCCTAATAAAACCCAGGTGGCTGGGACTTATATATATATATGGTCCTTATTACCTGAATTGCCCTATTTAATCGATTTCCTGGTGTCAACAAAAGTTTCTGTTATTAATTCCTCCAGTTATGAGCCTAGTTAAGTTACTTCAGCTTTCTGATAAGATAGCTTCTGGCCCAAAGAAAAGCTAAAACATGGAAAAGTCTTATTTTTAAAGTTTTAGACCTTTATGCACAGATATTAATAACCAGGCCTCGAGGGCAGCTAGGTGGCACAGTAGACAAGAGTATAGGGCCTGGAATCAGGAAGACCAGATTTCAAATCCAGCCTCAGGCACATAATTAGCTGGGTGACCCTAGGCAAGTCACTTAACCCATTTGTCTTAGTTTATTCATCTGTAAAATGAACTGAAGGAGGAAACAGCAAACCATTCAAGTATCTTTGCTAGGAAAACCCCAAATTGTTCACAAAGAGTCCAATACTATGGAAACATCTAAGCAAAACAGATATTAGGCCAGTCAATTACAATTACTAATTACAAAGGGAGCAGATGACTCAGGTACCAAGGTACCATGGCTTCCAATGGGCTATTATGTTAAGTCCAAAGAAAAAAGACATACATAAAGGAATGGTGTTATACAAAGTTACAAACTTGACATACAAAAGGGAGACTGATCCAATGATAAATATGAGGCAATGATAAAAATGAGGTGATTTTGTTATCTAATCTCCCTTACCCATAAATAAATTTTTGATCATTCAAATGGTGCCTGAGGTAAACTGCATTAATTCAAATGTTTTTTGTTAACAACTTGCATAATTTAGAAGACTATCTTTCCAAGTATGCAGTTCTCAATGTCATTTTCTTTTAAAGACTCAAAAATGTTTACAAGATAGCAACGTTTCTTATGAAGTTTATCTTACCAAATAATCACCATCAAAGATGGTTAAAATGCTGAGATTATTAAACTCATTACCTTATTTTGGCACCAATAAACTCATGAGAAGTACCACACAAGCAATACCAAAAAAAAAAAAAATCAAATTGGAAAACTACCTAAAAAGTTAGTGTTGGCAAAAATTAAACTTAAAATGTCCCAGACCTGACTCAGCCATCCTCCTAGATTTTAATGGTTTGTCTCAACTATCATAGAACTATCTCTATATCCAACTAATGAAAATTTCCAAAGTTGCACTTACAAAAAGGTTTGATTTTAAAGACGGTTTGTTGTTTTAGTCCTAAAAGATTCTTCTTTAACTGCTCAGGCATTCTAGGAGTGGCACCCAGTGTTCAAATAGATTTCCCTTTTCATATTCTTTCATTCTGCTCTCCCAGATGGTATTCACAGCAGATTGTTAACACTGCACAACGTACCATTTCACCATACTGTGTACTCAGTAAAGTAGGAAACTTGAATGACAGGCTTTATCAGTATTGTCTGATTAAGTCATCTGCAAAGCAATGAAAACAGCTTCAATTCCAGCAAAACTGTGGTATTTAATCAATCATATTTATATTTAAGGCAAACTAAATCATCTATTAAAAACATCATTTGGAACTCTATTCACTGGTACTTAATATGGCAACAAGATTTAATTTTTTTCTGAAATTCTCAGTTTTACCAACATCATTAAATTGATTTAGTACATAATGTGGGAGCAGCTAAGTCACACAAAGGAAAGAGTGTCAGGTTTGGAGTCAGAAAGACCTAAATTCAAACCCGCCTCGGACCCTATCTCCATGACCCTGGACAAGTCACTTAACATGTTTGCCTCAGTTTTCATCTGTATGAAGGGGATAATAATAGCACCTACCTCCCAAGGTTGTATTGTGAGGATCAAATGAAGTAATAATAATAAAGCACTTAGTGCAATACCTGGCACATAAGAAGTGCTATATAAATGTTAGTTGTTATTATTATTTAACTGAATATGCTCTAAATAACACTGATTTACATAAGTTAACAGGGATTAAGGCATCTGAATTGTTATAATGAGACAGCTACTAAAAATCCCTAACAGTACTTTTCTACCTTAATGGCCACAATTTTACATTAATTTTACTTAATACCTATGAAGTGTTAAAGGTTTACAGCTACTTTCTCCCAGACTACAGACCATAATAACTTTCCCTCACATTTTTCTCCTTACTTTGGCAAACCTTTTAGTTTTGGGTTTTTTTTTAAATCAGCACTGGATTAAGATTTTTTAAAAAATCATTTCATGAAAATTTTAGCATTCTAACATAAGGCAACAACTGAACTATTGGTGAATAAGAACATCAACTGAGTTGTTTTAACAAGTAAATGCAGGTAAAAATAAGAAGATTCTATTAGTATTTTCAAGATATCTCCAGGATGAACAGAGGGAATATAATGGTAGACATATCACATCAACACTTGGAAATGAATTTTAAGTCTGGGTTCTAACAAAATACCAGGGAATCACTATTTGTGCCTCACTGAGACAAAAAAGTGCCAAGGGCTAAGAAATAGGCAGGTCTTACCATTATTAAATTTCTCAAGCAAAAAAAAAAATCATGAAAACCTTCTGCAACATCCTCCTTCATAAGGAGCAATGATTTGCAAGTATTTAAGATAAATTTTAATATAAATGGTCGCAAGTTTTGTGACAAAAAAATGTTCTTGGGAGCACAAAAGGGCATTTCTAATTGAAATGAACACACAAGTATTTGTTTAAACATGTCCAGAAACCAGTGATGGAGGAGAAAGCAGAAGGGTATTTATCTTTGTAGTCATAGAATCTAAGGAGTACCTGACATACAGTAGGCACTTAAAAATGTTTGGGGAATTGGGATTAAGAATAATATCTGAACAATGGATCACCAGTATCCCGGGACATATTCAGAACTTAATAAATGCTTAATGATTCAATGACGTAGAACATTTTGTAACTATAAAGCATTACATAAGCTATTATGTTAAGGAAATGAGGAATGAGTCTATTAAATGACATTCAATGAATAACACAGTTAAGTATAAATCAGTGAAAAGAAGTGCCTATAATGAAACTTCATTTATTTCTTTGTAAACAAAAATTGAAGAAATGTAAAAATGCAAGAACAGAGAAGACCCAAACAGACCTTCAAATAATGTTCTTTTTTCTTTGACTTCTAGTTAATTAAGAGATTTTAAAGGAGAACTAGGAAGACGCTCTAGGAATCTGAAGATATATCTAAAAACATTCAAAGTATCCCTATAACTCAGAATCTGAAACTTACCAGTATCCTAGGAAGGATATGAACACCATTGATTTTATGGTTTTTTCATGTGCCTACTTCTGAATCTCAGTATCATATACCATTGGTATCTTAATTTAAAAGCTGCTGGGCCCTACTGCCCTTTCAAATAACTACTTCTTAACTAGTCTGTGACAACAGGATAAGGATTTAACAACAAATCAATCTTCATCACCATGTATAATGTCAGAGGGTTAAGTTGAAATTTAGGGTTCTCTTAAGGATGCCCTAGTAATTCAGTGATCTCCAGTGTGCTCAACACTTCAAAAACAATTCAACAAACTTTTCTTTCGGGTATAAGAGTACAGCTTCAACAAACATGTTATTGCCCTTAACAATCAAAAGTTGATTAAGAACTGAGAACCTCTTCAGTAAACCAATCCAACTTTTAAAATGCTGTCTATAAGAATATAGCCAAAAATTATGCATTGTTTTTAAATACTTGGTTTCCTTAAATCAGCTTTTTTTCCCTACACAGGCAAACAAAGTATAGGTGATCTATAGCTTCAGAAACCTTATGAGATTATCTAATTGCACCTTGCATACTCACATTTTTCAGAACCAGACAAACTGAGATAACAAAACGAGATAATTTTATTAATTTTCAGACTATCTCTTCAATACTTTGGGCCTAGTTACAAATCTTGACAGAAAATAACTGAACCAGACACCAGCAAATGTGCAGCAATAAATGGCAAAACTTAGGACAGAAACTGAGCAAAATAGAAATTGAAAAATGTTTCCATGACCCAGAGAGCACAAGAGGAGGTGAAAATTTACCTAATGAAATGATTTTACCTTTTAAAAATTGGAAAGATTACCCAAATTACAAAAGTTATTCCTTTAAAAAATAAAAAACCACAGTGATATATTTATAAATTACTATTTACCACAGAAGGACAATTGTTTGGAATATTAGGCCTTTAATATATTAAGTATCTCTGGAATGAAAAGGTAAATCAACAAATTTATATGCAACTCTTCAGGAACGAAATTTCTATAAAGCACATAATATACAACTGTTATCACTTTCTAATGCAACTTTTATATTTGTCAAGCTATGTAGTCTGAGAATTCTTTGATAGTACATTGCAAGTAACCACAGAGAATTTACAAATCCACAAATAATTTCCAGACTCTTATCTATGAGTATAATTCACAGACTCAGCATTTTATACTATCTGCCTAACATAAATCATCCACCTGAGGTTTGGAGCTCCAGCCAGCCCCAGCCCCATCTTCATATATAATATATTGAATGTGACTTTCTTAAATAGTCCTTGATTTAAATACAGGCTGCGCGCCTCGGTTTTTTTAATTACAGGGTTGTGTTGGGAGGTTTTTTTTTAAGTGTTCAATCTCACTTTAGGGGTGCTGCCTCTATTTGTATTGAACCAATACAATAATGCCTCAAAATGTATACAGCCAAGGTGCACATTAACATCAACCAATGATCAATGGCAAATTAAAACTGAACATTGATAGAAGAGAAGTTGAGGGAATAGCTTGATAATTTCATTACCTTTAGGAGAATGATCATTACTGTGCTATTTCAGCTCTTATTAAAAAGTGTAAACAGCATGACCCTGAGTATTTATTTGTATGTACATATGTGATGGAAATTATAATTACACATGGATATATGTGTGTGTATAACAAGCTGAAATATCATTTGAATAGTCATAACTGACAACTTTATAAACTCAAAACAGTAATCACCATACATTTCTGTACATGCCACTGAAATAAGAAAATAAAGAGTGAATACTACTAGTATATAATACTTGTGAAGGTAAAAGAAAAACCAGAAGATTTATTTGAAAAGTGACACTGGCTGAAAATTTAAACTCTGCTTTTCCATTCTTGTCCAAGTAGTCATCTAAAATTTACTAAATAAAAGCTAGAGTACTACCCACAAAAAAAGTTGCCCCTCCTTCCCTCTTTCTTCCTAAAAAGGAAGTGGAAACCCCACTCTAAAATGGATATAGTTAAGCCACAAAGCCAAAATGGGACAGGCAATCAACCCCAAAACAGAAAAGAAGCTTCCTGAGCTATGAAAAATTCACCTAAGGACGAGCAAAAAACAAGGACTAAAAGCTTCACTGGGAAAGACAATAGGCATAAATTATAGATCATAATTATGTGAAAAACTATCAGAATTAACCACCAACATAAGATAATAAATAAGAATATTTATCTGTTGGGCGTTCTATATAATACTTCCAAAGGACCAAGACAATTTAAAGGAAATAAAAATAGTAGCAAATTGTTCTTTGTTTCCATATAAAATTTAAAAACTTTTCACTGAGTTAATAGCAAGTCAATTTATTATTGAATATATTATCTTGAGAGAAATAAGAAATCACATGTTTAAACGGTTCTTATTCCACAGAAATTAAATATGTACCTATTTATATGTATAAAATCTGAAATCTAAACTGTTGGGAATAGTAATTTAAGGATTATTTCTTTAGACTTTAAAACCAGGAATTTTAAATACTGCTTAAATACTGTATCCACCTGTAATTTTCAAATCTTAAAGTATTATTTTAAGTCTACTCAAAATTTGAACAGGTTTTATTTGGATTCATTCCAAACCATAGCACTTAAAGTTTGGGGACCAAGGGAGGTTATAGTATAAAACTCTTTTAATTTCTTTAAGCAGAAAATCTTTTACCTTAACCACATTTTCAATCATAGATTCATATATGCACATGCACTTTTCTAAATTAAAAAGAAAAAAGGTTTCCCCCTAAAAATATGAAAAAATTAATTTTCATATGCTATACCATAAAAGAGAACAAAATATATTAAAATATCAGAATGAGTTTTCACATATCAGTTTTAGTTCTTGTAGTCTAGTAGTGTTATCAACAGATTTTTTTTTAAAAACTAAAGTTTTTTGTTTTTATTAATCAAAGACCTCTGGATGATCAGAGGTAAGTGAGGTAAAATCTAAAACTATCTACAACAGCAAATGCTGGGGGGGGGGGGGGGAATGAATATATGGGAAAGTTTTAACACCTTCAAAACATTTTCATGAGCAATAATGCAATTACAATACCCTGAAGATTTATAACACAATTCATTTTAAAAGGCCCTTAAAGTGTTTATTTAAAAATGTTAATTAATTTAAGTAAACAATTTAAATAGGGCTAAGTGCTGGTTAAGTTATTGAATTTTTATTACACATAGATGCCAATATTGATGTTATAATGGATTCTTTTTCTTTCTAAACCAAAAAACCTTATGTCTTTGCTTATTTGGCTAAAAGAGCAGTAACCACAATTTCTTTAATATAAATGTTGGGAAAATTTGAAAAATGAATATAGGGAAAGCTACCTACATTCTCGTTTTAAAATCTTGTACTGATTAAAACAATGTCTCCATTATATCTGGAGATAGCAATGCCTGTGTTTTGCTCTATGTTCCCCAGTGCTAGGCCACAGGGTCAAAATTCACAGGACTGAGTCGTCCAAATCAATTATTCATAAATTCAGTCTGCTCTGTAAGCAAGCACCATAAACCAGTATCTACAAGACCAATTATCTGTGGATCCTTAAAATATTCCTATTTGTTTGAGTAGCTATTCAAGATACATAAAATAATAAAACGAGTCAATGGATCCAAATTACCAATAGTTATATTAAAGCAAAAAGCATTCAAGATTTTTACTTACTGTCTAGTGTTTTAACAACAAGCATAAGTTGTCCTTTTTAAATAAGTTTTTTACTGATGACAAATTTTAAATTTAAAAAAATTCCTACATATTCTGAATGTTTCTTATTATCCCATTTCTCTTAAAGAAATAACTGGGGAAAAGAAGTGGTCTTTGGAAAAAAAAACCATTCAAAAAGATTATGAGATAGCCAACTTGTATTAAACAAGGGTAGGGAACAGTTAAGAAAAACAGAAAATTACTTACAATGCTTCAAATAACTTATATTTATAAAATAATTAAGTCACACTGGGTAAAAAGGATAAGGAATAGCAAAGATTTCCAGGTTTTCTATCCTGACAGCCTAGTCCTGTGCTTGTAACCCAAACCTTTCTAGGACTAAATAGCCCATCTCAGTAAAATCCAAGTTATAGATACAAAGCAACAACTTTAAATTAAACGCAAAAAAAAATTCTCTCAAATCTTTTCCAAAAAGCTTTATTCCTATTGCAGTCTTTAAGCAAACTTAAAGTAGTAAGAAAGAAAGGAAAGCACCAAATGGAGTAAGTGCTTAAGCAGAGAAAAAGAATGTATTTATATACCATATCTCCTTCCTTACTCTCTCAATAGAACAAAATTTGAACATTTTGGGACATTATATACAGAAGAAACATGTTATCTCTACTCTCAACAGCTTTTTCTCTACCACGGTTTACTTTTTTAACCCGAAGTACAGAAACAAAAAAAGATGTCAGTACTATAACATTTGAGCTTTTAAAAACTACATATATATTAAAATAAACATAAAGCCTTTGTATAAAATTGCACGCTATATTTTTTTAATCTTTTTAAATTAGTCATTAGACAATGATACATTGAAGAAATAAGCTAAAAACTTTAAAATCAAAATCTCAACAGGCAGTACCTATTAATATGCAGTCTGGAAAGATTACACATTTCTTCATACTTCTTTTTGAGAAGAAAACTATTTAGATAAGTCAAGATTCACTCATTTTTTCAAGTCAGATACTGACTAGAGCAAAATATAAATCCATTGCTCCTTCTCTTCCCTCTTCCCTCCACTCCCATCCCCTCCCCCGCCAAAAAAAACCAAACCACAGTATGAAAACTGTTTTGGTCTGAAGCTGATTATACAAGCTATGGCCTTTTTAGCACCTGCAAAATTAAAGTTAGTCTGCTGAAAAACAAGGCAGTGAATTATTGGATCTATACTTAATTCGGTGCACTTTAAAACATTTTAGGAATTCATTGTATACAACAATATCTGAATCTTATCAGATGGACATTTTTTTCCCTTTTCATAAACCTCAGGTTGCATGTCTCAGAAAACAAATTAGTCCCTGGTTCTCCTAAGCTTGATAATAGTGCCCCCTAATGGGAAACTTAGTGAGTTCTTCAACCAATTTTTAAACCAAGTATCTTTTAATAGAGCCAGCTTTAATTCACAGGTAAGTGATACATTCAAGTACCAGGTTTTAAAAAGAAAAAAATTAAAACTTAAGGAAAGCCAACATTCTAAGACAAAAACATGCAGAAAATCAGGAAGAACTTGGGGGAGGCGGGTGAAATTACATGCAACACTGATTTTTTTAAATATGCACCCATCATAAATACTAACAGCCCAGAACAAGTTAACAGTTAAAATCAGCTAACAATTCTTATGTGGAACATGAATTCAGTTTGCCTTCCATGAAGCACCAGATTTGAAAAGAGGACACAAGCCTGTGATCATGTGCCAAAATTTAACATTTCCTTCTTCAAGGAAAACCTGGGCACAGTAGAAAGGGCACACAAGGTTCAGGTAACAACTCTGTTACCTACTTACTAGCTGTCTTACTTCGGAGAAAATCACCTTTACAGATCTATGTCCTGATTTGTAAAATGAGACTACTGTGCTCGATCTACATTGCTACTCAATGCCCTTTGAATTTCGTGGCATCTCACCTCAGACGATGTAACAATAGTCAAAACAAATTTTTAAAATCTCATTTGTATGAGTAAAAAAAAAAAACACAAGAACTTACTTCTCACTTTTCTTAGTGAAAATATAAAATACCCAATGTCCATAGTCCATGAAGCAAAAAACTTCATTTGGGTAATCTCTGCATTTTAAATGTACAGATACAACATAAAATCACTGTTAATACAAATAATTTTAACTGCAAGACTAATTAAATGACAACAAAATATTAATCTAGTTTTTAATCCAAATGAAGCTGTCAAGAAAGAATATTAAAAATACTGCAGATTTATATAAATCGATATAGGAAAGAAAGCAGAACATATACAATAAAATGATAATAAAGTAAACAACACTAAAAGTTATGAAAATTCAGTTGAACACAAAATGAGTGCTATTGCTTCAAGAGCACCTATGTCTCTTCTTGGCAGTGAAGTGGTGGACTTTGGGTATGGAATATTTTTCTCTGCTAAAGGAAAAATCCCTGCAATCAGTCAGCCAAGTATCTACTAAGCATCTACTATGTGCTAAGCACCAGATATATAAAAAGAGGCAAAAAACAGCCCCTGCCCTCAAGAAGATCACAATCTGGAAACAACACAAAAACAATAATTAACAAAGAGGAGGTACTAGAATTGAGAGGAGTTGGGTAAGATTTCTTGAAGACAGTATTTTAGTTGGGACTTAAAGGAAGTCAGACAGGAGAGTAGTCAGAGATGAGGACGGGCATTCCAGGCCTGGGAGTTAGAGAAAAAGACCTGCCTGAAGGCAACAAATGGAGAATCCTGTTTCTAGAACAGTCAGGAGATCAGTGTCACTGAACTAAGAGTATGGGTTCGAAGTAAGGTGTAAGAAGAATGGAAAGGCAAAAGGAGGCTAGGTTATGAAGGACTTTGAATGCCAAACAGATGATGTTGTATTCGATTCTAGAAATGACAGGGAACCACTGGAATTTATTGAGTAGAGAAGTTACATGGTCAGACCTGAGCTTTAGAAAAATTACACTGGTGGCTGAATGGAAGGAAGATTAGAATCTACCAGCAAGCAAATGAGAGTTGATGAGGACCTGCACTAGAGTGGTGGCAGTATCAGAGGAGAGAAGGGGGCATATTCAAGAGATGCTACAAAGGTAACATTGACAGGCCTTGGCAACAGATGAATATGGAAGCAAGAGATGGTGAGGAATCCAGGATGACTCCTAGATTGTGAGCTTGAAGCACTGGATGAGATTGCCCTCCACAGTAATAGGGTCCTGGAATTATGCTAAGAAAATAACAAAAAGTCCATAACTTGAACTGCGATCCCAGTGCTAGGCACATTCCTAAAAGGATGTAAATAATCAAAAGGAAGGTTCCATATACAGTAAAATATTGAAAAGCACTTTATATAAGTAGCAAAGAACTGATCAACTGGAGAAGGCTAAACAAGTTATTGTACATGAATGCAATAGACTACTGCTATGCTGTAAGAAATGATTAATACAAATAAACACAGAAAAGCACCAGGAATACTTAAGTGAAATAAATGATGCAAAGTGAAATAAGCAGAACTAGTATACACGGCAACAATATAAAACACAAAGAACTGCAGAACAATGAATACTGTGAAATTACTATGACCAAGCTAGTCCCCAAAGACAACCTGCAACACACACCCCTCTGTAGAAATGAGGGATTATGGATGTAGAACACTGTATAGAATATTGAACAAATTTAAAGTATTAGCTGATTTCACTGAATTCTTTCCTTTTTTAAATTTTTTTCTTGTTGTAGGCAATGGCCCTGTAGGAGAGGGAGATGAAGGAGACATTTCAGAAAAGGTTTTATGTAAACAGTTAAATAAATTAATTAGTTTTTTGAATATAAAAGGAAGAGTTCTATGGGAAGATTGATGGCATTGATTGGTAACAGTATTAAAAGGCATCAATAAACTTTTATTTAAAAAAATAAATAACTAAAATTTCATTTTCCAACTAATAAGCTACTATAGCAAAAACTTATTTTGATCTAAGGAAATTCAAATGTCAGAAAAAATGGATATGTTCTGAATTTATAAAAATAAATCTAAAAAAAAATTTCTGCATTCAACAAAAGTGCAGAATTTGGATTCAAAGAATCTGGGTTTCCTTGGCTCCTCCACTTATGATTTCTGTGAGTCTGAATGTGGCCTTAACCTATCTGTGCTTCAGTTTCCTTATCAAAATGAATATACACTGTGCACTGAATTCTTTAAATGGTACCTGGACCTCAAAACTCAGTTCTTTAATTTCCCAATCTGTTCCTAGGTACTATGAACTTTCAAAGAGTATCTACTGACCTATTAGATCTATTTCCTAAAAAGAGATTAAACAGCCTTTCTGCTACGGCTGCCACTGGGGCTACACGCAGCAGCCTCAGCTATCTGGTACCCCACAGCTGTGGGCCTCAACAAGGACCACAAAGTTACTAAAAACGACACTTCTGCTGCCATGGGCGCTTGACAGAACACACAAAGTTTGAGAGAGATATGATCTGGGAGGTGTGTGGATTTGCCCCTTATGAAAGGGTAGCCATGGAATTGTTAAAAGTCTCCAAGGATAAGCGAGCCCTTAAGTTCATCAAAAAAAGGGTGGGAACTCACTCACATCCAAGCCAAGAGGAAGAGAGGAGCTCAGCAATGTCCTAGCTGCCATGAGGAAGGCTGCTGCCAAGAAGGACTAAACTGGACTCTACCAACCTTCCCCACTTATCCAATAAAGATTTGACAAATAAAAAAAGAGATTAAATAAATGAATGAATGAAAGAATGATTAAATGCAGTCTAGTTCTTTCTACCCTTAAGTAACTTTTCATGTACTTGAGAAGACAGAGTAAAGACAGGTAAAAGCATTAAACAAAATCAGGTAGGACATAGTTATCCTTGGTTGTAAGGCTGAGTGCCAAAACAAGTATAGTTGACATACATCTATGTTCTATCAGTAGTTAAAACACAAAAATTTAAACTTCAAAAACAAACAAAAAAGCAATTTCCAGTCATACAGGTTTCCATACTATTCAAGGTATTTTCATATACATATTTTCAACTGATCTTTCCAACAGCCCTAACACAGTGGGGTGAGCCAGGTATTGTTATTTCATATTGATACAGAAGCTGAGAAGATTCATTAACCTGACTAAAATCACAAGGGTAGTTAATGGTAAAGCCTAATTCTGAGCCCAGTGGTCTTCAAAACACACACACAGACACTGATGCTTTATAGCATCCTTATCACTTCTCACTGACTCTCCCCACCTTAGAGCCTTCTTCTGTAAGAACAGGTAAGCACAACAAATCACCATGTCACTCATGTCTTAAAACATCAACCTTATTTCACATCTATACCAAACTGTCTCTCAGATGAAAAGAAGGGTACTCTTCTTTTGTACAGACTTGCATTCATAAGAATTCCCGTAACAATCCTTTCAATGTTCTTTTTTAATTCTGAATTGAACATTTAAAAAAGAGTGTTTCCAAAACTGTAATCATTCTTTCCATACCAACTATTCTGACTTCCAAACTTCCTTATCATTATAAAGGGCACCACCATATACTCCTGTACAGTTATCCAGGCTTGAAACCTAGGTGTCATTTTCAACTCATCACTCTCTCACCATCCATCACCCCATATCCAATGTGTTAACAAATCTTATTAATTTGACCTTCATTATATCTGTCTATAGCCCCTTCATTCTTCCAACACTGCTACCATCCTGATATAAGCCGTCATCATCACAACTGGACTGTTGGAATAGTCTGCTTGTTAAGTCTTTCTGGCTTAAGTCTCTCTCTATCCATTACCACCTGCTACCCTACCCACTCTACCCATTCTCTATTCAGCTGTCAAAGGGAACTTTCTAAAAATGTACAGATCTATCCAACTCAATCTCTCTCAAGTCCATTTTCCACTCCATTCAATGAACTCTAATGGTTCCTTGTTACCTCTAGGATTAAAGGTAAAATACTCTTGACTTTCAGACTCATCGTAACTTGGCCCCCTGCTACATTTACAAGTTTTCTTATTTTTTTTTTCAATTTCAAGCAGTGGGTTTTATTTTTAGTTTTTACTGAAATTCTTAATTTGCTTATCTATGTTAATGCCTTTCAAATGTAAGTAAGGTCCCTCTCATCTGTACAAGTGTATTAAATACCGGTTTCAAACTTGACTTTTCTGCTAGTTGATGGGAAGTATATAACCTGAAAAGCAGAAAGCTTTTAAGATAACTTTTTATTTGTACATTCTGTGATACTGTAGATAAATCCTAACACAAGTTGGTTTTTCTGATATATCATTCAATGGACCCACAAACTGGTTGTCATCACTTCTTACAGCACACAATTAGGAAAGAAGCAGATTCAAATCATTTATTCTAGACCTTTTCTTCTTTCATACTCTAAAATATCTTCATTGTGTTGTTGGAGGAGAAAGGCCCACAAGCCTGCAGTAGTGCCCAAGGTTAGTATAACTTTCAGCCAGTTGGGTTTTTCATTTGGGTTGCCCCGAACATAAAATGTTGAACGAACCAAAGTGTGGCGTGGGAGTTGGACCCCGGAGAGGAAGCGGGAGAGCTGCGGGAGCAGCATCAAGGACGGCGCCATCTTAGTCCGTACGTCCTCCTGGAGCCCCCTTTTCTTATTTTTTATTTGCTCATAGCAATGCCCTCCTCCCTACCATTTCTTCAATCCAATGACAGTAGTCTTCTTGCCTTTCTTAGCCCAAGACACTTTATATATCTCCTTAATTCTGTGCATTTTCACTGGTTGTCCCCCATGCCTAGAATGCACTATCTTGTCTCAGACAAAAATCCCACCTTCTATAAATCTCACTTTTCCTGATCCACCTAAATGCTGTCTTCCCTCTGCTGATTACCTTCCATGTATCCTGCATATGTATTATCTGTACATAGTTGTTTTGAATGTTGTCTCCTAGATTTCACTTTGTATCCTCAGCACTTAGTACAATGCCTGGCACACAGTAAGCACTTAAATGCTTGTTATCTGCCTGATTCTTCATTTTTTTTTTTGTTTTTGTTTTATATTTTGTTTTTTTTTTTTAAATTTTTATTTTTTTATTAAACAAATGCTTTATTAACTTCTGGTTTACATCATTCATTTCCACCAGATTATGAGTTACATTTTTCCCCCATTTTTTCCCTACCCACCACCCCAGAATAGCAGTCCCACTAGGTATCCCCTCAACCAATCTGCTCTCTCCCATATCTTCTCCCATACCTCCTTCAACTTTGCCATTAGGGCAAGGTGAATCTCTGAGCCCCAATGCCTGGACATCTTATGAAACATTTAATTTTAAAACTTCGATTTTCAGATCCATTCCCTTTCTCCTTTGTCACCCACTCCCTCTGAGAAGATAAGCAATTCAGTATGTGTTGTATATAGATATCTATGCAAAACATTACCATAGGAGATATATTGTAAAAGACTGCTTATATTTCCCTCCCGCCTGTCTCACCTCCCACCTGGTCCATTCCCTACTTTGACCCTGTCCCTCTTTGATAGCGGGTACTTCTAACCTTCCCTCTCCCCAGAATGCCCTCCCCTCCATCATCCCCCCTCTCATCCCCCTTTCCCCTACTCAGGAGAGTGAGTGAGGGTAAAATATTCCATTTAGTATGTATGTAATTCTCTCCTCGAGCCAACTTCAACGAGAATATGCTTTTGCCTTTTTGCCTTCCTGTTCTTCCCCCCGCCCCCTGCAACTACTTCCCCTTGCCTCTTCTACATGAGATAGTTTGCCCTACCTTGTCTCTCTCCATCTCCTCTTGCCACTTTCCTCTCTCACCTCTTGACTTCACCCCTTAAGAATCATCCCTTCCTTGGGGTGGCTAGGTGGCGCAGCGAGCAGAGAGCCAGCCCCAGAGCCAGAAGGCCCCGAGCTCGGATCCGGCCCCAGACACCCAACACACAAACAAAAACCCTGCCACGTGAACCTGGGCAAGTCACCCAACCCCAATTGCCCTCCAAAAAAAAAAAAATAATCATCCCTTCCCATCAAATTCAACCTGTGCCCTCTCTATCCATGTATACCTGTGAACATATGCCATGTACCCTTCTTCAATTATTTTCATAATGAGAAAGGTTTCATCAAACACAGTTATTGTTTTTCTATGTAGGACTGTTAATAGTCCAACTTTGATAAGTTCCTTTTGATTTCTTTTCCTTGATTACCTTCTCAAGCATCTCTTGCTAAGATCTTGTGTCTGAATGTCAAATTTTCTATTCAACTCTGGTTTTTTCATCAAGAATGCTTGAAAGTCCTCTATTCCACTGAATGACCATATTTTCCCCTGAAACAAGATACTCAGTTTTGCTGGGTAGGTGACCCTTGGGTTCATTCCCAGCTCTTTTGCCCTCTGGAATATCATATTCCATGCCCTTCGATCCCTCAGTGTAGAAGCTGCCAGGTCCTGGGCTATTCTGGTTGTGTTTCCACAATATTGAAATTGTTTCTTCCTGGCTGCTTGTAGTATTTTCTCCTTGATCTGGGGATTCTGGAACCTGGCTATAATATTCCTGGGAGTTTTCTTTTTGGGATCTTTTTCAGGAGGTGATCTGTGGATTCTTTCAACCTCTATTTT
The DNA here is from genome assembly GCA_011680675.1 of Gymnobelideus leadbeateri. Lineage (NCBI taxonomy): Eukaryota > Metazoa > Chordata > Mammalia > Diprotodontia > Petauridae > Gymnobelideus > Gymnobelideus leadbeateri. Next base: position 834,638 of record WOXC01012209.1, read on the forward strand.
GCCCTCTGGGTCTAAAACATCAGGGCAATTTTCCTTGAGAATTTCTTGAAGGATGATTTCTAGGTTATTTCTTTGATCATGGCTTTCAGGTAGTCCAATAATTTTTAAATTGTCTCTCCTGGATCTATTTTCCAGGTCAGTGGTTTTTCCCATGAGATATTTCACATTGCCTTCTATTCTTTCATTTGTTTGGATCTGTTTAATAGTATCTTGATTTCTCATAAAGTCACTAGCTTCCATTTGCTCCAGTCTTACTCTGAAGGAATGAATCTCCTCAGTGAGCTTTTGAGATTCTTTTTCCATCTGGCAAATTCGACTTTTTAAGGCATTCTTCTCCTCATTGCCTTTCTGAGCCTCTTTTGCCATTTGAGTTAGTCTATTTTTTAAGGTGTTATTTTCCTCAGTCAGGCTGTTGACTGTCATTTCATACTTTCTTGCATCTTTTTCATTTCTCTTCCCAAATTTTCCCCCACTTCTCTTATCTGCTTCTTAAGGTCCTCTATGGCCTGTAGCCAGCTTGTATTTGCATTTGGGGCTTTTGGTGCAGGAGTTCTGACCTCACAGTCCTCCTCCATGCTTTGAGCCTCTTTGCCCCTAAAATAGGAGTCCAATGTTGAACTTTTCTGTTTATTTTGTTTCATTTGCCTAGGCATATTGCCACTTAATTACTTGATTTGGGGGCTTGTTGCCATAGTAGGACTCTGCCACCAGACAGGGGAGCTTCCACCCAAATGTGGGGTCTTCACAACTTCCGCCAGTTGGGTGGCCTCTGTAAAGCCTCCACCCACTCTGTCAAGTTGGATACCCACCCCAAACTTTCCCCCCAGACCATAATCCAGATCCAGGCAATTTAAAGCAAAAGCGATTAACCCCCAGACTGATTGCTGGATCTGCCTACAGTTCGCAGACCAGGAGCTAGAGCCACTACTGAGGCTGCAAAATGGCTTCTGTGCAGCTGTTTCTTCAGCAGCTTTTTGCCCCCAGGGGAGGAAGCTACGTGTTCCCCAAAGTCTATAGGGCACTAACCTCTCACTTTGTCCTAGGCATATCTGTGCTGATAATTCTGGAATCGCCACAACTGCTGGTGTTCTGGGGTTCCTCCAGCCAGCTGAAGGCCCGGCCGCCCTGGGGCTAAAACCGAGGACCTGGGCTCGGCTCTGCAGGCTGCGCTGTTGGTTCCCAGTGCTCTGTGCTGCCTGTTCTCAGAGCGCTGTGCTGGCCGCTCCCTGCAGGGCTGCTGGGCTGTCCTCAGCAGGAGGTTAGTTTCTTTGTGCCGTTCTGTGGGTGCTGTGGCTCCAAAAGTTGTTCGGAGCTCCCTTTCACATTGTTTGAAATTTGTGTGGGGCAGAGCACATTGGAAATGCTGTTTCTACTCCGCCATCTTGGCTCTGCCCCCTGATTCTTCGTTTTTATGGAATGAGAATAATTCATTATATTCACACCCTACAATTTACTCTGCTACTCTTCAGGTGATAGGTTGTTTCTTAATTGTGAAATCTCATCTTCTTTTCTTTTAAACCCCTCTTTAACTTCTCTGACAACCCAGTCCAACTCTTCCCAATCTCTCTTGGGGTGTGTTTTTGGCAGAGATATCGGAGTCTTTGCCACTCCAACTCTTTTTACAGATGAGGAAACTGAAGCAAACAGGGCTAAGTGACTTGCTTAGGGTTACACAGCTAACAAGGCCATATTTGAACTTATCTGTTCTATTAAAACGTACGTTAAAATCTTCCTGACGCTAAGCCTGACACACTATCCTCTCACAATTCTCTCCCTTTCCCTGAGTTTCCATCTAAATCTAGCATCATATGTGTATGTATGTGCTCATGTGTTCAAATTCTCCTTTGTCTGATTCAGATAAGAGTAAAGATCAACAGAAGGCTGCTCCTCTAACCCCTCCCCTTCAATGTTTCTATAGCATTCTCACATGTCCCCAGTTATAAGAAACAAGTGATACCCCTTCCTTTTCAATTACCCCCTTCTCGATCTTTTCTTGTATTAATGAATTCCTCTTTTATATTCCCTTCTTTTTGTCCTCTTCATACTCCCATACCAAGAAGAAAATATCTCAAAAGTTCTGTTTTTCTTATTTAATTCCCTCAATATCATTTGAAGACATCAAGATTGTAAAGGAGTATGTGTTCCTTCATCATCTAAATATTTGTTCAAATACATTTGCCTTTCTATGTTTTTCTTGACACTTCCATTTGCACTTCAAAGTTCCTGCTCAACTGTTTTTTTCTTTTTCATCAGAAATACTTAAAATGCTATATTCCATTAAAAATCCATTTCCCCCCCCTTCAGGATTATACTCAGCTTTGCAGGGTTAGTTACTCTTGTAAGCCTATTATCTTTTTGGCCTTTTAAGATATTGCATCACAGGACCTCCTCTCATTTATCACAGAACCTGCCAGATTCTGTGTAATTCTGACTGCAGCCCCTTGGTATCTGACCTGTTATTTCTGATTTTTTAAGGGAGTTCTGGATTTTGGCTAATAAAGTTGTTAAGATTTTTTCCTTCTGAATCTTCCCTCAGTACATAATCAGTTGATTCAATCTTTATTTTACCCTCTGGTTCTAATAGGGGGTTTTCATTTATGACTTTCTGAAACATATATTTAGGTGGCATTTTTTAGAATCAGTTTACAGAGAGTATTAATGATTCTTAAATTATCTTTCCTTCATTGCTTCTAAGGTCAGTTCTTTTTGAAAGCAGAGAGCTTATTTCTCACTGTTTCTTGATTTGTTTGGTTTATCAGAATTTGCAAGATTTTTATTTTACTTGGATAAAGTTTATCACTTTCTCTTCTAACCTATTTATTTTCCTTCTAATTCTCTTCTGCCAGAACTTTTATTTCATTAGTTTATCTCTTGCTTCATTTCTCATATGTATTTATATACTCCCTTCAGAAAAATCTGCTTTTTTCTTTTGAATCCTATTACAGTTATTAAGGAGTTACTAAGTTGAAATTGTGGGTATTTCTGGATCTACAAAAATTCTTTAGAGTGGTCAGTTATTTTCTTCAATTTACTCATCTCCTATGCTTAGTTTTTGAATTGGGACTTTGTGCCAGAGAAAAGTTCCTTCTACCTCCTGCTTTTGGGTGGAAAGGCACTGATAAACCTCAACATGGATAACCTGATTCCTACCCCCATACCTCCAAGCCTTGACCTAAGATACATAGCACTGGATCTTCAGGGCCTTCCATGGTATCTCAGTAGAGAATGCTAGGATCTAGAATATTCCAGTCTGAGTGCTACCAAGAATGCTGTCATACCAAACTGGTCACTACTGCTTCTGACATCCATTCTGCAGGTGTCCAACTGTCTTGAGGATTTACTGGGGGAGTCCTCTGCTCTTGATGTCTCTGACCAATCTCTGATGCACTATGAAGCTACCACAGGCACTGGTTGTTTTGGCTTTTCTACTGTCCATGAGGCTCCCACCGAATGTAAAACTGTGGGATGGAAGAAGTCATTTATTGCAGCTGCCATTATTCCAACTGGTGCTATCTTTCAGTTTTTGAAAGAACAGGATATAGGAACTAGGTCATCTATCTCATTTCAGGTAGCCATTTTAGAAGGAAAACTCAATGTACTTTTCCCTCTGTGTCCATAGTTTAAATAGTTTTCCTGATTCTGCTTATTTGGTTCTGCATCAAATGTCAAATTTCTTGAAGTATTCCCTTACACTGAGATCACATGGTTTGTTCAGCTATTCCCCAAAGGGCATCCTTTAGTTTCAATTCTTTACTACTACAAAAACTGCTTCTACAAATATTATTTCATCTGTAAGACCTTTATATACCTCATCAGCTGGCGTTCTTGAGTTTATGAAACACTGGACTACTAAATTCAATTGCTTCTGGGTCTAGCTTACCTTGACTTTTATAACCAGTAACTTCAATGTTCTTCTTAGAATACAATGCTGTTATAGTTAAATATATTTGTAATAGTAAGGAAATTTGAAGATCTTCCCTGCTGTAATGGGATCTGAAGATCTCCCATGCCCCTTGTATTGGCAAGCAAACAGTTACCTAGCACCTTGTTTCAAGTTCATGATCCTGTCAAGTATTAAGATCCAAAACTTATGAATCCCACAGTAGGATGAACTTGCTGATATAACAGGAAGGGGCAGAACAGGGAGGAGCTAATACCATATATAAGGAAAAAGCCAAAGCTAGAGAGTCAGAAAGTCTTCTGAGAACTGAACTGAGAACTTCTGAGAGCTAGCCAAAACTGCCAGGAATGAGAACTGCTGGGAACAAGCAGCATGGAGAATGAGGAGCTACCACGAGTGAAGAGAGGAGAATCCTTGTTTGAGGGAGCCTATTTTGTTCTGAAGGCTTGGGAATGTGGGTGTTTGCTGCACTATGTGTACCAACTTCATGGTTATTGTAATGACTCTTGACTTTCTGGTTTAGGGACTTGGTTTTCTGGCATTTGTTACATTTTGTGATTCACAACCATACCAGCAGATTCATAGCCACCATGACCACTGTGAATATCACGTTGCTGGTATGCATCCATATCCATATATCCCTTAATAGGCCCAGGGATTTGAAGATCTTCCCTGCCCTTTAATGGGCCTTACTTGGAACACAAGAAGAGATGCTTCCTTAGGGGAGGCTTGTTTTTCAGGAAGGCCTACCTTTTGTTACTTTGTAATTAGGCAGTGAGTCAGGAAGGTTGTGATGTTTTCTGACCCTGGAGAAAGCTAGATATACTTCTGAGGTGAAGTTTTGCTTTTTTTTTTGGGGGGGGGGATTACTTATGGGAAGAGCTGTGTGATTTGGTCAGATGACACTCTGGGTAGGCATTGACACTCTGCCCGCCCCCCCTCCTTCAACCCTTGCCCCCGGCTTTGAAAACCCAGATGTTAGTGCTCCTCTCTGGTAACTATGTAGGTATGGGATGGTCAGACAGCTAGAAGTCCTGTCTGTTGGGTCTGTTGAACTGTGTTATTTTCTCTGCATGTTTTTGTCTGTCTGCTTTATAACTTCTGTTTGTATTTTCTCTGAAGTTCAGGGTGCTGACTTTTCCCTCTGAACTAAGTGAATGACACACATTTGATTAAAGTAAGATTGTTAACACTTCTTGGATTGCTTTCCTTTAGAAAAGCAGATCAAAGAACCTGTGCTAGCAGCCATCCTGGGTATGGTAGGATGCTTGTTGTTACAACATTCTTCATTCCCTATAAAATATTTCACTTTCCCTCCCTGAACCTCAGTTTCCTTATCTATGAAAGGAGAGGGATTAAGCTAGCAATCTTTAAGATTCAATCCTTCTCAAAAATTTCAAGTTTCTGGTCACAACAGTACTCATATAAGTATTTTTAGTGAATTTAAAATATAATTCAATTAAAAAATATGAACTGTTTATTTTTGATGTATATCCTTGAAGCTTAACATGGTACCTTGCACCTGGTAAACTCTTACTAAGGTACAAAACAAATAATCCCTGATCTCAAGAAGCTTATATATACCATCTATCTATTAGTGAGATGCTGACATAAGAGATACAGTTTCACAGGTGTATAAAATATGAGTATCTAGGTAGTCACTGATGCCTATTAAAATTGACTAGGATTGCATCTTAAAAACAGAAGTAAGGGTAGCTAGGTGGTGCAGTGAATAGAGCACCAGCCCTAGAGTCAAGGAGATCTGAGTTCAAATTTGACTTCAGACACTTTACACAAAAAACTAGCCGTGGGACCTTGGGCAACACTTAAACTCCAATTGCCCTACCTTCCCCTTCCAAAAAAAAAAAGTGAAAGAAAAGTTGAAATAAATTATAGATCATGTCTCTGTGAATAACATGTTTGCTTCCTCATATAAATACAATTTAAATATAAGTGGTTTGTGAATATGTTGGGTAAAAACATGGAGAAATATGACAAACTACAACTCCTCTATACTATACTCCTTAAAAGTTTCTGAATTGAAAATGAGTGAAAGAAAAATATGAAATATTATATGCGCACAAAAACAAGATTTTTTCCCAATAGAACAACACTAGCCCATTTTTAATACAATTTGATCACTATCAAATGTATGTAAAATAGCACTGAACGCTGCAAGTTCATTCACTACAGAGTCAAAGCCTTCAAATAACTAATGTATAAAGCGAGAAATTTTATGGTTCTATGAAGCCTAGCTTCAGGTATGCCAGGTGAAATGAATATGTCAGGTTCATGTTAAGACTGGCTCACTGGCTCCCCACGCCGCCCCAAAAAAATATTTTACCAAAATAAAGCCCAAATGGATACACAATTTATATATAAAAGCTTGTAAAAGTAAATTGGGAGAAAACAGAATAGTTTACTTGTCAGATTTATGGAGAACGGAAGAATTTATGACCAAACAAGAGACAGAAAACATAGAAAACATTATGAAATGCAAAATGGATGATTTTGATTATATTAAATTGAAAAGTTTTTAAACAAAGTCAATACAACCAAGATGAGGAGGGAAGCAGAAAACTGAGAAAGAATTTTTAGACTCATGGCTAAAAGTAAAGAAACTAATCAAATTTATAAGAATACAAGTCATTCCCCAACTGATAAGTGTTCAAAGGATATGAACAGGCAGTTTTCAGATGAAGAAATTAAAGCTACCTATACTCATATGAAAAAATGCTCTAGAGGCAACAAGGTGGCGCAGTGAATAGAGCACTGGCCCTGGAGTCAGGAGGACCTGAGGTCAAATCCAGCCTCAGACACTTAACACAAAAACTAGCTGTGTGACCTTGGGCAAGTCACTTAACCCTAACTGCCCTCCAAAAAAAAAAGGAAAAGAAAAATAAAAAAGTAAAAATGCTCTAAATCACTATTGATTAAAGAAATGCAAATTGAAACAACTCTTAAGTACCACATCACAGCTGTCAGATTGGCTGACATAACAAAACAGGAAAATTATAAATGCTACAGAAGATGCAGGAAAATCAGAACACTAATGCACTCTTTTTATTATCTTTTTTTTTTCTTTTTGGTGGGGGAAATGCAGGGCAATTGGGGTTAACTGATTTGCCCAAGGTCACAGGGCTACTAAGTGTTAAGTGTCTCAGGCCAGATTTGACCTCAGGTCCTCCTGACTCCAGGGCCTATGCTCTATCCACTGCACCACCTAGCGGCCCCCACTAATGCGTCCTTGGTGGAGTTGTGAACTGATCCAACCATTTTGGAGAACAATTTGGAACGACATCCAAAAGGCTATAAAAATATGCATACCCAGGGACGGAGTCAAGATGACAGAGTAGAAACAGCGCGTCCAAGCCACTCTCCCCCAGATCACCTCCAAACTATGTAAAAGGGGACTCCAGAACAACTTCTGGAGCCCCAGCACCCACAGAACGACAGAGAAGTTAACCTCCCACTGAGGACAGCCCAGCAGCCCTGCAGGAAGGACCAGCACAGCGCTCTGGGAGCTGGCAGCGCAGCACTGCGGGGAGCTGAGCACAGGTCCGCCTGAGTCATGGCTTTAGCCCTAGGGCAGGCGGGCCAGCAGCTGGCTGGAGGGACCCCAGAACACCAGCAACTGTGGTGATTCCAGAATTATCAACATAGACATGCCTAGGACAAAGTGAGAGGTTACTGCCCTATGGACTTTTGGACCAGTATTTGAGGAATGCGTCGGCTTCCTCCCCTGTGGGCTAGAAGCCACTGAGGAGACACACCATTTTGTAGTTTTCAGAGGCAGCTCCAGCTCCTGGCCTGTGAATTAATTGTAGGGAGATCCAGCGATCAGTCTTGGGGGGTAATTGCTTTTGCTTTAAACTGCCTAGATCTGGATTGTGATCTGGGGTGGAGATCGTGGGTGGGTTTCCAGCTTGCCAGAAACAGAAGTCGGGCCCCCCACACATTCAGGAGGAAAAGTTTCCCTGTCTGGCAGAGCCATACTGTGGCAACAAGCCCAAAAGTCAAGTAATTAAGTGGCAACATGCCAAGGCAAAGGAAACAAATTAAACAGAAAAATGCAACCTGAGACTCCTACTTTGGGGGCAAAGAGGATTGAAGCATAGAACAGGAGGAAGACTGTGAGGTCAGAAATCCTGCTCCAAAAGCCCCAAAGGAAAATATGAGCGGGTTACAGGCCATAGAGGACCTTAAGAAGGACTTTAAAAATTAAATAAGAGAAGTGGAGGAAAAATTGGAAAGAGAAATGAGAAGGATGCAGGAAAAGTATGAAATGAGGGTCAACAGCCTGATTGAGGAAAACAACACCTTAAAAAATAGACTAACTCAAATGGCAAAGGAGGCCCAAAAGGGCAATGAGGAGAAGAATGCCTTAAAAAGTCGAATTTGCCAGATGGAAAAAGAATCTCAAAAGTTCACTGAGGAGATTCATTACTTCAGAGTTAGACTGGAGCAAATGGAAGCTAGTGACTTTATGAGAAATCAAGATGCTGTTAAGCAGATCCAAACAAATGAAAGATTAGAAGGCAATGTGAAATATCTCATGGGAAAAACCACTGACCTGGAAAATAGATCCAGGAGAGACAATTTAAAAATTATTGGACTACCTGAAAGCCATGATCAAAGAAAGAACCTAGAAATCACCCTTCAAGAAATTCTCAAGGAAAATTGCCCTGATGTTTTAGATCCAGAGGGCAAAATAGAGGTTGAAAGAATCCACAGATCACCTCCTGAAAAAGATCCCAAAAAGAAAACTCCCAGGAATATTATAGCCAGGTTCCAGAATCCCCAGATCAAGGAGAAAATACTACAAGCAGCCAGGAAGAAACAATTTCAATATTGTGGAAACACAATCAGAATAGCCCAGGACCTGGCAGCTTCTACACTGAGGGATCGAAGGGCATGGAATATGATATTCCAGAGGGCAAAAGAGCTGGGAATGAACCCAAGGGTCACCTACCCAGCAAAACTGAGTATTTTGTTTCAGAGGAAAATATGGTCATTCAGTGGAATAGAGGACTTTCAAGCCTTCTTGAGGAAAAAACCAGAGTTAAACAGAAAATTTGACATCCAGACACAAGAAGCAAGAGATGCCTGAGAAGGTAATCAGGGAAAAGAAATCAAAAGGAACTTATCAAAGTTGAACTATTTACACTCATATATGGAAAAACAATAACTGTGGCTGACGAAATCTTTCTCAGTATGAAAATAATGGAAGAAGGGTGTATGGTCATATGAATACACATGTGAATGTGTGTATATATATTTACAGTTATATATGGATAGAGGGCATAGGTTGAATTTGTTGGGAAGGGAGGATACTCAAGGGGTGAAATTATGAGGTGAGAGAGGGAAGTGGCAAGAGGAGATGGGGAGAGACAGGGTAGGGTAAACTATCTCATGTAGAAGAAGCAAGGGGAAGTGGTTGCAAGGGAGGAGGAGAATAGGAAGGCAAAAAAGGCAAAACCACACTCTCATTGAATTTGGTTCAGGGAGAGAATGACATACATACTAAATGGGATATCTCAACCTGCAGCAGAATAGGGGGAAGGGGGATGAGAGGAGGGATGATGGACGGGAGGGCATCCTTGCGGGGAGGGGAGGTTGGAAGTACCCACTATAGAAGAGGGACAGGATCAAGTAGGGAATGGACCAGGTGGGGGGTGGGATGAGGGGGAGGGAATTATAAGCAGCCTTGTACAATATATCTACTATGGTAATGTTTTGCATAGCTAGACATTTATAACATATACTGAATTACACCCAGAGGGAATGGGTGACAAGGGAGGAAGGGAATGGATCTGAAATTCGAGGTCTTAAAATTAAATGTTTCAAATATATATAAATACTATTATTAATACTCTTTTGCTTGTAATTGGGAGATAAGATGTGCAGGCATTGGGACACAGAGATTCACCTTCCTCTAATGGAAAAGTCGAAGGGGGTATGGGAGAAGGTATGGGAGAGAGTAATTTGGAGGAAGCGATATCTTGTGGGACTGCTATTCTGGGAGGGTGGGTAGGGGAAAAACAGGGGGGAATAATAATTGTAACTCAAAATCTGGTGGAAATGAATGATGTAAAACAGAAGTTAATAAAGCATTTGTTTAAAATTAAAAAAAAAAACATGCATACCCTTTGGCCCTATAATACCAATTCTAGGGTAGTATCCCAAAGAGACCATACAAATGTGAAAAGAACCCACATGTACAAAAATAATTATAGCAACTCTTTTTGCGGTGGCCAAGAACTGGAAATTGCGGGGATGTCCATCAACTAGGAAATGGCCAAACAAGTTGTGGTATATGAATGTAATGGAATACTATTAAAATGATGAGCATGTAGACTTCAGAAAAACCTGGAAAGACTTAAACAAACATCAGTTTGTGAGAAAGGGGAGCAGGACCAGGGAAAACGCTATACACAGTTACAGCCACACTTTGATAGACTTGTCTCTTCTCAGTAATGCAAGGTTCTAAGACAACTCTAAAAGACTCACAATGGAAAATGCTATCCACATCCAGAGAAAAAATTATGGAGTTTAACTGCAGATAGAAGAATACTATTTGCTCTCTCTTTTTTCTTTTGTTTCTTCTTTCATGTGGTTCATTCCATTGGTTATAATTCTTATTTACAACATGACTAATGTGAAAACGTTTAATTTGAATATATGTAGAGCCTATATCAGATTGCATGCCTTCTTGGGGAAGGGGGAGGAAAAGAAGGCGGAGAAAATTTAGAACTCAAAAATGTGTGGATCTAAATACTATAAACTAAAAATAAAATTTTAAAAATGAGAAAAAAACACTAAAAAAATATTTTTTTAAACTGCAATTGTCAGTTCAATTATAATCCTGAATGAGAGAAACAAAAACATTAGGTACAATAAAACACTAATTCAGACTAAAAGGGAGAACTTTTACAGAAAGGAAAATCTAAATCAGAATCACAAAATTAGAGTTAAAAGAGACCTCACTTGTCACAAAGTCTAATTTCCTACCTGATATAAATTAACCCTTCAGTGATGAGGAACTATTTCTGAGACAGTCTATTTTATTTGAAAATATTACTTTCTTGCCAGTAAAATTACATACCTACCCCCAATCTTTATCTCTACTTCCTTATACTGAGCTAAAGCCTTCTCCTCTGTAACTACTTCCAAATATTAGTACTATTCACCCTCTCTGGAACCACACAGAATAAATTTAATCTTTCTTCCACAAGACAATTTTCAAATATTTGGAGGTAGGAATCATGACCTTGCTATACACCACAACACACACTTAAGTAAATCTCTTATAAAATTATAAGAACATGGATCTGTAGCTGAAAAGACTTGAAAAGATTACTATTAAAAATCACTAAATCAAAAAAAAAAATCACTAAATCCAACTATCTCATAAGGCTGATAAAGACAATCCCTCAAAGGAACAAGGGGCAGAGTCAAGATGGCAGAGTAGAAAAAGGACTTCCCCGCAGCCCTGCCTTCAACCTTCCATAATTCATGTAAAAGGGGACTCTGAACAAACTTTGGAGCTACAGAGCCCACAAAAGTGACACAACGAAGCTAACCTCCCGCTGAGGACAGCCCACAGCATGACCACAGCCAGGGAGTGGCCAGCACAACACTCTAAGAACTGAGCCCAGCCCTTCATGAGCCAGAGGTTTTAGCCCCAAGGCAGGCCTGACCAACCACCAGCTGGAGGGCATCCAGAACACCAGCAGCTGTGACCATTTCCAGAATTATCAACACATAGATGCCAAGGACAAAGTGAGAGGTCAGTGAAGTGTGAACTTTAGGACCAGCAGCTGGGGGAATGTGGGCTTTTGCCCCCCAGGGTAAAAAGCCGCTGAGACACCTCTGTGCAGGCGGCGCCAGGTTTCAGCTTCAGCTCCTGCCCTGCAGACTGTAGGGGGACCAAGCAACCAGTCAGCCGGGCAATCACTCTTGCTTTAACCTGTTTGGATCTGGATTGTGGTCTAGGGTGGAGGTCCTGGGGTGTGTGACCAGCTTGCCAGAGCATGTGGGGACTTCAGGGAAGGCACCCAACTAATACCTCAGCAGCTGAAAAAACCCCAGTGTTTGGGACAGAAGCTCCCCTGTCTGCTGGCAGAGTCCTACTGTGGCAAAAAGCCCCAAAGTCAAGTAATTGAGTGGCAACGTGACCAAGTAAAGGAAGCAAAACAAACAGAAGAATCCAACATTAGACTCCAATTTTGGGGACAAAAAGGATCAAAGAATGGAACAGGATGAAGATGGTGAAGTCAGAACTCCTGCACCAAAAGCTTCAAGGAAAATACAAGCTGGTTACCGGCCATAGAGAACCTTAAGAAGAAGATAAGAGAAGTAGAGGAAAAATTGGGAAGAGAAAAGAAAACAAGAAAATTATGAAATGAGAGTCAACAGCCTGACTGAAGAAAAGAACCCCTTGAAAAATAGACTAACTCAAATGGCAAAAGAGGCTCAAAAAGCCAATGAGGAGAAGAATGCCTTAAAAATTCGAATTTGCCAGATGGAAAAAGAATCTCAAAAGCTCACTGAGGAGAATCATTCCTTCAGAATTAGACTGGAGCAAATGGAAGCTAGTGACTTTATGAGAAATCAAGATGCTGTTAAACAGATCCAAACAAATGAAAGAATAGAAGGCAATGTGAAATATCTCATGGGAAAAAACCACTGACCTGGAAAATAGATCCAGGAGAGACAATTTAAAAATTATTGGACTACCTGAAAGCCATGATCAAAGAAAGAACCTAGAAATCATTCTTCAAGAAATTCTCAAGGAAAACTGCCCTGATGTTTTACATCCAGAGGGCAAAACAGAGGTTGAAAGAATCCACAGATCACCTCCTGAAAAAGATCCCAAAAAGAAAACTCCTAGGAATATTATAACCAGGTTCCAGAATTCCCAGATCAAAGAGAAAATATTTTAAGCAGCCAAGAAGAAACAATTTAAATATTGTGGAAACACAATCAGGATAATACAGGATCTGGCAGCTTCTACACAGGAACTGAAGGGCATGGAATATGATATTCAGGAGGGCAAAGGAGCTGGGATTAAAACCAAGAATCACCTACCCAGAAAAACTGAGTATCATGTTTCAGGGGAAAATATGGTCATTCAGTGGAATAGAGGACTTTCAAGCATTCTTGAGGAAAAAACCAGAGTTGAATAGAAAAATTCCACACTCAGACACAAGAAGCAAGAGATGCTTGAGAAGGTAAACAGGGAAAAGAAATCAAAAGGAACTTATCAAAGTTGAACTATTTACATTCCTACATGGAAAAACAATAACTGTAACTGAGGAAACCTTTCTCAGTATGAAAATAGTTGAAGAAGGCTATATGGGCATATGAATGAATGTGTGTATATATGTTTACAGGTATACGTAGATAGAGGGCACAGGTCAAATTGAATATGTAGGGATGATAAGGTGAAAGTAAGAGGTGAGAGGAATATAACGAGAAGAGATGGGAAGGGACAGAAAGGGGTAAACTATCTCACATAGAATATTCAAGGGGAAGTGGCTGCAAAAGGAGGGGAAGAACAGGAAGGCAAAAAGGCAAAACCATATTCTCACTGAATTTGGCTCAGGGAGAGAATGACATATATACTAAATGGGATATCTCACCCTACAGGAGAATAGGGGGAGGGGGATAAAAGGGGGGATAATGGAAGGAAGGGCATGCAGCGGGGGAGGGAAGTTGGAAGCACCCACTTTTGAAAAGGGACAAGATCAAAGTAGGGAATGGACCACGTGGGGGGTGGGTAGGTGGGAGGGAAATATAGCCAGTCTTTTACAGTGTATCTACTATGGTAATGTTTTGCATAGCTATACATGTAAAATATATACTGAATTGCTTATCTTCCCAGCAAGAGTGGGTGACAAGGGAGGAAGGGAATGAATCTGGACTTCAAAGTTTTAAAATCAATATTTTAAATATATATAAATACTGTTATTAATACTATTTTACATGTAATTGGGAAATAAGATATATAGGCATTGGGGCACAGGTATTGGGGCACCTTGCCCTAATGGAAAAGTCGAAGGGGGTATGGGGGAAGATATGGGAGAGAGCAGATTGGATGAGGGGATATCCTGTGGGACTGCTATTCTGGGGTGGTGGGTAGGGGGGAAATGGGGAAAAGATTGTAACTCAAAATCTGGCGGAAATTAATGATGTAAACCAGAAGTTAATAAAGCATTTGGTTTAAAAAAAAAAAAAAGATGAAGAAGTTATGTAGCCAGCAAACTACAGTGAAGACTATGACTTCTAGTATCTTAGATACAATAAATATGGCCTAAGGTCACATAACTTTTTTGGCTGGCCAGATTCTACCATAAATACCACTAGTAAAGACAGTAAGATAATGTTCCCTCAAAAAATGATCAAACCCTCTCACCTAGTGGGGGGAACAAAAGGCTAGCTAGATTGAGAGTCAGAGCTTGGTTTAAATTCTAGCTTAGCAAGGGCTTTCTAAAGTGGCTTTCTGCAGTTCACCTGGCTAATACTCCCGTTTCTTCATTTGTAAAATAAGTTGAACTAGATGACTGTATAATTGTCTTATTAAGAGATTATACTGCTGGGTATATACTCCAAGGAGAAAAAGGAAAAAGAAAGGTCCCATAATATATTTTTTAAAAAGTCATTTGCAGCATTTTTTTTTTTGTGGTAGCAAAGGACAGATATAAAGTAAGTACCAACTAACTCCAGAATGGCTAAACAATGTGGTATATGAGTAATGCATTATTATGCCATAAGAGGAATTCCGAAAAACACAGGGAGACTTTATGAAATAATACAATATAAACAATATATACAACTAAAATACACATGCAAAAATATATTATAAAAATGTAAATGAAATGAATAAAAGGAAGCTGAACACTGAAATAATAAATAACCAATTATTGACCCAGTAACAACTGAGACAATACACTTCCCTACTTTGGCTAGATGTATGAGGAATGTACCATAAGGTATCAGACTAGGTCAAAAAGTGATTATTTTGCTTAGTTACTTTTTCCTTAGAGTGAAAGGGAAGGAAAGTGATTGAGATGTTTTAAAAAAGGAATCAATAAAAAGATGCAGAGGGGAATAAGGGAAAAGGGAAGGGGAAGGAACCCAGCTCATTTATCTTTCATCTAAATCTTCCCCCCTTCTTACCTTCCCTATTGCTATAGAGGGTATCACCACCACTCCCTCACGCCCACAGCCCAGCAGTCATCCTGGACTCCCCCTATCTCTCACCTCCCCCATATCCAATCAGCTGCCAAGGCCTGTGAAATTTCACTTCTGCAGCATCTACTGAAAACCCTCCCTTCTCTCCTCTGACACTGTCACTATTCTGATGTAGTTTCTTATCATTTCACACAGACTATTACAACAGTCTGTTGGTGGGTCTACCTGCCTCGAGTCTCTCCCCATATCTGGAATGCTCTCCCTTCCCATCTCTGCCTACTGACTTCCTTGGCATCTTCTAAGACTCAACTAAAATCCTGTCTTCTCCAGGAAATCTTTCCCAACCTCTCTTAATTCTAGTGCCTTTCTTTTATTATTTCCTACTTATTCAGTATATAGCTTGCTTGTATATAGTAATTTGTTGTCTCCCTCATTCGATTATGAACTCCTTGAAGGTAGGAATTATCTTTTGCCCATTTTTGAATATGCAGCACTCAGCACAGTGCATGGTACATGTAAATACTTCGTAAAAGTAGTAGTGATTGAGTGATTATTCAAAAGTGTACAACCAAAAGAAAATAATGGTTGCTGAGGGGAGGGAGGAATCCAGATGAAAAAATCAGAAGGGGGAAGGGAGAGCTCTAGCATATAAAATAAAAAATGTGAGGGGAACAGACTAGATCAATGGTGATGAACTCAAATGGAAACTCCCCACAGGCATATTGCCTTATAACATTATCTGTTTTAGTAGATTTTATTTTGCTAATTATTTTCCAATTACATTTTAATATGGTTTGGCCTCCAGAATGTTGTGGGCCTGCATGCAGCACCAACCCCCATCCCATGGTTTGACATCTCTGGACTAAATGATCTCTGCCGAAATGTGAATTGCTAAACGTGTTTAAGAAATAAAAATACCTGAAATACAGATACTACACAGTGACATACAAAAACATATTTTAATAAATTACTTACCTTCCTCCAGCCAGACACAACAATTATATTTTCATAGTGTGAAAATGACTTTCTAAAATGTTAGGAAATATTGTTCTCCAAAATAGGTAACAATACCCCAAGGAAAAAATGTAAATGTGTTTAGAAATCATGTTCATAATCGAAAAGTAAGCTTCATTTAGTACTTTCCCAAATTATCACAAATGCCATGGCAGATAATGTCAAATCAAATTTTACTATAGATTTTAAAGTATATATCCAAAGCACCCATGTGCTTTTTTGCAAAAACTCAAGAAGCTTACCAAAAAAGTGATGTCAAATCAATTCTTATAAAAAAAATGAAAATCTGTCATAGAGAATGCTCTTGAAATGTCAGCTAATTTAAAAGTACTGAAAAGGCAAATGAAAGAAACACCATTACCTTCATCAAAATCAGCATCATCCTCTGTGTGTTGGGGAAAGGGAAAACAATTGGTGATTTCAAGCCTGTCTTCTACCACCAGACCCAACAGTACTCCCTGGACAACTTCATTCCCCTGTCCTTCTTCTTGGTAATGTTTAATTATTTTCAAAACAACCTAAAAGAAACCATATAAACAGTTTACAGATATTTGCAGAATTCCAGAATCTTTCATCTGAAAGAAAATAAATTAAGTAGATTGCAATACTACTGAATTCAAATGATAAAAAAATTAGAAGCAATAATAAAATGTAGTTAATACAGAGGAATACACTGATGAGATGGAAGAGAGAGACAGCGAGAGATCAGTCAAGGAAAGAAACATGGGAAGGGAAAGGGAGAGAAAGAATGTGTATGTCCTGGCTAAAGTTCAACCCTTAATAGTCAAAAGGCTGTTAAGATCATTATTTTTTTTTTTTAGCCATAGTAACTTAGAAAAACTCTCTAGTTCAACTAGTTCTAGTCCATTAGTTTGAGAAAAGATTTTCATTTGATATTATTGCCTTTATTAAATTATCAATTAGATATTCAGTTATGGTGAAGCATGTAGAAGGTAACAAATTATATTTTGGCCATAATAGTGATAACTAATTCCACAGCACCTTCAAGGTGCTGGCACCCTCTTCTTGATAGTTGTTTGTGCTACATGGTAGAGGCACAATACCAGCTTAATATTTGAGCTGGGAGACTTGAGTTGAAATTTCCCCTATGACTCTTCTTAGCTGCATGGCATCAGGCAACTAACTCCCTAATAGGGCTGATTAAATCGAAAACTTGAACTTGATTGACCTGGCTGATGAAGGAATACCCTGTAGGTCCTCCTAACATTGAAAAGTGAGAGTACTCATCTATTAACCAGAAATACAATATAACAAGTTTAGAACAAAGTACTTGTTAGAAATGCTTATTAAGACAGTTCTTTTTCCTATGGTAAAATTATGGAAAAGTATTCAGAAATATAATTTGACACAGATATCCTTCTCAACCAGAGCAGGGGCTAACCAGGTAGTGGGAAGTAGAAAGAAGGCCAAGGAGTCTGGGGAAGCTAAGGAGATAATGGCGGGATAAACACTCCTTTATTCCCTCTCACCCCAGTCCTAGTAAAAGAAATGGAGACTCTTTATATCCCACAAGAAGCAGTAAGAGAATAAGGCCAATGAGTGTGAGAATTTCCCCATAAGCTCTTGAGTAAAGGTGGAGAGTTCTATCAGGGGACAGAAAGGTAATGATCTACATGGTACTTTCCTTGGGAGAGTTTTACTTACAAAAATGCAATACAACTTTAGGCCTTTAATGGCAATGTCCATAGAAACCACAAGATGGGGATGTTACCCCAAAAAAACTTCTGGGTAGATTTTCTGTCAGTACTGAGATCATAGGGCTGGTAGGAATCATCTAATCCAATACTTTCATTTTACATATGAAGAAAGGGGCTCACAAAGTGAAGTGATCTGCCCAAGGTCCCACAGCAGTAATGAGCAAACCAGGAAACAAACCTATATCTTTTCACTCCAAAAATCTGCTTTTCCCTGAAACACATACTTTTGCTGGCTCTCTATATTTCTTTCTTCCTGTCCCTTTAATTGTGAATAATACAGAAATTAAGAATTTTATTTACTACAGTTGTTTCATGTTGATCACGGAAAAAGAAGGTAAATGGAACACTGCATTATTTCTCTCAAAAAACAAACAAAAAAAAAACCCTAATTCAAGTTATTTCTTAACTTCTCTCTCTCTGGACTGATTTCTCTTTTGAAGGTCGGTGATCCCAGAAAAAAAGGTTCCCCAGTTATGCTAAAGAAACTCAAATTTTTCCTTAAGGTTTATTAGTCCTTCATAATAAGAGGAAACTAGAGGCAAGGGTACTTTTCCTTTGGAGATTTTAATACAATAAAATCTCTACCACTTCAGGAACTTCTGAATTTTCTATCCCAGGATTCTGACCTCATATTAATGACCAGATTTAAAATTTTACTTAATATTTTCCTTTCTCCAAAAGCTTGGTTATATTTACAAAGATACTTCCATAAAGTATTCAAAGATGCCACAAAAGGCCACAAGTAAACTGGCTGAGAAGGTAAATTTCTCTGAACTTCCTATATTTTGCTCATTCCTACTCCCACTGGCACATATCTTACACAGTAATGTTTCCTAAAATATAGTCACCACATTTTTCTGAGGTTTAACTGCTCTCAGTTGGAAGAGACTCAGCAAGAAATCCCAAGCTGTAAAAAGCCAGCTAGGTATTGTCTTCTGAGATGATGCTATAAGGAATTACTTTTATCCCTATTCTTTATTATTCAGTAAAGACACAGCCTAAGAATACTATGCATTCAGTAATGAATATAGGATCAGGAAGAATCATTTGATTCTTTAAAATAAAAATTCATTTGACCTTTTCTTTGAACTTTCCTTTTCCCAAAAGGATGAAAATAAGCAAAAAAAAAAAAAGATACTTGAATATAATTCTTAATTCAATAGAGGAAAAGATTAACTGTAATTGTATCTATATAAAAATCAAGTTATAACTGGCCTAGATATAAATGTTTGTGAACTGAGGCCCCTGAAGAAACAAAGCTGTTTGGCTCAATCTTCTCTGAATAAGGAAAATGAAAAGCAAAGAATTTTGGTTCTGTTCACATAACCTCTAAAACTTATTGACTTATCTGTCGATTGTCAATATCTTAAAAGAGGGCTAGTATAACTGTCATATTTTTTAAATGAACTTTGTTTCGAATTTGTCTTTAAATAGTGCTTTAAAATGTTCCCTCAAAGATTATGTAGAAAGCTTTGAAAAACTTATTCCACATTAGGTTTCATTACTTTGGTTTCTGCCAGCTTACTCTACCAACTTTGTACCCTAAAGAATGGAAATGCTGTTACAGCTGTGGTTTTTTTCCCTCTAATGAAGCTGAATAGCCCCAGTGCTTTGATGGAACAGTCATGTTTACTAGAATGTAGGTTGGCTGAACATGCTGGAGTATTATTTATGACTGTTTTAACAAAAAGGACTTCAACAATAATCCATTTTTTAAAGTCAATTCACATTTCCTGGAAAAACTAGAGAAGACTGGCAGAAAACAGATTTTTACCTGTACTTTATTAACTGTAACAATAGTGGTTAGGGAAAGAATGAAGCAAGGAATAAAAGTGATCGTAAATAATTTTGATTAGATAAAAATTTTTAAATCTTTATTAATAAAAATTGAAAAAATCTTTATAATGATATTATGAAATATGCTAACAATTAAAATATCCTAGAGGCCAATTTCTTCGATATTGTGTGCACCCCAAAACTGTGTGACAGAGATCCTTACCCAAATAAACCACTTCTCACAGTAGGGAGCAGAAAAGAATGGCCACCCTCCCTCTGACAAATAGTCAGAAAGGAAAAGTAATTAACAAAAGGAAATGGCAAAGTTATAAAGCCCTAACACAGAATTCTCCCCCACTCCCTTTCTGACCCTTTTCTTCCATTGGCTAGAAGTCAGATGCACAATCTAAGCGCAGCAATCTACCTCAAGTACTGGAACAAGGAAACAGTAGACCACCCAATGTACATTTGAGAAAGCACTTCTGTCCTTATTTGGTATTATCTTATGCTGAGGTGTCACTGAGAAGAGGGGTGACTCCCTACTGCTCTGAGTTTTGAGTCCCTGTAAATCATGTGATTTCCAGTGAAGGGGAACTTGGGCCTGTTTCCCAGGAAAAGTCTTATTAGATTTTAGAGTATAGTCAGAAGTTTTCACTCCTTTCACTCAATATGAAAATTTACTCAAATATTTTAGAAAAATTTCACATAGTATAAATCCTGCTATCAATAATTTCTAGCTCTTTTTCTTTCACCCGTTCTCTAAATACAAAGAGCTATTAACAAACTAAAGTACAACTGACTATGGCTCTGGAATCCAGAAACCACTGCTCTAAAATCAGTGTTAGGACTAAGAGGAAGTAATTAATGAAATATTATTTAATGATAAGGTCTACTGTCAAGTCAGAAAAGCTTCAAAGACGGCCCTAGCAACAGACTATATCTATTCTCTAAAAACCAGTCTACCTAAGTCCAATGAAACTCAATATCATTGACTATTATATGATGAATTATCTGACCTTGGCAACCTATGAAATAAAAAATACAAAATGTCTTAGTCTTGTGCCACCTCTTTCTGCTTTTGGCAGTGTTGGAAAAGGGTGCCAAGAATGCTAAGAATTAGTTTTGGGATTGTCTACAAAAATTAGTTTAGCTGTTGATATTTTAAATCTTATTCTAATCAAGTCACTTAGCCTCGCTAAAGGCACAGTACAGATAGCTGGGACTGGAATCAGGAATCAAATCCAACCTCAGAGGCTTACCAGTTTCTAGACCCTAGGCAATTAACCTATTTATTTAACCCATCATCTGTTAGTTTCTTCAACTGTATTATAAGGATAACAAAAGCACTTCCAGGGCTTTTGTGAGGATCAGAGACCATATCTGTAAAGCACCTGGCACATGGTAAAACATTTACTAAATGCTTGTTTCCTTCCTTCCTAAGCTTCTAGTTTCTTCACCTATAAAACAGGACTATACAAAATACCTGTAATATCTGCCTTGCAGTTCTGTCATATGGCTCAAATAAGATTACTCAAAGTGCTTTGACAACTTTAAAGAACGTTGGTTATTACTGTGTTTGGACATTGAATCTCATTATTATCAGATAAAGATCCAATGAATTAAAGGAAGCACCTATAGCAAAGCAAAAATAGCTTAAGACTTAGGAAATTTCCATTTGTAAACAAAGCCTGACTTATCTATAATTTCCCAAGTATAAGCACTAATAAAACCGGAATACTGAGATCACATTTTTCCAGGTTAGGGGCAGAGTAAGAAGTTTAAACTAAGGAGTTAAAAAATTAGTCTTAGAACCAAGGAAACCAATTTCAAATGCTGAAAGTTTTGTCCCAAGAGCTTTCAGAGGAAGCTACTAGATAATTTTCATTAACTCACTCCATACCAACAAACTTGGGAGGTTATTCCAGTGAACTGCAAGGATTTGATTTACATAAATTATCTCTCCTTTGACCACTATAGAAACCCTGTTTATTTACCCATTATTGTTTTGCAGATGAGAAAACCAAGAATAAAAGAAGTTAACTCCCTCTCTCAGTCACATTACTACACATCCACTTGAGGTAGAATATGAACACAGATCTTCCTGACTCGAAATTCAGCAGCCTGTCCTCTAAAAGATAATTCTTAAATCTCATCACAGTCATGTGGGGAAAGAGAGGTCACTGTAAACTTTGAATCACTATATATACATGTAAAGTACTATTATAGGAGAGAAAAGCAAACCTGTGGCCCACTTAATAATAACATTAATAATAGCTTATTTTTTATACAGAGCTTATTATGTGCCAGGCAAACTGCTAAAGTGCTTTAAAATTATTATCTCATTTGAGTTTCACAAATCTAGGAGGTAGGTATGATTACTGTCCCCATTTTACAGATGAGGAAATTAAGGCCAACAAAGGTTAAGTGACTTGCCCAAGATCACACAGCTAATAAGTGTAGGAGGCTAAATCTAAACTCAGGTTTTCTGACTGAAGATGTAGCACTCTATCCACTATTGGTCAAAGTATAGAATGCTATGTTACAGGTTATCTATCAGATAGGATGAAACATTATTATACTGACTATAAGAAATTATTCAAGAAAACCAGGAATATTCTTATGTTGAAAAAGAATCAGGGTGGCTAGGTGGCACAGTGAGTAGAGCACCGGCCCCAGAGTCAGGAAGACCCGAGTTCAAATTCGGCTTCAGACACAACACAAAAACTAGCCATGTGACCTTGGGCAAGTCACTTAACCCCAACTGCCCTGTCATCCCACCTCCAAAAAAAAAAGGATCAAAATGTCATAAAGTTAGCAATTCCAAAATGCTGATAGTGAAGAGAAAAAACTTTTAATTGATAAAAGCTATAAAAAAGAAATGGCATTTTAATTCAACATGCTTATACTTATCAGAGGAGCAGAGAAAACCTATTTGCCACAGAATGATTTAAAGAAATCAGCAGACGCACATATCTGAAAGATCAATTTCTAGCCTCAAAAGAAAGGCATTCTGATCTTGCTTCCTAAAAGCCAGCCAAGAGGCAAGAAGAAAACTATCAGGACATGCTGAGCTCAACAAAAGAATGTAAAGGCAAAAAAAAAAATAGGGATTTTTTTTTTAAGTTAAAGCATCAAAAAAAAAAAGT
This sequence comes from Gymnobelideus leadbeateri, assembly GCA_011680675.1. NCBI lineage: Eukaryota > Metazoa > Chordata > Mammalia > Diprotodontia > Petauridae > Gymnobelideus > Gymnobelideus leadbeateri. The sequence continues at coordinate 857,389 of WOXC01012209.1, forward strand.
TGATTTAAAATATTCCATTGTCTCCAAATAGCAGATTTCTATTAAAGAATTACAAACTGAATGTGAAGGAAATGTGATCTAGTCACGTCAGATCTCAAACTATTACAAAGTGTTTATCATCAAAATTATCTGGTATTGGCTAAAAAATAAGAATGGTGGATCAGTGGAATAGATTAGGTACACAGTATGCAGTAATAAATTACTAGTGTTTGGTAAGTCCAAAGATCCAAGTTTTGGGGACAAGAACACACAAAAACTTCTGGGAAAACAGTTTAGCAGAAACTAGGTATAGACCAACATTTCACATTGTATGCCATGGTAAGTTCAAAATAGATACATAGTTTAGACATAATGGGTGCCATAAGCAAATCAGAGGAGCATGGAATTAAGAATTTATGACCAAACGAGATGAATTGTGGGATGTAAAATGGAAAATTTTTTATTATATTAAGAGTTTTGCACAAACAAAAGCAATGCAGCCAAGATTAGAAGGAAAGCAAAAAACTTAAAGAAAAAAAATATTTTACAGCAGTACCTCTGATAAAGGCCTCATTCCTCAAATATAAGAGCTAAGCCAAATTTATAATACAAGTCATTTCTCCAAATGACAAATGGGCAAAGGACATGAACAGGCAGTCTTCAGAAGAAGAAATCAAAACTATGTACAGTCATATGCAAAATACTCAATCATTATTAGAGAAATGAAATTAAAACAACTTTTGAGATATCATCTTACACCTACTAGATTGGCTAAAATTATAGAAGTGATAAATGATTAATGTTGGAGGGAATGTGGAAAAACTGGGACACTGATGCACTGTTGGTAGGACTGTGAATCAATCCAACTGTTAATAGAGAACAATTTAGAACTATGTCCACAGTTCTATAAATCTGTGCATACTTTTTGATAGCAATACCACTACTAGGTCTGTGTCTCAAAGAGATCAAAAACAGAGGAAAAGGACTTATCTGTACAAAAATATTTATAGTAGCTCTTTTAGCAGTGGCAAAGAGTTGGCAGTGGCAAAGAGTTAGAAAATGAGGAGATGCCCATCAACTAGAGAATGGTTGAACAAGTTGTGGTATGATTGCAAGGGAATATTATTGTGCTATAAGAAATGATGAGCAGGATGCTTTCAGAAAAACCTGGAAAGACTTACATGAATGGATGCATAGTGAAGTGAGCAGAACCAGGAGAATATAGTATACAGTAACAGCAATATTGTTCAGTGAAGAACTGTGAATGACTTACCTATTCTTCCCAATACAGTGATCCAAGACGATTCCAAAGGACAGGTGATTTAAAAAAAAAAAAAAAGCTATCTGCCTCCAAAGAAAGAACTGATAAAGTATGAATGTAGGTTGAAGCATACTATCTTTCACTCTTTTTTTTTTTTGGTCTGTGTTTTCTTTCACAACATAACTATTATGGAAATGTTCTGCCTGACTGTACTGGTATATGTACATATACCATAATTTGTTCATAACCTATGTCAAACCGCTTACTGTCTCTGGGAGGGGAAAGTAAGGAAGGAAGGAAAGGAGAGAATCTGGAATTTTTAAAAAATGTTTTAAATGTTAAAAACTGTTTATGCATGTAATTGGAAAAAAAAAACATTCTTCAAAAAAATTAAAAATACATGCAGAGAGATTAAACACAGATACATAGTATCATCTGTTAGTTGCCAACCACTCATTTCCATTTCCATTTCCTAAAAAAAAAAAATAATCCATCAGGAAAGAACACTGTATCTCTTTTACTTCATAGCCATCATACTGGTAAAGATGGTAAAAAAAAAAAATCAACATTGGAAGGCCTATGAGGAAAATAACATATTAATTACACTGTTGGTGACACTGTGAACCAGTCCAACACTTATGCAAAACAATTTGGAATTATGTGAGAAAAGTGACTAAATTTTTAGTTCATAATCCTTGACCCAGCTATCCTACTGTGTAGCATAAAGAAAGTCAAAGAAAGGAAAAGCTCATATATAATAAAATATACACACAAAAACTAAAAACCCAAGAGCTCACTGATTGGGCAATGCCTGAATCAAATGTGAAAAATAAAATTACTCTTATTTTTACACATTGTAGAAAGAAATAATGAAGGACTTAGAGAAAAATGGGGAGGTTTCTAAAAGTTAGCAATTAGGAAGAATGCTGTCAATACAGTTTATCTGGATTTTAGCAAAACTTTTGATATAGTGAGGAAAATGGAGAGATATAGATTAGATGATAATACTCTCCGGTAGATTTAGAAGTGGTTGGATGGTCAGTTTCAAAGAGTTCAATGGCAGTGAGGTCTCCAGTGGAATACCTACCCAAGGGTCTATGCTTAACACATTAAATAACAATAAGGATCTAAACAGATCTCAACAGACTAGATAGACCACTGGGTTGAATCTAAAAGTATGACATTTAATAGGGAAAAATGAAAAATCTTGCACTTAGGTACAAAAAAAATGAACTTCCCCAATATAAGATGAGGGGAAGTCATGGTCAGACAGAAGTTCTAAAAAACACCTGGGGATTTTGTGGAATGAAACCGAAATAAATCATTAGTGGGATGCAGCAGCCTAATGGTTGGCTCAATTTTCATTACCACAGTTTAAGAAAGAAACTGATTAATTGTAAGGTTCCAAAATAGTTCAACCAGGATGGTGAAAAGGCCTTGAATCCATTACATTTTAGTATCAGCTAAATACATGTTTGGCCTTATGAAAAGACACAAAGGGTAAATGAAACTTGATGTCTTCAATTATTTGAGGACTGTCATTCAGAGGACAGAATGAATCTTGTTCTGTTTGGCCCCCAAGTTCAAAAACCAGGTAGAAGGATGCACATTACTTCTCATATTTAATAATATTTAAAAATCTTACAATAACTGGTACATCTGAGAAGCAGCATGGGGTAGATGGAAAGAGTTCCAGATCTAAAACAGGTACATTATATTCCCTCTGTCCCTTACTTTTACTTCAAGACCCTCCCATTGACACCATCATCCTTCTTTGAGGTTCATGTCCCCCTATCCCAGATGCTGACTTTTTATTTTATTGTTTTCATTCCTTCCAGTCACCCAGTTACCTCAGTTCATAATAATCACTATTCCCTCTCTCACCCTCCTATCCACTCAGCTACTGACAAACTAAATGAAAAAGGAAAAGCAAGGCTAGTGTGACTGAGAAGTACAAGAAGACTGGAAAAGGAGAAAGGGGTAAGATTCTGAAGGGATTTAAAAGCCAACAGAGGATTTTACATTTTATCCTGAAGGTAACAGAGAGTCACTTGAGTGGAATGAGTGGGAGTGAAAAGGAAGCCTGGGTGGCTGGGAAAACAGTGGTGCCAGATAGTAACAAGAAGTTTGGTAGAGGACAAGCGTTTGGTGGAAAAGAATAATTCTGTTTTGGACTTAATCAGTTAGAGACATCCAAAAGGTGATATAGGAAAGGAGTTGAGAGAGATTAGAACTAGATATATAGATCTGGGAATCATTTGCAGGAAAGTAATAAACAACACACAGGAGAGGGATGAGCTCACCAAACAAGATAGGAGAAAAAGGGCAGAGGGCAGATACCTATTGTGTCTCCCATGATACTAACTACTATGTCATTCACCTGTTCCAGAAGCTTCAGTAGCTCCTCACTGTCCCTAAGATAAAATTTAAGTTCCTCCAACATTTTAAAGCCTTTCACAATCTAGATCCATCCTATCTTTCCAGACTTATTCCCTCTTATGTGCTTTATGTATAACAAAACTAGTCTACACCATTTCCCATACACATTTTCTTTTTCCCTGTCTTTATACAGTCTGTCCTCTATATCTGTGATGCTCTCTTCTCTTCACTTCTACCCCTTAGGATCTCCAGCACTTTTCAACTTAGGCAATCCACTCCTGTAAGAAGCTTTTGTTAATACTCTCCTCTCTTGCAAAATTCCTTTACATATACTCATTTCTATCTGCAAAGGGCACATTACTCCATGACCAGTAGAATGTTATCTCTTTGAAGTCATGGGTGGTCATATTTTTGTCTTGTAATCTCCCTGCATCTGGTGTGGTGTCTTGCACATAAGGAGCACTTAATAAAACAAAAGGCACTTAAAATAATTGAATTGTTGAAAGATCTGCATAAATATGAACTGTGTCTCAAGATGACCACATATTCAGAAACTCTTAAAAGCAGAGCATCCTACCAGTTATTAGGCTTTTGACTATCTTTATAAATGTAATTTCCCTCTGGCATATCAATGTCATTTATCAAGAATGAGCCCTAGGTCCATTCAAAATGTTTCTTAAAAGAAGTAAGAATGGCAAAGATATAATTTCATAGCTATTAGCCAGTAGGAAAAAAGGTCAGACAGGATAGGATAGGCAACTTCTACTTGGCTTATTTAAAGCAATCTTAGAAATTCTGGGAGCTAAAGACCCACAGCCTGAAACTCTCATTTATCAATCAGCCTCAGAGAAGCTATTATTTTAGATCAATTTAATTCTCAAAGAAATTATAATGCCACAAAATCTCCCCTCAGCATATTCTGCAAAGGCAAGATCTAGGTTTTCATTTAATTTTGGCTTCTTGTGATGACTGATCTGTGACCTTGGCAGTTTTCTTATTTGGGTAAGCCTAGATCATTTTTCTGACACTGAAGAAAGAAAGTACTTATTGCCAGAATATAAATTTAAAAAACAGAGAGCTGTATTAGTCTTTAATAAAACACATTTTATGGCTCAACTGGGACAAGGGTTCCATTTCATAAATAGCTAAGTCAAGTAATAAACGGGATTTAAATCAGAACTACAAAGTTCTGATATGAAAGAATGTGAAGTTTTCAATAACACAAAAATGGTATTTTGTTTCTGACACATACTGCACTAGCTAAAAAGCGTCACTACACTTAATGTAATCTCTGTAATATATTTCAGTTTAATGAAGATATCCAGTATCATTCATTGGTGGTCCAAAATTAAGTTAAATAAACTACAAATGTGTTTTTAAAAAAAAGTAGAAATAACCACAGGGAATTCAATAGGGGGAAAAAACTGCCATAAGTGTAAAAATATAGCACAATATAGTTCATATTGGTAAATATTTATTATATTTAGAGATGGCTCAAAAGAAAAAACCATGTACATGCTATTCTGGAAAAAAAAAGTCCTATCTGTGCATGAGATGCAATGACTTTACTTAGTTTACAATCTAACACCTTCAGTTCATTTATTTTCATCAATTTAAGAGTCCTTTACACTACTTCACAGGTCCACTAAATCTATATAATTCTAACCCGGTCATTTTTTACCAACATTTTATCTGGAGTTATAACAACAACCATTCAGTTAATAATGATAATTTTCTCATATTAAGCTTGCATTTTTACTTAGACTCTTAGTAAACATACTTTGAAAAAATATAAATGGTTTACATGAACAAAAATTAACTCTCTACCTAATGATATCTTCACTTCCTTACTTCTCATTCTCTCCTAAACTCTATACAGTCAGACTTCTGACCTCATTCAAGAAAAATAATTCTCTCCAGAGTTACCAATGATCACTTAACAGCCAAATATAAAATCTTTTGTTTGGCATTCAAAGCCTTCAATAACTTGGCCCCTTCCTACCTTTCCAGTCTTCTCACACCTTAACGTCATGTGCTCTGTTATCCTGAGACACTGGTCTCCTTGCCATTCCTGAAACAAGACACTCCATTCTCTCAGCACCCAGAATTTTCGGTCTCCCATGCCTGGAATGCTCCCCCCCACCTCATCTCTGCTGCCTGTTGTTGTCACTGAGTCATTTCAATCATACCCAACTCTCATAACACCATTTGGAGTTTTCTTGGCAAAAATACTGGAGCAGTTTGCCCCTTCCTTCTCCAGCTCATTTTACAGATGAGGACTGAGGCAAACAGGGCTAAGTGACATGCCCAGTCACACAGCTAAGTAAATGTCAAGTCCTCGACTCCAAAGTCAGCTCTCTATTCACCGCATAGAGCATGGTGCCTTTCAAATCTCAACTAAAGACTCGTTTTGTACAAGAAGCCTTTCATGACCTCCCTAAATGCCTTCACTCCATTAATTATTTACAATTATATCTTGTTTATATGTATTTGTTTGCATGTTGTCCCCATTAGAATGTAAACACCTTGCAACTGGGGCCAGTTTTTTGCCTTTGTTTCCTCAGTGTTTAGCTCAAGGTATAGAACATACTAAATATTTATGGACTGATTATGATTAACACATAGCAAAGAAAATTGCAAATGTTAAGATTTCCCACTTAATTCTCACACCATTTGAACTTAGTACATTCAGTTTTAGTTTATTCATTGTTTTAGTTTTGCAGAATTAGAATTTAAGATCTCAAATTCATAAATCAAAGAAGATTTAAGAAAGGTCTAATGCTTGAGGCCACTAGCTCTCTAAGTGCTTAATGATTTTTCATTCAATCATTTATTCTAACTTTAAAAGCCACTAATTACTATTACAGCTGTTCTGGGAGAAATCTATCTTCTCTGAGTTCATGTGGTGAGTAACTGCAGATAAATATATACTTACCACAAAGCAAATATTGTGGAGGTAAAAACCTAGGTTTTTAATCATGCTCAAGCACAGTCAGGACTCAGAGAAAACGTGAACATTTATGAAGATTCAATCAAGGTTTCTTACATACTGCAATCTTGTACATTCCTCTTAGACCATAAATGCTAAAGAGAAGATAAGACACTTAATTCCACACTTCCCTCAATTTCATAAAAGTTGAACTAAGTCATACTTTTATGCATCCCCTAAGGAAATAAACTTTGTCAAAGAAGTTCTATAGGTAAATTAAGTCAGGTTACAGATTTAACTACATTTAGAGGATTCACAAATAGGCTGATCAAAGAGGATTTACATACTGACAAGGATTCATAGTTTTCCCTCTGGCTTCTAATCTAAGGAATGTTTAAGGCTCTAAGTAAATTTTTATATCACATGTACCAACTTTCATTCAGGTGAGGTTACTAATGAAATAAGACTAAAAAATTAAAATTACAGGAGGAATGGTCTTGACTCCCAAAGAGGAAAATAAAAAATTCCCATAACAAAACTAAAAAACCCATATGCAAATGTTACCCTATAATAAGATCCCAGAAGATCCTGATAATATCATTAAGACCAGATATATTTAAACCTCTTCTCATAGTTTACTATTGTTTGTACCTTTGTAATTTACAATTCTTCACCATTATTCTGGAGTCCTTGAGGATCTATGTAAAGAAACTCTAACAACATAGATCAATCTTTGAACTATTTTCCCTTTTATAAACACGGTTCATGATTTGTAATTTTAACACAGGTAATTTCCAGAATTTTTTAGAAATGCTCCCAACAAGAGTATTTAAGTCATAGATTTTTCTGTTAATAGAACTCTCTGGATCAGGCAACAGTCTTCCAAGTTTCTTAATATAACTAATATGGACTGATATACATATATACCTATAGTAGCTAGCTAGCTATTTCAAACTGTTTTGACCAATAACCACAATAGTGAGTGACTTTGTCCACTTCAACGGTTTAGAATGACTTCAAGTGATTCAATGCAACTTTTAGCTATGGTATACCTCATTTGTGCCTCACAACAGCATATAGTACAATGTCTGGCCTAAAACAAATGCAGAAAATTTGAAGGTTTTCTGTGAAAGTTATAAAAGTAACTTGCCTCATCGCATTTATTTTCTTGACTAAGATCTGCCCAAACTGCAATTTGTCTCTACTTTTTCTACTTGCACAGATTACTACTGATCATGAATTCTTGCAAACCACAATATTAAAAGAACTTTTTGTGCTAAGAAAATTTAAGCAGATTTTTTTTTCCAAAGGGCAATATTTGAAAAGATCCTTAAATCAACCTTTCAGACAATTGAAAAATTATCTGTAGACCCACAATATTTTAAAGCAATAAATAAAAATTTTACTGGTCCAAATAATTTTATCATTGCTTCCTAGTTTCTCCTATTTTTTCATTTCATATACTAATTCTGTTGGTCAATGGAAAAGGAAATAAAACAACAAATGCCAGAAAATGAACCAAAAAACTTTCCCACCAGGTGCTATAAAAAGTACCACTATTTTTCCAGTCTGAAAGTCATTTATGCCTCTTCAAAAATCAATCCCAAACATTTTTCTATGTTTACATAGAAGACACTGACTTTTCCTTTAATCCTCATTCATAATCTTAAGCAGCACGGTTTAGGTAGAGTACAAAGAATGAAATGGAAGCAGAAGAGATCTAGGTCCAAATTACCACTCTGGCCACCACTAACTGTGTGGTAATGGGCAACTCACACAGAACTCTTTTTCCCATCCAGGGATAATACCTATAGTACCAATTTCACAAGGATGTCTTGAGGCTCAAAAGAATTAATCAATGTAAAACATTTTATAAAACAAATGATTAAATAAGGGTTTGCTGTCATCACCAAAACTTGTCTTTATTAGCTTCAGAACAAAACTTCTCTATGTTCCTTGCTTGCTATGTTGTCACTATTCGAATTCCAGAGTAACTCACATCAGTTACCACAAAAGTCCCCTAACTTAACCTTCTTAACTCTAGTCTCTCCCTAAGTAATCTATTACACACAGTAACCTTGGATACTTTTGCCCAAATACTTGTGCCACTCACCTAATAAAAAACCTTTCATGGCTTCCCATAAACTGGCATACAAGGACTTACAAATTAAGCTGATTGGTTGGTTGTTGCCCTTCATTCTCAAAGAGAACCAAAATGATATCACCACACTAGTCATGTTTCAATGTGTCCAACCGTGGCTGATCAAACCAATACGAACTCAGGATGCTCTCCCATATGAAACAGTCCATGTGAACATCTGGGGTGGATACTATAAATTTGCACATCCTGAGTTTCCTCTAAACTATTTCAATTATGCATTGCTCATAAAGCACAGTACCTTCTCTGATGTGGGCACATCATGCTGAGCAGGACATCCTGTGCTAGTGTCTCCTCCCACATCATACAATAAATTCCAAAGTTCTTAAGAAAGACCTTGAAGAGTGTCCTCGTATCACTTTTTCTGATCACCATGTGAACACTTGACCTGAGTTCTCCCTAAAATAGTCCTTTTAGCAAGAGGACATTTGGCATTGGAACAATGTGGCCAGCCCATCGGAGCTGTGCTCTCTGAAGCAGTTTGAATGCTTAGCAGTTTAGTTTGAGTAAGGACCTCAGTGGCTGGTACCTTATCCTGCCAGGTGATCTTCAGAATCTAAGACAATTTAAGTGGAAGCAATTCAGTTTCCTGGCATGGCGCTGGTAGACTGTCCAGGTTTCACAGGAGTACAACAATGAGGCCAGCACAATGGCTCTGTAGACCTTCAGTTTGGTAGCCAGTTTAATATCTCAAACACTGAGCTAGCTATGGCAATATGTGTTTCAACCTCATTATCAATGTGTACACCCATGGAAAGTACAATACCAAGGTAAGTGAATTTATCCACAACATTTAAAACTTCTCCATTTGCTGTAACCACTAATTCCACATGTGAATGGTGTGGTGGTGGTGGTGGCTGATGGAGTATTTGTATTTTCTTGGTGTTAAGCGTTAGGCTAGAATTAGCACAAGCAGCAAAGAACTGATCCATACTTTGTTTCATCTCAGCTTTAGAGGCTTCAGTCATTCAGAGGCACAATCATCTGTAAACAAGAAATCATGCACTAACACTCCCTCCACTTTGGTCTTGGCTTGTAGTCTTTTCAAGCTGAAGAATTTACCATCAGTGAGGTAGCGCTAAATGAAAAAACGAGAACTCCACATGGTTTGCCAGCAGGATAGCTCATCCATCTCTAAGAAGGCAGAATTTAATTCCATCAAAAGTAAAAGGAAGCCGTGTAACCTTGGGCAAGTTACTTAACCCCAACTGCCCTCCAAAAAGAGAAAAAAAAAGTAAAAAGAAAGTTTAGAGAGAAGCAGGATTCTTGGCTCAGTAAGAAGGCAGATGAAATTCAGTTTTATAGTGATTATAACAATCCAACACACTTTTATGATGCCCTGAAGGCTATTTATGAGCCAAAGATCTATGGTGTATCTCAATTACTTAGTGCTAATGGAGCCACATTGATTAGTGATAAGGATATGATCCTAGAAAGATGGGCTGAACACTTCCATAGTGTTCTCAACAGACCATCATCAATCAATGCTGAGGCCAATGACCATTTACCTCAGGTTGAAGTCAATCCCTCCCTAGCTGAAGTTCAAACTGAAAAAGAGGTTTTGAATGCCATTGGCTCCTTTCATGTGGCAAAGCACCTGGTATTGATTCTATTACAGCTGAGATTTACAAGGTTAGGGGTCCACTGCTCATAGAAAAGCTGACTGAAATTTTTCAGGTTGTATAGAAGAGGAAGTTATCCCCCAGAAGTTCAAGGATGCCTCCATTGTCCATCTCTATAAAGATAAAGGAAATAGATTGTCCTGTGACAATGATGGGGGTGGGGGATTGGGGTGTCCTTTCTCTTAAATCATTGCTGGCAAGATTCTTGCCAAAGTCCTCCTTAATAAGGTTGATCCTTTACCTGGAAGTTGGTCATCTACCTGGGACCCAACTTGGCTTCAGAAAGGGCCAAGGAACAGTCTATATGGTGTTTGTGCCCTACAACTCCAGGAAAAATGGCAGGAGCAAAACAGAGGTCTGTACATGTTTGTAGATCTCATATGTTAGTCATGAGTGTTTATAGAAAATTATGTCAAAATCTGGTTGCCCAGAGAAGTTCATCAGCACTGTATGCCAATTTCATGACAGGATGCTTGCCCGGGATCTTGATAACGGATAATGCTCTTGTGCTTTCCCAGTCACCAATGGAGTAAAACAAGGCTATGTGCTTGCTCCCATGCTTTTTAACATGTTTTCAGTCATGTTGTCAAATACAAATTAAGCTAAATGTTTCCTGAATACTTATCTGGTTTTCCTAATTAATCAAACTGTAACCTCTTTGAGGGCAGAAAACATCTCAAGGCTACTTTTTAGGTTTTTTTTCCTTCTTAAATTAACAGAAACTTTCTTTTCTTCCCACCTCCCACTCCCAATAAACAAGTAGTCAAACAGAACAAATTCAAATAATTCTGAAGCATCTAACAAGATAGTATACATAGAATCCTTAATACTCACTGAATTTATTTTAATTTATTCACAAAAATTAATGTGAATAATTTAAAAACATCAGAAAACAAATTTTTTCAGCTCTTATTTCTTTTGGTATCTGAGCAAATGCTAATTTTCATGGCTTCTGATATCAAATGAAACTAGTTTGGGGAGTAGTAGGACATTTGGTGCTCCTCCTGGACAAGAGAAATGACTATCTTTCTCTTATATTAACAACCAATTATTAAATTAACATAAAGGTTTTTCCCTTCCTATTTCCTTATTCAGAAACCTACCCTCGTAGATTATTCAGCCAAGCCTCTGAAGGACATTACTGATAGATGAGATTGTCCAAATCCTAGAGCTGCGTGCTTTTCCCATCTTGGGTGGAACTGTAGACCTTACAAACAGAACCCAGTCTAGGCAAAATCTTGCCCTTAGGAAATAAGCCTCTGACCTTGGAACCTTCCATCAGAACTTAGGGTGATCTAGCTTATGAGCTCATGAAGGTGGAAACTAGTCAGAGCAGTCTATATAGAGAATGGATTCTTTTGTCAAGATTGGTGGAGGTGGCTGAGTCTCAAGAATTCTCAGCAGGAGGAGCTGAAGACTTTTGCTCACCTCCTCATTAATATGTCCACCCCTTTGGGGCGGCTAGGTGGCCCTGGAGCCAGAAGGACCTGAGTTTGGAGCAGGCCTCAGACACTTAATCCACACAAACAAACAAACAAAAAAAAAACCTAGCCGTGTAACCTTGGGCAAGTTACTTAACCCCAATTGCCCTAAAGGGGCGGCTAGGTGGCTCAGTGAGTAAGAGCACCGGCCTCGGAGTTGGGATGACACGAGATCAAATCCGGCCTCAGAAAATGAGCACCCACGCATAAATAATGACTAGCCGTGTAACCTTGAGCAAGTTACTTAACCCCAATTGCTTTAAAAAAAAAATGTCCACCCCATCACTGAGCATTAACCAATCAGAACTGATTTCCATGCTCATGTAACACCCTCTTTTCCAAAGGCTTTTTAAGCATTTAGTGTTCTGTAGGGAGCATCTTTGGTTTCTAAGAGTGCCACCAAGAACATCCAACGTCATTTTATTAATTATTTACTAGCAAGAAATAATAAAATGCTAATTACCCAGAAATTATATCTCTCTGACTCTTTATTTGTCATATTTTTCATGGTAGAGGGCCTTGGATAGCTCAATGAAACTATGAACTGAATTTGTGTGCAGGGTTACCCAAGATGGGCAGGTCATAATGGAAAGTTCTAACAAAAGATCCACTGGAGAAGAAGACAGCAAACCACTTATCTTTGCCAAGAAAACCCCAGGTACAGTACTAAAATGCTAAAAACTACAACATAAGATGAGCCACTCAGGATGGAAGGGAGCCAACATGTTACTGGGGAAGAACACAGGGCAACCACAAAGAGTGAAATGACTGTGCTAATACCAAAACAAAGCTCAGGTGTGGATGTGTCTGTTGATGAAAGTAAAGTCCCATGCTGTAAAAGATCAATACTGCATAGAAACCTGGAATGCAAGAGCTATGAACCAAGGTTAAGCTTGATGTGGTCAAACAGGAGATGAAAAGATTAAACATTGCCATCTTGGTTGTCAGTGATCTTTAATCGGTATGAATGTGTGGATTTAATTCGGGGGATTATTACAACTTCTACCATGGGCAAGAATTCCTTAGAAGAAATGAAGTAGCCCTCAGTCAACAAAGGGTAAAATAGGAACTGCTGGAGCACAATCTCAAAAATGGCAGAATATATCTGAATCCAAGGCAAACCATTTAACATTAGTTATGTAAGAGATGGCTCCAATCACTGATGCCAAAGTGGCCAAAGTTGATCAGGATCTTCAATGAAGACTTGCAACACATTCTACAAAAACAAAAACAAAAAAATGAATCACATTCATCAAAGGAGTCTGCAATGCTAAAAGAAGGCAATCAGAAGATAATTGGAATAACAGGTAAATTTGGCTATGGGGTACAAAATGAAGTGGAGCAGATACTAAGAGTTTTGTTGGGATAACTTGCTGGTTATAGCAAATACTCCGTCAACACCACAAATGGTGACTCTATATACATGGACATTGCTAGATGGACACACAGATTATACACTTTGCAGCCAAAAGCAGAGGAGCTCTATACAGTCAGTTAGAACAAGACCTGGAGCTGACCATGGAGCTCAGATGATGAGCTTCTTACTGCAAAATTTAGATTTAAATTGAAGAAAGGAGGGAAAATCACTGATCATATGAGTATGACCTAAATAATACCCCTTATGAATATGTAGTAGAGGTAATGAAAACATTTAAGGGAGCAGACCGGGCAGACAGAGTGCCTGAAGAATTATGAACAGAGGTCTGCAACACTGTACAGAAGGCAGCAACAAAAAAAAAAAATTCCAAAGAACAAGAAAGGCAAGAAAGCAAAATGCCTAATAAGGCTTTACAAATAGGAAAGGAGGAAAGAAGGAAAACTGAAAGGAAAGGAAAAAGTGAATGATATACCTAGTTGAATGCAAAATTCCAGATAACAGCAAAGAGAGGTTTTCCTAAAAAAAGCAGTGCAAAGAAATAGAAGAAAATAAAAGAATACGAAAGACAAGATAATCTCCTTCAGGAAAATCAGAGATTATAAAGGGAACGTTTCATGCAAAAATGGAGATGATATATGACAAAAATGGTAGGGACTTGACAGATGTAGAAGAGATTAAGAAAAGGTGGCAAGAAGATACAGAGCTGTGTAAGATGTTAACAAAACCAGGAGGCTAGGTGGCGCAGTGAGTAGAGTGCCGGCCCTGGAGTCAGAAGGACCTGTGTTCGGATCCGGCCTCAGACACTTAACACACACCCAAACAAAAACCTAGCCGTGTGACCTTGGGCAAGTTACTTAACCCCAATTGCCCTCCAAAAAGAAAAAAAGGAGAAAAAAAAGATTTTAAGAAAACTGATAACCATGATGGTGTGGTTACTGACCTACGGCCATATATGCTGGAAAGTGAAGTCAAGTGAACCTTAGTAAGCAATGCTAACAATAAGGCTACAGAAAATGACAGAATACTGGCTGAACTGTTTAAAATCATAAAAGATGATGCACTGAATATGCCATCAAATTTGGAAAACTCAACAGTGGCTACTGGACTGGAAAAGATCAGTTTATATGCCAATTCTAAAGAAGAGCAATGCCTATGGCAACAAGGTTATGGCTTAAGATTCTGTGAGCTAGCTTTCAACAATATATGAACCAAAGAATTACCAGAAGTGCAGGTTGGCTTTTCAAAGAGGCAGAGGAACTAGAGACCAATTGCCATCATCCATTGCATTATGGAGAAAGCAAAAGGAGTTCCAAAAAAACCATTTACTTTTGCTTCATTGACTACACTAAAGCTTTTGACTGTGTGGATCGCAACAAATTTCGGCAAGTCCTCAAAGAAATGGGAGTATCAGATCCTCTTATTTCCTGAAGAATCTATATATAGGTCAAGAAGCAAGTTAGATTCAAATGTGGGACAACTGACTGGTTCAAGACAGAGAAAGAAGTACAAGGCTGTATATTCTTTTTTTTTTTTTTTTTGCTTTTTGGAGGGCAATTGGGGTTAAGTAACTTGCCCAAGATCACACAGCTAGGTTTTTTTTTGTTGTTGTTTGTGTGCGTTAAGTGTCTGAGGCCGGATCCGAACTCAGGTCCTTCTGACTCCAGGGCCAACGCTCTACTCACTGCTCCACCTAGCCGCCCCAAGGCTGTATATTCTTATATTCAGAGTACATCATGCAAAATGCCAGACAGTACAAATTTAAAACCAAAATTAAGACTGCAGGGAGAGATATCAACAATCTCAGATATGCAAATGATACCACTCAGATGGCAGAAAGTAAAGAGAAATTAACAAGTCTCTTGATGACAGTAAAAGAGGAAAGTGCAAAAGCTGGCTTGAAGCTTAATATTAAAAAAACTAAGATCATGACATGATCTTAGTCCCATCATTTCCTGGCAAAAAGGAGAAAAAATGGAAGTAATGTCAGAGTTTATATTCTTGAGCCCAAAGATCACTGAAGATGGCAAGTACAACCATAAAATTAAAATACACTTTCTCCTTGGAAGGAAAGCTATGACAAATCTGGACAGTAAAAAGCAGACATGTCACCTTGCCAACAAAAGTCCATAAAGCCAAAGCTATGACTTTTCCAGCAGTAATGTATTGCTGTGAGAACTGGAGTATAAGGAGAGCTGAGTGCCACAGAATTGATGCCTTCGAATTATGGTGCTGGAAAAGACTTTTGAGAGTCCCTTGAACAGCAAGGAAAATCAAATCAGTCAATACTTAAATTAATTCAGGCTATTCACTGGAAGGTCAAATACTGAAGTTTAAATACTTGGCCACATAATGAGACAACAGGACTCAGTGGAAAAGACTCTGAAGCTGAAAAAGACTGAAATCAAAAAGAGGGCAGCAGAAAATGAGGACAGAGGGTCTCCTGGAAGAAACAAACAGGCGCATGGACAGACTGCAGGAAATAGTGGAGGACAGAAGGGCCTATGTATGGTCCATGGGATCACAAAGAGTTGGACACAACTAAATGAGTAAAAAAACGAGATTGTTGGAACAGAGGTACACAAAAGAAATTTCATTTAACTCAAGATACTGTGTCTTAAAAGGGCAGTCCTTGAATATTCAAACACTAGTTTATGTACTAACTTAAGAAAATGAAAATCTACTTTACTTTAAAACACAACTGATTCAGGTTCAGGAATTTATATTTCTATAAAGATGTTATTAAATTAACATTACTACTCATCTAAAATTTATTCTATGACTTAGGCTTTGACACCCACAACTAAAAAATTAAAGAATACTATTATCATTTAGACACTTCTAACTACTGTTTTCATTTTAGTCTGTTCAACTTTATTGAAATATGTGCAGTTTTGGGGGTATCCCAAAAGTCTTAGTGCGGCTGCAAGGTAGTATAACTTATTATGGTACTTACCTTGTATCCTACAGTGAGAATCAAATCCATTCTCTCCTGGATCGTTCTCTCATTTCAGTCTCCTGGCTTCCCCAGAACCTTTTAAATCTCAGTTAAAGTCCTACCTTCTGCAAGAAGCCTTCACAGTCCTCCTTAATCTTAAAGCCTTCCCTCTGATATTACACGAAGTTTATCCTATCTATATATTGTCTGCATATAGTTTTTGCACAAAATTCTGATACATACTATTATTGCAGTTTTCAAATGTTTGGCATTAATTAATGCCTAATGTGCACAAAACTAAGATACTGTTGTTGAACTAGTTCTAAATCCCCCTAATGTATTTGCATTCCTGCCCATGTTGCTCTACTTCACTCACTATCCTAAGATCTGGCAAATGCTTCACTAAAACACAAATATACTATATATCTAAATCATTTTCTTAATGAAAAGACTAGTAACCCTGTCAGTCATGGATTTATTAGCATCTAAGAAATTATCTAACTTCAAATTGTCTAACATGGTATGTAATTTCAGAGCCCCGACCTATGCTAGCTCTCTGTAAAATGCTTGTAAAATTGAATTCAGTAAAATATTCCTAATAAAATATTTTACTGCTTAACATTGTTACAAAAAATAAAGACAAAAATACCAAATATGGTACAGAATGAAAAGTTTCCTCATCTGCAAAATGAGGGATTTGAACTAGATGACCTTTAAGATCCCGTCTAGCTTTAAATATGTGATCCTATGAAGAGAAGCACAAAATTATAAAGACAGAGTTTGATCAGCTCTCTAAAACGTACAGCATTATGATTTGATGAGGAAACTGAGGCCTAGAGAAATTGTGATTTCTATCTTTCCAATCTTGTCACACCTTACACACTAAAATGTACTCTTCAATCTAGTGACATTGATCTCCTAGCTGTTCTACAAACAAGACCCTGTATCTGTCAACTCGAGGCAGGGCAGGGTATTTTCTCTGGCTTGTCCCTCATGCCTGGAAAGCTCTTCCCCCCTGCTCCTACTGCAGTCCTCCCTGGCTTCCTTTAAATCCCAACTAAATACCATGTTCTACAAGAAGCTTTCCCTAACCTCTTAATTTCAGTGTCTTTCCTTTTTTTAATTATGTCCTATTTAGCTTGCTTTGTATATATTTGTTTGCATGCTGTCTCCCCCATTAGATTGTAAACTCCCTGAGGGCTGTGACTGCCTTTTGCATCTTTTTGTATCCCCAGCACTTAGCAGAAGTCCCCAGCACACAGTATAGGCATTTAATGAATGTTTATTGATCAACTAATTCAATACACTACCCTGCTTCTCAATAACAAGGGTAGTTATAACAAGTTCATATTTATAGAACACTTACAAAGTGTTCTTACAATTACAAAGCACTTTTGCAAAGTATTTTATTCATAAATAAACTATAAGGACAATAGTAAACTGTATTAAATTCTGTATTTTGCTAGTATTTCAAAGAATTTCTTAGTTGAAAGGGCTACCAGCAGCCTTCTAATCCAATCCAATTACCTCTTCAACATGCCCAACAAGTCATCCAATCTTTGCCTGAAGCCCTCCAATGAACAGACAGGCATACCTCCAAGATATTGCAGGTTTGGTTCCAGACCACTGCAATAAAACAATTATCACAATAAAGTGAGTCACACAAAATTTTTGATTTCCCAGTGCATATAAAAGTTATGTTTACACTATACTATATTCTATTAAGTGTGCAATAGTATTATGTCTAAAAGCATAAAATATCTTAATTTTAAAATACTTTATTCCTAAAAAAAAAAAAAAAAAGCTAACCACCACCTGAGCCTTCAATGATTCATAATATTTTTGATCAGGGTGGTGGTTACTGTCTTAATTTCTTAAAACAAGAAAAACAATGAAGTTTGTCCTCATAGATTGACTCCTTTCACTTCAACACTTAGAGGTCACCTAATTTCAACAAAGTCGTGTCTCAGGCCCAAGGAGAGGGAGAGAGACTGGGGGCCTCCTAGGTCAGTGGAGCATCCGATTAAGTTCTGTCTTGTATGGGCTCACAGTTCATGGGGCCCCAAAACAATTACATATTAACACTGAACTTCCTTCTGAAAGTTTCTTTTGCGTACCATTTAAATTTTTTTGTTCTAAATTTAACAAACAAGAAGGGAACATATCTACTTACAAACCAAAAAAACAGAAAAGAAACCACGAATTTCTACTAAATACATTTCTGAATACATAATATATTCAACACATCTCTTTCAATACTTTCAAAGCTGACCCACTTCTGTTTGACTCTGAACTTCCACACAAAAACAAATAAAAACCCCAGAACCAACCATTTGCCAAGTCCAAAAATGTTAAACTGCAGTGTGCACCTTGCATCCATCACCCTTCCATTAGGATGTAAGGAGTATGTATGATTCATCATGTCAGTCTTCCTATGATGACTATTCTGGAATTGTCTGGTAATTGTACTGATCAGATTTTCTGAAGTCTTTCAAAGTTATATTCCTTACTATATAGTAAAGTATATTTATTTACTATATAAACTGTTCTGTTCATTTCACTTTGCATCAGTGTGTACAATTCTTCCCAGATTCTCCGAAGCCATCTTTTTCATTATCACTTATAGTATACTATTCAATTATACCCATAAACCTATCCTTCAAATTTTTCTACAAAAAGATGTCACAAACATCTATAAAAAGACATGATTTTTTCTTTTCTTTGGAGTATAGGCCTAGTAGTGGAAAAGCTAGGTCAAAGGGTTATGTAGAATTTGGGGCATAGCTCCAAACTGTTTTCCAGTAAGGCTAGACCAAAGCTCACAACTCCAACTATGTTTCTGTGTGCCTGTCTTCCTCCAGTCCCTCTCATAACTGTCATTTTCCATTTCTGTTACATTTGCTAGACAATAAGCATTTAATAAGTACCTACACATGTGCCAGGAACTTTGCTAAAAGCTGCGGATACAAAAAAAGGGCAGATACCCTCAAGCAGTTCACAATCTAATAGAATCTATTTTTCTAATAGAAAAATCCTACATGCAAACAAGCTATATAGCCAAGTCTTATGCTTATTAAGAGTCTACTACATACAAAGCACTGTGCTAAACGATGGGAATACAAACGCTAAAATAGAACCTGATTGCAAGAAGCTCACAGTCTAATGGGGAAAACATGAAACAACTACCTAAAAACAAGACATACACAGGATAAAATGGAGATAATCAACAGAGTAAAGGCAGTAACATTAAGTGGGACTGCAAAAGGCTTCTTGTAGAAGGTAGGATTCAAGCTGAACAAGGAGCCAGGAGGTAGAGATGAGGAGGCTAGTGAAAATGCCAGAGCTGGGAATGTCCTGTCTGAGGAATGGCAAGGTGGCCAACATCACAGTATCTCAGCACAAAGTAAACATTTAATAAATGCTTATAGACAGATCTTCAGCAAGTTACTTCCTCTTTCCAGGAATCAATTATATCATCTGTAAAAATATGGACTTCTAAGCCACCTGCTAGCTAAATCTATGACCCTAAGAATGTTAAAGAATAGTGGAAATACCTGCTAATGAGAAAACCTTGCTTCTAGATCTATTACCTGTTAGCTCTGTGACATCTAGAAAATCACCTTTCTAAATAAATATTAATTTATTCACTGTAAGATGGGGAGAGCACCAGCTTACTCCTTAAATTCAAAGGATAGTTAAATGCTGCAAATAAGAGTGTATCAGTCAGTATTTTGAAAATGTTACAAAGCTATACATACAGTTAAAATCCTTGTTGGAGATAACATGCTTGAATTTTAAAGAAACAGTTTGTCGAATCTAATTGTTCCTTCTCTTCTCCACCTGGTGTTGTGCACTGTAAATAATTATTCCTAACTCCTGACTTTACCTTACCTTAGCAACTAAACAGATTTAAGATTATTTGCCATCACCAATAAACACTTATTAAATGCCTATAGTAAGGAATCTTGCAAATGAAATCTATGTATGGATTACATAAAATTTTTTAAAAGGAATCAAAAGTATCCTTTGTTGAAAGAAAAAAAACAACTCAGAGTACTCAATTTTAATTTTCACAATATATTCTTCCCCTCAACATAGAACTTTCAGTTGATGTTTGGGAAGACTTAGGTGAACTGATACAAAAAACAAGCAGATAAAAAAAAAAAAACAGCGAACACATGACTATAAGAATGGGAATGGAAAGAATCAGCACGACAAACAAGCTAAAGTTAATATGGCAAAATTACGAAAAACAAGTTTGGCCCCCCCAAAAAAGACGAAGAGATCCCTCCCTCCAACCTTAAAAGAATGGCATATTTTGTCAGGTGTTTTTGATGTGTTGGTTTATATTTTTTCTCCTTAAAAAGAAATTCTTTATTACGTGTAATGACTCTAAGAAGGAAAGGGGAAAAGATACAGGAGAAATGTAGGTGATATAAAAACGAAGGCATCGATAAATTACTTTTAAAAATGCCATGCCCCAATTTTGGCCATTCTCTGCCTACCAAGCTCTCAAGATGTCAGAGACGTACAGTCTAGCCGCGGACCCAGAGAAACGAAGGAAGAGGGAGAAGAGCTAGACCGCCCTCGCCTCCCTCACGCAACCCCGGGGGAGCAAAGGCCTGACAAGGATCCGAGTCAAATGCAGGCTTAAGGGCTGGGCGTGGGGAGTGCTCGGAAGAGCGCCCGTCCACGTGGGTTTGGGGGCTCCTCACTCACCAGTCCGTCGATCTGCACTTGCTTCACGGCCGAATCTCCCGAGCTACCTTTGCCTTTCCCTTTGCCCGAAGTCGCGCCGGTTGTAGAAGTCGAACTTGTGGAGCCAGAGCCGGTACCTTCTTTACGGGACGCCATCTTAGTGGAAGGACCGGAGGAAAGAGAAATGTGAGAGACCGGAACCGGATGTAACCCTTCAGCGTGACGTAAAACTACGAATCGCCAAAGGTGTGGGCACTGAAGGCGTAGGAGGACTGACTTGGAGAAGGGCGTTTGCGCCTGCGCATCACCTTATACTCTATTGAGCGTGACATCGGGCGGAGAATGGATGGGGAAGACTTCCTGGATGCCTTTATACTTGATTTGAATATTTGTAATGCCCAGAATGACTTAATTGTTCACAATTATTCTCCAAATTATATTGCTATTACTGAAACATTCTTTTGGTTCTGTTCACTTCACTTTTTATTTCATGCGAGTTTTTCCATGTTACTTTCTAAAATCTACCAGCTCATCATTTCTTACAATGCAGTAGTATGTCATTTCCATCATATATTACAACTTGTTAAGTCATTCCCGAATTGATGGGCAGCCCCCCATTTTCCAGTTCTTTGCCACCACAAAGAGAGCTACTATAAGCATTTTAGAACATTCTTTTCCTTTTTCTACGATCACCTTGGAAAACAGATGCAGTAGTAGTTTTGCTAGGTCAAAGGGTATACACAGTTTTATAACTCTTTGGGCATAATTCCAGACTGCTCTCCAAAATGGTTGAATCAATTCACAATTCCACCAATAGTGTATTAATGTCGAAATTCTTCCATATGCCCTCCAACATCTATCATTTCCCCTTCTGTCATTTTAGTCAATCTGATAGGTGTGAGATGATATCTCAAAGTTTTTATTTGCATTTCTCTAATCAATAATGATTTAGAGCATTTTTCGTATGATTATACGTAGTTTTCATTTCTTCATAGAAAAACTGCCTGTTCATTTCCTTTGACCATTTTTCAATAGGAGAATGACAAATATTCTAATAAATTTCACAAGTTCTCTATAGATTTGAGATGTGAGACCTTTATCTGAGAAACTCTATACAATTTCCCCCAGCTTTCTGCTTTTCTTCTAATCTTGGCTGCACTGGTTTTATTTGTGCAAAACCTTTTTAATTTAAAATGAATTACCCATTTTACATCTCGCAGTACTCTATATTTCTTATTTATTGATAAATCTTCTGTCCATAAATTTGATAGGTAGTATGTTCCAAGTTGTAGTTTTCTTGTGATATCTCCCTTTATATCTAGGTCATGTATCCATTTTGACCTTATCTTGGTAAATGGTATAACTGATCTATACCCATTTCTGCCAGACTACTTTCCAGTTTTCCCAACATATTTTTTTTTTACCAAATAGTGTATTCTTATCACAAAAACTTAAATCTTTATATTTCTCAAACACAAGGTTACTATAATCACTTACTATTGTGTGGAATAAAGACCCCCAAAGACCCCTTACCCAAATAAAACTCAGAGGTTTCCCCAGGTAGAAACAGAAGCTATTTATTTCTAAACAAGCCAAGTTGGGTGTCACCTACCCAGAACATGCATGGGTGTAGGGGGGCAAAGTAAAAAAAAATCAAGCAAGCAGTTATATACCCTTATACAAACAATTCTAGGGCAACCCAAAAAACCCCAAATCCCCTCCCTAGTATTCGGACCTTCATTCCCATTGGTGGGAAGGTGTGTCCTTACAATCCATTTACCCAATACAAATGCATATTCCAATTATTTTCCTTATTTATCAGAAGTAAGCTATTACAGATTACATTTTACTTTTTCTTGTTTACCAAAAAGTAGGCAATTTACAGAATCATCTGGCAGACATATTTTTTGTTGCCAAAAGGAGGCAATTTACAGATCACTTGTTGCTTTTCTTGTTTTCCACAAGATTGTGTATTGTATAGAAAAATAAAATTTGGGCCTATCAAGACTAAAGCCCAGCTAAAGTTTGGTGACTGTCTCCTTTACTTTGTGAGAATATTTTCACCTGTTCCACCAACTACTGTGCACTGTATGTCTACTCTCTTCCATTGACCTGATAGCTTTGATGACTGCCTTATCATATAGTTAAAAATCTGGTACTGCTAAGCTTCCTTCCTTTACATTTTTTCCCATTAATTCCTTTGATATTCTTGATCTTTTGTTCTACCAAATGAATTTTTTTTCCTAGCTCAATAAAATAATTTTTTGGTAATTTAATTGGGATGGCATTGGATAAGTAGATTAGGAAGAATTGTCATTTTTATTATATTAGCTTTGTCTACCCACAAACGATGAATATTTCTCTAGTTATTTAAATCTGATTTTATTCGTATTAAAGTATTTTTTAATTTTGTTCATATACTTCCTGGTTTGTCTCAGTAGGTAACGCTCCTAGGTATTTTATAGTCTACAGTTATTTTTAATAGGAACTCTCTTAACATCCTTTCTTTCAAGGTTTTGTTGGTGATATGTAGAAATGTGGATGATTTATTTTATATACTGCTGCTTTGCTAAAATTATTAATTGTTTCAATTAACTTTTTAGTTAAATCACTAGGATTTTCCAAGTGTATCATCATATCATCTATAAAAAGATAGTTTTATTACCTCATTGCCTATTTTGATTTCTTGATTTGCTTTTTCTTCTTATTCCTGTTGCTAGCATTTTATTACAATATTAATTAGTCTTCATAATAACGGGCATCTTTGTTTCACTACTGATCTTATTGGGAAAGCTTTTAGTCTACCGCCATTATAAATAATTCTTGATGATAATTTTAGGTGTCTCATGACCTCATCATGAACATTGTCTTCCATAAGAGAAATAATAACTAAATAATAAATTATTGGGGAGATAGATCCCTGACCTTTCCCAAAATTTTACCCCACCTAGACTATCTTATCTAGATGGAGTTGTTGCCCCACCCAGCTAGAAAACCTTAAAAATAATTTAATCTAGGGTGAATTCTGACCCATGGTATTAATTCAGTCAGGTTGGGGGGTGGGGAAATGGGTAAGATCCTTTATGATTTGGAGGTAAATGATGTGATCAGCCCCTCATTAGAATAGGTTGTAGCAGCAAGCACCCCAATATCCCCAGGGTGACTGACAACACAAGTTCTTAGATCTGCTTTTCAAAAGGAAAGCAACTCAAAATGGGTTAACAAGCTTACTTTAATCAAACAAACACACATTACCTAGTTCAGGGGAAAAAGGTCAGCACCCCAAACTTCAGAGTTACAGAACTTACAGATCAAATAGACAGGCTTCCAAACTGTCCTACCATTATATCAATACCAAATCACAGTTACCAGAGAGGGAAGCATCAACATCTGGGTTTTCAAAGCCGGGGGGCTCTCAACAACGGCTTCCCAGAGTCTCATCTGGTCAAATCACACAACACTTCTCAAAGTGAGCCCCAAAGCAAAGCCTCTCCTCAGAGCTTATATAGCCTTCTCTTGGCTCAGAGAATGTAACAACCTCCTTGACCCACTGCCCAATCACAAAGTATCAAGGTGTGGGCTTTCCTGAAAAACAAGCCTCCCACCACAGGCTCCAGGTGCACTTAAGCTAGGGGCAGGGAAGATCTTTAAATTTGCATTTCCATTACATAGGTCCACCTCTCATTATAATTTTCATTATTCTCATTAATTGTAGCCAATCAGAGTTGATTGCCATCCTCAGGAACACCCACTCTTTTAAGAACATATAAGTCTTGAGTGAGTTTCATGAGGGGTCTTTGGCATTTGAAAATGTCACTGACCTTTTTACTAATTATGTGCTAGCATGATTAAAAAAATGGTTAATTACCCAGAAATTATGTCTTTCAAACTTTACATGTCACATCCTTTACCTAAACACAACAAAACTTAATGGATGTACCTTTGCAGCAAATATTGACATTTAATAGACTATGTCATTGTAAGGAGAAGAGACAGACAGGATGTGAGTGTGACAAAGGTGATGTGTGGCACAGAGTGCTGGACTGATCATAGACTTATCCTCTCCAAACTAAATATTCACATACAAGAAAAGCAGCAACTCCAAGGAAAGATGACTAGTCAGAATGGTCACTGATTCTCTCCACATTTGTTTAGCATCACATGTGTAGGAGCAAAGGCAGTATTTGGTGGGAGTGATCCAAGGGTGAGGCTTGGATGGGAATAATTGGTGAAAGGATCAAGAAGCTAAAGATCCAAGAGAGGAGGACAATGTAAGAGTTGAATTGATTCACCAATGGGACAAGATGAGGAGAAATCTATCCCCTTTATTCTGCAAATGAAAACTAAATCTCAGGGAAGTGATTTGCCTAAGGTCATATAGGAAATAAGTACTGGAGGCAGAATCTTGATAGAAATCCTTTGATTTAAAAATAATGTTTCTTTCCAGTGTACCAGGATGCCTCCTTTTCTCTCTTTCAAAGCCTGGCCCTAATTCTATTTGTCATATTTCCCCCGTAAGTTGCCTCTAACAAACCAATAACATCAGGGAGCTCTATTACTTTCCCTCCCTCAACCCAGTCTGCCAGTGATGAACAACCCAGCACAAGCAAGCTTTTGGAGAAATGTAGAGGTAGGGGAAAAGGTGCCAAGGACTTTTCCCTTCCCCAATCCAACATAGATTGTCCAGGTCCTAATAGGTGTCAAGCACCCATTCCTGTTTGAATGCTTATTTTATCATCCCCATTTCTGTCAGTTTTGAGGAGATCCACACTCCACTTTCATCTTTGGACCTACCACCATATTTCCAAGAGTCATTGGAATCTTCTCCATAATTACTTCCCCAAAGCCTTGGCTTTGTCATTTGTATCAGTCTTTAGCTACCAAACCCTAAATATCAATCTGCCATTGAAGATTTGATGTTCCATGAAACAGAACCTTCCTCTTCTTGTTGTCTCACTCAGTTGGAAGGTAAGCACCTTGAGATGAGGGAATATCTTGATTTTCTATTTATATATCCAATACTTTATTATCTTTGGAATAAAAAAACCAATAAATGCTTTTCCATTTAATTTCATTTTCTCTTAGCCTCTGGCAGAGTATCTTTTCCTCCTTCTGTGTTCTCTAATAACACTTGTATTCTGCCTTACATTATTTTTATATGTACATATCCCCTCAGGACAGGGATATGAGGTAACTTTGTATATCACATAGCACCTGGCATAGTACCTTGCACATAGTATATAACAAATACTTTCATTGAGTTTTATTAAATTGACTCATGGAATCATACAATCAAATCTTAGAGTTGGAAAAGATTTCAGAGAACCTCTATTCCAACTACCACCTGAAATACTAATTAAGCAAAGTAGACTTGAATAAACTCTCTTTATGATGAATTAATAGAAACAAAGTAAAATAATCATATTGACTTATATAGTAATTCTTATAAATTTTTATATCTTTTAAAACTTTTAATATGTAATATGCCTTTTTTGCTGCAACCATGTGTTTTATACAAGTTGGTACTGAGTTCACAAGATTATGATACATCATTTAATTTTTCACCATGAAACCACTCATCACATTTGAGATACATATATATGTATTATATATATATGTGTGTATACATATATATATATAATACATATACTTTTGATGGACAGTCCATTTTTCCAGGTCTAGCCTTTTCAATGTGACTCAAATCAGACAGATTCATAGAAGGGACACTGCCAGTTGCAACAGAGAACTGATTGTTGCTTTCTTCTCTCAGTTACAGAGGATGGACAGTGTCTCTTAGGGGCAGTTAAGGTCATTGCATCAAACCTGTTTCTCTCAACAGCATTATTAATAGGAGCAGTAACCACAGCTGCCTCTCAGTCTTTGTAGGGAAGCCAAGAGGAGTACAAATCCGTGACAGGCTAACTATTCAAATCTAAAAAAAAAAATTAAAAACTACAAGAACTTGAGGTTTCAGCATCAGTTTCTTCATGCATCCATCCATTTTCTTTTGTGGAATGAAAGGAGTAGGACTCAAATATCACATCTATTTCTTCCTCTTCAGACTAGCAGAGGATTTTAGGAATTGATCCCTGTCCATTTTCCCTCAAGTAAAGATCTGATGTTGAAAATAAAAGAAAAAAGTATGGAGTTGCCCATTTTACCTATTGTGTCAATTATTCGGAGATGAAATTGATTGGCTTCTACTGTTGTTGGAAAACTTATGGAAAGAGACATGGCTTTTTGCAAGGTTTGCTAAAAAGGGGAGAGGATAATGGGGGATAGGAGGGAATTAGTTGTAGGGTTTTCCTTTTCTCCTTATGCTTTTTGTGAGACCCTGAGTAACAGAACTAAGAGAAAAACTGAGCCCTGGAGTGGCAGTAAGGTTGAGGGGAACAATTCTCCCCTGGGAGGCACTAATGGCTATGATAGGCAGAGAACTACAAGACTTGCATGTGCTCCCATACCTATGGCCTTAGAGAAGACCCAGAGTTCCTGAATTCTAAATGCCAGGAATAAGCCCTTCAGAGGTGGTGACAGAGGCCCACAGAGTCCCAGCCATGAAGAGAGTAATCCCATGGTATTAGTGATAAGAAGTCCTGGACACTAGTTTAACAAAGAATCATCTAGAGATTTGGAACAGGCTCCTGGGTAAAATATGGGAGGGTTCCTGAGCAGCTCAATTCCAAAATCCAGTCTTCTAGCAAGAAAAGTGAGATTTCTTGGGCAACACTGTCCTCTGAGTTTTCTGACTAAATTTAAGAGTTCTGAGGGGCGGCTAGGTGGCGCAGTGAATAGAGCACTGGCCCTGGAATCAGAAGGACCTGAGTTTGGAGCCGGCCTCCGACACTTAATCCACACAAACAAAAACCTAGCCGTGTAACCTTGGGCAAGTTACTTAACCCCAATTGCCCTAAAGGGGCGACTAGGTGGCGCAGTGAGTGAGAGTGCCGGCCTCGGAGTTGGGATGACCCGAGATCAGATCTAGCCTCAGAAAATGAGCACCCATGCATAAATAATGACTAGCTGTGTAACCTTGAGCAAGTTACTTAACCCCAATTGCTTTAAAAAAAAAAAAAAGAGTTCTGGGACCCAGGCTTCTAGCAAAAGAAGGGAAGCTGCTGGACAGCTTGGAAGGGGGAGAAGTGACCAAGCATTTAGTAAATGTCTACTACCTATCATGCACTGGGAAAATATAATCACATTTGATCCTCATAACAACAACTCTATGCCATAGCACAACTATTTTTCATTTATTCATTTTGTGAATTCATTTTATGAATTTTGTTTACTAATATTTACACAGCCCTCCCTCATTTAAATCCAATTCACTTGTATGTCAGGGCATCACCTCCTTGAAGTCATGGTCCTCTTTGAGACGGAAGGACAAACAACAATAACAACTTAAGATATGACCAAGGTACCAAAAGGTTATGGTTAAGGCATAGCTACAGAAGGAGGCTAAATTTCATTTTGCAGAGCTAGATGAAAGGAAAAAGGAGAAAGTATTAATACTGAAAAGGAAGTCCTTAAATTTGCTGCAACATATAAAATAAAGTAGATGACATTTTCATGTGGGTCTTTGGATTTATGGATTGCAAAATAGCACAAAAATGAATTTGCATTGGAAACATTTGTGAAGTACTAAATTGTACTTTTATTTTGCATAAAATGGTGTATCTAATGCTGTTGTCTGTGTGATCCAATTACAAATAATAGACTTAGAAATTACATTTAACTAGATTATCAAAAATATGTTAAACATCTTGCAACTAGGAATCCCAGTTTTTGCAGATAAAAACTGGAATATGCCATCTACTTTTAAAATAAGTAAAATTGTGCATTAAGAAATCAGTTTTTGAGATTCCCTCCCACCCCCTCCAGGTCCCATCCTGCCCCCATCAATAAGTAGAAGAGAGGTCCAGTGGATAAAGAGCTATCCTCAGAGGCAGGAAGGTGTAATGAAAATGCAGATTTGAAGATCTTCCCTGCCCCTAGGCCCTTTGATTGGCTTAAGAGATTTTGATTGACTTAAGTGACTGAGAACCTTCTTTAATTTGAAAGTATACTCTGCCCCCTAATGTGTGATTGGGCAGTGGGTCAAGAGGGTGGTTACATTCTCTGAGCCAGGAGAAGACTATATAAACCCTGATGGGCGGCTTTGCTTTGGGGCTCACTTTGAGAAGTGTGTGATTTGAACAGATGAGACTCTGGGCAGCTGTTGAG
Source organism: Gymnobelideus leadbeateri (assembly GCA_011680675.1). Lineage (NCBI taxonomy): Eukaryota > Metazoa > Chordata > Mammalia > Diprotodontia > Petauridae > Gymnobelideus > Gymnobelideus leadbeateri. Next base: position 886,432 of record WOXC01012209.1, read on the forward strand.
AGCCCCTCAGCTTTGAAAACCCAGATGTTGATGCTTCCCTCTCTGGTAACTGTGATTTTGATATTGATAATGGTTGGACAGTTTGGAAACCTGTCTGTTTGATCTGTTTGTATACTCTGAAGTTCAGGGTGCTGACTTTTTTCCCCTGAACTAGGTAAATGATATATGTTTGATTGATTAAAGTAAGCTTGTTAACCCATTTTGAGTTGCTTTCCTTTTGAAAAGCAGATCTAAGAACCTGTGTTGGCAGCCACCCTGGGGATGTTGGGGTGCTTGCTGCTACAGAAGGCCTGGTTCATATTCTGACTCTGACACATATTGACTGTGTGACCCTAAGCAAATCTCTTAACCTTCAGTGCCCCAAGCTACTGTCTAAGACAGTAAATTGCATAGCAGATGTAACTGCATTGGTGGAGGGACTTTCCTCATCAGGAATCCCCTATACCAATACTATACTCTGGATCTCATTGATTGGACAACAGTATGGCCCTGCACAGCCCAAGCATCACTTAATGGTTATTTTTTGGGCCTCCCTGGCTCACAGTGAATGTAGATTTGGCTAGCAACCCTGAGGGGCTTCCCTCCCCAATTTTTTTTAATTTAAGGAGACATCCCTTGACTCATTTCTTAAAAGAGGCCTATTCACTGAATGGATGTTGCTCACTCAAAGTGAGAACTTGAAAAGACCTTAACTTAAAAGGGCCAAGGTCTCCCATTGCAGCTCCCATTGCACCTCCAGTTATCCTGGTTGATATCTGGTCACTGGACCCAGATGGCTCTGCAAAAGAAAGTGAGGCTGGTAACTTTACACAGCCCTCCTTCACTCAAATCAAATTCAAGTCATGTCATCATCTCCCTGATATCATGATCCTCTTTGAGAAAGAAGAACAAACCACGCACAATAACAAAAACACTGGTCTGATTCCCTTGCCTCAAAAAAGTTTTCTTTTCATAAAATCCATTTTAAATCTATTCTACTATCTTAAACTTTTTTAACTATAGAAAATAAACAAAAGTATTTGTTTACCCAAAAAGAATCAGCTAATGACTTGGTGTCTCTGAAATGTTTTAATGATCTCTAAATTAAAGACTCTGTACAGAGTGAAACTTTATGCCAATTTTATCTATGATGCTCAATCTCAACCTAAACAACATTTTAAAGCATATTTCCCCTGTTGCCTCCATTTCTCAATTTTCCTCTCCCTATGCTACCATTTTTTTAGTTTTCACCACATTAATTAACTCCATTAAGTATTTTGCAATATAGTTCCAATGCAAAATATTATTCAAATGAGTTACAATGTACTGAATACTGTTCAACTAACCTGATAACAACAGATGTTCTCTGTACTTACTGTTTCACCCAAACAGTCAATCCATCATGCGAAAACAGATTTGCTAGCCTGAATTTATAGCCAGATGACTCACTGACTGTGCTCTAACTGGCAGGTATTACCTTCATTCCTGTCTGGGTTAGAGATGTCTTTGGCAAACAGAAATCCCTTGAATCCTCTTCTCAGAAAGGCATTTCTTAGTAGCTGTCATTTGCCTTGGGGGGAAAAAATCTCTTATATTTGTCTCACCAATATGCAGACATTCAGCTCACTTTCCTTAATTGACAACTGGCTGACATGAATATGTCCCTGTTGTTTTTTGGCTATGGAGCTGGAAGCCCAGCTGTAGTTAACTAGCTTTTCCCAACAGGAGATGTCTCCAACTGCCATCCTGAAATCAGTCTTATCTTATATATTTTCAAAAGAAAGGAAAACTCAAATGTCACAAGAGTTCTTATGGAATATGAAACGAGTTTGGTTAGCTTTACCTTGAAAATGATTTGAGTTCTGATTCCCCACCACCTTTGTGAGAAAGCTCTGAGAAATGGAAAATATAGTATCTATACATTTAGATCTAGAAGGAACCATGGAAGTTTTATAAATGAGAAAATGGAGACCCATAGCACTGAAGTGATTTGATAAAAATTCCACTGGTAGAAAGTAAAAGAACAAGGATTGGAGCCCAAGTAACCAGATACTCCTTCTACAGAACCACAGGCATTTGCATTACCAATAAAAATTCTGCTTTCTGGTCTTTTGCTTTAGCCAAGCACACTGAACTGTGTTAAATTGTTTGGTTATTTTGTGATAAGAATGGATGCTCAGTATTTAGATTACATCTTCCTTGAAAACCTTATTCAATATAGGTCAAAATTTGTTCACCTTGGACCCTGTTCAAGGAAAAATAATAAAGAACTCTTTATAGAAATAACTGGCTTTATAAAGTGGGTTCAGGCAATAGAGGCAGAATAGGCACCTCCTATTTAAAAATACCATAGGGAAGGGCCAATACTTGAGATTTTATCCACTATTAGCCATCACTTAACAAAGTAGAACTAGGAGGCAGGATAGAATAAAGGACATGGGGAGAAGAGGCAGAAGGGAATTTGGAGAAGATACCTTTGCAGGTAGTGTGAGGAGATAAAGGGATTCTGATAACAATGTTCAGATACACAATTTTCCTCCGGAGTAACTCAGGTGTCCACACAACTCTCTCCACAATTTTATCCCCGGTACCATTAAAAATAATTTCACATGCTTCATAGATTATTAATTTTCTATACAAAAATTAATAACCTACAAAGCATTAGAGATGATTATTGCCAGTGCCTAAAGCAAGGGAGTGAATCAACAAATGCTGCTAAATTGCAATCTCCTAATAGAAGGAAGGGTTATCTTAAAGTTATCTATTACTTAGTACTATTGATCTGTGATCCCACATACATATGGGTTCTCCTTTCAACTGTACACATTGAAATATATCCAAGCCTTCTTATCCTTTGAGAATCTTATTCATGTTTTCCTATAAAACAGTCACAAGATGCTGCTCAACACAATGGAGATATTTTTCTAAATAACCTGGCATTACATGGATACAAATGGAGCTCAGAGATTGATCATTGGTTATCCCTTGCTTTTGCTACCTCCTTTTTCAGTTGTACAACCTCCTGATGGCACCCTCTACCCTGGTTCAGCTATGGAATTCATTGTGGGTAATACGTTGCAACCTACTCATACCCACCATAGTTTTCTCCTATATGACTCAAATGATTTGGGATCCACTTTCGTGGTGAATACTCAAGCTATAACAACCCATAAAGCAAAAAATAAAAAATAATAATAACTAAGCAATTCTGGAAATGATAGTGCTGAAAATGGCATATAAAATATCAGTAAATAACCTATTTCAGATACAGACAATCACTCACTATTCAACTGCCTGTCCAACTATTTCATTAAGACAGGAAAGTTATACAAATTGCAGTACAAGTTTAGGGCTTAAAAAATATTTAACCATCAAAGGTTTACTGATGACTAGTTGCCTGATCTTTCTCAGTGATAGGACCAAATGTTTTCAACTTAATACTCAATGGTTCTATGCTTCATCCACTGCTAGAGGGTTCCCTGAGGTAAAATCAAGCTCTTTCTGGCTGAGCTAGTTTTCTCACTCCTTGCTGTGCCTCCTTTTGTGGTTGGCAGTGCTAAACTTGTTAGTCTAAGACAGACAGGTTTTTTTGTTTGTTTGTTTAGTTTTTGTCATGGACTTTTTGGCAGTCTAGTGAAGCCTGTGGACCTCTTCTCAGAGTAGTTTTTTTTTTTAATTTTAATAATGGAGGGATATGCTAAATTTAAAGGTTAGTGAAACTAAATATGTGATTTTTTTTTCCTCTCCAAGTTCACAGAATTCCTGAAATCTATCCACACACCCCAGGCCATGTACTCCAGGTTAAGAACTCTGGTCTAAAGGTTTAATGTAGATTTATTCAACAGACTCTTGGCTCTTTTTTTTTTTCTACTTTACACTTTGAAAAACCATACCCTTGTGCAACCCTGCTATATTTCAACTAAAGTCAGATGCAAAGGTATAAACTGTATGTTGTTTTTTAATCATAATACCAGAAAGAAACAAAACCGAATATATCTAAGTAACTCCTGTGGTCAGGGAGTCTGTGATTTCTTCATAGAACAGGCATCACCAACCCCCACTTTGTCTGTAGGTGAATCAAAGCCCTCAAGCTTAAGGAAATGAAGTCAAAGGGCTCCAATTCCCAAGCATCCCTCTCTACCTTCCACAGGGAGGGTAGGACTCAAGGCATTCCTGGAATCCCCTGTCTGGGCTAGATCCTGAAGACTGACTGGTTCCTCCCAGTGGTGTTCTTCCTCTCCTTCAGTTCTGGTCCCCAATCTATTTATTGAAACAGGCACTGATCACTTCTATTTGGCTATAGTCCCTATTTTCTCTGGATTTGTGTGTATTCTCCATTTCTGACTCCGGACCTGGTACATGATTAACAGGATGAGGTCTGACCATAAAAGTCTTTTTTCAGGAAATCAGATGGAGGACAAGGAATGCTTCTCATGGTTTCTATCCTCTTCTGGTTAAAAAGTTCATATTCTCCTACATTTTATATTTCAGTTCTTTACATCTTTGCCCCCACTACAAAGATTTATTAGAAATACTGATAAGGATAACTGTGACTGATGATATCTTTCTCACTATGAAAATAATGGAAGAAGGGTGTATGGTCATATGAATACATATGTGAATGTGTGTGTATATGTTTACAGTTATATATGGATAGAGGGCATGGGTTGAATTTGTTGGGAAGGGAGAATACTCAAGGGATGAAATTATGAGGTGAGAGAGGAAAGTGGCAAGAGGAGATGGGGAGAGACAGGGTAGGGTAAACTATCTCATGTAGAAGAAGCAAGGGCAAGTGGTTGCAAGGGAGGGGGAGAATAGGAAGGCAAAAAAGGCAAAACCACATTCTCATTGAATCTGGTTCAGGGAGAGAATGACATACATACTATCTCAACCTGCAACAGAATAGGGGGAAGGGGGATGAAAGGAGGGATGATGGATGGGAGGGCATCCTTGGGGTGAGGGGAGGTTGGAAGTACCCACTATAGAAGAGGGACAGGATCATGTAGGGAATGGACCAGGTGGGGGGTGGGATGAGTGGGAGGGAATTATAAGCAGCCTTGTACAATATATCTACTATGATAATGTTTTGCATAGCTAGACATGTACAACATATACTGAATTACTTATCTCCCCAGAGGGAATGGGTGACAAGGGAGGAAGGAAATGGATCTGAAATTCGAGGTCTTAACATTAAATGTTTCAAATATATATAAATACTATTATTAATACTCTTGCTTGTAATTGGGAGATAAGATGTGCAGGCATTGGGACACAAAGATTCACCTTCCTCTAATGGAAAAGTCGAAGGGGGTATGGGAGAAGGTATGGGAGAGAGCAGATTGGAGGAAGCAATATCTTGTGGGACTGCTATTCTGGGAGGCTGGGTAGGGGAATAACAGGGGGAAAATGATTGTAACTCAAAATGTGGCAGAAATGAATGATGTAAAACAGAAGGTAATAAAGCATTTGTTTAAAAAAAAAGAAATAGTGATAAGGAAAGGTTAATCAGCTTGCTACCTGATGTGGTACATATATAATACATGTTTATCTTACTATTTTTTTTAACTAGAAGGGTTCTGAGGAATCATCTACTCTAGTCCCTTCCCTCCCTTTCTCTCCCCCCATTTTTTCCAGAGAAGTAAATTCTTAGACTGAGATTTTAAGAAAAATTTCCAAGGTCACACAGATACTGGTACTAATAACTTCTACACTAGTACCAGACAAGGGTGGTACTAGGACCCAAGACTCAGTCCAAAGGTGTCAAACTCTCAGCAGCCTGTTGGCTTCATATAGCCACAACACTTCTGTGTCCCTGAGACAAACTGAAATGTAATTAGAAAATATTTAACAAAATAAATAAAGATGCAATAAAACCTAGGTAGTATTTCTGTAGTGAAAGGCCCTAAGGGTAGAGAGACCCACTGGTGGTGAGGGCTGTCATATGTGTGGCTCAAACTAGGCAGAATAGGCACCTCTAGCTTTTTCTTGACACACCTTTCTTTAAGAAAGACTTTAATTCTTGCCAGGAGGGGAAGTAGGGAGTTGGGGTCAGAGGCCATTCTGCTCTCTTCAGAAAGACAAAGTCTTAGACTAGAACTATATCTATCTGTTCCCTTAAATATTATTAGTCTAGGGGATATAATTGGGCTCAATTTAACTTCTGAATTCTTTGTCATTATTGGGAAGAAGGCAGATCCCAAGTTCTATATCCAAGGCTTGACCCCTTCTCCACCTAAAACCAGTTCCACAATGAATGCATATGGCAAATAGCAAAGAAACCCATTTATATAAATCATAGCAAAACAGAGATCAGAGAAGGTATACATAGGAAAATATGTATCAGATAATACAGAATGTAAGAGCTCTTCTATTGGGAACGAGATAACTCAACCAATAGAGACTATTCGTGATCTCACTCAAGAGAAAATTCCCTGAGGTCTCTAGAGTAGCAATCTAGGGACAAGATCAACATGAATGATAGAGGTTGTCAGCTCCTCACATGTCTTCCCAGAGTCTTTTCCTTCAGCAATCTGGAGTGGGGTTGGCCTCTTCCATCTTCCCTCTCAAAGCTGGAAACCAGAAGTACCTGAAATGATTCAAAGTTTGAAGAGGACCTGACTCTTGAAGAATCTCAAAGAGTACTGAAGAAGTCTGGAGCTTTCTTACTTTTGTCAACTCTGCCCCACTCCTCATTTAGGGCAAAGCGTTCATCTCTACCAATAAGGGCAGAGCCACATAGGAATAATCTTTGGGACAGTGGTTACATAACATTTTTAAATTAAGTCAATATGTACTTGCAGAGTTCCTTGTATATGGTTTAGTGGACTCCATTTCTATTGGAGTTCAACACCACTGTCTTAGTCCATGATTCTTTCCACTTTCCATTCAAGTTAGCAAGCATTTATTAAGTATTTACTATGTGCCAATAACTTTGCTAAGAGCTTGAAATACAGATACTATTGTGCAGAAAATCAACAAGCCAAGACCTGGTCATGATTTAATGTGGATTTTAATTGAGTTCATGACTGTCCAGAGTATAGACTCAAATTGGACAGCCCCTAGCAGGGACAGAGTCTACTCTGGCTCTATTTAAAGAAAAAAACCACAAAGTAATGGTCAGATCTATACAAAACCAGGAAGTTACAGAAGCAAAGGAATGCAATTGGTTGATACTCAGTTTAGGACTCTATATGGAATATGGTTAGGGTTCATTTCCCCAGATTTCAAAGAGATATTCCTGGGACCCAGACTTTACATCCATGAAGGAGGGAACGCAAGATAGATGGGACTGAGAGAAGATGGAGGGTGAATTGAAATAGGGTACAACAATACAAGCAGAAAAACAGGAAGTCCAAGCCATCCGGAGCATACATTCTAGGGAAGGAAGACCATACAGAAAAGGAAGTTGACAAGGATAAGAATGGGAGAAAATACATGGGTGCGAGAGTGGAGAGTATGGAGCCTGCAGAGGAATAAGACATGGCTGGCCTGGGAACCCAACTTAAGTGGAAGTCATTAATGGGAGAAGACATCCAATGAAAGAGAGGGAAAGAGCAGCTGCAAGAGAGGAGAAGGACACCTCTTATGTGTAAATTCTAAGCTTTCAGTGAGGCTTCAAAATGAAGTGGAAAAAAAGAGGTGAGGAAGTCCAGAATGCCACCTGGAGAAGAACGAGGCTGAGATGAGGCAAAAATGGGTCAGAGAGGTTAAATTATATGAGTCTGTGGGAGGGAGGCTGAGTCTTGATTTGAGGGCAGTGTGGGAAAAGTAGTAGGATCATAGTTTTAGGGCTAGAAGGGGCTTTAGGGGTTATTTGGATCCAATCCCTCATTCCAGAAATCAGAGAACATGCTTGGACAGGTTAAGTAACTTGAGTATGGTTACACACCTAGGAAATGTCAGAGCTATAGTTTGAACTCAGCTTTTCCCAACTTTACTATGATATACATTCACTATGGTATACATTATACCACACTGCCCCTCTATCACTAGGGAGTGATAGCCCCTGTGTTATGAGACCCCTATAGTACTGGTGAATACAGACACTCCTAGCCCTCTGTGCATCAAAGGCCTGAGGAAGAATATGTAGGTTCTGGGTCCTACTCCCTTCCTTCATGGCAATATCATATTTGGGGAATAATAATGAAGACTGAATATTCCAGTAAATATGAAGACTAGTGGCTCATAAAGACCTGAGACATTGTATGCAGGAAGACACTGGCTCCTAGTCACCTTCATATAAAAGTAACAATTTTGGGGAGCAATAATGAATAAGAAAGTCTAAACAGTTTCTGTACTTCTGAACTTCCATTCCTTCTTTTCTCCCTTCCTCCCTCTCTTCCTTTTCTTTTTTCTTCCCTCCTTCTTTCCTCTTTTCCTTCCTTCTTGCCCTGTCATCTCCTATTCCTCCTTTACCTTCTTCCTCTCTCTCTATATATATCCTTTTATCCAGACAAGATTTTCCTTTGTGAATGTCATAGTCCTGAGACCTCTGTGATTTTGGACAAGGAAAGAATGCCTTAGGAGTTATGTGGACCCAGAATCTGGAGTGTGAATGAAATAAGTGGCAGTGGTATGAATGCCAGGGTGGCAGTAAGTAGATCTCTAACAATTTGTATAAGTGTAATAATTGTTACTTGTACTACCTATCTAAGAGTATTGCTTTAAAGAAAATCACTCTGTAAAGTATAAAGTTCTATATAAATTCTTATTATTTCTGAGAGCCATCATGGTGCAAGAGATAGAAAGGTGGCCTAGGAGTCAGTTCAAGTTCCACCTTTAGCAAATACTGGGCCATATGATTATAGTCAAGTCACTTAATTTCTCACTACTTATAGTAAGCTATAAGATAATTGAACTGCAGGTATTGATCTGAATAGGTAGAAGAATTTCCATGAGGAATTTCTGCATCTTCTATATACTGATAAAATATCAGGTCTAGCAAAAGTGTGTGTTTATATGTATGTACATACACGTATACACATATATGTGTATGTGTAAATATTACATATATGTGTATATATCTACACCTGCATATATGTATGGTGCATATATATATACTTGAGTATACATGTGTGTTTATATGTATGTACATACATGTATATACATATATTTATGTGTAAATATTAGGTATACGTGCATATATCTATACCTGCATATATGTATGGTGCATATAGATACTTGAGTATACGTGTGTGTATACACATGTGTTTGTTTAAAACAAATTCTTCAGTTTGGAGGAGCCCTATACCCTTGGAGGGATGAATTATTATAGAGTAACAAAACTGCATCATTTACAAATGATGAAATTGAGGTTCAGAAAAATAACCTGCCCACGATCCTAATCACAACCTCCACCCCCTACACACACACACACACACACACACACACACACACACACACACACACACACACAAACACACAGAGTATATTTAGCAGTCCAGATTGAAACAGAGAACTTTGGCCTGTCAATCTAAGACTTTTTCCATTATACCACAACCACATGACTTTAGAGAGAAAGTGTTGCTTACTGGATAAGACTTAGGATTCTAAAGGCATGATTTGAATCCTGCTTCAGATACTTACTAGCTATATGACCCTGGACTAATCAATTAACCTTTCAGTCTCAGTTTCCTCATCTGTAAATAGCAATAGCACCTCCCAGGCAGGGTAGTTATATGGAACAAATGAGATAATGAATACAAAGTATTAAATAAATGTCAGCTTTCATTTTTAAAAATTAGACCTTTATGGGGTGGCTAGATGGCAAAGTGAATAGAGCACCGGCTCTGGAGTAAGGAGGACCTGAGTTCAAATCTGGCCTCAGACACTTAACACTTACTAGCCATATGACCTTAGGCAAGTCAACCCCAAATGCCCTGCCTTCCTGGCTCCAAAAAGAAAAAAAACAAGCAACCCCCCAACCAAACCTTTATGTATAGTAGTAGAGGAAAAAATAGGTGATATTATTCATACTTAATTCATATAATTTAATATTATTTTTATTTATTTTAATCCAATCAAATAAGTATTATTGGATGTCTCCTTCTATGTGCCAGGGATGTTCTAAGTGCAGTAGATGAAAAGACAAAAACTAAAATATTAAATAAGTTGACATTCTATTCCATTCATATTGTATGATGGAGGCAACTTGGTGAAGTGAGGAAGGAAAGGAGTGTGCCTATTACATATCAGGCATTGTGCTAGGTGCTTTTACAAATATTATCTTATTTGAAGAATATCAAGCCCTATATTTGGAAAATCATCTGACCCAGGTTTAGATCCTGATTCCTCATGCTAATTTTGCCACTTCCTACCAGCTTACTACTTACTTTGCCCACCTTGGGCAAATCTCTCAGCATCTTGGAGCCTAACTTTATCTGTGAAATAAAAGGCTTTTGTTAAATGATCTCTATTTTCCCTTTCAAGCTAGATCTCTGACCTTATTATCCCCTCCAGCTCTAATCTTATGATCTATACATTTGCAAACATGTATGTGTGTATAGATACATATATACACATATACCTATTAGATATCTCAATCTGGATGTCTTGTAGATCTTAAATTCAACATGTCCAAAACTGAGCTCATTTTCCTCAAATCCTCTACTCTTCCTAACTTTTTACCACCATCAATTATCCCTGTCATCTGGGCTCACAACCTAGGTGTGGCCCTTGACTCCTCAACCTCACTCACCCCATATAGCCAATCATTTTATTTATGCTTTGACATCTCTCCTCTACACATCCTTCTCACATTCATGCCACCCCAGGACAGACCCTCCTTACCTCAATGCCAGGACTATTACAATAGCCTCCTAATTGTACTCCCTGCCTCAAACTTCCCTCACTCAGCTCCATACTCACCTATCAAACTGACCTTCCAAAGAGGTCTGACCACTTCGCCTATTCAATACACTCCCCTGGCTCCCTCAGGATCGAATATAAAATATCCCACTTGGCATTTAAGCCTTCCTACACTTCCAATCTTCTTACAGTCCACTCTCTTCCCTCCTCTCCACCAGTGACAGTGTCCGTCCATGCTGTTCCTCAAACAAGACACTCCATCTCCAGCCTCAGATTATTTTCACTGGGTGTCAAATTCCTCATGCCTGGAGTTCTGTCCCTCCTCGTCCGACTACTAGCTTTCCTGGCTTCCTGTAAATCCCAGCTGAAAACGCATTTTCTGCAAGAAACCTTTCCCATCCCCCTTTATGTTGGATCGGGAATTATTTCCAGTTTATCCGTGGATAAGTAGATAGATAATTAGACAGTATAGAATTGCTCACATACTGCCTAACATTAGAGAACTTGTTAGGGGCAGGGACTGTTTTTGCCTTTCTTTGTATCTTCAGCCCCTAACAGTGCAGACAGGATGTGAACTACAAATCTAGCATTTCTGGTACTAGCCTTTGTAAAGGATCAGGATGCTTGAGTCTAAGGAGGCACGACCCCGTAAGTCTGCCATCAACAAGCCTCTGTTAAATGTCTACCAACAAGCAATAAAAACTTGTTGACTTAACTTGACTCTAAACTCCTTTTCCAGGTGTAGACCTATGATCTCTGCCTAATCCTAATGTACGTTTGCACATGTGTGTATGTCGTTTGGCCGTGAAAGCACTCACACCCTCCAGAACCAGTTACAGGTAACGCTCTAATGCCCCAGGGCCAGAGCCAAAGACGCCCCGCCCCCGCAGAAAGGACAGGATGTAAAAAGACTGCGCTTGCGTAATCGTGCGCGGTGCTTCAAGATTCACGCTCCGCCCTTCTATCCGCCACGCCCTTTCGGCTGTGCGCAGTCGCAAAAGGGGCACGCTTCGAGCTGAGGGCTAGTGCACTGGCGGCGCTTCCGGTCGGCTGGAAACGTGGGGCTCGAGCTTCACTTCCTGCTGAAGCCGGTTCCGGCAGTTGGGGTAGCGGGTTGCGGCTCCCGGCTCTCGGCTCCCCAGGCTGGGGCGGCCGTCTCTGTCTCCCTCTCGTGAGCGCGCGGCCGAGCCGCCATGAAGATCACGCGGCAGAAGCACGCGAAGAAGCACCTGGGCTTCTTCCGCTACAACTTCGGCGTCCGGGAGCCGTACCAGCTGCTGCTGGACGGCACGTTCTGTCAGGCGGCGCTGCGGGGCCGCATCCAGCTCCGAGAGCAGCTGCCCCGCTACCTCATGGGGGAGACGCAGCTCTGCACCACCAGGTGGGCCGAGCGCCGGGCGCTGGAGGGAGCGGGCGGCCCGGGCCGGGCCGGGGCGGGGTCAGGACGGGGGTCCCGAGCTCGCCCGCCTCTCTGAGTGACGCCGCGCCGAGGCCCCAACCTGGCCGAGCCTCAGTTTCTTTATCTGTGGAATGGGGATACCCACGTATTTTACCCGTGTGTGTGTGTGAGGAAGATTCCTTGGAAATGTTTTTTTCCTTGTACCTCACAAAGCACTTTATTTCCATCTCTCAAATGAACTCATCATGTAATTAGAGTTTTATTGTTAATTATCTGTGTATGGGGGCAGAGTCTTATCTTTAGAGATGGAATGAAAATAACATTCCCGAGAGCATGTAATCTAACCACTTCCTTTTAGAAAGGAGAATAGCCCAGTGAGATTTAATGACTTGGAGTTATTCTTCAGTCTGTTACCTATCCAGCTCCATCACCCGCCTTAACGTTACCTATTGTGTGATAACCATTGATAAATTTCCAGATACTGTAATGTTACTCATAGCATTGATTATTGGTAGAATAGTGTTATTTAAAAGAAGGCCTTTTATTTCTTGGGGAAGTTTGAGGTTATTAGAGAAACTTTCCAATAAAAAGCAATTCAGGCTGTTTTTCTCTTCCTATTTAGTTGTGGGCCCAACTCATTTTCCATTTGAACTTCTTATCCCAAATACATTCATATTAGAGCAAAGGCAGGAACAATGTCAAATTTGAAGAAAATGAGAATTTATTCAAGGATGACATTGTACTGACAATCCAACACAATGTCACCCATGAACAGGAGCATCTGGAGAACCTTTCTGTCTAGGGAATCCCTCCTTGATCTGTACTCTGCAGGGGATCTCCTACAACACAGTGTTAATAAAACCTTGGACAAGTATAAATCTCACTTTTGTAGGCCTTGCCTTATCAGAGTTATTGAATAGGGTTGTTTTTTCCAATCTCATTCTCTCCATTCACATTGCTACCACTTTGACTCAAGCCCCAGTCAACTACTTGGTCTGTTGCATTAGCCTACTAATTACTAAACTCCTTGTGAATATGTATTATTTATTCTTTATGTTTGTATTTTTAGCTACTAGCACAATGCCCAGCACATAGTAGGTGCTTAATAAATGCTTATGGGGGGGCGGCTAGGTGGCGTAGTGAGTAGAGTGTCGGCCCTGGAGTCAGAAGGTCCTGAGTTCAGATCCGGCCTCAGATACTTAACACACACACAAATAAAAAAAAAAAACCTAGCCGTGTAGCCTTGGGCAAGTTACTTAACCCTAATTGCCCTCCAAAAAAACCAAAAAAATTAAAAAAAAATAAATGCTTATGGGTTTGACTGATTAGTCTCTCTGCCTCAAGCTTCTTGCTACTCCATTCTATCACACAACAACCAAAGTAATTTTTGTGGAATGTTGATCCGACCATGTCATTCCCCCTCTCCTCTCCCACTCAACAAACTTTGGTACTTTTATCTCAGGGATCAAATATAAACTATGTTTGACATTTAAAACTTTTTGACAAACTGACCACTTCCTTTCTTCTCTATTCTCTATACCTTATTCCCTTTCATGCCCCTTTCTCATGTAAGGACATAGCAGGCTACTTATGGTGTAGTGCCTTGTCTTCTAGCTTCTTGTAGTTCCAGGCTTCTCAGTTCAAGCCCTCTTCTGCAAGATGCCTCTCCTGGGTCAGCTGCTAATGCCTTCCCATCCAGGGTTATTACGTGTCTGCTTTGATGTACTTATTTCCCTTGATAGACTATATTTTGAGGTAGTGACTTTCATTTTTGTCTCTCTGTCCTCAGTGCCTAGCATAGCACCTGGCACATAATAAGTAGGTATTTAATAAATCCTTGTTGATTAACTTTTTTTTTTAACCAGGGTTTTTTCTTTTGGATGGGGTGGTGGAAGTTAACAGTCATTTATTAGTTCATTATTAGTTTGGATTTACCATATAGCATTTGACTAATGGTATAATTTTAATACCTTTTATTTGAAAGCAAAAAAAATTACATTCTTAATATGACCTGTTTTTACTGTCATATGTCAAAAAGAACTATTTCTCTTATAAATGCTTGCCAATATTTAAAATTCAGGGTTTTTTTTTATTTTCAGATGTGTGTTAAAGGAATTAGAATCATTGGGGAAGGAATTATATGGTGCAAAACTAATTGCACAAAGATGTCAGGTTCGAAGTTGTTCCCATTTCAAAGATGCAGTCAGCGGTGCTGAATGTCTATTATCCATGATTGAAGATGGAAATCCTCACCATTTTTTTGTTGCAACACAGGTAATACTGCCTATGAAAAATTATTGATTCTTTGTTTTTTACAACCCAGTAACTTCCAAATATGTACACTTTCCATTGAACCCTCCCTTAAAATAAAACAAGACCAACTATACAGCCAGAGAGTTTGAATGAAGAGCAGCAGAGCTAAATAGGAATTGGTTGTTGTTGTTCAGTCATATCCAACTCTTTGTGGACCCATTTGGGGTTTTCTTGGCAAAGATATCTGGAGTCGTTTTCCACTTTCATTTATAGATGATGAAACTGAGGCAGACAGAATTAAGTGACTTGCCTAGGGTCATACAACTAGTAAGTGTCTGAGGCCAGATTTGAACTCGGGAAGATGAGTCTTATTGACTCCAGGCCCGGCACTTTATCCACTGTACTACCTAGCTCCTTCTGTGTAGGAATAGTAGTTAACACAACTTTATTACTACCCAGAAGGGGAATAGGAGAATATATGTCAACAAGAAACAGTTTCAGTGTGCAGCCCCCACTGCTCTCAGCCTGAGGACAGCACAGGAAAGTATGGTTTCTGGATATAGCACCATTTAAGCTTTTGTACTATGGTTAAAGACTTAGAACCCCCAGGTTCCAAACTTCATAGGGTTTTAGACAGAAAGCCAGCAAGGCACAAATAGGAGACTACTCTCATCTTCAGGGCAAGACAGTAATATAGCCTGCACTGATGAAATGAGGGATTTTCTGAATTGCCTGATGAGGAGTAAGGGATAAGAAGGATGCAAGGAATAACTTAACTGTGTTATCCAACAAGAGGTTTGGGTGGGAGGGGGCTATGGAAGTAATACCCAGTTTCTGGGTTGATTAGCCTGTGTACATCCTTGGGGTTGAAAGGTATGTATACCACCCAGACCAGTTTTTATGTGGTATGGACCAGATGACAAAAATTATCCCATCTGGTAGCATGTGCTCTTATACAACCTTATACACTCTTTTTTTAGGGGTTAAGTAACTTGCACAAGGTCACATGGCTAGGTTTTTTTTGTGTGTGTGTGCTAAGTGTCTGAGTCCAGATCCGAAATCAGGTCCTCCTGATTCCAGGGCTGGCGCTCTACTCAGTGCACCATGTAGCCACCCCTGCCTTATACACTCTCATACAGCCAGACACCTACCAGAAATGGACCATGCTGCAGACATCCCCCTCTCCTGGGAGGTGTGGGGCTCCATATGGCACTGTTCCCCTCTTGGGCCCTGCGTCCCCTAGTCAGCTGGGGCAGCTTCAGTGCCTGGGGTCCCTGTAGCCAGAGCATCTCCAAGCTGAGGCCCCTGAACTGGAGTTATGGCCATGTGGTTCTGCTCCTTCCCACTGTCTCTGTATTGAGAGGAGAGAAATCTATTCTTTGAGACTGAGATTGGTCATTGAAATTAATCAAATTTCACCTATATCACTCTGCATTTGTTTTTCCTTGTTCCTCTGAATTCCTCATAATATAAAATATTTTCATTGGTTTATGCTGCTTTTGTTAGACATTTTTGCTTTTCAATAGCTTCAGCAATTCAGCTGACTGAAACTCTTTTACTTTACTTAAACTGAAGCATTTACTTCCATCTACTTTTCCCAGACTTAAAAGCATCTAGGAATCTCATTGTCCTAATCTTTGTTTTAGATGTTTGATAAGTGCCTTCTGCACTTGATGCTTAATAATTTGAGAAATGAAACTGAGACTCTTTTTCAGTTTTACTGATACTAAATTTTTTAGAAAGAGTACTCTTGCAGAGTACTTTAGTTCTTTATCGGTAGGCTGTAATGTACTCCTGAATGATACCTGATTAATGTTTGTTTTTCATAGGACCAGAATTTATCTCTTGAAGTAAAGAAAAAACCTGGAGTTCCTCTCTTGTTTATCATTCAGAACACTGTTGTTTTGGACAAACCTTCTCCCAAAACAATTTCCTTTGTCAAAGCAACAGAATCAGGGCATCTTGTCTCTGTTCACCAGAAACAGAGCATCAAGAAACTCAAAGAAGAACAAGGTCTAGTGAAAACCCCTGAACAGAAAAAGAAGAGAAAACGAAAAGGTGTGAGTGGTCCCAATCCTCTTAGCTGTCTGAAGAAAAAGAAGAAGGTGCAAGATTCAAACCAGTCTTCTGCCCCTGAAAAGAAAAGAAGGAAAAGAATTCGTAACAGAAATAGAACGAAAACAGTTTCCGTGCCACCAGTGAAACAGAGTGAAGAAGTACAATGCAACTCTATGGACTTGAATTGAAAAATTTTTAGAGACTAACTAAATTCTTCATTTCTAAAACAAAATAAATAAAGTTATGATTTGTTGAAATTTTAAAGACATCTCCATAGATTTGCCTGGACCTGTTGTTTATCACCTGAAAAATAAAAGAATGAAGAAGAATTGAATACAATATAAAATGTTATATACAAAAATTCTGCCTCTGTCCCCCTGTATTTGATCACTTTGGCTCCCCTAAGTCATTCTTGTTAGGTTATCTGTGTTTCCTTTGGTTCATTGTTGCTATGGAATTAGAAGCTCTGAACCAGTCTATTGGAAATGTTAAGAGTTTATTGTGAGTTGGAAGTTCAAAATATGACTTAAAATCATTTAGGTAACATAGGTTTTACCTTATGCTTGGTTCACCAGATTAGTTAACAACATTTATAGCTGTTAAATTAAATCATTGGTCTTCCTTTCCCCTTAGATTTGGAGCTGGGTTAAATGACTGACTTTGAAAAAAATCAAATGTCAGATTTAATATACATAGAATTATTTTAAATTGTTTTATTGGTTTCCTCTAAAATAGTCTTAAAATTTCTTAGTATCAAAACATGTCATGATAATTTTATACATGATAGCACTCAATTTGTTATAGTTTTTCCTAAATAAGTTCAAATGATGCATTTTCATTTTACATCATCATTTCTATGTTTACCCATACCCTAATCCTATCCACTCTAAAATTGAGAAAGAAAAATATTTAAGTGATCATATTAGAAAATCTATGCAGCATTCTTCTCTGGTGGTCCTCCTTTTCTCTGTCAAGAAGAGGGGCATGTTTCATTGTTAACTGACTTGTTAAATGGTTTCTGAATTACTTAGGTCTTTGCCTTCCTTTTGTGATTTATTCGCCTACATTGTTATAGTCATGCATGTTATGCTAGGTTTGCTTATCTTACTCTCCATCAGTTCATATGCATAGTTCCATATTTCACTGAATTTGTCATTTCTTCACTTATATTTATGTCACTTACATTTATGTGCCACAGTTTTTCAGCCATTTCCTAATCAATGGACACCCACTTTGTTTTAAAACTTTTTTTGATAATGTATTTTGTTTTTTTTACCTCCTGCCCATGGGTGGAGTTGCTGGGTCAAAATAACTACAAACCCTTTAGTCACATGTATCACATTTCCAACTTGTTTTCCAGAGCCGTTGGGCTAATTTACCCCTGCATCAAGAGTTTATTAACATGCTAGTTTTCCCATGCTCAGGAATATTAACCATTCCCATTTATGTCTTAACTGTCAGTTTTCAGGGTGCGAAATGAAATTTCAGAATTGTTTTTAGTTTACATTTTTCAGTGATTTAGATCCTATTTTCAGAAGATTGTTGATCATTTGCAGTTCTGAAAACTTCATATTATTTGATCACTTAACCTGTTAGGGAATGGCTCCTGGTTTTATATGTTGGTATCAATTCCTTATCTATCCTGGATGTTAAACTTTGTCTATAAGGGATATCAGATGCAAAGATTTCTCTCCCTCAAAAATTTGACATTTTTACTCAGTTTACATTAATTTTGTGCAGAAGCTTTTTGATTATGTAAATGACAGTTTGTTTTTTATGATTCTCTCCTTTTTGACTCTGGAAAATTACTCATGCTCAATTTTTTTAAAAAATGAAGAGATCTTTTATATTCAGCTCACATCCATTTAGAGCTTCTTGTGGTATGTGATATAAAATGTTGATCTAATTTCTGCCAAAATTCTTTCCAATATTTTGAGCTATTTTCAGATAAGTCTTTCAAGTAATTTGTTATTTATGGGTCTAATGGTCCAATCACAATTTTATTTACCTATTTTTTTTTTGCCACTCTTTTTAGAAGCTGAAAAATGTCCCCATCACCGCTTTTAGCTTTAAAATTGCTGATGACCTAGAGTGGGTGTGGGGGGATGGATAGGAAGATGATGTAACCATCCTTTTCATCAAGAATTATTAAAGTGCCTAATTATACTATAAATATTTAAAAGGCAGCCCAGTGGGGTGGCTAGGTGGCACAGTGAATATAGCACCGGCCCTGGAGTCAGGAGGACCTGAGTTCAAATCCAGCCTCAGATACTTAACACTCACTAGCTGTGTGACCTGGCCAAGTTACTTAACCCCAATTCCCCTGCCTTCCCCACTCCAAAAAAAAAAAGGTGGCTCAGATTCCTTTTCCACTTATTATTTAAATACTTCCTCTTATTCATACAGTGAGTATTTTTTAAGTGCCTTTAGGTAATGAAGATGAATATCAAATCAAACTTGGAGCTTTTTTTCTTACTTTTGCAGACAAATTGTGTTAATGTTTGTTTCTTAAAGTTTATCTTAATCCGTTTGTCAGGCTTAAATTTAAATGCAACTGTGGAAAAGCTATGTTATGTCAGTATTTACCTATATAGTAGGTGCTTATTGTTTATCGAATTGAATAAATTAATTTAGAGGAGTGCTAATCTTTGATTTCACTGCCCTTTGGGAAACTCCAGTTATGTAAAGCAGCAACTTTTCTATAATTTAAGTCTTAGAGAACTCTTTAAAGCACTGAATTAAAAAAAATTTTTAAAAGCATTGATAGGTTTTTAAAAAATATCACCTATACTTCCTAATGTACCCCATTCCCCAACCATCCCTTCTTAAAAAATAATAAAAAAAAAACAGTTCAGGGAATATTAAAAGTGCCCATAGAGTTAGGATCTAAACCAAGGTCTTCTGACTCCAAGAACAGCTTGATATCTATTACACTCTGCTGCTTCTGTACTAATATGATACTAATAGAATTGTCAATTATAATCAGATGACAATATTTGTAAAGAGCTTAACACAGGGAGTAGCAATTGTTCTTCCTCTTCCCTACCATCTGAAGATAAAAGTCTATTTATTCCAAAACTTGTTTGCTTTTTTAAACCAGGTATTTTGTCAAAGCTTTTTCAGCATCTATTGATATAATCATGGTTTTTATTATTTTTATGTGGTATGTTTATGATCCTAATATTGAACCAGTTTTGCATTCCTGGTATAAATCCACTCTTCATTTAATTGTCCTGTTGTTTATGTTTAAGGCTAGGTGCAAATCCTTTTAGATCAGGGATTATTACCTTTTTTTGTGTATCATGGACCCCTTTGGCAACCTGGTAAAGCCTGTGGAACCCTTATGATAATGATCTGATATGTATAAAGTACATAGGACTGCAAAGGAAAACATATTAAAATATAGTCAAAATATTAAAACAAATTCAGAGAATTCATGCAGTGTTTTACATATTACCTAACAAGAAATAAGAATTTGAGAAAATTCTTGAGCATTTTGAGAAATTTTCTGGAGAATTTTGAGAAAAAAAATTCTTGAGAAAATTGAGAAACCCCAGTTTGTGAAGATTTAAGCAGTTACCAATCTTAAAAGAGTGGTGTGCATAGAAGTAGTAGCAAAAATTGTTTAAAGTGATAGGTTTGAGTCATGGAGACTTAATAATTTGGCTTGTTTTGCACCCACTAGTGAGAAAAAAACTGGAAAGCGTCTTCATCTTCAGTTGTTCATTGTGGTAACCGATCCAGTCAGGGAATAGTGCTGAAAAGATGAAGTATTTAATTAGGAGAGAAGTAAAATAGTATAGCAACAAAAGCAATTTCAGCACACATTCCAAAATAAATGGAATATCATTGCCCAGCATATATTTCGAGATGTAGGCTGTAGTGGAGGCATGGGCTTAGTTTTTCTCTATAGATCAAATAGCCTGCTTTCACTATTCATGTCTGTGTGATAAATCAGTGTGCAACTAGCTTTTCTCCCCCATGACTCCATGATCTCCCTGCCATATTCAACTTACCTTGCCTTAGACACTTTTGCGCTTGCCTAGTAGCTGCTTGCAGATGCTTGGGGTGGGGGGAGGGGGAGGAAATTAGAGGTTGAGAGTGTCCTTGCAAACTTCCCACCCTCTACACAAGCAGAGCACAGGAAAAGGGGAAAGTTGCATACACTTCAGCCTTATGGCTATGGGTTACATGAAATGAATGCTTTGAAAACTTTGAAGTGCTATACTTATGTGAATTATTATGATTACTATGTAAAGACCCAGGGGGAAGACTTTGACCTTTTCCCCAACCTCTTGTGAAGGTGATGATTTTCATGTATCTTCTCTCTTTTCCCTCTCCCAAGGCAACATGACAATCTTCAGCACAGTTCTCATCACTTTTCTCATGGTGTGATGAACTTAGAATTCTTTTTTTTTTTTTTAAGCAATTGGGGTTAAATAACTTGCCCAAGGTTACTCGGCCAGTTATTTTTGTGTGGGTGTTAAGTATCTGAGGCCAGAACCGATCCTGGGTCCTCCCAACTGCTGTCGCAGGCACTCTTACTCACAGCACCACCTAGCCACCCCTGAACTTAGCATTCTTTACCAAATGACATCCCACCCTTGAAATTGTCCACCTTTACAAGGCAGTCAAGAAGTAAATTTGGGCCAACTACTTAGAATGTAGTTGTGGTTAACACTCCTCATACAGGGGCAATAGTATATTCCAATGTATAAAAATGTCACAAAACGAAAAGCATAATTTCCCTAGGCAGCTACATACCAACACTTTAAAAGCTTGGAATGCTGGCTTACGTTGACTATAAACACATTACCTCATAGGTAGGAGGAACAATGGTTATAACTATTAAATGTTTTACTCTCTGTTGGATTTCTGGTTTCTGAGCCATTTTTTTTGTTGTTTGTCTATTTTTGGCGATGCTGGGGATTGGCCCTGGGTCTTTGCAGTGTCAGTGCAATATTCACAGCACTGACAACAACTGTAAATATGCCAGTATAGTTCTCAACCACAAAATATAACAGACTCTCCATAGAGAAGACAGAAGCAAAACATTTATTTAAACACCAGAAAACCAAATCCAACCAAATACCATAATACAGCAGAGAGCCATACCATCCTGTAGCCTTCCCACAAATCAACACTCACAAGCCTAGCTGTCTCCCTGGGTTCATCCTCTCCTCCTTCCAGTTCTAACTGCTCTGACTCCCAGCTTCCTATGGGCCTCTGCTCCACCCTTCAGCAAACTCCTCCCACCACAGCTCCATGTAATTGCATTCAGCCTATTAGGGGGCAGGGAAGATCTTCAAATGAGAGGAGATCTGCATATTCCCTTAGGCTTATTAAGGGGCTGGGAAGATCTTCAAATTCCCATTCCCATTACAGTCTTTCAACAATTGCTCTAGTCTAATCACACCATGATGTAATGGTGGTTAATCTGTGTCTTATGTTTTTTTGTAGACAATTGTACTCAACTATAGAGGTAATTTTTTTTTCTTTGATGTACTCCTTACCTACTTCAATGCTCCAAATTCACTAGATCAGCTGACAAGTCACATTGCATTTATAAGAGTCACTTCTAGCCTCTGAGACTGCTTCAGAAAGCCATACAAATTGCAACAGATAATAAAATGTTGAATCTTCTAATCTTCCAATACAAGCACAAGCATAATGAAAAAGTTTTGATAGACTGGCAGGGAAACATCTTTGTGGGAAGAATTTAAAAGATATATTTATCTTTTTTCTCACAATGCCTTGAGTGAGTCATAATCACAAATTATAGTGGTCCTTGATTAGCTCATCTACTTAATGCTGTCAGCAGATGTTCAGGGAATGATTTATATTATAAACAAAACCTACCAATATTATCTCTTGCCTAGACTATTGCAATAGCTTCCTAATTTGTATTCTTTACCCCAGTCTTTTCATTTTCTAATAGTACATCCCTCCCACAGCTGCCGAGTTGATAATCCTAAAACACAAATCTGGCTATGTCATCCAGGTCATTTGAAAATCTTCAATGGCTTCCTATTGCCTTTAGGATGAAACAAAATGTTCAGTTTGTCATTTGAAGGCCTTCACGTTGAAAGCCTTGACATTCCATCCCTGTCCTTTGGGCCTTTGTCTAAGTGATGTCTCATTTATGGAATCATTCTCTTCCCACCTCCACCTCAAGAAGCAGATGCTCCTTTCTACCTGAGGCTTTCCTGTTTGGTACCCATTGATTAAAGTTGAGAGTAGTAGGCAGCATGGACCTGATGGAAGAGTGCTGGGATGAGGGTGGGAGAGGCAGGAGTTTGACGTCTCACTTTTATAGTTTTTTGGGGGGAAACAGACCAATTCTTCTCTGTGCCACCTTGGCATTAGTTCATTAACATATCCAAATCATCTCAAAGTTATCAGCATTTCTGATGTTCTGCTGGTCTAGAATTGGAGAGGTCTGGGTTTTGACAGGGATTTACATATCATCAAACCAAAAGCCTTTATAGCAGCACCTCTGTGGTGGTCTAGGTTGAAGTCTTTTCATGCCTTCATATGTTCATCTTCATGCTACTTACCCTAAGTATTTGCCCCAGGCGCAAAAATTCTTAGATACAGTTCTGAGCATGAAACTTTCTATCTGTAAAATGAAGGTGTTTGACTGCAAGAGATTTAAATTTCCCTTCTTGCTCTGACATTCTGTTAGTCTTTGACAGCAACAGGTGCTAAATAGTATTAAGCTGGGAAGACAAAGTTTTTATAATTACTTTCAATCTACTCCACATCCCAGGAACCATTTCTGTGTGGCACCAAATGAAGGCCTGTACTCATTGATACAGGAAGGAGAAGACAGGAACTGACCTCCTAGTCCTCACCAGAAGGTCCAACTGCAAAGTGATTCATTACCATTTTTATCCATATATACCTACAGAAACTACTTGGAACATAGTTGGGACAGAAGCTGAACTACTCTGTCCTGACCGAGGGCTGTCACACTGCTGACTCTTCCTAGCTCATCTTGCCACTCTGTGGGGAAAGGTTGCATTTCCCCTGTTGCTCCCTCAGAATTTGGACCATCAACTTCACTACTGCTGAGTTCTCTGTGGTGCCTAAGGCAGGTGGCAATGTGGTTCTTATTTGATAATTGATGGACCACTCCAGGGTCCAGGTAGAGTCCAGGTATACTGAGGAGGGGGGAAGGGGAGGCCAGGTATCCTTTTCCACATTTATCTCCAGTGGTATCCATTTGGAAACCAGGAAGAACAAAATCTGATGATAGTGTACCCATATTGAACTCCTTATACTTGCAGGAATCCAAGTAGCAAAGTCCTTTGCCTGTAATTCACACTCTACTGAATTATAAAATCACAGAATTTCAGAATTAAAAGAGAGCTCAGTGTCCATCTTATCCAGCCCATGCCTGGAAATAATTCCCTCTGCAACATGCTTTTAAAAGTTGTCATGTCATCCAAAAGGACCTATGTGTGCAAAAATATTTATAGTAGCTTTTTTTGTGATAGCTAAGAAGTGAAAATCAAAGGGATGCCCATCAATCAGGGAATGGCCTAAATTTTCATCTTAGCAACATCTGTTTCTGTTCTTTGGAACCAAGAAGGATAGGTTTTATCCATCTTCCAGCCTTTCAGATACTTGAAGTTAGCTAATAAATTAACAAGCTTTTATTAAGCACCTACTATATGCCAGTCACTGTGTTAAGTTCTGGGATGAGAAAGGCAAAATATGGTCCCTGTCCTCAAGGAGCTTACAGTCAAATTAGAGTTCATAATATAATGTCTCTTAAGTCTTAATAGATTTAAATCTGTTCTTCTTCACAAGTTGTGGTATATGATCATAATGGAATATTATTGTGCTATAAGAAATGACAAGCTGCATGCTTTCAGAAAAAACTTGGAAAGACTTACACAAACTGATATAAAGTGAAGTGAACAGAACCAGGAGAATTTCGTACACGGTAACAGCAATACTGTTCAATGATGAACTGTGAATGACTTAGCTATTCTCAGCAATACAGTGATCCAAGACAATCCCAAAGGACTAATAATAAAGCATAGTATTTGCCTCTAGAGAAAGAACTAATGTTGTTTGAATACAGAGTGAAGCACGATGTTTTTTCACTTTTTTCATCTTTTTTTCTTCTTGTACAAAATGACTAATATGGGAATGTTTTACATAATTGCACATGTATAACCTATATCAATCTGATTGCTTACCGTCTCAAGGGGATGGGAAGGAGACTAGGGAGGGATAGAATTTGAAACTCAAAACTTTAAATAAAAATGTTGAAAATGTTAAGGAAAAAAAGTGGTCATGCAGCATTTGCTTGAAAACCTCCGATCAGAGAGAACCAACTCTCTCCTGAAACACCCCATTTCACTTTGTAATAATTTTCACTGTTTTTCATTAAGCCTAAATTTTCATCTTAGCAACATCTATTTCTGTTCTTTGGAACCAAGGAGAATAAGTTTTATCCATCTTCCAGCCTTTCAGATTCTTGAAGTTAGCTAATAAATTAACAAGCTTTTATTAAGCACCTACTATATGCCAGTCACTGTGTTAAGTTCTGGGATGAGAAAGGCAAAATATGGTCCCTGTCCTCAAGGAGCTTACAGTCAAATTAGAGTTCATAATATAATGTCTCTTAAGTCTTAATAGATTTAAATCTGTTCTTCTCCAGGTCAAACACATCCAGGTCCCTTAACCAGTCCTCATATGCCAAGATCTCAAGGCCACTCACTGTGCTAGTTGGTGAGTCCACTTCCTCTAGACTACTCTTAAGCTTTTCCATAGCCTTACTTATCTGTGAAACTCAGCACTAAACACAATGATATAGATATGTCTTTACAGAGTTGAGTATAGGAGGGCTATCACCTTTTTATTTCTGGAAGCTATATCACTTAGTCCAGCCTTTCATATCATTTGGTTCAGCCCAGTGTTCTAGCCTGGGCTTTTAGAATATTGACTCTATTATCCAGTGTGTTAATTATTCCTCCAAAAAGACAGCTAGGTGGCACAGTGGATAAAGTGCTGGGCCTGGAGTCAGGAAAACTCATCTTTGTGAATACAAATCTGGCCTCAACACTTCCTAGCTCTGGGACCCTGGGAAAATCACTTAACCCTGGTGGCCTCAGTGTCCTCATCTGTAAAATGAGCTGGAGAAGGAAATGGCAAAGCATTCCAGTATCTTTGCCAAGAAAACCCCATATAGGGTCACAAAGAGTCACACACGATTGAACAACAACTAAATGAGAGCAACAACATTCCTCCCAACTTTGTGCAATATGTAAATTTGAGAAGCATGCCATCTGTGCTTTCATTTAAATAAGTGATAAAAATATTCAAAAACACAAGGCAAAGCAGAGATCCTTGGAGAACTCAACTGGAAAGACATACTTCCAAACTGAAACATCTAGTTGTGCCATCTTACTCTATAATGTTTAATTGCCTTTCAACACTACCCCTGTTATAGACTCCAACTGCTCCCAGTCAGCTACGGGGCAACAACTTAGTACTTATTTTGTTCGTGTTCAGATTTTGCTTTGTGATTGTAAACCAAATGTGCGTTTGTGTGTACATATATATGTACACACACATATATGTATATATATATACACATATATAATGTATATATGTTTTTCTTTTTCTACGTTACTCCCTTGAGAATTAAATTATAATTCTTTGGCACCCTTTAGGGGAAAACCTTCACTTCCAAAAATGGTTAATGCAGTACCAGACACATAACTAATGTAAAATAAATACTTATTAATGGATTCAAATAATGTAATTGAACAGTTGGATCAAAACACAAATCAGGTCTTTAGAGGTAGTTTAATGCCTGAAATGAATGAATGCCTGAAATTAACACTTGGAGAAAATATTTTTGTATTTTGAACAAAATTTTAGGAAACAAGAGTAATATTTTGCCGCTGGTAAACAGCTCAGGTGCAAATATCTCAGTTTACTTTTCTCCATGAAGTAAATGCCAGTGGCCCTTTGCTAACACTAACTGTCCACTCCCTGATGGTGCCAGAAAAATGCCATCTGTCGTCTTTTGCTGGCAAATCTATTATAGTGTGAGTCTTTCTACAGGTGGTACCTATTCAGGATGTTAACTTATTTTGCTTAATAACTATTTTTGGAATAACATTTTGTAGCAGTTGCTATCTCTGTTTAACCATCATCATTGTTATAAAGTACCTCAGTCTCTAAAGAATAGAGGAGAAGGCCTCCAAGATTTCTTTCAGCTTTAAGTCTATGGTCCTTATAATCCTCATATATTTGTTGTTGTTTTCAGTCTTGACTGACTTTTCATGACCCCACTTGGGATTTTCTTGGCAAAGATACTGGAGAGGTTTGCCATTTGCTTCTCCAGCTTATTTTACAGAGAAGGAAACTGAGGCAAAAAGAATTAAGTGATTTTCTGGTAAGTATCTGGGGTCAGATTTGAAACCAGGTCTTCTTGACTCCAGGCCCTGATACACCATTTAATTGCCCTTATATATTAGGTGAATTCAAATATCGGAAATGATAGGTGGGAAGGATATTCATTAGGAAATGAATTAATTTAAGCTGCTCTGGTACTATATAGTTTACTGAAGTAATAACATTCAAAATAATACTTCAGTAGTTATCTTTCATAAGTTAAATCAATAAGTGTATATAATTATTAGCAGAGAAGTGAATAAGGCTTAGAAACAGATTACACAATTCATAGATTTAGAGCTGGAAGATGCCTTAGAGGTCATACAGTCTAATTCACATCTTAGAGATGAAGAAATTGAGACCTCCTTAGTACTAGTGTCTTCCCTCTATTGTTTATTTCTATTTTATCATATATATGTAGGTATATAACTTATTTGTACCTACTTGCTGGTATGTTGTTTCCCTCATTAGACTGTGAGCTCATTGACAATGGAGAATGTCTTTAGCTTTTATGTGTGTCCCCAGAACTTAGCAGAGTGCCTGGTGCATAGTAAACCTTTAATAAATACTTAATGACTGAGTGAATCAAAGAGAAATTAAGAATCCAAGGTCTGGAGTCAGAAGGACCTGAGTTCGGATCCAGCCTCAGACACTTAATGCACACACAAACAAAAACCTAGCCATGTGACCTTGGGCAAGTTACTTAACCCCAATTGCCCTCCAAAAAGAAAAAAAAAAGATACTAAGTAATTGGGGCAGCTAGGTGGCCCAGTAAGTAAGAGCGCCGGCCTTGGAGTTGGGATGACCTGAGATCGGATCTGGCCTCAGAAAATGAGCACCCACACACAAATAATGACTGGCCGTGTAACCTTGAGCAAGTTACTTAATCCCAATTGCTTTAAAAAAAAAAAAGAATCCAAGGTCATAAAAAGATTTGAGCTTAGGTTTTCTGACTCTCAAGACAATGATCTTTCTGCTCTACTATGGTGTCCTAAGTATGACTATTTGTAATCTCAAATTGTGGGATTTGTATATCTTGGCATAAAGGACTTGATCCTTGAAAGATCAGTACCAAATCACAGAAAAGGGGCCCCTATGAGGTATTCACGAAAATTTGATCCATTTATCAGGTGTGAACAAGTTCCAGAAAGTGAGTCACAAGGCATAAGATGCACAATAATTGGGCACTGATATTTAAAAGTCAATTTAGTCAGTTCAGAAACAAAGTAGAAGAGGAGCCCTGCTCCCGATGAGACATACAGTATATATAGGGAGCTGGACAAGAGGAGGTCATGAAAAGTCATGTGAAATAGGTAGAACAGAAGCCCTCCAACTCCAGGAGTGAAGCTGTTGGTGGCATTCAGGAAGAAGAAAGGTCATTCATTACAGTCCAGGCTGCTTTCTTTGGGGCACCTGCCTCTCTACTTGTTAGTCTGCTCTCTCCGTTCTGGAGGCTACCTCCAGCCATGGGTATTCCCTTCTATAAATCTTCTGAAGATCTGAATAAGAACTGGGATTCTCTTCAAATGTGGCTGCCACTTGGAATGACTGAATTGATTTGCTTCCTTTTTAATCCATTTAAGGGGATTTGTTTGCTGCAGATACATGGATCACTTGGTCTGGACACATTTTTGCAATTAGCTTATCTCCTTGTTTTAGGCCTCTTTTCTGTGATTAAGCTCTGGGCTTACAAGAACCAATTCTTTTATAAAGATATAGGTATTTTTCTTAGTATTTATTCTTAGTGTGACAGATAACGTTTCTCATGCTATTTTTTGTGATGAAAGAGAGAAATATATGTGAGTAGGACAATAGAACAATTAGATAAATTTGGAACTGGTTGAAGGGATGGATCCAAAGAACAGTCATTATTAATGGCCCTATGGCAACTTGGAAAGTTTTTATTGGAGTGCTCCAGAGAACTATCTTGACCCTAAACTTATTAACATTTTCCTAGAGACTTGGACAATGACATAAACAGCATGCTTATCAAATTTGCAGGTTCCACAAAGCTGAGAGGGGTAGTAGATCCACTGGAGAGCAAAAGACACAAGAAGTTAGTCCCTCTTACAGAAACTCCTGGAAGAAATCTGTAACTACTTAAATGATTTTGACCTAAAATAGAGGAAGATAGTATGGCAGCAAGCACCCCAATATCCCCAGGGTGGCTGCCAACACAGATTCTTAGATCTGCTTTTCTAAAGGAAAGCAACTCAAAATGGGTTAACAAGCTTACTTTAATCAATCAAACATATATCATTTACCTAGTTCAGGGGAAAAAGGTCAGCACCCCAAACTTCAAAATATACAGACAGAACTTACAAGACAGAGAAACAAACAGATCAAGCAGACAGGCTTCCAAACTGCCCAACCATTACATCCATACCAAATCACAGTTACCAGAGAGGGAAGCGTCAACATCTGGGTTTTCAAAGCCGGGGGGCTCTCAACAGCTGCCCAGAGTCTCATCTGGTCAAGTCATACAACACTTCTCAAAGTGAGCCCCAAAGCAAACCCTCACATCAGGGATTTTTAGCCTTCTCCTGGCTCAGAGAATGTCACAACCCTCTTGACCCACTGCCCAATCACACAGCATCAAGGTGTAGGCATTCTTGAAAACCAAGCCTCCTGCCACAAGCTCCATGTGACCACATACGTATATTTCAAATCAAGGAAGTTTCTCGGAGTCCCTTAAGCCAATCAAAGGGCCTAAGGACAGGGAAGATCTTTAAATTTGCATTTCCATTACAGATAGTAACAGTCAGTGATTAGGACCTAGACTAGGTGAAGACAGGAAGTACAGAGGTATGGGATTTGATCACTTTCATTTCAAATTGCTAGTGTTAATCACATTTCTTTTGTTTCAGTACTTTTTTTTTTCCCCAGGAGGGATTTAAGAGCAAGAAAAGGAAAAAAGTGTAAGAGCATGTGATGATGGCAAAAATATAATTTGTAATCATGACTAGGAATGGGAATGGGAAGAATTCACCTATATAAGGAATAAAGGTAGCAAAATGGATAAGAATCCAGAATCAAACATACATTGTTTATAGGAAATGCATTTGAAACATAAAGATTCACAAGAATTTCTAGGCTTTTAGGATGCCACAGCTCTCCTGGTTCTCCTCCTTCTTATCCTACTTATCTCCCCTTCCTTCTCAGTTTCCTTTGTTGGATCCTCATCCAGAACATGCCTTCCAATTATAGGTATTAACCATAAGGGTTCTGTCCTGGGCCCCATTCTCTTCTCCCTCTGTACTATTTTAATTATTTTGCTTGGTGATCTCATCAGCTCCAATGGATTGAATGACTATCTGCTAATGAGTCTCAAATCTACCTATCCAGCCCCAAACTCTACTGATCTCTAATCTCACATCTTGAAGGACTCTTCAGACACCTTGAATTGGATGTCCAATAGATTCTTTTTTTTTTCTTGATTTTCAAATTTCCTTTACTTCCCTCCCCCTCCCCCCACAACAGCATATAGTCCAGTATAGGATCTGCAAATACATTCATATTAGACATTTGTCCAATAGATTCTTAAAATGCATTATGTACAAAATAGAACTCATGCTTTTCCCCTTGTACTCTGTCCACCACCCCCTCCACTTTCCTTCATACTGTAGAGGGCAACACCATTCTCCCAGTCACTCCGGTTCACAACCTAGGAGTCATCCTGACTTCTCATTATCTCTAATCTGTTGCCAAGGCCTGGGGATTTCACCTTTGAATGTCTCTTGAATGTGCCCCCTTATTTCCTCTGACCACGTCCATACCTCATGCCTGGATTATTACAATAGCCTTCTGGTGAGTCCGTCTGCCTCAAGTCTCCCCACTCCAATCCATCCTCCAGTCAGTCACTAAAGTGATTTTCCTAAAGTGCCAGCCTGATCATGTCACACTTCTACTCAGTAAACTCCAGTGGCTCCTGATCTCCCTCAGTGTCAAATATGAAATTCTTCTTTTTGCCATCAAAGCCTTTTATAACTTAGCCCCCTTCCCAGTCTTCTTACACCTTGCATCCCACCACATACTCTTTGATCCAGTGACCCTGGTCTCCTGACTGTTCCATGAACAAGACACTCCCATTCCTCAGGTCTGGGCATTTTTTCTGGCCCTTTTGCCTGGAATGAGCTCCTACCTCTATTCCAACTGCTGACCTCCATGGCTTCCATTAAGTTCCAACTAAAATCCTACCTACAGGAAACCTTCCTCAACCCCATTTAAGTCTAGTCCCTTCCCTTTTTAATGATTTCCTATTCATCCTGTATATAGCTTGCTTTGTACATGTGTGTTTGCATGTTTTCTCTTCCATTAGATTTTAAGCTCCTTGAGGGCAGGGACTGTCTTTTGCCTCTCTTTGTATCCCTGGCATGCTTAGCACAACGTTTGACACATAGTGGATGCTTAATAAATGTTGATTGAATGACTGAGATATAAAACATCATTCCAAAGCTTGGTCTACAGAAATTAGAGTAACTGTTACTATCTCTTTAAGATCATAGAAGCAAGGAATTACCATTGTAACTGTCATTCCATGAAATGACTCCCAGTGGAGTTAGTGGTGAGGGTGGGGTTAACTTTGATCTTTGGGGATCTACAAGAAAACAGGAAAAGGTGAGGAGAAACTTTTTGTGTATTGTCAGAGTTGTCCTAACTGTTATTTTCTAAAGAAACATCGTAAAGACAATTTTATACAGAGGGAGTCTGGAGAGGGGCTACTGAGAGCAGAGACTGAAAAAGACCTGAAAGAAGTTGGCCCTTTGTGAAACTGATGTAAATTTCTTCTTGAGAAGAGGATAAAGGGG
Source organism: Gymnobelideus leadbeateri (assembly GCA_011680675.1). Taxonomy (NCBI): domain Eukaryota; kingdom Metazoa; phylum Chordata; class Mammalia; order Diprotodontia; family Petauridae; genus Gymnobelideus; species Gymnobelideus leadbeateri. The sequence continues at coordinate 918,154 of WOXC01012209.1, forward strand.
AATCTAATGAAGATAGTACATCGGTTATCCTTCGAAGTAAGCTAAGCGGGGGTGGCACTGTGTTTTCACAAGTGAAGAGAAAATTTCTGCTTTATAGTGAGGGTTTGAGGTAATTTTAGTCATGATTATTCTTCACAGGTAAAATATAAATAATAAATTCATTATTATTTTAAATCATTAATAAACTATATATTTGGTAGCATTAATAGTCGTTTAATCTTAGGAGATTAAGGGATTTAATATCTGTAGATACATAAATATATATCTCTAGAGATATATAATTATATATAGTATCTGATTAAAGGTACAGAATATATCATATATTCCTATGTCCCTAGATATAGGAGAACAGAGACAGAAACAGGGACAGTCATGATGAGACAGGGAAAGAGTGAGACAGAAACATAGATAAAGGAACACAGAAAGAAAGAGACAAAGACAGAGACCCAGTGATGAAAAGATGAGAGGATGACAGTCAGAAAGAGACAGAGAGGAGAGAGAAACAGCAAAAAACAGAGAAAGAGACAGAGAAGACAGAGAGAGGACAGAAAAAAAAAGGACAACATAGAGGGACAGAGAAAAATTATCAGAGAGTCAAAGAGGAAGTAAAACATTGAATTCAATATAATAATTTCCATAATGTAGCTTTCTGATTCTTATACAAAGGTTTAAAAAAGACGGATTTCAGAAAATTTAGTTACAGCAGTACTAAAATAATTTCTACTTTAAAAAAATTGGAGTATTAAAGTGAGGAGATTAGGGCTAGAGAATCTCTAAGATCCTTTCCATGTCTAAATCTCTGATTTATATTTTTATTTCTAAAAATGCTCTATTAATGTTTTTTCAGTATCATTGCATTTTTTCAATAACCCTCTTCTCCATCCTCCCATAGAATATTTTCCTTGAAACAAAGTAGTACAGTTAAACTTTAACCCTGAGGAAGTGCTGCTAGTCTATAGGGCCTGGGGAATCTCAACTCTCCCTATTCTATAAGCATGATATTTGGACTGGGCTCATTTCAGGGGTGCCTGATCTTTACCTAATAAGACAGTCTTTATCCTTCTCGATCTTCCTGGCACCTTTGACATGGTTAATTATCTTCTTCTTGATACTCTTTCCGATCTAGGTTTTTATGTCACTGTTCTGTCCTAATTCTCCTCCTTCCTATCTGAATACTACTTCTCTTTGCTGGATTTTCATTCAAGTAATAAAGTAGGGCCGGTAGTCAGGAAGAACTGAGTTCAAATCTGGTCTCAGACATCTTTTTTTTTTTGCTTTTTGGAGTGGGGAAGGTAAGGCAATTGGGGTTAAGTGACTTGCCCAAAGTCACATGTTTTTGTGTTAAGTGTCTAAGGCCAAATTTGAACTCAGGTCCTCCTGACTCCAGGGTCAGTGCTCTATTCACTGCACCACTTAGCTGCCCCTAGACATTTATTAACTGTGTGATTCTGAGCAAGTTACTTAACTTCTGTCTGATTCTTACCATCTATAAAATGGAGATAAAAAGCACCTACCTCTAAGGGTTGTGGTGAGAATGAAATGAGCTATTTGTAAAGTACTTACCACAGTGCCTAGCACATAATAGGTACTATATAAATACTTACTCCTTTCCTCTTCCCCCCCTCCCTCTAGAGACTTGGTTCCAATATTCTAGGAATCTATGAATACAAGCTTTTGTAAATCTGAGTTCCTGTATGAGTTCCTATATAGGTTCCTGAGACCACAGTGGGGTTCTCCAGAGTGTATAGCTAGACTGACTACTTCTATTATTATTTATGTTTTATGTCATGTTAAAGTAAACCTGTCCTGTAGTTTATGTTTTGTTAACCTGAATGCTTGCATGGGAGCTCTCTTAGAAATATACCCTCTCTCAGCGATATACCCACTAACTTTCAGTGTTACCAGGGGAAACTTTTTGGGGTATGAGTCAAAAAAAATTTGTGAGAGATACCCCCAATGTGAATCCTGGTCTCTGCTGACAGGGTCTGGATGTGATTGACACAATAATTCTAAGATGGAATTTGTGAGCTATCACAAGAAAATTCACTAAAAGTCAATAGTTAATAACCAGGTCTGAGTAAAACACTACATGAAAGGCTAATAACACCTGACTACTGAAACATTAGGAGAGAAAATAACAATAGGATTTAACTAAATTAGTTGGAAATGAGTTTAAAATAGCAAATACTATTTGCATTATTCATTTGGAAATAAGTCATGTGTCACCTAGCTAGGCCTTGACTATTTTAGCTTTACCTTTTTAAAAGATTGTTTGTTGTTCTTTAAGCTTCCGCCTGTTTATGTCTTATCTTCTACCTCTGTGGTAAGCTTCCTGGGAGGCCAGAAACCATCCTTTAGTCCTCTTATATATCCCCCGAAGCACTTGGCATTCTGCCTTATACACAGGAGAAATTCAGCAAATATTTATTGATTTGATTGAAAAGAACAGAAAAAAGCTCATTAATTAAAATTGTCTTAATGCTTTTCAGTGGCATGTTTTTTCAGGTGTTTTTCTCTCATTACTTGGAAACTCTTTGTACAAATAGAACAAAGAAGGAAAAAAAATAATGTACCTGGGGCTCCAGAACAGAGTTAGTGACTTCTGAACTGAATCAAGGGGTTAAATGTAATGGAAATTCCTTTTAGATACAGGGAAAAATAGTGATTATGTTTCAAATAGGTACTTCCAAAGGTTTAACCAAGAAAAAAGAGAAGTCAATTATTTTTGCCACCAAAGATTCACTTATAAGGCAATAGCAAATCTAGACCTGAAGAATTAGTTGCATTTATAGCCTACATTTTTGTGCATTTCATACAGTCATTCAACATGGAAGAGATAACTCTATTAGGAGAAAATGTCTATCTCTCCCCATTATCTGACTGGCTCAGACAGGTTACAGTCCCCTGAGAACTGAAAAGCTAAATGAAACAGCATTTATAATGCAGAATGACTAATCCTGCAGGCAGGGCGATAATCTAAGAAAATTCTCTAAGAGTATTTGCTCTATCTTAAGGGAAAATAGATTACTAGAACTCCCAGTGACTTAAATGGATATGGTTCATTTTATTAATTACCATCTAGCCTAGAAGATACCAAAGTTATTACTGAGTTTCCAGCAGATGTAAGGAGGTGAAAAAGCAGGAGAGAGTTTCATTGCTGGTACCTTCTCAACACTCAGGAACAAAATCAGACCAAAAGAGGCTGCCAGAATTTTAGTCATGTAGATGCTTGAATCTAGAATAAGAGAGTCCTTGAGCATAGAAAAGAGCAAGGTAAGATAGGCCACCGATTCGGGAAGGCACTTGGGGGAAGCTTGAATGACTGTATAGGTGGCCAACTTTATGGGTAGCATCTTTCTATGTGAGCCCCCTCTACCAAAGCAAGCAACTAGTCTGAAACTAAGGCACTGAGTGGTTAAGAGACTTGTCTATCGTCACATGGCTGGTATGCGCCAGAAGCAGGACTTGAACAGAGAGCTTTCTGACTCTTAAGGCAAGCCTTCTACCCACAGTCTCTCATATTGTATTAATGTTAAACAATTACATATTCATAAAGATATATTCCTCTGGATCATTGGTAGAAGTTCTTAGAGACTGTTAGGGACAGTTTTATCTACTAATTAATGTAAAATGGGATAGTATATCACCTTTTATATCAACAGAGAGGGCAATTCTTTTTTTTTTTTAAAGCAATTGGGGTTAAGTAATTTGCTCAAGGTTACACGGCTAGTCATTATTTATGTGTGGATGCTCATTTTCTGAGGCCGGTTTCGATCTCGGGTCATCCCAACTCCGAGGCCGACGCTCTTACTCACTGCGCCACCTAGCCGCTCCCTAGAGAGGGCAATTCTTGATAGAAAGTTTAAAGTATTATTTTCATTAAAGACTTCCCAAAAGAATTTGGGGAGCTCGATATCACTACTTACAGTGAAATTTGGGTAAGCTACCTGATTGTAAGAGGAAAAGCTCATTGGTTTTATGTGTTTCTGTAAGCACCTCTGATAGAGACTTTTTACTCTGAAATTTTAGATTGAAGAATCCTTTTCAGACTCTGAAAAAATGGCAGCAAGGATTCTGCTTGACAATACTTCCAATGCCATAAACCCTAAAAGTTTGGTTGATGTCCAGAGCAGGTTTGACCCTGCTTACTTTATCTGCTGAGGCTAGATCTGCTCATATGTTACATCTTTATATATCCTTATGTGTTATCTCTCTCTTCCTTAGAGCTCCAGCTCTAGGATTAAGTGGATTAGGTTCATTCTTTTGGTGGTGGGGGCCTGAACCCAAAGAGATGGGAAAAGACTCTTCACACACTTTCATTGCCCCTACCCTAGAATTCAGGGAACTCTCTTTTAAAGCAAAGGTTAGGTATGGCTCATGCCAAGGATCGTTTATAAAAGGGTGTGAGTGTGCCCCTTCTAGAAAAAGTTCTCAATGTACAAAGTAGATATCATGTATGGGACAGTTACTTATTTCCTTCATCAGAAAAATTGCTTAAAACACATGAAATACCACTTGGGAAAGGGATTGGGGTGGGGGGGGAAGTACAATTCTGTGACAATGGATGCTGTGTATATGGAGGGAGACCTACTTCCAGATTGGCTGAGACCTCTGAGCCTGTCACAGTGTGGAGATACTTCTTAGTAGACTTAGAGGAGAGAGACTGGGCAAGAGATACATATATTTCAACTTTTAAAGTTATAGATAAAAGGAGTTCCCAGTGCCATAGGCATGTGAGGAAAGCCAACACCCTAACATGTTCTTTGATTCCCAGCATTTGCATCCCCAGAGATGGCTAAGGGCAAACTTCTTTGGTGAGATTTTTCTCTCCCTGCTCCAGGTGAGATTTTATCTCAATTCTGAATGGAAGATTTATATATATATATATATATATATTCAATTCTATCAATTAATCTGTATATCTTCCCTGGATTCTGTTTTACTACTTCCTTGGACAACTGTTTGCTTGCTCTCTGTTACTGTCTTTTGTATAACAAGGAGCTTAGCTGGCTGTGGGTAAGTTAACTATCATCTTCCCAGTGTGGGATGGGACCCTTCCCTTTTGAAGTGAATAGCAAGAATGATGTCCATCCTCAACTCCTAAAAAAGCATCCTATACTTATTCTACAAATATCTGGTGTGTAGTAGATACAGTTCTAACCCAAGACCCCTCTTGAAGATAGGAGAATGAAGGAATGAGAACCCAGTTAAGCCCTTCTTAAGGTAAAAATTAGTTTACCTTGGAGATATGGAGGAGAATGTTTTAGATCTTATCTATTTAAAAATATCTCTGCAACTTGAGCTGTCCTGGGTGTCTGTCACTTGAGTTAAAACTCTTATACACAAAATACCAATAAGTACATGTTAACATAAAGATAAAACATGAAATAGTCACCTTATATTTTTTGTTACATTCTGTTGGTAAAGTGAAGGCAATTTTCCAGGACTATTCAATACATAATTCAATTAACCTTGGATGTCTACTATATCAACAACTCATAGATCTTCTGGCTAACCATGTCCTTTTGATTCAGGAAACTTCTGGTAGGAATGTCCTTCTCTTCTGAGAAAATGTCTTCTGATAAATAACCATCTCAGACCTCTCAAACTCATAAGACCAGAAGCATCTATTTCTAAGAGTAAGTTGGAATCATGGGACACCAGTTCAGCAAGAACTACAACATGTGTAGGTCAGACCTGAAACTGATATGAAATGAGACACTTGTAGTCAGAGGTGTGCTAGTGAACTCTTAACAACTGACTCTCCAGAAAAAAGTGCACATAGCACACATTTAAGTTAAATCTGCATTATTAACATATCCTCCACCATTTTTTTTTTTGAGGCAGTCAGGGTTAACTGACTTGCCCAGGGTCACACAGCTAGTAAGTGTCAAGTGCCTGAGGTCAAATTTGAACTCAGGTCCTCTTGACTCTAGGGCCAGTGCTCTTATCACTGTGCCACCTAGCTGCCCCTCTCTGTCACTTTCTTATATGTAGACAATCAAGAAAACAACCAAGCCCTGATGTGTAACATTTATTGATTTCTGAGGTGAAAATTTTCATCCTGAATATTTAACAATCAGCTCTCTTGAGCTAGTTCAAGCTGGTTCCAGCACACTTCAGCTTGTAACCCTTCTGACAGTTCTGGTTTATTTAGGGCTAAGTTCAAGTTTCTAACAGAAAAGGGAAGACCTAGGAAAGACCTGCAAAAGGGCTATGGAAACCTTCCAACAACCCTGGCTCATGAGAACAGATGCTTCAAGGAGGCAATTTGGGGTGATGTCTTTTATTCAGACCACCCATCTAGATGAATTTCATCCAGATCTCTGGGCAGTTACAGATGAGGGAGTTTATCTGACCAGATTCAAACCACTATCTGGCTAAATAGATGTAACATAATTCCAATGGCTGAGGTTAGACATCAGTTACTATTTTAGCTGGATCCATAAGAGACCCTTTGCTCTTTCTTTCTCTGATATGAAATCTGCTAGTTCCCTGTCTCCAGCAATATTCTGTGAGATATTACATTTTCCTGTTTCAAGTTTTCCTTTTCTGCTTCAATTTTTCTTCTCCAAGAATTAGCACATCTTAGATCTTGGATTTCCCACTAAAAATAGAGAAAGCAGTACAGCTTGCTTCCAACCCTCCTGACCCTCCCTTACTTTCACTTTGTATGTGGCTATCTAAGAAGGACTTCTTTAAACCATCACAAATCCCCAAGCCCCAAGTCATAGCTTGGGCAGTACTGCCCCATCCTGTGAGAACAAATCTCATTAAAAAACAAGAAAACCCATCAAACTCCTTTCTACCTAGTACTTTTCTTTATAGACCCTGAGTGATAGAAAAACCTTGCCCCTGGTATTGGAGTCCCTCAGTATTTGCAATCCCAATTGTTTATTGACTGGATCCATCATGTTCCTAGTAGTTGAGGATCTGGGATGATGCCATTCCAGTATTTGCATAGAACTGCATTTGTTGCTATTTATGCCTGCAATAAACCTCCTGTCACTATACAATTCTGAGTCTTTTATGTAACCATCACTTCACGCATCACTTAATTTGAATTGAAATTCTGATTGACTTGTCCATCAAATAACGATGACTGTAAAGACATAGTTTCTGGCCTCAAGAAAATTCACATGCTAAGCCTATGTGAAAGACACAGAAACATTTGTTGTCTTGGTCTATTTTGTTTTTACTAAAATTGCAAGCAGAGATGTAATAGTAATTATTAACTATTATTGGTTGATTGTCTATACTCAGAAGAAGTCGAGTCTAAGATGAAGGCATAAGAAGTGGAAAGAGGCTGCTTGACATATTCAAAAATAAAGTTTTATTTCTTGAGTGAATAACATGGAAGGGGGACTAGAGCAGAAGTTCTTAACCTGGAGTTTGTAGGCTTTTAAAAAAACTGATAACTTTATTTTAATATAATTGGTTTCCTTTATAATCCTATGTATTTTTTTTTTCTTTTTGAAGGGCAATTGGGGTTAAGTGACTTGCCCAAGGTCACATGGCTAGTTTTTGTATTAAGTGTCTGAGGCCGGATTTGAACTCAGGTCTTCCTGATTCCAGGGCCAGTGCTCTATTCATTGCACCACCTAGCTGCCCTCTAATCCTATGCATTTTGCACATTTAAAATATTATTTGGAGAAGGGACTCATAGACTTGCTAGATTGAGAAAGGGATCCATGACACAAAGAAATAGGTTAGGTCACAGGGATGGGACACCTGCGGCCTGAAGGCCACACAGAACTGTGAAGTTTGTATTCAGTCAAAGGGTTGCACTTGTGGCCTCGAGGCTGTAGGTTCCTACCCTTAGGAACTCCTGGCTAGATCTAAGTATGGGTGAAGAGATCTGACAGTGACTCCTTTATCAGAGACATTCAAAGTAGTAATATCTGAGAGGCATTTGAAATCTTACCAGGAAATCAAGTTCACAGAATGAGGATAACTGCAGGGTATTGTATTGAACTAAGCATATACTTAGGCAAGGTTCCTTCTCACTGTGATAGAATCATCTTAAACAAGGCAGCATAAGCCTAAAGCCTCTTTCTAAGATGAATTTTACAACATAAAAGTCCAGTCATTCAAGAACCTCATTTCAATTTGGTTTTGGAAAAAACGATGGAAAAAATATTTGGAGTATTGGTGTTGCTCTGATACCTTTTTGAAGATTTGTGCTATTAAATTCAGTGACAAAGCCAAACTGAAGGATGAATTGAGTGGAGAACCTATCTTCATCCATTTGTTGCCTCAAAATGGATTCGGCTGCAGTCTGAGATGCATTGTTTGACCATAACTGTATTTAATCCCTAGCTGTCATCAGCAACAATCTTGATGGATAAGTGCTGTCACACTGACCTTGACAAGCTTGCTGTATTTATTTTCAGGGGTGTGTAGCTTCCAAGGAGCAAAGGAAGCAAAATGAGCTCAGCTCAGCTCCATCAATCAGCTTCACAACTCAAACCCTGGACACATCAGGCATTCCTAGAGCAATTGCTCCAATATCAGGTCAGTGACAAGTTGGCCCAAGTCTGTAACTGATGTAATCCTTGAGTATTACAAGTCATTCCAATCTGTTTTTTTTTTCTTTCCAAGTCAACAGGCAAGCATTTATTAAGGTCCTGCTATGTGCCAGGTACTGTACACAGTGCTGAGGATACAGATAGAGGCAGAAAGAAAGATTATCTGTTCCTTCAAGGACCTTACATTCTAATAGGGTGAAGATAGAACACAGAAGGAAACTGGGGGTGGAGGGTGCCAAAGAAGATACCTGGGCTGGGACACAGAGTCAGGAGAGGATCCCAGAGAGGAAAGAAAATGTGACTGACAGGTCCTTAAAATGGAGACTCTCGAAGGAATCATGAGTAGGAGCTTTGGGGGGAGCTTACTTCCACTGTGCCAAGTCCAAGGTTGAACTTCCACAGAGTGAACTTCCACAGAAGGGGGCTTCTGAGTTTGCCAGGAAGTGGAAGGTGGGGCAAGGTTTTCAGTAAGTACCAGGGCAATGTTGTCTTAAACATTTCAGAACTTGAAAGGGTCTGAGTGATCATCTGGTCCAACCTCATCCTTTGATAGAGAGGCAGTTGAGCCCCAGAGTGTGGTTGCTCCTGTATTCTGCTTTCATCAGACCTTATGTGAAGTATTAGGTTCAGTCTTGGGTGCTGCCATTTAAGTACTTTAATAAGCTGAAGAGTGTCTGGAGGAGGGCAAGCAGAATGCTTTGAATTCATGTCAGATGAGGACCTGTTGGAGGAAATGGGCTGTAAAGCCTGGGGAAAAGAATTCAGTAAAATATGATAGCCATCTTCAAATAATTGAGGGGCTACTATGTAAGAGAAGGGATCAGATCTGTTCCATTTGGCCCAAGAAAAAAGAACCGGGAGCAAGCTTGGAAGATGCAAAGAGAACAACTTCATACTGTTCCTGAGTCTTGCTGGCCAGGGTCCTGGTACGAGAAGAACCACAAGCATGAGATAATAGCTGATTTTATTCTAATACTTTACAACCTCAGAACATTATTTATTGCCTTGTTTGATCTTAACAACAACTCCATAAGGAGAATGTCACTATCCCTAGTCTACAGATAAGCAAAGTGAAACTCAAAGAATTTTAGTGACAACTCTGAGGGTTGTGGGACCCTAAATTTAGAGGATATTCAAAGCCATTTAGTCCAGCCACCTCATTTTTCAGATGAAGATTGAGACCCAGAGAGAAGTGATTTGATTAAGATTGCTCAGGTAGTCAGTAGGAAAGCTGCAGTATAAGCGAGCCCGGGACTTGCCAGAATAAGAACCTAACTGTTACCTTTGCTGTGCTGCTCTGGGCATAGCCAAAGCTCAGATGACCTATGTGGGTTTTTCAATCTCTCAACAAATCTCTCCATGGTTGGACTTTCTGTTCCAGCTCTCCACGTCTGAACGTTTTTCATGGATGTTTCACCTAAGTTTGCCCAAAGGACAGGGCTTTCAGCTGGTTCTTTGATGTTTCTCTTCCCAGTGTACTATTAAATGCCATTGTGATAAACACATCCTTTCTCTCGGCTAGGGCATAGGGTAGGGACCAATTTATTTGGCTCTATATCTACAGTGTCTAGCACAGTGAAAGACGTAGCAGCAAGCACCCCAACATCCCCAGGGTGGCTGCCAACACAGGTTCTGCTTTTCAAAAGGAAAGCGACTCAAAATGAGTTAACAAGCTTACTTTAATCAATCAAACATAGATCATAGATCGTTTACCTAGTTCAGGGGGAAAGGTCAGCACCCCGAACTTCAGAGTATACAGACAGATCAAACAGACAGGCTTCCAAACTGTCCAACCATTATCAACACCAAATCACAGTTACCAGAGAGGGAAGCATCAACATCTGGGTTTTCAAAGCCAGGGGGCTCTCAACAGCTGCCCAGAGTCTCATCTGGTCAAATCACACAACACTTCTCATTGAGCCCCAAAGCAAAGCCTCACATCAGGAATTATATAGCTTTCTCCTGGGTCAGAGAATGTAACCACCCTCTTGACCCACTGCCCAATCACACAGCATCAAGGTGTGGTCATTCCTGAAAACCAAGCCTCCTACCACAGGCTCCATGTGACCACATTCAGCCTATTAGGGGGCAGAGTATATTTTCAAATTAAAGAAGGTTCTCAGAGTCACTTAAGCCAATGAAAGGGCCTAGGGGCAGGAAAGATCTTCAAATCTTCATTTACATTACAGACGGCTAGGCCTGCTGCTCAACCTCATGGACCCTTCTAGATTGCACTGTTGCTCTCCATTTTCCTTTTTCTCATCTGTGCTTCAGATTCCAAGGGAGAGTTACTAGTTGGTAGAGCTGAGTAGTGCAGGGGTATACCTTGACAAATGTATTTCTCTTTATAACAGAACTAAAAGTGAGGGGGGAATCCTTTCTATTGTTTACCTCTCTGGGATAGAAAGTTAATTGCTGGGAATTCTAAGGATGTTTTCAAATTTACATGATTAAGAGACAGAGGCTCCAAATTGGCTCTGCTGACCTGAGAGAGACCTAAAGGGATATATGTGTATGTATAAATGCACATATATTCATATACACATATGTACATATATGCACATACACATATAATATATATGAACACACATTTTACATGATATACATTTTTATATAAAACATTATTATTCACTTAAGTCCTCCTAAAATAGTGTGCCATAGTGGTTATACTTTGGATTTAGAGTTAAGGAGCCCTGGGCTTAACTCTTGCCTTGGCTAACTATCAGTAAGTAAGTCACTTAACTTGAGAGATGTTTTCTTCTATAAAATGGGCATAATATTAGCACTGAACGAGGATAGTTGTGAGGATCAAATAAAATAATGCACAGATTGCAAAGCACTTTGCACACCTTATACAATGTGAGCTATTATTATCCTCTGAGTTCTGTTAAGCGCCATCATAAAGTGAAAACTGTGAACCTCAATACGTCAGGCCCTTCCTGTAGAAACCTTAATTCAGGAATGATTTGTAAATGCAGCTTGGTGTTGCCATGCAGATGCTGCACCCAGAATTCAGTAGACCTGATATTGCGGAATGGGGGTAAGTGGGTTGTGGGGCTGCCTCAAGGAAAATTCTGGGAGAAAGAAGTCAAAAAGGAAGGAGCAAGGAAGCAGGTCTGGAGCACATGTAGTGGCCTCCATCTTGGCAACATGTGGGCTATGCTGGGCGCCCTGGAGTTTCCCCTCTCCATTCTCCCAGTTTTTTGGTTTAAAGAAATTACGTCGAACCACAGAATTTTCCAGGGCTGAAGCCAATGAAGGTGTTTGTTATGTTGATAAGGACAATTGGTGAGCTTACATAAACAGCTTTGACATACATGCCTGCTTTGGAGTAAGGAAAAAACTCTACTCCTTTACCTGAGACACTTTATCTCACTTTATCTCTCTCTTTTCCCCTGCAGTGGGGGAGGAAAAGGGGAAGAAGGTATCTAAGCAGAAAAGCCATTTCTGCTCTTGCTGTCAGAAGTTCCTGGCGTTGGCTACCATATATCCAATCAACTACTTTCTTTGTGCTCTTTTGCTTTTTTCCCCGTTATTATAATGTCTACTCCTTTTTATACAAAAGACGTTAGTAGCCACTAACCTTTGCTTCATATTTAATGCTGGCCAAGGAAATAGAGGATTGGGAAATTTGGCAATCTGGGAGGCCATAGAGGATGTATCTAGCAGGGCAGAAAGTGACTCGGTACTAATCTCCACGTTGGGCACATAATTCATAAGCATGACTGTGCTGTGATATTTTTTTAGCCATTTCAAGGAGATTAGCTGGAATCTTGGTAAGCAAAGAACAAATAAAACTTGAAGAGAGTTGTTGTACTCTAGGTCAGGGGTTCTTAACCTTTTGGGGGGAGTCTCATGAAACTTGTGGAGCCCTTTTCAGAATGTTTTAAAATGCCTAAATAAAACACATAGCAATATGAAGGAAACCAGTTATACTGAAATACAGTTATCAAAATATTTGTTTCTTAAAGTTCCTGAACCCCAAGTAAAAAAACAAATAAACCCTGCTCTGGGCTTATAGAAGAGATATTTCTTATGAGCCAAAGCTCAAGAGGAAGCAGAGAGAGAGGAATGCTTGTCGTGTGGATCACACAGGTGCTTTTGGATCCTTTATAGGGATATACCTACGTTTTATTTCATAGCTACTTAATTTTTAAGTAGTTTACTCAGAAATCCATATCTCCTAATTTATATTACATGTAGGAGATGGAATCTCAGAATTGCTTTAATTTATATTTCTCTAATTTATAGTGATTTGGAGCATTTTTTCATATGGTTATAAATAACCTGGGTTTCTTCCCTAAAGAAATTCTGTTCATTTCTATGAACCATTTATTAATTGGGGAAAAGATCTTTTTTCTTAAAAATTAGAATCAGTTTCTCATATATCTTGGAAATGAGACCATCATCAGAGAAACTTGCTACAAAAATTTTCCCATTTGTTTTTGTATAAAATATTTAAAATTTTTTGCAATCAAAATTGTCTCTTTTATCTTCTGTGATCCTCTCTATTCCTTGTTTGGTCATGAACTTTTCTTCCATCCATAGATATCTGATAGGTAATTTAAAAAATGTTTCTCTCATTTGTTTATAATAATTCTTTTATCTCTAGGTCATACACCCATGTGGAATTTATCTTTGTATAAGATATGAAGGGTTGGTCTTGATTTCTTCTATACTATTAGCTAATTTTCTCAGAAATTTTTGCCAAATAGTGAGTCCCTCTCCTGGTAGTTGGGGTCTTAGTAATTATCAAATACTAGGGTACTAGATATGTTTATTTTTATATATTGTATACCTAATCTGATTGACTTCTGCCAAATTATTTTAATAATTACTGTTTGTAATGGAAACGCAGATTTGAAGATCTTCCCTGCCCCTAGGCCCTTTGATTGGCTTAAGAGACTTTGATTGACTTAAGTGACTCTGAGAACCTTCCTTGATTTGAAAATATACTCTGCCTCCTAATAGGCTGAATGTGGTCACATGGAACCTGTGGTAGGAGGCTTGGTTTTCAGGAATGACCATACCTTGATGCTGTGTGATTGGGCAGTGGGGTCAAGAGGGTGGTTACATTCTCTGAGCCAGGAGAAGACTATATAAACCCTGATGGGAGGCTTTGCTTTGGGGCTCGTTTTGAGAAGTGTTGTGTGATTTGACCAGATGAGACATTGGGCAGCCGTTGTTGAGATCCCCCTCCTCCCCTCCCCCCCAGCTTTGAAAACCCAGATGTTGATGCTTCCCGCTCTGGTAACTGTGATTTGATATTGATATAATGGTTGGACAGTTTGGAAGCCTGTCTATTTGATCTGTCTGTATACTCTGAAGTTTGGGGTGCTGACCTTTTTCCCCTGAACTAGGTAAAATATGTTTGTTTGATTAAAGTAAGCTTGTTAACCCATTTTGAGTTGCTTTCCTTTTGAAAAGCAGATCTAAGAACCTGTGTTGGCAGCCACCCTGGGGTTGCTGGGGTGCTTGCTGCCACACTGTTTTGTAGTATAACTTGAAATTTGGCACTGCTAAGGTCCCCTTCTTTTGTATTTCTTCTCATTTCCCTTGAGATTTTTTTTTTTTTACCTCTTCTCCCTTCATATACATGCTGTCTATTACAGAGATGGGACAGATTTAGGGTGCAGAATGAGAAATATATATATATGTGCTATATGTGCATACATATACATATATATGGATGTTTATGTGTATATACATATATACATAAATATGTATTGTGTGCGTGTATGTATTTCCATTGAGGAATTTGTTTTACTTGACAATGTATTTTGGTTACAAAAACTTTTTTTTTCCCAATGGAGTTGGGGTAAGAGGAAGATAAAATTGATTTCTGTTAATTTGTTTTTAAATAGGGAAGTGGTTGGTGGGAGCTATAGCTGTGGAATATTTCATGCACTTTCAGATGAGGTCACCAAAATATTAGTTTTATTTAACTACTTTGTTACAAGAGACCTCTTACAAAGTGGTAATAATCTATATTTGTTTATGATGTAAAAACAAAACAGATCAATATTTAAAAAAAAAATAAAACATTAAATCTGAAAGCTGGGAGACCTGAGTTCTTGTCTGGACCCTGCAATTACTCAACTTCCTTCAACAAATAACTTTTAAATGCCTGCAACATTCATGGTACTATGCTGGGTGCTGGAGATATGAAAAATTACTCTCACGTTCCCCATATTTAATTGTAAATTCATATGATGCAAGATAGAATAAGATAAGGGTAAAGGAAAGGGCTGAAGTACTCTACTCCCTGCTTCCCCACACATATTGACATTCCCTCAAATATGCTAATTATTCAGTTTCTTAATTTGCTAACTTCCTAGGACCTACTCATCCACTCTACTCTGTCATGTCCTTGACTTTGCCATTGCCCACAAATGATCCCACGTCTGTGAACCCTAAAATCGCTGTACATTATCATAGTTTCTTGTCATTCTACCTCTCTGTCTGCTTTGCAGCCTTAATCCTATTTGTTATATTCACCACAACCTCCAATTCTTCCACCTGCCAGTTCTTCACCAAGTCTTTACCCCTGCATTGGCTGCCCTCTCTTCCCTTCCCCGTTTTGACCCCTTGGTCAACCAAATCAACTCTACACTCAAATCCCTTGCTCCCTTGTCCTATTGTGTATCTTGTCTTGACAAGCTTTAGCTTTGAATTATCCTCCCCCTCTTTTGGCTTCTTTCACTCCTACTTGCCTGATGGTGAATGAAAATCATGGAGAAAATCATAAAACTATGATTGCTGACTAGACCCATTTGCAAATTCATATTACATGATTTCAAATGGACCCTTACTGTGGAAAATCAATCCTTTCACATTTCCTTGATTCACTATCCTGGGGTTTCTAGGTGCCTCAATAAATAGAGCACTGGCCTTGGGGTCAGACAGGCCTGAGTTCCAATCCAGACTCAGACAATTACTAGTTGTATGATCCTGAATAAGTCACTTAACCCTCATTGCCTTAAAAAAAAAATCACTATCCCACTTACCACAGTGGCTTTTTCAAGCCTTTTTACTGCTTTTTACCATTTCTTAAGTTTCCTGGGTCTCCCCATTTTCTGCTATTTCAGCTGAGAACCTTGTTTAATATTCCCCGCACCCTGAATTGAGGCCATACACCAAGAGTTCCCTGTTGTCCCCTCCTCATCAATTTCACTCAGATGCTCACTGCTACCTCTTCCTTTACCCTTGTCGCACATAAAGAATTGGCCCTTTGCCTAGTCCAAGCAAACTTCACTCTGTGTATAAGTGGTCCTAGGTCATCCCATTTTCTCCAGCAGATTGACCCCTTGGTCATCTCTACTTTCTCACTAATATTCAGTCTCTGCCTCTCTCCTTGTTGCTTCTTTAGCCTACAAAAAAGGCTGTTTCCCCCAGTGTCAAATACCCTCATTTGACCTGTTCGGTCTTGAGAGCTACCGACCTATTTTTTTTTTTTTTTGCTTTTTTTGGAGGGCAATTGGGGTTAAGCAACTTGCCCAAGGTCACATGGCTAGGTTTTTTTGTTTGTGTGCTAAGTGTCTGAGGCCGGATCCGAACTCAGGTCCTTCTGACTCCAGGGCTGGCGCTCTACTCACTGCGCCACCTAGCTGCCCCTGCTACCGCCCTATTTTGTTCTTCCTTTTGTAGCTAAATTTCTTTGGGAGGCCCCACAACTGATGCCTCCACTTCATTTCCTCTCTCTTTTAGAGCAATCTGGCTTCTGATCTCATCATTCCACTGAAATTGTTCTCTCCAAAGTTACGAATGACCTCTTAGTTGCCCAATCTAATGACCTTTTCTCATTCCTTGTCTTTCTCGGTCTCTCTGCAGCCTTTGATACTATCAGTCACTCTCTTCTCCTTGGCTCTTCTCTTCTTAGGCTCCTTGAAACTACTCTCTCCAGGGTCTGTTCCTACCTATTGTGCCACTCCTTCTTAGACCCCTTTGCTCAATCTTCATCCAGGTCATGCCCACTGATAATCATGGGTCTTTCCCAAGGCTCTGTCCTCTTCTTTTCCCTCTCTGTGCTATTTCACTCATCAGATCTATGTTGATGATTCTCAGATAGAGCTATCTATCCCTAAACTCTCTTCTGACCTCTTTCTTCTCTTGCTTCTATGGCTATGTATTGGGCATCTTAAATGCAATGTATTTCAGACTAAACTCATTCCCTCGACTTTTCCTAACTTCTCTAATACTGTTAACATTACCACTATCCCCCCAGGTACCCATGCCCACAACCTAGATATCATCCTTAACTCCTGAATCTCAAACTCCACCCCTGTTTCTAATCTGTTACCAAGTCCTGTAGACCATACCTTTGTAGCATCTCTTGAATATATCACCTTCTTTCATCTGACACGGCCACCCTGGTGCAGGCCCTCATCACCTCACATCTGGACTATTATAATAGCCTTCTATTTGGTCTCTAGGCCATCGTCTACTCAGCTGCCAAATTGAACTTAATAAAGTGCAATTTGGGCTATGTCTACATGTGTATATATCAGTATATGTGTGTACTGTATATGCATATATGTACACATTTACATACACACATAGTCGTTTTCATGTTCTCTCCATTAGATTGTGAGTTCCTTGAGGGCAAGGACTTTTGCCTCTTGTATCCCTAGAGCTTAGCACAGAGCCTTGTACATATTAAATTCTTAATAAATGTCGATTGACTGGTTGATTGATTGGTATGAAGTTCCATTACTGAACCTCTGTTCCACTGACCTTTCAAAGCCTTGCAAAGTCCTTTGCCAAAAGAAAGAAGAACATAAACAGAAGGTGGACCCATACCAGATATAGGCTCTGTTAGAATGTGAATTCCTCCAAATTACTTAGCTATACATATGCTTTTCCCCAAATGATTATTAACTTGCTAAGGCTTTTTCTAACAATAACAGCAATAGTGATATATGTAAAAGTGAGTTACGTAAGGATATTCTTCTGGTCCAAATGATATGAACTCTGGGCCCCGTTTTCCTCTTCACTTCCATGGATGCATCCCAGCCTGTACTTATCTGAGCAGTCCATCAGGGTCACAGCTGTGAGAGGGAACAGGTGAAGATGGCCAGATCAGAAAGAACAAAAATAATCGACTGCTTTTCGGAGATCTCTGATAATACTGGCATGATTATTACCTCCCCATTTTAACCTCTTTCACCACAGGTTGGCTGAGCCCAAATAGCCAAGAGCTACAGTCATTTCATCTGAAACAGTTTAAAGAACTCCAGGAAGATGTGGCTTTGCCAAGTGACCCTGGGATCCCTCTGCGTTAGGGCTGGGCCCTCCTCCACCAACCCCAGGAAGTTTCCAGCTTATGTCTCCATGTGTTTGCAATTAAAACAGGACTATGGCAGATGATTGCCTTGCCAGGGTAAAATGGCAGCCTTTTATTGCTTGCTCATGAGTTTTTTCCCTGTCATACAGAGAAGCAGGAACACAGCGCCCTTGTGAGCATTTAGATTAATTTGACTACCTTTCTTTGTCCAAACATTTAGTTTTAATCCTATGGTTACACAGGGAAAGAATCAACCCTTAAAGGACACGTAGGAGGGAAAGCCAAGGAATTTGGAGAGCACAGAGTCTTAAAGAAATGACTGGGAGGCCAACACACTTATTAGGAGGATAAAAGCCTCAGCAGCAGACAGCAACAATTTTTAAAGACCTTCTAGGCTGGAAGTGTTAGAGTTTTCAGTGATCTCCTTTGATAATGATTGGTGCCTGGGCCCTTGTACATGCCATGAGGCTTTGAATGTCCTTTTAATTACTAAGAGTGCCGATCAGGGCCCTCAGTGATTATACATGTCTCATGGATTATAAGATTTTGCTTGGCTGAACAGAAGCACCAATCAATGCAGCATATTATAGTAGAAAGAGAGAATAGGACTTAGAATCAGGAGCCTTGCGTTAAAGAGCTTGCGTCTTTGCCACTCACTGGCTATATGATCACGTGAACCAATTTAACCACATGAAGTTTGAATTTCCTTAAAAAAGGGAGAATGATATTTCCAATACCTTCCTTCCAGGATACTGTAAGGAAATTGCTTTGTAAACCTTGAAGCTCCATATGAATCTGAATTATTATTAACAGTCATTCATTTTTTAAAAAATGTATTATTCAGTTATCAAGCATTTTTTTTCCTCCCTCTCATTTCCCCTCTCTCACTGGAAAAAGAAAAAGAAAACCTTTGTAACATTCTTTTATTATTAATACCATAGGAATTGCTTGGGGGGATATACCTAAATTTCTTCTCCTTAAGTCAGGGTAGGGACCATACCTTAGTGTTCCCCATACTCCCACGATAGATAATTACCTATATATACCTAGAACATAGGGTGATCTGGGAGGTTATAGTGCATGGGCAGGAAGAGGTACCCTATTGAGTAGATACCAATGAACAGAATCCTGAAGAACAGTTCTGCAGGTGTGGAATCTTGCCCTTCTTGAATCTTCTAGTGGGGCAACTAGTTATACACTCATAGATGTGTAAGTAAATGTTAACAACCTGGCTCTTTGAGTAAAAAAAAAAAATTCATGCACATATACTTTTAGTTTAATCTATATTATTAATACTTAAGAATAAATTGTCTTGATTTTTTTAAGCAATTTTTGAGGTGTAAATAGCCACACTGAAAATTTAATAAACTGCTCTTGCAAGCAGGTTAGAGCTGGCCCCAGCACACCCCTGCATGAAATACTTTGGCTGGCTGCAAGACAAGCACAAGCCCTCCTCAGATCTCTTTCTGCTTCACAGGTGTCATAGATGAGGTGGGGTACTTTTTAAGGAGCCAAAACCATGTGCAGAACTCTACCCTCCACTTTTTTCTTTCCATCTGGAGAACTTTCCTAAGGGTATCTCTGGCTAGAGAGAATGTAGGCCAGCATGGTTGTTTATGAGATGAGAATTCCACTGTCAATTTCAGTTACCGCAAGAGACATCACATTAAGCCATGATCAGTCTAAGTTTAAAATGTGAATGATGGAAGAAACGGCATTGGGTTTGGAGTCAGAGGGTTTGACCCTGGCTCTTCTACTTACTACTCACATTACCTTGGCCAAGTAATTTCACTTCTTTGTACCTCAGTTTACTCATCTGTTATTAGTGGATATAGAATTGGGTGAGCCACATGACATAGCACCCACATCCCTTTTCTCTTTTGGGGCTGGCTCAAAACCTACAGTCAACCTACAGTCATTCTGTCAGGTTTTGTGGGGCTTTTCTCTGGGAGTTATGGGAAGGAACAGGTGGTTATGCTGTTACAATTCAGTCGCAGGGTCCTAGAGGTAATCCTGATATGGGAGAAATTCATGCCTACATGCATTACTATAACTAATGAACCCCTCCAGTGTTCTTCCCATGTACACAAATCAATAATAATGTCATTAACTCTTTTTTTTATGTTTTTATTTATTTATTTTTAGTTTTCAGCATTCATTTCCACAAGATTTTAAATTGCAATTTTTTCTCCCCATCTTTCCCCTACCCCCAACCCAAAATAGCAAGCTTACTGAATACCCCTTCCCCCAATCTGCTCTCTTTTATATCCTCCCCCATCACCCTCCTAACTTTCTAGTAGGGCAAGATGGATTTCTATACTCCAGTGCCTATATATCTTATTTCTCAGTTGCATGATAAAAATAAAATTTTTAAACATTTGTTTTTAAAACTTTGAGTTCCAGATTTTTTCCCTTCTTCCCTCCTCACCTGCCCCCACTGGGAAGATAAGCAGTCCAAAATAGGTTGTACATGTGTAGTTACCCAAATCATTTCCATAGTAGTTATATT
The DNA here is from genome assembly GCA_011680675.1 of Gymnobelideus leadbeateri. Lineage (NCBI taxonomy): Eukaryota > Metazoa > Chordata > Mammalia > Diprotodontia > Petauridae > Gymnobelideus > Gymnobelideus leadbeateri. The sequence goes on from WOXC01012209.1 coordinate 938,474, forward strand.
GTGAAAGATTAACTATATTTCCCTCCATCCTATCCAACCCCCATTTATTCTATTTTCTCCTTTGAATGTCATTAATTCTTAAGCATAAAACATTTGCTAAATGAGAAAACAAAAGCAAGAATAATCATAACACAATATTTACTAAGCAGAATAGTTAGAATATTAAATAGAAAGTCAAAGAAGGAATAATCAAAACTTATAGACGTGATCCACCCATATACCTGATCATACTTTCCCACCAATGCATAATGTTCATAGGGGTATGTGTGCATAGGGAAAAGAACTTACAGAAACCTAGCAATTATACTTATATACATATATATACATATATGTGTGTATAAATATATATTTATAAGATATACATATATCTTATAAATATAAAGATACATATATATATATGTATATATATATCTTTCTCTATATATATTTATATAAGTAGTGAAACCCAGGCACCTGAGGCAACTAATGACTCTAGACTGTAAGTTTGGATGTCCGTGGTCTCTTTAGGGAATAATCCATACCATGTGTCACTTGCTGGTTGAGATTGCTCTTCTTATGAGTCTCTCTGCTGCTCTTTTGCTGAATGAAGCTGCTTCTCAGGCCTTAGGCCACAGAAGCAGCATTAAAGCTCATTTAGCCAATAGCAGTCTTAAGCCTGGAGTTTGCAGAGCTTCCCAGGTTTGCCCCCTTGGCCAGGCACTGAGGCAACTCTCTTTAGTTCTGAGATCTGCAATACCAATCAGATCTTGATCTCAATAGGCTTTGAATAGTTTCCAGGGATGTGCCAGAGCCAGCTCCAACCAGCTTGTGATGCTGATTGTTACATTTTGAGTGTGAATGTTTACACCTTGAAAAACTTGCAAATATTACACATAAGGACTTGATTTATTATACTGTTGATTGTCTAGACTTAAGAAAACGATGGAGAAAGTGTTAATAATGAAGATAAATTTTAAAGTGTGTCATGGGTACATTTTATTTTCCCTGAGCGCTAGCTGTTAACTATTTACCAGCATACCATCAGTGGTTTTCCCTTCCTGAGCCAGAGCGGGGCAGTTTTGTTTTGTCCTTCATTTTGAAAGAGGAGTAATGTCATCACAGATGATGTCTTGACTTGAGCCTGAACTGGATTTAAATGAGACAGAGTTGCACAAAGTTACTACTCACATTACCTTGGCCAAGTAATTTTACTTCTCTGTGCCTCAGTTTACTCATATGTTATTAGTGGATATAGAATGGATGGGCCACATGACATGGCACCCACATCCCTTTTCTCTTTTTGGGCTGGCTCAATCATTTCAAGAATATCTCTTTCAGAGTCATCAATGTCCAGGGACAAGACAAAACAAAGAAAACTGGCAATGGCCTAAGATGCAGTATATGACCTTGGCATCTTCAATGTCTGGCCAAGCTCTAAGCACTCCACAGTGCCTGCTTCAGTTGCCTTCATGGCTGATGGAACAGATTGTTCTCTTCCACCCATTCCTCTGGGGAAGTCTACACAAGGTTGGGCTAGACACCCCCCTAATTTACCAATGGGTTTGAGGCTTGTTGGTCACCCCGACTGGTAGATGGTTTTACTGGAGTATAGCCACTGTACATCTGCTTGTTGGAGGTGAGAGCTGGATGACCAGTTGGACACTAAGGGCTTGGTAAGCCCTCGCATCAGAGGTGCTAGTTCTCCTGAACATTCCATACACCCAGGGCATCATAAGAGCGGTTTAGGCCTCCTTCAAAGGGCCTCCCCTCTCTCAAGCCATAGATGGCACTAGAGAACAAGGCAGCCTGTCTCCAGCAAGCTTTTCCCCTACATAAAAGGATTCTCCTTTGCTCCCCACTGCCCTTGCCAACAGCAGAGCTCTCCTCCAGTCCATCAATAGCAGAGCCAGCCCACTGGCAGCCTGCTAGGCTTGGGTTCAGCAGCTTCCCAGCTCTCTGGGCTCAGGGGTTATTTCTGATGCATCCTTTGTCTTTGACATTTCTCTTGCACTGAACTTCCCTGACTCCTGATCTGATCTGGCACCTAATACCTAAAGTCAGGACCACCTCCTATGTAGACTAGGACATTCCCAACCTCTAATTTAGGTTGAAAAAATAAAAATCCACATTTTTGTTAGAGGGGACACACATTTTTCCCATAGTCTTCCCAACAACTCTTCAATTTGGATTGCTAGCAGTAATCTTCAAAGTACTTCAGTCACACTAAAATTAGCTGCTGCCATCTCAACAATCGTTCAGTACATGATAGAACACTAGACTTACAGTCAAGAAATCCTGATTTCAAATCCTACCTCAGATATTTACTAGCTGTGTGACCTGGACAAGTCACTTAACCTCCCTAAGCCTCAGTTTCCCCATCCATAAATGAGGATAATAGTAGCACCTACCTTACAGGGTCAATGTGAAGATCAAATGAGAAAATATTTGTAAAGTGCTGTGCAAACCTTAAAACAGTGTATAAATACTGGTTATAATAATAATAATAATTACTATCACCATTTTCATCATTATTATTGACTTTCCTTTTGAAGAGCTGTTCTCTCTCAGGTCCTTATGAACCTTTATTTGAGGGGCTGCTTTTCTTTCAACACCGTCTATGTTTCTGCTCAAGCTGCTAATTTTCTTTGTTTTCATATGAAATGTTTTTTTCTGCCCCTTTCAGCAAATAAAATGTCTATATTAGAAAGGGGGCAGTATCTTACAGGTAAAACGAGGCTGTTAGACCAGAAGACCACTAAGGTCCCTTCCATCTCTCTCATTCGATGGTCCTGCAGTTCTGTCTGTTTTCTTGAATGAGAATGCCGCCTTCAGCCACATGGTGTTGTTCCCCTCACATACTCGCCAAGGTTGTTCCAGCAAAGTGGTCTTTGTAGAGCATTCTCATCATGGCGGGCATGGATTATCACTAGATCTTCTAGGCTTCTGTGCTGGAGACAGGGCACAGGAAAAGCAACAAGGTGGTTCAGTGAATAGAGCGGTTGGTCCGAGGTCCGGAGAACCATCCTGCCTCAGACACTCATTGTCTGTGTGAACCTGGGTATGTCTTCTCACTGCTGTCTGCCTCAGTTTCCTCACCTGTAAAACAGAGACAGTAATAGCACCTACTTCTGGAGGTTGTTGTGATGGATAAAATGAGATGTTTGTCAAGCACTTAGCATAGGGACTGGCACATAGTAGGCACTATATAAATGCTAGTTTTTATTAGTAGTAATGGTAGGTGTTTTGGCATATCTTTTTAAAAACTGTAGTCCTGTTAAACTTGAAACCCCTCTTTTCAGAATGGCTGTACTGAGGTAGGTCACTGGGGAATTGTCTGGGGACTCACAAAGTAACCGTGCCCTCAGATTTAGAGTCTGAGTGGCAGAAACTTAGAGTGTGTGGCTGTAGTCTTTTTTGGAGACTTTCCTTTGGGGGCAGCTTGGAGGCTAGTGGAAAGCCGACACGTTGTCTATAAACGACATGAAAGTTCCTGACACTAGGAGGCCTGAAGTCGTCCCTTCTCTGTCAACCCTAATGGTAATTCCATGTCTTTCCACTTCTATCCACTTGGGGTTCATACAGCAACCTTTATAAACCTCCCTTTCTATAGATCTTGACTAATCAGAGAGAGAGTCCTTGCCTAGGAATATTATTGTGCAGTGGCATTATGCACAGACCTCTAGGAAGTCATTTCTTGGTCCCAAGCGCTGTAGGAAGAAAAGTCCTCTGGTTATACCTGCTATATCAGGGTGGCCAGTATCCACTGACTTATCAACTTTTAGCTTCTTATAAAAGGGATCCACATTTGTCAGAAAGTAGGAGCCAAGCATCTCCTTACAAATGAGACTGACTCTCAAACACTTTCAGATTATGAGAGGCTTAGTCCCAGACAGTTTTTGTGATCCAGAGAACCAGGACAGTCACCCCCAAACAGGTGGCTAGGCAGTATAAGTCCCAGAGGTGGTCCTGCCCCACCAGGCATCCATCCTTGCGGCAATCTTACTCACATTCTCTTCAGCCACCGGACACAGCACTAAAGATGGATAACTTCTCTAATCCCTGTTCTACTGTTAGACTGAGTTTGTTCAAAGGGCCTTTGTTCCCTGAGAATTTGCTAATTAAGATATCACTGAACTTCCATAATCTCTTGTCCTCTCTGTGACTTGCTTCTCATTCAAAGTTTCACACCCCGCCCCCCCCCCGCCCCCCGCCAAAAAATAAGGTCTACATTTCATACTAGGAGGGCTTCATTAGCTTTGTGGGTATGGGTGGGGAACAGGAATGGAAGATTTCCCTCTGGCTTTGTGGATTGAGGCTCTTAAGTATCTTCCTTGATCATTTTGTGGCCAGGAAGTGGATTTCAAGGGAAAGGTCGGAGCTCTAATTAACCACCCATAGAGAATAAGGCTGATGGGATTTGCAGAAATGGAGATCTGGTTCTAAACGCCAAACACATAGAGGAATTATTGGAAGAGACAGTCATGTGAGTGGCTTTCAATCATACAACATCTTTTCAAAGTCTGTTTTACTAGCTCTGTTGCTTTTCATTTGTTTTGGAAGAGGAAAAATTCTTGGGATTCACCAATGCTGGGTTTGGAAGGAATTTCTTCATTTAGATGGTAATGGTTGTAGCTGGTAAAATGATCCTGAAAAGTAATATTGCCCTTGGAGCTAAGGAGCCCTAGCCCTGTTTGTCCAGGTGCCGGCCTCATTTGCAAACATATCCACTCACCCCCTTTCTCTGCTTGCTTGGCAGAGAAGCCTAGGGGTGCTGATTGGCTACAGCTCTCTGTCTCACACAAGTATGTAGTTTGAGTCATTTCAATTTAACAAATATTGATTGAGCACTGAAGTGACATATCAGAGAGAGTACTGGATTTGGAGTCTGAAAGACCTGGGTCAAGTCCACCTTCTAATTCTTTTTAACTGTGTAATCCTGCAGCTGGTTTCTTAACCTCAGACTCATTTTGTTTATCTGTAAAATGGGGATGATAGCAATAATATCCCAGGAATACTCTGAAGATCAAATGAGATAATGTAAATATCACCTATTATGTGCTGGTTCTCTGTGGACTCTGAATGAATGAGCTATGTCTAGCCTCATAGAGCTTACCACTAGTATTCTTCTGATGAAATGGCATGTCAAAGTGGTGCTGGGAGAGATTAAGATTGCAAACAGCTGTGGCCACTGCAAGGTGAATTAATATGTCTGTGAAGAACCAAACAAAACAAAGGAATTGAAACTAGTGGGGTACAATATTTAAGTGGAACAAGTGCTAATATTAGCCAATCAGTCAGAGAGATTTAGGAGCACAAGCAGAAATTTTTTAGTGGCAGAGCAGTGGAGAGAGTGCTGGATCTGGAGTCAGGAGGACTACTCTCCCTGAATTCAAATCTGGCCTCAGACATTTAATAGGCTGTGTGACCCTGGGCAAGTCACTTAACCCTGTTGATCTCATTTTCCTCATCTGTAAAGTGAGCTAGAGACAGAAATGACAAACCACTCTCATATCTTTGCCAAGAAAACCCCAAATTGTGGCACGAAGAGTTGGACACAACTGGAATAACTGAACAACAAATGAGCACTTCAGACTTTTGGTTGATCTTAACTAAGTGGACATTTTCTGTATTTTCTTTAGCTAAATTAATGCTAATTCCAGAACTCTACAAACATTTATAGTTTTCTTTATATATAAGGAGCCTTGGCTTCATGGAGCTGATCTTTTACCTATCTAACTGATACTGTGCTTTCAGGGGCTAATAGGTGTATAGAGAACTGGACCTGGAGACAGCAAGACTTAAATTCAAATCTGTCCTCAGATGCTTAGCTGTGTTATCCTGGGCGAGTCAATTAATCTCTATCACTCTCAGTTTCCTCATCTGTAAATTGGGCATTAAGAGGGATAGCATCTATCTCCCAAGGTTTTTGTGGGATAAAATGAGGCAATATCTGTAAAGCTCTTTATAACCCTTAAATGGGATAACTATGGTAGAGGGAATACATACCTGCCACCGGACACTATCGCTCCTGGGCCCCCACTCGTGTGCTTTTCATTTGACAAAGCATCTAGCTGAACTCCATTAACTTTCTATAAGAAACACTTACTAAACAGAAGGCAAAAGCAAGACTCATAACATAGCATTCCACTTGTAAATCAGGGACTCACTCTCCCACTGATTCGCAGAGTGTCCATGAGGAGAGAATGGGCACAACATTTCAGAACCAGTAGAGAGGCACATGTACAGGAAATACATGTCCAAGGTAACTCCCAGCTCTGGACCGAGGGCTTGATGTCTGCACAATAATTTGGTGATGAGGGTGAGAATACATTTCTTTGTTGGCTGCTCTGCTTGGGAGGCTCCTCTTCTAAATTACAGAGGCAGGGCTATGCTCTTTCAGGAAAAAAACCCTAAGCCTGGGATCTGCACAGCTTTTAATGTCAGCTCCCTTGGCTGGGTTATGAGGATTTTCCAACTCTCAAACAAGTAGATGGACATTCAGGGAAAAGCAAAGCCCAAAGTTTTTCATCTTTCAGTCAGCTCTGTCAAATAGCAAGTGCAAAGTTTTTCTTCCTCTGGCCAGCTCTGCCAAGCAGCAGGTGGCAGTGCAAGTCTAAAGTCTCCTCCTAGATCTGACCAGAGACCTCTGATGAGATCGGCTTTCAGATCTGAGCTCTTCTATAGGTGCTTGGCTCAGCTAAGCTAATATAGACCCAAAGCAGGAAATCTTTAGGGAAATGATTCACTTCTATCTCATGGTAATAAACTAAAATACTCATTTTTACCATCTACACCAGAACTAATCAATATGCAATTGTCCGGTAGTCACCAAACAGTTCTAGGAAGCAAGGCTTCTCACTTATTACCTTCAAAGTCCTCGTGCCAGTTGTATGTAAATTAAATGCTAGGAAATAGGACACTTTGTCCCTCTTTAAGTTCCTCTTTTCTGTGCATCTGCTTTTTTACCCCATAGTTCTCCTTGATACTTTACCTTTCCATCAGCAAAACTATCTACATTTGAAAGGGGCCATCCTTGACATAAAATATAAATAGAAGTAATTTGGAGGTGTGGGGAGGCCAACTAGCAACTGAAGAAATTAGAAGAGGTTTTGTGCATGAGGCAGCAGACTTGACAGAGGCTAAGGGATCTAAGAAATGAAGGTGAAGATAGACAGCATTCCAGTTATGAAGGACAGCCTGTGCAAAAGCATGGAGATGGGAGATTGGATTTTGTGTATGAGAAACAGCAAGCAGCCAGTCTGGCTAAAACATTGAGTATATGAAGGGTAATCAGATGCAAAAAGCTTGGAAAGATGGACTGGAGCCAGATTATTATGAGCTTTCATAGCAAACAGAGGTGCTTGTACTTTATCTAGAAACAATAGGGTGCCACTGAAGCTTTTGGCACAGTAGAGGAAACTGGTCAGGCCTGTCTTTTAGAAATATCCATTTAGCAGCTGTCTGGAGAATAGATTGAAGAGGGAAGAGATGAGGGAGAAAGGCCAACTGGGAGGTACTATAAGTAGCCCAGGCAAGATGTAATGAAAACCTGAGCTAGAATGGTAGCAGAGTGATATTGTGAATGATTCAATAAGACTTGGCATCTTTCTAGATGGCAGGGGGTGAGAGGGAGTGTGAAAGAGGGAATAATCAAGCATAATTCTAAGGTTGCAAACCCAAGCAAATGGAAGAATGGTGAAGCCTTCAACAGAAATAGGAAAACTGGAAATCGGGAAGAGAATTGAGGAGACATAATGTGTTTTGTTTTAGACTTGATGAGTTTCAGAAGACTATGGGACATCCAGTTGGAAATGTCCGTTAAATAGTTGGTGATGTGAGCCTGGAGCCCAAAAATAAAGCCAAGGCTGGTTATAAAGATGATAACCGAACTAATGGAAGCTTATGATATCACCAAGAAGGAACATCAAGAGAGAAGACTGAAAAGATTCAATAACTCCCATTGGTCTGAGTTCCCCATTCCGCCTGAATTAATTTATTCTGTATCACACTTTCAAACACATTCCTAACATATTGTCATCCAAGTTTTGATCGAACACTTCCAAAGACAGGGGATGTAATGCTTCCCTTGAAGGAACTAGTTCCATTTTTGGACCGCTCTCAGTGTAGGGAGAGCTTGATGTTTCAGCATTAGGAGGGTCAGGATGGTTGAATGAGGTTCTGGAAGTATATTTCTCAGCATGGTTCATTAGCGGCAGAGAAGGCTAAGGGTCAGACAACAAAAGAGAAAAGGAGAAAATAAACAGGGGGGTTGGGACTGTAAATATTGGGCCTCATAGCTTACCCTTGAAAACTCAGCTGTATTTTATTTTTCTTCTCTCCCTCATGTTTGACACAGGACTGTGAACAAAGTAGGTGCTTATTAAATGTTCCTTTACTGAAAGAACAAGGGAGTTTTCCAATGGAAATTCATTAATGATATCCTGAGAGCACTGGGAAGAATCTGGTTCCATTGCAAGCCCTAAAATCCCTTCCAGTTCGAAATTCTATTATCCTATGACCCTAAGCCCCCACACTCACTATCTGTCACCTACCTTCTAGCCCTCCTGCTTGGGAAATTTTATTTTGTTGCCTTTTTTCCCATGACAACTAAGTGTGAGAGAAAGCTTACCAGTGTTCTGGCTCTTTGGCAAGACAAAGTAGTTCAGAAAGTTTGGGGACCGTGACCAAGAAGATTGTGGACACTCAGGATTGTGGGATCATGGTTTTTCAAGCTTTAAGAGACCCCATATATCATCCAGTGCAACCACTTCATTTTGTAGATGTGGAAATAAAGACCCAGGAATGTTAAGCAAGAGCCTAAATTTTATGCTACACCATTAACAGGTCCTGGGTGTGCATGAAGATCAGTAATGCCCTGACCTGTTTTGCAGGTGAGAAAATTGAGGCCCAAAGAGATTAAAGACTTTCTCAAGGTCACATAGATTTTCAAAACAAGGCCTTCTAGCTTCAAATAATTCCCCTGCACCAACCTGTATCAGGAGCAGTTTGAGAGCTGGGGAGAGAACCCAGAAGGCATCCTTTTGAGCTAAAATACTTAATATTTGCTGGGTGCCCTCAGAGTGCATACCAGTGAGCCCCTTTTTATAACCAAGTTAGGGGAAAGGGGAAAGTTGAAACATTTTTCCTCCACCTAAATGAAAACTTTCAGCTTTCCCAGTGGAACAGTGGCATTAGTTTTCCATATTTAGTCCATCACCACCCTCCCTTCCCCATAACCTTAGGTTATTGGAGGACAGCATTTGAGTCAATTTTTTTTCCGGTGATTTGGCAGGCTCCGGCCTAGATACACAGGCACAATTCTAGGAGAACAGGAGAGTTTGATTGCTCTGAGGAACCAAAAGTAATACCCAAGTTGCAGATGGAAAAGAAGACCTGATTGATTTTAGAAGAGTATTTCAAATAGAGACAGAAAGGCCAAGGGATATATCTTTGGCAAGAAGACAGGATGTTTCCTGCTATGCTTGTATTGAAATGTGGTTGATTAAGACACTGGCTATGGATCAGTGCAACAATTTATCACAACCCCTGCCTTGAAAGGTACTGGTTCTGGTCAGCATTGACCTTTTGCTTTCCTTACCTTCCAAGAACCTGGGGCTAACTCCTCCCTGAGGCACAGAAACCAGCAGTGACCCATTCCTTGATGACCTTGAAGTTGGATAAGTCTAATTGTGAACTCCCTAGGAGTTTTGGTTTGAGTGCAAATGTGCTGACTGATTTCTAAGGAGACAAGAAAGAGAAGAATGATACAAGCACAGAATGGGAATGATTATTGTGGCTCCTTTTTCTTTTTTTTTTTTTTTTTAAACAAATGCTTTATTAACTTCTGTTTTACATCATTCATTTCCGCCAGATTTTGAGTTACAATCATTTTCCCCCCATTATTCCCCTACCCAACCTCCCAGAATAGCAGTCCCACAAGATATCGCTTCCTCCAATCTGCTCTCTCCCATACCTTCTCCCATACCACCATCGACTTTTCCATTAGAGGAAGGTGAGTCTTTGTGTCCCAATGCCTGTACATCTTATCTCCCAATTATAGGCAAAAGAGTATTAATAATAGTATTTATATGTGGCTCCTTTTTCAATGGAGGAAGGAGGGGAAGGGTTATTTGAGGTGGTAGAAATGGCCAAGTAGTCTGAGATATAGCTCCTTGGACCACTATCTCATACCTCATACAGTGAGGCTGCATGAGTGTTGAGTCTGCCTCAAATCCCACAATTGATGCTACCTAATTGGGTGATAATGGACAAATCATTAAACCTCTCTGGCCTTCAGTTTTCTCATCTGCAAAATGATTTTTTAAAAACATGCATTTATCAAGCCCCTTCTGTTTGCCAGGCACTGTGCTTTACAAATGTGATTTCATTTTATCCTCACAACAACCCTTAGAGGTAAGTGCTGTTATCACCCCCAAGTTACAAATGAGAAAACTGAGGCAGGCAGAGGTTAAGTGACTTGAATTTAGGTCTTTCTGACTGTACATCGTACCACTAACTGCCTAGGTATTATTAAAAATGCCTGTGGCACCTATCTCACAGGATTGTTGTGAAGCTCAAATGCAATGATGTCTGGAAAGGACTGCGCAAACTTCAAAGTGCTATATAAATGTCTAGAATTATTATACACTAGGCTATTTTTTGGTTATTGTCATGATTACTTTTTCACTCTTCAGGAATATTTGTGCACTTATCCCTTTCTGGTCACAATGGCAATCTGTAGTGGTATGTCAAAAGGTCGACAAATGCTTGTTAATAAAATTAAATGGGATAACCCTTCTGTCCCCATAATTCCATCGAGTTGAATGAGAATAATACAAATACTAACTTATTTAATATTCATAAGAACCCAGGGAGGTAGATGCTATTATTATTTTAATTTTGTGATCAGATTTTTTTCCAGATAAAGAAACTGAGGCAGACAGAGGTTAAGTGAATTGCTCAGGATCACATAGCTGAAGCAAGCTGGCTTCCTGCCTCTGTGTCCAACATTCTATCTACTGCATAATTTAGTTGCAATGCTCGGGAGTACCAGAAAGTGACTTAGCTGGACATTGTCCCTGGAATTATAAAATTACAGAATCTCAGAATTAGCAAGGATCTTAGTGGTCATCATTCTAGACCTACCTTAATCTCAACATGTACTTGACAAGTTTTGTCTACCCCCTTCTCAAACTCCTCCAGAGATGGGCCATTCACTGCCTTATGAGTATGTTTGTTCCATTTTTGTACTGTTCCAATTTTCAGGAAAATTTTCCTTGGGTTGAGACAAAATCTGTATCTCTGTAACTTTTAGACACTGGTTCTACCTCTGCCTTTCTGGACCTAGCCATCTAAGTTTATTCCCTATTCCTTATACCAATTCTTCTAATAGTCAGAGATGGTGATCACAGATAGAATGAGGGAAGTATTAACCTTGCTTTATTTTGCTCTGGTTAGGTCCTCTGCTAAGAGTCCTGCTAGTCTGTTCATTTATGGGGAAGGGAAAGGGAATTGGAGGCTCACTAGAGTTTGGTCACATCACTAAACAGGGGAGGTGATCATGATGAATCCTGTCCATAGATTCCCTGAATAGAGTAGGGCTTTGATGGAGTGTTTAGGTGGGGAGGCTGTCACTCTGTACTACAGACAGTCCATACCTCTTATGTGGCTCACTCACAGATCCCAACAAGGTGTGCCTTGGGTATAGCAGAGATTCAACAAATATAAATAAGTGAGGTTTCCCCAGGAATCCTCCTCTGATGCCTTGTCATGGTGGGAGAGGGTGACCACTGATTCTTGAAGGCAAGGCCAGCAGAGTGTAATCTCTAGCAGTTCCTACTGAGTCAGAAAGGCTTCATGTATGGGCCTATAGTACCAATGCAATATTTATAGCACCTATGATCACAATAAATATTCCTGCATTGTGCTCCATCACAAAATATAACAGACTCTCCATATAGAAGACAGAAACAAAACATTTATTCAGACACCAGAAAACCAAATCCCCAAACCAGTAAGCCAATTCCATCATAGTAGCAAAGAAGCTAATAAGCCACAATAGCGCAGAGAGCCAAAACATCCTTTAGCCTTCCCACAAACCAATACAAGACCAACTTTTACTCACAAGCCTGACTGAACTCCTTGCCTGAGCATCCTCTCTCTCCCACCTTCTATCTGGCTGTGACTCCTAGCTTCCTGCTCGCTTTACTCCACCCTTCAGTAAACTCCTCCCACTGCAGGCTCCATGTGACTACATCCAGCCTATTAGAGGGCAGAGTTTATTTTCAAAGCAGGGAAGGTCTTCAAATTCCCTTAGGCTTATTAAGGGGCAGGAAAGATCTTCAAATGCCCATTATCATTACAGGGTCCATAGACAGACTTTTGTTTCCTGGCCAAGCACAGAGAGGCTCATCTCCAAAAAGGGCAGACACTGTTACTTAAGCCAGGGTGGTGTCTTGGATTTGGAGTCAGGAAAAACTCAGTTCAAATGTTGCCTCTCACACATCCTCCCTGTGTGAGACCTTGGGCAAATCAGTCTCTCTGAGGTTGTTACTTCATCTACAAAATGAACATTATTGGAATAACTGTTCACAGGGTTGTTATGAGGCTCAATGATATCATGTATATAAAATGCTTTGCTTAATGCCAATCATTATTAGGTGAGGAATATTTTGGCCTTCTAATACCATGAAATAGAGAAAAATATGCCAGTAGCAAGCATTCATTAAGTGCTTACTATGTTCCAGGCCTTGTGCTAAGCACTGGGGATACAAAGAAAGACAAAAAACATAGGTCTTAATACAATGATCCAAGACAATCCCAAAGGACTAATGGTGAAATGTACTATCCTCCTCCAGAGACAGAAACAATATTGTTTGAATATAGATTGAAACATGCACTTTTTCACTTTCTTTCTTTTGTTCTTTTTCTTTTACTCAAATCTTCTTGTGCAAAATGACTAATATAGAAATGTTTTACATAATTGTATATGTATAACCTATATCTGATTGCTTACTGTCTCAATGAAAGGGAGTAGAGGGATGAAGGGATAGAATTTGGAATTCAAAATTTTAAAAAATGTTTAAAAATTGTTTTAACATGTAGCTGGGGAAGAAATAAAATATGTTAAATAAAAAAATAGGACTTATCTTTAAGGAGCCCACATTCTAAAAGGAAAATAACATGCCAAAAACTATGTTCATACAGTATTCAGTATAAATAGGATGTCATCCCAGAGGAAAGGTGAAGAGGATGAGGAGGGACTGGGAAAGGGCCTCTGTGAGAAAGTAAGATTGGAGTTGAATCTTGAAGGAAGTCGGGGTAGCCAGCTAGAGATGAGGAGGGAGAGCATTTCACATTTGAAGGATATGTCCTGTGTAGCTCCCTTTCACTTCCTTGCTGACTGTGACAGAGTAGAGGGGAACTAGGAAAAAGGTGTTTAAGAATCTCAGTTATCAGAACATCTCCAAACATTAATCTGTTAATGAAAGAGCAAAATGTCATGGTACAGCATTTCCAAATCTAGCCACTAGGGGGCTGTAGTTGAGGAGAAAGAGATGACAGCCTTGTGATTGGTACCAATGTCTAAAGACATCAGCTGCTGTCAGCTGTGCTTATAGGGAGAGGATGGGGAGCGGAAACTGGCACTGTCTCCAGCTGGCACCAATTACAGAAGAGGGATAAATAAAGGAGTGAGGAAAACAGGGATCAGGCAAGGGAATGTCTGGATATTTACTGGTAAAAAGAGAATCTAAGTAACCGGGAGAACTTAACTAGGCTTCCATCAGTGTGGACTGACTGATGCTCAAGACAAGATCTGACAGTTCTGTTGGAGTCCTAGAGAGAGGAGCAGCCCAGGGAAGTGGGTTTGTAGTGGCCATAAGGGTTCTCTAGGGTTGACATGAGAAAAGAATGATAAAAAATTGAGCAGTGCAAATGGGTGGGTGACTGCCTCAGGACTGACTTCCCTTCCTGTACCTTAGAGGCAGATTTTTTTCCCTCAAACATTTCTTTGTTACTAAGGAAGCAGAACCAGACTGGGGTGGCTGCATTTTCAGTGTGAGCATTTACACCTTGGAAACTGGTAAATCCACAAATAATGGCTTAATTTATAGTCTTGTTGATTATCTAGACTTAAGAAAGTGATGAAGAGAAAGTTAATACTGCAGATCAAAATTAAAAGTGTCTTTTGTAAAATCTCCCACCTGAGAATGGATTGTTAAACGCTTACCAACACATCAGTGAGTGGATAAGACCTGGGATCTTTTCTGACCTACAGAGGGATCTGTGGCAGCCCCCAGAGTGAAGAAACCTGAAGAATCCAAGAAAGCTGGCTCAATTCCTTGCCTAAGTCCAGTCTAGATTGGATTGAAGTATTTAGAGCTAGAAAAGACCTCAGAAATCATCTAATTCAATCCTCTTGTTTCCAGAAAAGGTACCCGCAGCATCTGTAGTATCTCTTCTATAAAAAGGGCTTTTTTTCTTTCCTTTTTTTCCTTTTTGGACCAGACCTGTAATTTTGTTGTTATAGAGAATTCCTAGTGAAGACTCTCCCACTATGGAAGCAGACCTCCTATTTACTCTGCAAATTCTACTTCAAATATCATGATAAGGCCCTGAGAGGGCACAAGAAGGAAGTAATAGAGCCAAGATTCACAGATGTTCACATCCAGAGCAGAGGAGAGGCTCCACGTTGGGACGGAGTGTGGTATGGGGAGACCTGGCTCCAGGACAACACAATGTAAAGGAGGGAAGATACATATGGATGAGTATTTCGGCCATCCTACAGGTACACTTGCCTCATAAGACTCCAAAGGAAGCCTAAGCTTTGTCAGAAGCCTAAGAAATATGTCTCAGCTTAATATATCAATATATGAAGAACCTATATGTTTGTTTCTAGGAACTCCTAGGATGAGAACTCCATTCACCCATACAGATTGCAGCTCATCTGTACCTTAATATCTTAGATTGCTGCTTGAGGTATGCATGCAGAGGTTAGGGAACTTGCCTGTGGTCACATGCCTATTAGCTGTCAGAGGTGGCATTTGAGCCCAGGGATTCCCGACTTCCTGTGTGACTGGGAAAGTCATTTAATCTTTCTGAGGCTCAGTTTCCTCTTCCTAAAAATGGTGATAATAATACATTGTAGTATCATTTGCAGTAGAAAAGCAGTGTGATAGAGAGCTGGACTTAGAATCAAGAAGGCCTGGGCTCAGGTCCTGCTTCTGACACATACTGAGTATATCACCTAGGCATATTAGCTAAACTCCCAATGCCCTAGGGAGTTCTCTATAAGTTTAAGACAGGTGCCAGTCTGCTTTGGAAGAGTTATTTTCTCTACTGAGTTCTCTATGCCAATAAATAAGAGGCCTATATGACATTATTACTACCCATGAGATGAGCTAATTGCCTGTCCCTGGTCTCACAGAAACCCTATCCATTACAGCACACTGCCTTTTGTGTTGGTTCAGTAGTAAAACCAGGTCTTGAGACTGAATGACTGGTACCTTATTACCTCAGTCTTATGGTACAAATGGACCATGAGAAAAGAAAAGCTGAGTAGAGAAGTTGAATTTGGAGGCGAGGGTGGGGGGGTGGGGGAAGAGAAATAGCCTGCAAGGTGAAAGGATAAGGAATGAGAGAGGAGAGGGCCAGCCTGGGGAGGAGGAGTGCAGAGGAAGCTGGGAGGGATAAAGAAGAGAGAACTGGCTCCCTCCGATCACAAGATGCTTACCAAGGAAAGTGAGGTACTCTGGTAAGCAGTAAAGCAAGGCCCAAAGCTGATTTAAATGTCATGTAGTTTGAAACCCATTTCCTGGCCTACCTCCTGTGTGCCTGGCCTTAGGACTCAGCAGAAAGAAAATAATCCCAACCCACTCAGAGGAGATAATAGAAAATGGCTGCCCTTCTCCCCTGTGCCCAGAGGCTGGCACTTTAACAAAGGAGAGAGACAGAGACAGAGAGACACAGAGAGAGACAGGCAGACACAGAGAGGCACATGTACACATAGACACAGAGAGAAAAATGAGAGAGAGAGAGAGAGAGAGAGAGGTACCAGGATGCTGCATTGTGTGTATATATATTTTGCAAATATACCACCTAGGGAACCTCTGTTCTTATATATGCTCCAACCCCGCCCCCCACAAAAAAAAAAGAAAAAAATATATAAAGTTATCTAGGGTTCAAGGTATTCTGCGACTGTATCTGCTCAAAACCAGAGCTCTCCAGCTGCTTGGTTGTGCTTTCTTTTACTAGTCAGTCAGAAGACACAATTAGCTCCAAACAAAAGCCCTTAATGAAAAGTAAGACAAGTGGCTATAGAACATTCCCCTCATCAAGCTGGGGCACACTTCCACAAATAAACACACCATCTGTTGGAAGAGTAGACTCGGAAAAGCAGTCACACAGGAGGGCCACTCAGGCCGGGTGAATGCATGTACTTAGTGCCCATGCGTGGAGGGATGACTCTGGCCTTTGGTGCTGCAGGGCCTCCTCCCTCGGGGGTTAGGCTCTGCTGTTCCCTACCACTCTCTGCTTCTGGCTGTTAGGCGTTAGCAGGGCTTTCCAGCTGATGTGGTACTTCTACTGTATAAATAAGGAGCGGTGGACCTCACAAAGTTTACATGAACCCCACTACATCTAAGAAAAGAGCAACTCCTGGCTCTCTGTCTGCAAAAACCTCAAACGATGCCAACCACGTTGTGGAAGCTCAGTACATGACGATGAAGTGTGACCTGATAGGTGTCCTTCAGTCTGTAAGAAAGGACTTGTGTTTCTGTCTCTTTTCCCTGGCATCCTTCCCACTACAATCGACCTTTCTCCCATCCTACATCCCCCTGCCACTGGGGATTTGGATCTACTTATTGAAGCCTTGAGACTGAAGATCCAATTTAGCAGGTTGCAAAACATTGCAGCAATTATGATCCCAAAGAGATTATTTTAAATGATAATTTCCTCGCCTGTATTTAACTGAACCATAAAAGCCACTTAGGAGAGAAAATGATTTGAGTACACATAGCCTGTGTACTCAGCCTGTGAATTTCCATATCACATTCGTGTCTTGCTGAAACTTGGTAAACATGTGGCTTCATCATTCCTTTTGCCTTTCAATTAGGTTCCTGCAAATGCAGCTTTTTTTTGTTGCTGTTCTGAACACAGGAGGCCCTATTTCATTAAACTTTTGCTGCTGCACAGAGATTCTGGGATAGAAGAATGTTAGATTAAAGGATGAAATATTATGAATCCTACACTCCCTTTCAATGGCAGGCTAAGCTGGGGAGGATTTACAGGTGGCTTATTTATGTGGGTTATTTTGCAGGGCTATGAAATTAGAGACCCTTGCCATCTCTCATGTCATTGTTTGTAATCTCAGGGCAAATGGTTCATATTTCTTAGGGCCTAGTTCAACAACAACAACAACAAAAATCTTCTGCTGACAATTTTCTCAAGGTTTCCAAAGTTTAATTTTTTTAATTTGTCTCAGACAGTTGCTTAAAGTGAATAAATTTCCTTCTCAATCCCAGTTTCCTCTCTTTCATTATTAGAACAGTTTTCTCAGCCTGGCTCTGACTTAAAGAAAGAAGTAGACCTAGCAAAATCATCTGGGTTTTTTTCTTCACTACCTTCCCCTCCACCCCCATGGGGTAAAAAACTCACCAACCTTTGTAACATACATACATAGTCAAGCAAAACAAATCCTCCCCCTCTCCCCCACCATTGGCTACATCCAAAAATATATGCCTCATTCTGCTTCTTGGGTCCTCTCAGGATAGCTTGTATCGTAATCATTCTCCTGGAGTCACAATTTGTCATTTCATTGTTCAGAGTTCTTAAATGTGTCAAAATTGTTTATCTTGACAATGTTACTTTTGTATGTTTTTCTCCTGGTTCTGCTCATTTAACTCTGCATCAGTTCACACCGGTCTTTCAAGGTTTCTCTGAAATCATCTTTTTCATAATTTCTAATAGTACAGTTGCATTCATTACATTCATGTAACATAATTTGTTCAGTTATCCCAACTGATGGGTATAGTTTTTGTTTCCAATTCATTTTTTTTTTTTGGCTTTTTTTGGAGGGGGGAAGGGAAGACAATTGGGGTTAAGTGACTTGCCCAGGGTCACACAGCTAGTAAGGGTTAAGTGTCTGAGGCCAGATTTGAACTTGGGTCCTCCTGACTCTAGGGCCAGTGCCCTAGTCATGCTTCCAATTCTTTACCATCACAAAGGAGCTGTTATAAATATTTTTGTGCATATGGACCCTTTTCATCTTTCTTTGACCTCTTTGTGGGGGTATAGACCTTGTAGTAGCATCAAAAGGGCATGGGCAGTTTAATAACTTTTGGGATATAGTTCCCAACTGCTTTCCAGAGTGGCTAGACCAGTTCACAGCTCAACCAACAATACATTAATATGTATGTTTTCCCTCAAGTCCTTAACAATCGCCATTTCCCCTTTTTTTGTCATCACTGCCAGTCTGATGGGTATGAAGGAGAACCTCAAAGTTGCTTTAATTTGCATTTTTTCTAATTATTAGTCATCTGGAGTATTTTAAAAAAAGTATGGCTGTTGATAGCTTGAAGTTCTTTCTGTGAAAATTGCCTATTAATATTCTTTGATCCCTTATCAATTGGAGAATGACTCTTATTCGTATAAATTTTAATCAGTTCCTTGTCTTGGGAATGAGCTCTTTATCACAGAAACTGGCTGTAGATATTTCCCCTCAGTTAATTGTTTCCTTTCTTATTTTAACTGTATTGATTTGGTTTTTGCAAAAATCTTTTATTTTTTATTTTACCAAAAATGTCCTTTTTACCTTATGTGATCTTCTCTATCCCTTGTTTGTCATGAACTTTTTTGTTTAAGATGTAAAATTTTCAATTCAGAGATTCCCAAAGTGGGTGATATCATCCCCTGAGGGGCACTGGATCAATCCAGGGAGTGATAGTAGGCTCGAGTGCAATTGTGGGGCATTGAGTAAAAATCAGGGGGCACTAGAAGCATAAGGAGAGAAGAGAAGAAAACCATTCCTACATGTTTCATCTGTTTTGTAACAGAGTTAAAGTCATAGTAATTACATTATTTTCCAAATAAACACATAAAATGCAAGTCATAACTGATTAGTGGTCAAATCTGCCAACAGGTCTTAACAAGCTTGTTGGCAGGCAAGTGTGTCACGAATTGTCGGGAAATCCAGCACACAGTGGCAGGAAGATGTGCATGTAATGACTTGTTTACAATATGATACTATATAGTTATATGATATAATATTGCATCATCAAAATTTCAGTGCAGGAAAAACCCCTTTACAAATTTACAATAAGTTATTAAATTTGAGTGTCATTTAAAAATATATACTTTTTAGAAATGAAGCAAATTTTAAAAAACATCATTAAAGGGTTAAGGAAAGTAGATTTCCAGGGATTGCTGAGTAATTTTTTTCTCTTGAAAAGGGGGTGGGGAGCAGCTAGGTGGAGCAGGGAATAGAGCACTGGCCCTAGAGTCAGGAGGACCTGAGTTCAAATTCGACTTCAGACACTTAACACAAAAAACTAGTTGTTGGGCAAGTCACCTAACCCCAATTGCCCTGCCTTCCCTCCAAAAAAAAAAAGAAAAAAAGAAAAGAAAAAGGAAAGGGGGGGTGGTAGGCTGAATAAGTTTGGAAAGCTTTGATCTAAGCCATGTATTCATCTGGAGCTAATCTTGATATATAGGGAGTGATCTAAACCCAATTTCTGCCAGACTGCTTCCCAATTTCCCCAGCAGTTTTTGTTATCCATATCCAGTAACTGGGGCTTTAGGGCTTATTGAATGCTAAAAGTACTTTGTTCATTTGCTTATATATGTTGTGTACCTAAGCTGTACCATTGATCAACCTTACTATTTTTTTAACCACTAACAAATAATTTTGATGATTATTGCTTTGCAGTAAATTTTGAGGTCTCAGACTGCTAGGCCCCTTCCTTCCCATTAAATTTTTTTTTCCCTTGAGATTCTTGACTTTTTGGTCCACTAAATGAATTTCATTATTTTTTTCCTAAATAAATAAACATAGGTATTATTGTTGTTCCCCTGTCATTTATTTATTAGCTTAGTCTGCCCTCTTTTGCTAATCTTCAGTCAGTCTCTCATTATCTATTGGCCTCTTCCCTGCTAGCTGCAAACACATCCAAGTCTCCTCTATCCTTTAAAAAAAAGCCCTTTTTGATTTGACTATCCCTGCTAGTTATAGCCCAACATTTCTCCTCCTGTTTTGAAGAAATTTCTTGAGAAAGTCATTTATACTAGATGCTTCTATCTTCTTTCACTTTACTTTTTTTTTTTTTAAAGCAATTGGGGTTAAGTGACTTGCTCAAGGTTACACGGCTAGTCATTATTTATGCGTGGGTGTTCATTTTCTGAGGCCGGATCTGATCTCTGGTCATCCCAACTCCGAGGCCGGCACTCTTACTCACTGTACCACCTAGCCGCCCCTTTAGGGCAATTGGGGTTAAGTAACTTGCCCAAGGTTACACGGCTAGGTTTTTGTTTGTGTGGATTAAGTGTCTGAGGCCGGCTCCAAACTCAGGTCCTTCTGACTCCAGGGCCAGCGTTCTATTCACTGCGCCACCTAGCCGCCCCTCACTTTACTTTTAAACCCTCTGCAATCTGGCATCCCACTTCATCATTTACTTGAAACTGTGCTCTCCAAAGTTACCAGTGATCTCAAAATTGCCAAATCTTTTTTTTTTTTTTGGCTTTTTGGAGGGCAATTGGGATTAAGTGACTTGACCAAGTTCACGAGGCTAGTTTTTGTATTAAGTGTCTGAGGCTGGATTTGAACTTAGGTTTTCCTGACTCCAGGGCCGGTGCTCTATTTACTGCACCACCTAGCCGCCCCTGGATGGTATAAGTAGAAAATAATCCAAGCAGCAGTGGAACCTGTCAGGAAACACTTTTTCGGGGACTGTCCTGGGTCACAATTTCATCCCACCAATGGGCCTTCCTTTCAATTTATTTGTGATTATTGAAAAGAGAATGTAATGAATGTAATGGGTTATAGTGAAAAGGCATCTGATTATTGCTAACTTTCTCTGCAGCGTGATCCACTGCAGATAATTCTGCTGTCCACAAATGCTGTCATAGACTGTGAAATAGCAGTTTGCTGCTGTCATACAGCAAGGGGATTGCTCTTTGCTTACTTCCAAGTTTGCCCTTTTTTTTTTTTCTTTTGCAGGCAATCAGTAAAAGTGACAGGAGGGCAGAGTTGGACCCTAATTAGCATGTGATTGCTGTCTGTGAGACCATTAATAAAAACAAGACTGTGGGTGGAAAAGGAGAGAGAAACTGGTTAAGGCTTTAGTGTTTTTCAAATAATTTTCCAAAGATTCAAGTGGCAGAACCTTTTACCTCAAAGCTAGGGTATAGAAACTTAGGCCCTCAAGGTCTTTTAGTTCAACTCTGTTCCTTTAGAGGTAAAGAAAATAGGGCCTATGTTTGTTGTGTTTTTGCCAAGCAGAGACAAGATGAGCCTCATGGCTCATAGCATAGTTGAATTGGGGGAAGAGCCTTAAATTCAGAGGAAGGTGGCATAATCAGATGACAGAACACTATGTCTCCTTTTCACCAGAGCCTTCTAAATCAGGCCTCCAGAGGCTTCTCTGTGGGACAGGAACAGGCTCCCACCCAGGCAAAGGGATTAGCTCAGTGGGTACTGGAAAAGGGTGCCAGAAAAGGTTAAAAAAAAAAAAAGCACCAACCAGTTTCCTGTTTGTTGACTGCTGCATAAGTTGGAATGCCAGTATAACAATACAAAGAAAACTAGACTGGCCCATTTAGTGACTAGAAATAAAGTTATCAGCTTTCAGGGACCAATGGCATCCAAGGGAGCAGGTGACTATAGAGATGAAGTGATATAGCTTGGTGAGGGTGAGAATTGAAGGGTTCAATCTAGTAATCCCCCCTTATACAGACAGTTACTGCTTTATGTAAGTGGACAGTTCCACAGACCTCTCAGTAAGGCAATATTTAGAGGCAGCACAGTCAGGGACGAGTGAGGGGAGAGCAGGAGGAAGAACATGTTGGGGCAGAGCCAGCCACGTGCAGGCCCATCCTGAGCCTGGAGGAAGAAGGCAGGGGCAGATGTGAGGGCCAGATATGAGCACAGACACAAGAGGATGCAAGGCAACAGGAAACATGTGGGGGCTAGGGACGGACATGCAGTACCCAAGGGCAGATGGGTAGAAGACATTCATGTCAGGGTGGACACTGGGGCAGGTGGGCAGAGTGGGGCAAAGGTTTCTCTGCACAGGACGTCTCAAACTAAGTACTCGTTCTTCTGTTTCACCTGGAGGGGGTTTTGAGTTTTTTTGGTGGGGGTGTGGGGTGGGGGTGGCCAGAGGCCATGGAGCCTGTACAGAAAAGTTAAAATAGATCTTCTTTTGAATGCAGATTTCTTTCAGAATTCTTTAGTAAAGGTGAATTTGCATAGTGTGAATTTGCATAAAGCAAAAACTGTGTATAGTCTCTGACCCAGAAATTCAGACTCAAAATGAGATAGAAACCAAGAGAATAGAAAAGAGCAAAATTGGAGCAGACTGGAGAACTCCCAAAACTCCTTGCCCTGAGGTAGCACAGGCTAGGTGACTCTCTTCCCTTAGGTGGTTGGGGAAGTTTAAACAGAAATCTGAGGGGTCCCTGAAGGAATGGTTCTGAGGTGTCTGTCATAGACTTCATAACTTGGAGTACTTTTATAGATAGTCAACCACATTTATTAGATTCTCCGGAGGGGGAGTGCTATTTGCCCCTTTGTAGGTGGCTGGGGATGGGAAATTATTTTCACCTGGCTCTGTAAAAAAATGCATTCCTCTTGTAGCCAGCGCACCAGCTCCCAGATAAGGGGTGAGTATGATAAATCGGGTTTATGGCAGCCCTCCTTTCTCTGCCCCTATGACCTGCCACACACTATACCCAGTCTTTCTCTGGGGCAATTAGATCTTGCCTTTTGGGTGGAGCTCCACCTGAATGGCTTCTGACTTTAGCTGTGGGTTTCTCCTACTAGGTAATCATACAGGTGAGAGCTGATCAGATTGGTAAAATTAGAGCCAGGAGTTATGACAGTTGTGGTTTGGGCAAATACTGCCATCAGTTTGAAGAGGCATTCTGGGAATGGGAGTGGGGAGGCAGGAGAAAGACAAAGAGGCCTCTGCCTTGTTAGATAGGAGGGAGCTTTGAGTGTGGCTCTTAAAATATGGATTTGCTAAGTATGCAAATTGATAGCCAGTCCATGGTGGGATGCTAGTTAAACTGTACAGAGAGGTTCAGACAGATCCAAGGTACTAAGGTCCCAACAAGCCTGAGATATCCTCCAAACTCCTGCTCCATTTAGGTCATATAGGAGGCAGTCCATGTAGAGAAGGAATATTATGGACATAGTGACTGTGGAGGCCCTTTCAACAACCTCTAGGATGGTCAGATGGAAACCTTTAGGGCCCTCTCATGTAGTTAACACCATACAACATCCAGTCTATGGAGAGATGGAGATGAAGGAACCTGGAGTAATTTATTAAGCCAGCTACCTTTACAACAATCCTGTGTCACCTGAAAAGAAGGCAGATGGCACTTGGCAGCTTACAGTGCTGAACAAAAACCTATCTCTACAGCTATTCCTGACCTCATCAGTGTTTTGGACTGGGTAGCCCAGGCCCAGGGTGAATGATATGAAGCTCTTCACCTTGCCAATGCGCCCCCCCCCCCACCTTTTTTTCTTATTTCTGTATTGGAGACTAGTTAGAAACAATGTGCTTTCAACTAGGAAGCAGTTCAATATACCTTCACCATCCTTCTCTGGAGCTCCCTGAATGCTCATTTGTATGAGCCTACATACCTACATACCTACATACCTACATCATGGTAGGCATAGACCTCCCTGCTGAGATCACTGATGCACTATATCATTGACATAATGTTGACAGTGCCAGATGGGCCCACTATAGCAAAGACCTTAGATCAGATGGTGCCCATATGAGGGACAAGGGGTGGGAAATCAGCCCTAAGAATGTCTTAAGGTCCATCCTGCTCAGTCAAGTTTGGGGAAATAAAGTGGGTGGGGGACACCCAGAGAATTTCAGGCACAGTCTGGATGGAATAAGTTACTGGCATTTGCTTCCCCACAATCAAAGAAGAAAGGCCAGATAATTACTATACTCTTTAGATTTTGGAAAACCCATATTCACCCTGTAGGTATCGTAATGGCCCCCACTTACTGAGCCCCTTTCAAGTAGGGTTCAGAACAGGCTACACCTGTCCAACAGTCTCTTCTCTTAGGTTCTGACAACACTTCAAGGCTTATGTTCCTGAAGGTCTGTATAAACACCAAGCTGAATAAAGCCTTTGGCAAGCACCAAGAGGTGTCCAGGGTAAGCTATTGTTAGATGTCTGGAGCTCCAACCTCCCCAGAGCAACCACTCATTATACTGCTTTTGAAAAACAGTTGTTTGCCTTTTCCTGGGCCCTCATTGCTACTGAACAAATGACACAGGGTCATACCATTTATCACCCTTTGTCCAGAGTTGTCTATTGTGGGCTAGTGATACAAGATGGTCCTGCTAACAAGATGGGTAGAACACAAGAGAATTCTATTGCTAAATGGAAATGGTACATTAGAAATCATGCTTCCCAGGGTCCCATTGGTGTTAGTACTCTTCATACAGACTCTGCCAGAGGCTTAGACCTCTCTGGTCTAGACCTTAGAATGCTACATCTTCCTCTGGTCTAGTGGGCCCTTACCTATAAGGAATTAGGTCCTGAGAAAAGTTATTTTGCCTAGTTAACTGATGGTTCCATCCATTACAAGAAAGATATGTGCAACTGGACTTCAGCAACTGTAGCCGCAAGCACCCCAACATCCCCAGGGTGGCTGCCAACACAGGTTCTTAGATCTGCTTTTGTAAAGGAAAGCAGCTCAAAATGGGTTAACAAGCTTACTTTAATCAATCAAACATAGATCATAGATCGTTTACCTAGTTCAGGGGGAAAGGTCAGAACTCCAAACTTCAGAGTATACAGACAGATCAAGCAGACAGGCTTGATGTCCAATGTTCAATCATTACATCAATACCAAATCACAGTTACCAGAGAGGGAAGCATCAACATCTGGGTTTTCAAAGCCAGGGGGCTTTCAACAGCTGCCCAGAGTCTCATCTGGTCAAATCACACAACACTTCTCAAAGTGAGCCCCAAAGCAAAGCCTCACATCAGGGTTTATATAGCCTTCTCCTGGGTCAGAGAATGTAACAACCTTCTTGACCTACTGCCCAATCACACAGCATCAAGGTGTGGTCATTCCTGAAAACCAAGCCTCTTACCACAGGTTCCATGTGACCACATTCAGCCTATTAGGGGGCAGAGTATACTTTCAAATTAAAGAAGGTTCTCAGAGTCACTTAAGCCAATCAAAGGGCCTAGGGGCAGGAAAGATCTTCAAATCTGCATTTGCATTACAGCAACCACTAATCTGCTAATCTTAGATATCATACAAAGTAGGGATCCTGGCAAGACCTTTCAGTCAGTTGAGTTTCAGGCCACAAGGCTAACTTGTAGGAGAGCCTTGAGGGAAGGGGCAGAGAAGATCTTCATCTATACTAGTTCCTGGACAGTGGCCATAGGTCTGGCCAAATGACCTGGGGCCTGAAGAGCACAGAGCTAGTCAATCAAAGACTCTCCCTTTTGGGGTCAGGACAAGTGGAAGAATTTGATTGATACATCCAATTGCATACAGTTATTCACATTAGCACCCATCAGAGTCATCATATACTAAATGACCAGGCTGTAGCAGTTACAACAAGTATCTAACCTCCAAGAAGTGATGTCTGCAACAAATCAGCACTGACCTGGACCACATATGGGTTCTTTGGTTCACTAGTTTCTTGGATCCAGTCTAGGAAGACTTATCTGATAAGAATGGACTGTTGTTTTTAATGTGGTTCTGACTGACTCTCTCCAGCCTTTCTTTGTTCCTTCCTCAGTACAGAGTAGGCCTTAAAGGCCTTGTCCTCTCAAAGGGTTCCATGTAGCTTGGAGAAGTAGCTCAAGTCACCTTCAAATGTTAGGCTTCCCATCCTCCAGTATAGTTCATGGAGCTCTCCCAGAAAGGGCTTAGGGTAGGAAAGGACCAGTGGATGGTATCTTGGGATAGTTTTCTAACAAAATAGGGGAGGTAAAACTCTTGCTGTATGATTATGGTGAGTTTGTATTGATCCAAGATGGTTCCTTGGTAGACTTAGTGGCAATTCTGAGTCACTGCATATGGGTGAGAGAGGGTTCTTATTTAGCCAGTGTAAAAGAAAACACAGCCCTTCCACAGAGGCCTCTAAAGAGGTAAATATTTTGTACCATTCCCCTGATGTTACTCTTGGGAAGGCAGAGGCTTTGACAAGCAGACTGGGAATATTGAGCAGAAAGCTGTACAGGGAAAGCCTCAGTATCAAATTTGATCCCAGGACAGGTTGTATGCAAGAGGTTATGACCTCTGAGTCACTTTATTATAGATGACCCTGATGACTGAACTTTACTGGGAATGTCCATGCTATGGGCCTGATATGACTAGAGCTGCTCCTGCTTATCATTACAACTTCACATCAGAAGAAATCTGTGATTATACTGAAGGCATAATTATCAGTGCTGTCTGATGTTCTTGGTGCTGTTCTGGTTCATTGTCACCACCTTGAATAAGGAGACCCACTGTGAACTGAAAGACTTAACATCCTTCACTGTGTGGACCAGTAAAGAACTTGAGACTTGATCCTTCTGCAGTGGGCAGGAAAGGTCTGAAATTCCTAGGTTTTTTTTTTCTCCTCCACATTTTTGTTTTGTTTTTGTTGCTTTTTTTTTTTTTTTTTTTTTTAGTACTGTCCATGCTAAGAGGACTGTCTAGTAAAATACTTGAGACTTGGTCCTCCTGAAAAAGGGAAGAAATCTCTAGAATTTCTGGCAGATTATTGTTTTGTTTGTTTCTGCTTCCTTTCCCCCCTTGGTATTGCCTGTCCAAAAACCCTACAATCTTCCAACTGTTGAAAGGTCTTCTAGAAAGTCCTTGTTCCAAGAGGTGTATGTGATAGGATCAGCATTTCCTCGATACAGCTTTCTTCCCATATCCCACAATCCCTGCACCCAGCCATCACCCTCACACTTAGTGAGTGCTTAAAACCACTGAGGACTCTTTAAGCATATGTATCTCCAGATGGAGATGAGGGGGGCCCTCATCCAGAGAAGCCAGGTTCCTACTCTTGCAGAATGACCCTCAGAGTTATGCAGATACTAGCTGTATTTGTTTACTGTTCAATGAATTTTGAGTGTCTCCTTTTGTCCCAGCATTGACCGTGAACTGGCCTTAGAGCCACACCTTTCACATCCCCTTATATGGCCATATACTCATTCCAGTGATGCTATCATTGCTCAAAACATACGGGAAAGTCTTCTGACAGAAAGCCTATCCTCCTGTGCACATTCTTTGGAATATTTTCATGGTTGCACATTTTTATCCTCTGAAGATGGCTTTGATTTTAGGAAAAAGCTAATTTTGGTGAATGAGATGGGCAACCAAAGTGTGTTACAATATTTTGGGTCCAAAATGACACGACGTAGGATACTTGTTACCTGAACTGGATCAAGATCATTCAGGCTTGACTAGGAGGAGTCCTAGGACTGTCCTGAAAAGATGAACATGGTAAGGACAGTGGTAGTAAATCATAAAATAATCATAGTCACTGATGAGAAGCAGGAACCATGGTGAATATAGGATGTTAAGTCAGGAAGATCTTGGTTCAAGTCCCACTTCTGATCCGTGCAAGCTGTATGACAATGGACAAGTCATTTAATTTCCCAGAATCCCAGGCAACTCTCTTAGACTATAACTATAAGTTACAGAGGAATTGCCTATTTGTATTGGTATGGAGTTTTTTGCAGTTGGAATTCCCTACCCCCACAACCATTGATTCAGACCAAAACAGCTTAAATAGTAGCTAACTTAAATAGGAATTCCAGTTTATCCTGTATGTGTCTTGCATGTTGTCTCTGGAAAACTGGACTATAAGCTCCTTGAGGGCAGGGCCTGTCTTTTGCCACTCTTTATATCCTTACCAGCTGGGTGGCACAGTGGATAGAGCACTAGACCTGGAGTCAGGAAGACTAATTTTCCTAAATTCAGATCTGGCCTTCACACTCACTAGCTCTGTGACCCTGGGCAAGTCACTTAACCTTGTTTGCCTCAGTTCCTCATCTATAAAATGAGCAGAAGAAAGAAATGGCAAACCAGTCCAGCATCTTTGCCAAGAAAACCCCAAATAGGGTCACAAAGTCAAACATAACTGAAACAAATGAATAAGAACAGTGTCCACAGCACTTAGCACATTCCCTGGCACATAGCAGAGGTTTTCATAAATCCTTATCGACTGACTTTTGACTGGCTGACTTTCTGTCATTCTTTTTTTTTAAAAAAAAACAAATGCTTTATTAACTTCTATTTTACATCATTCGTTTCCACCAGATCTTGAGTTACAATCATTTTCCCCCTGTTATTCCCCTACCCAACCTCCCAGAATAGCAGTCCCACAAGATATCGCTTCCTCCAATCTGCTCTCTCCCATACCTTCTCCCATACCCCCTTCGACTTTTCCATTAGAGGAAGGTGAATCTTTGTCCCAATGCCTGCACATCTTATCTCCCAATTATAAGCAAAAGAGTATTAATAATAGTATCTATATATATTTGAAACATTTAATGTTAAGACCTCGAATTTCAGATCCATTTCCTTCCTCCTTGTCACCCATTCCCTCTGGGGAGATAAGTAATTCAGTATATGTTGTACATGTCTAGCTATGCAAAACATTATCATAGTATATATATTGTACAAGGCTGCTTATAATTCCCTCCCACTCATCCCACCCCCGACCTGGTCCATTCCCTACATGATCCTGTCCCTCTTCTATAGTGGGTACTTCCAACCTCCCCTCCCCCCAAGGATGCCCCCCCCCCATCCATCATCCCTCCTCTCATCCCCCTTCCCCCTATTCTGTTGCAGGTTGAGATATCCCATTTAGTATGTATGTCATTCTCTCCCTGAACCAAATTCAATGAGAATGTGGTTTTTGCCTTTTTGCCTTCCTATTCTCCCCCTCCCTTGCAACCACTTCCCCTTGCTTCTTCTACATGAGATAGTTTACCCTATCCTGTCTCTCCCCATCTCCTCTTGCCACTTTCCTCTCTCACCTCATAATTTCATCCCTTGAGTATTCTCCCTTCCCAACAAATTCAACTATGCCCTCTATCCATATATAACTGTAACCATCTACACACACATTCACATATGTATTCATATGACCACACACCTTCTTCCATTATTTTCATAGTGAGAAAGATATCATCAGTCATAGTTATTGCTTTTCCATATAGGAATGTAAATAGTTCAACTTTGATAAGTTCCTTTTGATTTCTTTTCCCTGATTACCTTCTCAGGCATCTCTTCCTTCTTGTGTCTGGATGTCAAATTTTCTATTCAATTCTGGTTTTTTCCTCAAGAATGCTTGAAAGTCCTCTATTCCACGAATGACCATATTTTCCCCTGAAACAAAATACTCAGTTTTGCTGGGTAGGTGACCCTTGGGTTCATTCCCAGTTCTTTTGCCCTCTGGAATATCATATTCCATGCCCTTTGATCCCTCAGTGTAGAAGCTGCCAGGTCCTGGGCTATTCTGATTGTGTTTCCACAATATTGAAATTGTTTCTTCCTGGCTGCTTGGAATATTTTCTCTTTGATCTGGGGATTCTGGAACCTGGCTATAATATTCCTGGGAGTTTTCTTTTTGGGATCTTTTTCAGGAGGTGATTTGTGGATTCTTTCAACCTCTATTTTGCCCTCTGGATCTAAAGCATCGGGGCAATTTTCCTTGAGAATTTCTTGAAGGGTGATTTCTAGGTTCTTTCTTTGATCATGGCTTTTGGGTAGTCCAATAACTTTTAAATTGTCTCTCCTGGATCTATTTTCCAGGTTAGTGGCCTTTCCCATGAGATATTTCACATTGCCTTCTAATCTTTCATTTGTTTGGATCTGCTTAACAGCATCTTGATTTCTCATAAAGTCCTTAGATTCCATTTGCTCCAGTCTAACTCTGAAGGAATGAATCTCTTCAGTGAACTTTTGAGATTCTTTTTCCATCTGGCAAATTCGACTTTTTAAGGCATTCTTCTCCTCATTGCCCTTTTGGGCCTCCTTTGCCATTTGAGTTAGTCTATTTTTTAAGGTGCTGTTTTCTTCAGTCAGGCTGTTGACCCTCATTTCATACTTTTCCTGCATCCTTCTCATTTCTCTTTCCAATTTTTCCTCCACTTCTCTTATTTGATTTTTAAAGTCCTTCTTAAGGTCCTCTATGGCCTGCAACCGCTCATGTTTTCCCCTGGGGCTTTTGGAGCAGGACTTCTGACCTCACAGTCCTTTTCCTGCTCTATGCCCCCAAAATAGGAGTCTAGGGTTGCATTTTTCTGTTTCCTTTGCCTTGGCATGTTGCCACTTAATTACTTGACTTTGGGCTTGTTGCCACACTATGGCTTTAAGGCCAGATAGAGGAATTTTCGTCCCGAACGTGTGGGGGGCAACTTCCGTTTCTGGCAAGCTGTAAACCCACCCACGACTTCCACCCTAGATCACAATCCAGATCCAGGGAGGTTAAAGCAAGAGTGATTACCCCCCCAAGACTGATTGCTGGATCTCCCTACAGTTCGCAAGCCAGGAGCTGGAGCTACCTCTGAAAACTACAAAATGGCGTTTGTCCTCAGCGGCTTCTAGCCCCCAGGGGAGGGAGCCGATGCATTCTCCAAATACTGGTCCCAAAGTCCATAGGACACTAACCTGTTACTTTGTCCTAGGCATGTCTATGTTGATAATTCTGGAGTCTCCACAGCTGCTGGTTTTCTGGGGTCTCTCCAGCTGGCTGCTGGCCCTGCCGCCCTGGGGCTAAAACCTCGGCTCACGGGGACCTGGGCTCGGCTCCCAGACCGCTGCGCTGGTCCTTCCTGCAGGGCTCCTGGGCTGTCCTCAGCGGGAGGTTAGCTTCTCTGTGTCGTTCTGTGGGTGCTGGTCTCTGTCATTCTTTAAGGTTTGCAAAGGGCTTCACAGACATCATCTCGTTTGATCCTCACAAGAATCCTCTAATATAGCTTCTATGAATAATATAAGTTCTGTTTTGTAGATGGAAAAATGAAGGCTCAGAGAGATGACATAACTTGCTCATGATCACATGTCTACTATCTGCCTAATTCCAATGGCTGTGCAGAAAACACGGCTGAGATGGAGCGACCAGAATGAAGGTATTATAATTGACTAATTCTGGGATTGGTCAAACTAAGAGAAATGATTGTTAATAACCAATTACTAATATGGGGGGAGGGGCATATGGAAATCCAGGTTTTTTCCCTTTTCTGTTTCTCATTTAAAACCCAGTCCTTGTGAAAGACAGAGCTGACAATGAGACATTCTCCTCAATCTTGGGCAAAACTGCACCCAACTAGGAAAGCTTAGTTCTGATTAAAGGGTAAAGAGATATTAGGCAATATACCTAATCTAGGTATATTCTGGCCCATTGTTCATTTGTGGCTTTGGTAGAAGTAGATCCTTTTGTCTAGATTGCCTGAGGTGGGTGTGGTCTGGGTGTGGAGATGAGTCTCTTTGTCCAAGAGTGACATAATCAGAGTCCTCATTAGAATAGGCCCACCTTTCGTTATGATATTCATTCTCTCTTTAATTGTTAACCAGTCAGAGCTGATTTCTGCCTATTGGGAACACCTACTCTTCTAAGGGTATTTAAATTCTCAGCAGGCCCCCAAGGTTTGTCTTCAACTTCCAGGAGTGCTACTGACTCCATTTCAGTAATTATTTGCTAGTCACAATTAAGAAATGTATTATTAATTACCCAGAAATTATGTATCTCAGACTCAGATCACAAAACTCTTGTCTATGTAAGGTAGAGGTTTCTGCTAGGTGATCTAACCAAGGGGAGCAAGGATACGTATACATATACATATACATATACATATACATATACATATACATATACATATACATATACATATACATATACATATACATATACATATACACATACATATACACATATACATACACATACATTTACACATACACATACATATACATATATACATACACATACACATAATATACATATACACATACATATATACATACACATACACATAATATACACATACACATACACATAATATACACATACACATACACATACATATACATATACATATACACATACACATACATATACATGTATACATTTACACATACACATACATATACACTTACACATACAGATACATATACACATGCATATACATATACATATACACATACACATACACATACATATACACATATACATATTCATACATATTCATATTCATATTCATATACATATACATATACATATACATATACATATACATATACATATACATATACATATACATATACATATACATATACATATACATATACATATACATATACACACTCCAGTATCTTGACCAAGAAAACCACAGTGGGGTCATGAAGAGTCAGATGCAACTGAAAACAACAAGAAACTCACAGCATAGAGAAGCAAATAACAAGTTAGGGAAACCAGCACTTTGTCCTACAGAATTGATCATTTAAAGGAATGTGACAGTACTTGTGATCCTGCTTCAGACAACAGTAATAATAATAGCTAACATTGGTATAATACTTGCTATGTGCCAGGCACTATACTAAGTGTTTTATAATAATAATTATTATTATTATTTTTGCTTTTTGGAGGGGGAAGGCAGGGTAATTGGGGTTCAGTGACTTGCACAAGGTCACATGGCTAGTAAGTGTTAAGTGTCTGAGGCCTGATTTGGTCCTCCTGACTCCAGGACTGGTACTCTATTCACTGTGACACCTAACTGCACCTAAAATTATTTTCTTATTTGATTTTCACAATAACCCTGAGAGGCAGGTGCTCTTATGGTCTCTGTTTTATAGATCAGGAAACTATGGCAAAGAGAGGTTATGTGACTTGCCCAGGGTCATACAGGTAGCAAGTATCTGAGGCTGGATTTGAACTTGGGTATTCCTGACACCGGTACTCTAACACTACATAGCTTCCTCTAGCTATGTAATCCTGAAGAAGTCACTTAATGTGTCTGAATCTCAATCTTCCCATCTATAAAATGGGGATCATAATAACACCTAACTCTCAGGGTTGTTGTAAGAATCAGATGTGACCCATGTCCTTCCCACTCTTCCATGACCTCCACCCTGCCCTGTTATGGATAGTTTTTCCAGGACTCTGATGCTAGTTTTGTGGTGGGGTGCTGAAAGCCATTATGAAAGAGCCAATGCATTGATGTTGACCAATATGCCTGCTCTTTAAGTCAATACTCATTCAAATGCATAATCTCTGATAGTGGGGGAAGTGGGGGGGGTAGTTAAACAACAATAGCTTCATTTCATTAGAACCACATCTCCTTTAAGTATCTGTCACAATCACAGAGAATAGAGAAGGAACACCAGCATTAGAGCCTTAAGTACTTCAGAGAAAAGAGCAAATGTCACCCCTTCCCAGTGGGGACTCTACTCGACAGATCTGAGAATGTGATTTAACTCCTGGATCACCAGAGATGTTGGACCTTCATTTCAGGCTTGATAAACTGTCAAAAACCCTGAAGTTTCATTCTGATTTGATAGCTCCCACCAGGAGCAAATCTTACTGGGCTTTGGGGACTCAGCTTGTCTTTTCAAGGCTTTGTAGAGGACAGATTCACCTCTTATCCATCCTTCCCTAGGAGCTGCCTCTAAATGACTTGTCACATCAGTTAAATAGTTTTAAATGCTATGTCCTTTGTCGTTGGAGCTTCTTTGCATTTTGGCAGAGTTGGCCTGATCCCCTGCCTTTGCATCTGCCTTTTATGCATAGAGAATATGATTTGTATCATCTTAGTTCTTCCTCTTATTCTTTCTGACTCCTTTGGTGTTTTCTCTAGCTGTGATAGGTGAAAGTGCCAAGTGATTAAAGATTTTAAGCATCCAATTCTTGTTGGCCCCCTATTGTAGCCATCTATTGACTTTTGCCATTTTATATATAAAAAAGAAGAAAATGAGTACTAGGCACAGAGTTCTTGTTCAGTTTGGGTTGACCTTGATCGAAAGTCTCTCTTCTTTGAACTCCTTTTCCAAGATGATCCAAGAACAGACCTTAATGTCATAGAAAGGGGTTTGGTGAGCCTATTTCTGGAAATGAGAGATTGATGGGGATTCCTTTCCCACATTAAAGTACCCAAAATTGACAGTGTCCTGTTGGCTTATTGTATGATAACATTAAAAACATTTTCATTGGTTGTGGAGCCAGAACTGAGTGTGTATACAAAATTGAATTGGATGAATTATCCTTCTTTTCCTTGGCAACTTTTGAGGGAAGAGGAAGAAATGCTGTGGGCCTTTGTGTGGATAGAGGTAGTGGCTGAGAGAGTGGCAACAGCTTGCTAAGTATCTCCACCTGACCACCATGTGGGCATGAACTCTCAACAGCTCTGCTTCTTTTGTCTCTGTTTTTTAAAAATTCTTTCCTCATTGTGGGTGAATGAGTATTGTAGATTGAGCATTTTTAAAGCATGTACTATGTGCCCAACACTGTGCTAAGTGCTTAGGGTACAAATACAAGTAACAAAAAAGACACCTACCCTTAAGGAATTTCTATCCTAAAGGGAAAAACAACACATAAAGGGGGCTGGAAAGTAGGGGAGGGGGACAAGGAAGATACTCACAAAGTGGAAAGGCTACTGAAGAGTAAGGAGAGGTTTGGAGAATGAGGAGTGGAACTGGGATGGAGATGGGTTACGTTGTGATTCTTTTTTTTTTTAATTCTTTGTTCATTATTAATTTGTTTACTTTTAGTTTACAAGCTTCATTTCTACAATTCCTTGAGTTTCAAATTTTCTCTCCCTCTCACCATCCCCCCCATGGTGGCATATAATCAAGTATAGGATCTGCAAACATTTTCACATTAGGCATTAGTTAGGTTGTAAAGAAGGATTGTATCAGATGGAATGAACAATGGGAAAGAGGAAACAAAAGCAAACAAGAAAAAGAAAAAGAGCAGGTAATTTGCTTCAATCTGGGTTCAAATTCAGTTCTTTCTCTGGATATAGACATCTCTCTCCTTCATGAGTCTTTTGGAGTTGACTTATATCACTGCATTGCTGAGAAGAGTCCAGTCTATCAAAGCTGGTCATCACACATACGTTGTGTCTGTAATTGTGTACAGATTTCTCCTGGCTCTACTCTTCTCACTCAGCATCAGTTTGTATAAGCCTCTCCAGGTCAATATGAAGTCCATCTGCTCCTCATTTCTTATAGCACAATAGTATTCCATAACATGCATATACCACAACTTGTTCAGCCATTCCCCAATTGATGGGCACCCCCTTAATTTCCAATTCTTTGCTGTTATAAAGAGCTGCTATAAATATTTTTGTACATATGGGTCTTCTTCCCACTCTTATGATCTCTTTGGGATAGAACCCTAGAAGTGGTATTACTGGGTTATGATTCTATGAGCTTCAAAAGCTAAGAAAAGCTATCAAAAGTCTCCTCAGAAACAAGTAGCAGCAATAGTCTAGTCAGGAACAACTGACTTGACCTGAGATACCAAAGAACTTTGGTGGGGATACCTTGAAGGGAGAAAGTGCCCAGAAATACATACCTCTCCAGGATAGAGGAGGGGTGAGGGAGGAGAGAATGTTTTGTAGCAAGCATATAATTTTGAGTTTTACTCTTCCTAAGGACTGAATGGGTAAATAGAAGGGAGAGTGAACCTCTTCTTCAAAAGGGATGTTTTTGTATTTTGCTATACCTTCTGTAGCAGCAAGCACCCCAATATCCCCAGGGTGACTGCCAATATAGGTTCTTAGATCTGCTTTTCAAAAGGAAAGCAACTCAAAATGGGTTAACAAGCTTACTTTAATCAAACAAACACACATTACCTAGTTCAGGGAAAAAGGTCAGCACCCCAAACTTCAGAGTTACAGAACTTACAGATCAAACAGACAGGCTTCCAAACTGTCCCAACATTACATCATCAATACCAAATCACAGTTACCAGAGAGGGAAGCATCAACATCTGGGTTTTCAAAGCCGGGGGGCTCTCAGCAACGGCTTCCCAGAGTCTCATCTGGTCAAATCACACAACACTTCTCAAAGTGAGCCCCAAAACAAAGCCTCTCCTCAGGGTTTATATAGTCTTCTCCTAGCTCAGAGATTGTAACAACCTCCTTGACCCACTGCCCAATGACAAAGTATCAAGGTGTGGGCTTCCCTGAAAAACAAGCCTCCCACCACAGGCTCCAGGTGCACTTAAGCTAGGGGCAGGGAAGATCTTTAAATTTGCATTTCCATTACATTCGGCCCCAAGATCTTTCTTGCCCATAGCACACACAACTTACATTTGAATTAGCACTAAACATCTCTTAGGTCACATTTTCCAGGTACATCAAAAGTTACCAAAGTGGCCACTGGGTCTTAAACAAAGTACATTGCATTTTCACATCAATTCACAAAATACAAAGCATTATCACATAAAGTTCTCTTGGGAGGAGGGGGGTGTCCTTCCCCTCACACTGCTCCAGTCCCTGCTTCCAAGTCCAGAGAGGGAGCTGGGCAACAAAACCAAAGTGGGGTCCATGGCACTTCACCCCATCATAGTCACAAGTCCATCCCCCCTGGGTCCCAAACTGTGGGATGCAGCAAGGAAACACATTCAGTGCCCAAGCTTTGCCACACAGTCCTTATCTTGTCCTGTGGCTGAACTCCAAACTCCTGGGTTCCTTCTCCTCCAGCAGAAGGCAGCAGCTCCAGTCTTCTCCACAGGTCCCCATGCAGGCAGCTCACCATTCCTGCTCTCAGCTCGGTGAAGTCAGCATGCAGGCCATTCTTCTCTCCTGCTCCATGGCTCCACAGAATCACAGCTATCACAACTGGGAAACAGACAATTATCCCAGCCCCCATACTTTCCTTTTACTCAGCAGATCCCATCCTCGTCGCCATTTTGTAGCAGCAAGCACCCCAATATCCCCAGGGTGACTGCCAACACAGGTTCTTAGATCTGCTTTTCAAAAGGAAAACAACTCAAAATGGGTTAACAAGCTTACTTTAATCAAACAAACACACATTACCTAGTTCAGGGGGAAAAGGTCAGCACCCCAAACTTCAGAGTTACAGAAGTTACAGATCAAACAGACAGGCTTCCAAACTGTCCCAACATTACATACAATACCAAATCACAGTTACCAGAGAGGGAAGCATCAACATCTGGGTTTTCAAAGCCGGGGGGCTCTCAACAACGGCTTCCCAGAGTCTCATCTGGTCAAATCACACAATACTTCTCAAAGTGAGCCCCAAAGCAAAGCCTCTCCTCAGGGTTTATATAGCCTTCTCCTGGCTCAGAGAATGTAACAACCTTCTGGACCCACTGCCCAATCACAAAGTATAAAGGTATGGGCTTGCCTGAAAAACAAGCCTCCCACCACAGGCTCCAGGTGCACTTAAGCTAGGGGCAGGGAAGATCTTTAAATTTGCATTTCCATTACACCTTCTCAGTAAATAATTTTTGTAAAGGCTAATTTATGTTAATTGGTTAATTGATAATCTAGAGATGTTAACTGGCTAAGTGATATTGGAAAGGGTTGTGACTAATAGTAGTAGGTGAAAAAATGCCCAACCCCTCAAGTATAACTCCTAAAACCCTGAAGAGAGAAGAAAGCAGTCTCCTTCTAGGGACCCACCCTGCCAATGATTGTAGGGGTTGGGAGAGTGAGTCCCAGAGTCTGAGCTACATTTACAAATCTGTTGCTGTATTGATACCAATTTGATCAGTTCAAGAATGCAAAACAATAGATTATAAGTTCCATGGTAATGGAAACCAAGTTTTAGCTAGCCTATGTATACATCATAGGTACCTAGAAGAATGTTCTATACGTAGAAGATGTAAAATATATTTTAAGTATAGTACAGAAGTTAAGTAAAGTTGAATGTGTAGCATGAAGCACTCAATGGTCACGACCTTTATCTAGGACTTCAGACAGAAGAAAACAAAAACTCTTCCCTTACAGCCCTTTTAACCATCCTCTATCAAGGAGTGCAAGGTAAACCAGGCACCAACTTATCCAAGTGGTGACTCAGATAAAAATAGGTCAGTTTGCAGGATGTAATGTAGTGGTTCTGAAACTTTTTTTCTTCTTGTGGCACAGTAACATTTTTTGTTCTGAGGAATGGGAACACACTCTGGGAGAGCTGGGGAGTTTTGCATATGAGCAGTCATTTGAAGTTTCAAGTTTCATACGATTCATAGGAGACTTTTGACCAGACATGTGATTGAAAGTATACTTTCCATATGATTTGCAGAATATCTAGTGAAACTTACAGAATGCCTTTGAGAACAACTGATATAATCAATGAATTAAATATTATTTGGCCACATCTGGTCACCATTCAGTTAACCAAGTAGAAATTCAATTCAATTGTTGCAAGTCTACCAAAATATATTAGGAGCAAATCTATTGTGTTCACTTTCCTTCCTAGTAATTCATAGAATTACAGAATGTTAATGCTAGAAAAGACTATATGATATAATCCATTCATCTCATTTTATAGGTAAAGAAACCAAGAGCCTGATTAGAATTCCTAAATTCTAGCTCAGGGTTCATTCCACTACAAACTTATTAGTCAGTTACTCAATTAGCATACATTTATTAAGCACCCTACATTGTGTTAACTGCTATGGATACAAATACAAGCAAAAAGACAGTCCCTGCCCTTAAGGGGCTTATATTCTAATGAAGGAAGACAGCACAAAAAAGGAAATAAAAAAAGAGTGAGAGTGGAAAGGGGGGAAGATACCTGAGCTGGTCCAACGATGGGAATATCCAGAGGAGTGCAACCTAAGAGGGAATGAAGAAATGGCTGGCCTGGGCCCCCTCCCTAAATGGAGGTTCTGGGAGGATCCTACCATCCTTCCATCAGAGGAAAGAGCCTCTGGAATAGAAGGTTCTTTCTATTTTAAAAAATGTTCTATTTATTTTCTGTTTTTCTATTTTTTGTCTCATTTAAGATTCGGTCACCACTGGTCCTTTTGCCCTGATTCCATGCATAGGAAACGTTTCATGTTCAACTTTCCACCTCTTTTATATACAAATAGAACCAGGGATGAAGTCATGATTCCCTGACTCCTAATACAAAATTACCTATCGGCTAGGCTATGCAAAGAAATCTAGACTTGGTAACAGTACATTTTTTCTTTTCTTTTTTTTTACCATTTCTTTTTTGGGGGAGAGGGGAAGGCAAGGCAATTGGGGTTAAGTGACTTGCCCAAGGTCACACAGCTAGTGAGTGTGTCAAGCATTTGAGGCTGGATTTGAACTCAGGTCCTCCTGACTCCAGGGCTGGTGCTCTATTCACTGTGCCGCCTAGCTGCCCCCAGTACCTTTTTTATGTTTGTCATTTTTGGGAGTAACTAGCACAGTGCCTTTCACAAAGGGAGTACTCAATGTTGGATAGGTGGGTAAATAAATGAGGAAGTACTTTCACAGCTTGAATTTCATTTTTTGCAGGACCCTCAAGTGAGACTCTCTCAGAATGGTTTTTTTTTCCCCCAGGACCTCTCCTTTACCCCATAACTCTCATTCTAAACTTTTCCACCCCATAACATCTCCATGTATTGAGGGAAGAACAACTTGGTCTCAAACCTTTTTTGTCTACTATGTCGCACGTACAACACATTTATATTGTTGAGACAATGTTTACTTTCTAAGGACCATCCTATATAAATGTAGAGGGGCTCATCACCAAGGCTGACTACTTGGTGATGAATTCTTTGGCCATGGCAACTCATGAAATAAATAAAAATACAAAATGGCCCTCAGAGGATCTTCTGCTACCTATCCTTCTTCTGTAGGGAAAGTGATAGGGCATCAGAGGCATCAGAGAATGCTAAAAATAAATAGTTGGTTTTCAGGTTAGACAAATTTTAGTTTTGTTTTTGCTAGGCATAGAGGCCAGGTCCGGTAGGAAGGAAATGAACATTTATATAGCAGCTGCACCATGCTAAGCTAATATCACCTCATTTAATTCTTACAACACTTTGAGATACCTGTTATTGTGATCCCCATTTTGCAGCTGAGAAAACTGAGGTTAGGTGACTTGCCCAGGGTCACATAACTAATAAGGGTTCCAAGGCCATATTTAAACTCTGATCTTCCTGACTCCAGTTCTAGCAGCCTCTGGTCAAGGCTTTCATGAAGATTAGTATTGGGATTGGCCCAATCAAACCAAACCAACAAAATCAAAGAAATCATAATTTTTGACATCATTTTAGATGCTTGCCAAAGGCTAATGAATCCTTGTTTCCCTGGCTCCCCCCTATCCCTTTCCCCCTGCTAATGCCTTCCCTTTGAACTTATCTTCCATTTCTATTGTGTATCTTCTATATATAGAATGCTGCCTTCCCCACCAGAATGGACCCTCCTTGAGGATAAGGACACTGTTTTTTGCCTGCCTGCCAGGACAGTGAGTATATTTAGACAGAAAAGTCTCTGGAACTGTCTCTTTGAGGTATCTTAACATTTTATCTGCCCCAGGGCTTTGCACCGTGCTCTATACACAGTAGATGCTCACTAAATTTTTGTTGAATTAACATGAATTCACAAAGGACTACAGTTATTGACATGAAAATGTGCTATGCTGCTTTGTGTATCAAGAAAGATGACTTATCATAGGGAATGGGCTTTGAGCTCTTTATCAGTGGGGATTTTATTGTTGTTCAGCCATGTCTGACAATGTATCACCATTTGGAGTTTTCTTGGCAAAGATACTGGAGTGGTTTGTCATTTCCTTCTCCAGGTCATTTTACAGATGAAGAAACTGAGGCCAACAGGGTTAAGTGCCTTGCCCAGAGTCACATAACTAGTAAGTGTCTCAGGCCTGGTTTGAATTCAGGTATTCCTGACTTTAGGCCCAGTGTTCTAACCACTGCACCACCTAGCTGCTCACATCAGTGGGGATGGATTTGTACAAATCCCTTCCCATGTGTGTAAGTTGCATTTGTAATCAATGGGAGACATCTGCTCACTAAGAGTTGCTTCATTCCTGAATGCTATATTTAGTGAGAATCACATAGCTTTAAAACTGTCTATAAACATTAACTGAGCAGTTGGTATTCTAAATTTGAGATCTTTGTC
The DNA here is from genome assembly GCA_011680675.1 of Gymnobelideus leadbeateri. Taxonomy (NCBI): domain Eukaryota; kingdom Metazoa; phylum Chordata; class Mammalia; order Diprotodontia; family Petauridae; genus Gymnobelideus; species Gymnobelideus leadbeateri. The sequence continues at coordinate 979,757 of WOXC01012209.1, forward strand.
CAACAGTCAGCGAGTGAGCTGGCAAACTGCTGGAAGAATTGAATTGTTTCAATCTTAACATTTCTGCTATAAATAAGAAGAGACCAAATTACAACTAAATAGAAGGTTGACACTTAAGTTTTCCTTGTAAGGAATCACACTTGATTTTATGCTATCCAAAGACTTGTAGACAACATAGAAACCTCACACTGTATATCTTTCTTTAAGAAAAGAATTCAAAGGCACTGGGCATGGAGAGACCCAAATAATACCACAAAATGGAAGATGATTATCTTTTTAACAGTCAGGAAATGACTAACTACTCTGGGAGTCACTCCTGAATCAGCTGTGTGTACAGTCAGGCAACCAACTTGTGAGAGCAAAGACACTCATTATTAATAAGATAAAAGAATACAAATGAGAAAACAATTTGATGTGCAATTTTTTAAAAACTCCATTAAAAAAAGTAAACTATTGAATGGTGCTAAAATAGGGAAATGGATGGAAGAAAGGATATCAACACTGATCATAACAATTTCATAGAGAATTTTAATCAATATAAATTAATTTTCATAATAAAGAGATTTTTCAGTTGTATCTGACTTTTGTGACCCAATGTGGGACTTTCTTGGCAAAGATGAGAAAACGGTTTGCCATTTCCTCCTCCAGCTCATTTTACAGATGAGGAATTAAGGCAAACAGAGTTAAGTGACTTGCCCGGAGTCATCCAACTAGTTATCCTCTGAGGCTGAATTTGAACATGAAAAGATGAGTATTCCTGACTTCAGGCCTTCTACTCTATCCACAGTGCCACGTAGTGAGACCAAAACAGGCTAAAACCTGCCTCAGCAGGCAACTGACCTATTTACCAAGTGGAAAGATGCAATAGCCAAGGGTAACTGAAATAAAAGATAAACTTGTTTGTAAAATCTTATGGAGAAGGATTGTGTGAGATTATGAGCAGTAACACCTCAGGAAGCAATAAAATACAGTGGAAGGAAAACAACTTTCTAAGATGATAAGTTGTAGAAAAAGTGCCTACCGACATCCTTAAAAGGGATTTTCTCCTCTAAGAGTGCCCTTTAACAAATTACAGGTCCAATCTCTATGCCTACAGAGAATTTAGAGATGCTAGAACCTGAGCCTAGAGACTGAGAGACCCTACTAATCGAAGTCATTCTGAGGCCATCTAGGCATGGAACTGGAAGGACCACAATCAAATGAAAGACAGAAAAGATCTACAAAGATATTTGAACAAATGCACTTTCTTCCCTTCCAGGAGAAAACCTCCTTACTTGGACTCCAATATTACAGTCCCAGATCTACTTACCAAGAAAGCAGAAATGGTGCTCAAGAAAACAAAGACTGGAAAAGCAGCTGGAGTAGACCAAGTAGTCACAGAACACATCTGTTCTGTAGAATGCATTGTTGTAGCAGCAAGCACCCCAATATCCCCAGGGTGACTGCCAACACAGGTTCTTAGATCTGCTTTTCAAAAGGAAAGCAACTCAAATTGGGTTAACAAGCTTACTTTAATCAAACAAATATACATTACCTAGTTCAGGGGGAAAAGGTCAGCACCCCGAACTTCAGAGTTACAGAACTTAAAGATCACACAGACAGGCTTCCAAACTGTCCAACCATTATATCAATACCAAATCACAGTTACCAGAGAGGGAAGCATCAACATCTGGGTTTTCAAAGCCGGGGGGCTCTCAACAACGGCTTCCCAGAGTCTCATCTGGTCAAATCACACAACACTTCTCAAAGTGAGCCCCCAAGCAAAGCCTCAAATCAGGGATTATATAGCCTTCTCCTGGCTCAGAGAATGTAACCACCCTTTTGATCCACTGCCCAATCACACAGCATCAAGGTGTGGTCATTCCTGAAAACCAAGCCTCCCACCACAGGCTCCATGTGACCACATTCAGCCTATTAGGAGGCAGAGCATATTTTCAAATCAAGGAAGGTTTTCAGAGTCTCTTAAAGCCAATCAAAGTCTCTTAAGCCAATCAAAGGGCCTAGGGGCAGGGAAGATCTTTAAATCTGCATTTCCATTACAATTGTTTAGGTCATGAGGATGATAGATGTGGATATTAAGGATATCCTGGATGAGGGATTTAGAAAAGAATGAGCAATCATTTGCTAGTGATATTCCACAGCAGGTCACCTCTTTATCATTTTAGAACTGACTGAGAGATGTAGAGAATAAAAATGATGCCACTGTGTAGGTTGTTATGATTTTTTTTTAACTATATGATTCAGTAAAACAAAACTAAAGAACTCTTCTTCAATCAGGTGTCTGCCATGCACACACCAAAATTTCCTTGAAAGAAATAACAGCAACGGTAATCTTGTTCAATGGCCATTTGATCATTAATATTAAGAGAAAAGCAAAACAGGGAGTGGTGTGCTAATTAAAATGTTAGGTAATGCCAAGGAAGAAATCCAGCACAAAATCTTGGCAGAAGAGGGAAGCTTAACTTGGGGTACATGAACACTTTAAGGGAAGCTCGGTGCCACAGTGGATGGAGCCCTAGACTTGGAATCAGGAAGACTCCTCTTTATAAGTTCGAATCCAGCCTCAGATACTTACTACCTGAGTGACTCTGGGCAAGTAACTTAACCCTGCTTGCCCCAGTTTCCTCATTTGTGAAATGGGATGGAGAAGGAAATGGCAGACCACTCCAGTATCTTTGCCAAGAAAACTGCAGATGGGATTATGAAGAGTTGGACAAGACTGAAAGCAACTAAACAACCACAACAAACACTTTAAAAATATTTTGATAACTACATTTCAGCGTAACTGGTTTCTTTTGTAATCTCCTTTATTTTTTTATTTTTTTTTTTTAAAGCAATTGGGGTTAAGTAACTTGCTCAAGGTTACACAGCTAGTCATTATTTATGCATGGGTGCTCATTTTCTGAGGCCGGATCTGATCTCGGGTCATCCCAACTCCGAGGCCGGCGCTCTTACTCACTGCGCCACCTAGCCGCCCCTTTAGGGCAATTGGGGTTAAGTAACTTGCCCAAGGTTACACGGCTAGGTTTTTGTTTGTGCGGATTAAGTGTCAGAGGCCGGCTCCGAACTCAGGTCCTTCTGATTCCAGGGCCGGCGCTCTATTCACTGCGCCACCTAGCCGCCCCTAATCTCATTTATTTTATTTTATATATTTGAAAGCATTATTTTGAGAAGAGGTAAATAGGCTTCACCAAACTGCCAAAGTGGTTCATGACAAAGAACAACAAAAGAAGTTTAAGAATCCCTGTGGTGAGGGTCCCTGTGAACAACATTGAGCTAATTGCATGAAGTCTCAGAACACAGCAGAACCTCCTAGATGAGATTCACAATCACTCAGAGTTTAGTCCCACTATCCACACAAGAAAAATCATGTGGATGAGACTACTTGTCCAGACTATGATTTGAAGTATATAAATAACTTACAGACCTCATCCGTCAATACATGTATCTTGGACAGACATTATAAACATTGGATACAGAATGAGAAGGAAAGGGGGCTGAAGTGCCTTTTGGGAAACTGCAAAGTTTTTTTTAATGACCCCAAGTTTATCCCTGAAATAAAGGCCCATGTTTTTAATGCCAGAATCCTTTTTTTTTTTTAAAGCAATTGGGGTTAAGTAACTTGCTCAAGGTTACGCGGCTAGTCATTATTTGTGTGTGGGTGCTCATTTTCTGAGGCCGGATTTGATCTCGGGTCATCCCAACTCCAAGGCTGGCACTCTTACTCACTGCGCCACCTAGCCGCCCCTTTAGGGCAATTGGGGTTAAGTAACTTGCCCAAGGTTACACGGCTAGGTTTTTGTTTGTGTGGATTAAGTGTCTGAGGCCGGCTCCGAACTCAGGTCCTTCTGACTCCAGGGCCGGCGCTCTATTCACTGAGCCACCTAGCCGCCCCTCAGAATCCTTTTGATGGTACCATAGATAGAATGCTGGTCCTGGACTCCTCAGAAGACCTAAATTCAAATATAGCCTCAGATACTTACTAGTTGTGTGAGCCTGGACAAGTCATTTAACCTCTCGTTGCCTCGGTTTTCTTTTCTATAAAATGGGAATAATAATAACACCTACCTCCCAGAGCTGTAGTGGGGATTAATGATATAATAACTGTAAAGTGCTTAGCAGAATGCCTGGTACATAGTAAGTGCTATATAAATGTTAGCTATTGTGATGACGATGATGATGATGATGATGATGAGTCACATGGTTATGAGTCATGGAACACTACAGGGTCTAAGAATGAAAGGTGAGGCCCACCCAGAGGACAATGGAGGGACACTTGTGAGCAAGAGCAAGTCCTGACACAACGCAAAGCAGGAATTTTGAGGGAAGAGCTGGATAAAGGACACCTCCAAGGACATCTTTTGATTTGTAAAGAAATGTGCATCATTTAAAGAGATGTAATAAGAGGGATGGAAAACTGATGGACAGTTCACGTACTCTGTTAATATCCTCTTGTGTCAAGAATCACGAAAGCTCCTCAGCTCTTTTGCTTGGATTGACTATTGTGGGGGAGAAGGGGAAGACCCTTGGGAAAACATATACAAGAGGACACGGTGGGGTTGCAAATTTGCATAGCTGGAGAGAACACCCACATCAGGGAGATCACAGAAGAGCTGGGATATTGGAGTACATATAAAGATTGATACATATAAAGCTTAGATACTTTAAAACAGATTATTCTCTAGAGTAGATGGGACATTGACCTAATAATCCTATATATTTTTAAAATTTCCTTAGTGGATTCTTTCTTCTAGATAAACTAGTAGATTAGTAGGATCTGAATTGTTTGGTCTTGCTTTACATTAGGGTGGCCAGCTATACACTCTATAAAAGATTGTTCTAGATTTCAGTTTCTTGTACTGTTTTCCAATGTGTCAAAACGTGTAAATAGTTTTGTATTTGAGCTGGGCCAGATGCTGATAGCACCCTTACCCAACCCCGTCCACTCTGAACTTAAGGCTGTGTTCTCCAAACTGAAACCTGGCAACCTTAATGTACATAGAAATCTGTACAAACACCCAGAACAAACCAAGCCCAATATTTACATGACTCATGAGTCATTGTATAAATAATGGCTTTGGTAGAGCGATAAGTGTGAGTTAGGAAATGGATGGGTAATGGGGACATTATATCTACAGCACCCCCTATACGGTACCCAGAAAGGCTACATATGGTTAAAATATTCCATGAGTCCACATCTACTCAAACTAATAAAGCTCATAAACCCACACAAATGCGTATCCTTTTACTGCTCAGCCAAAGGACACAATTAGTTCAGATCAAAATTATTTAATGAATTAGCTTAGTTAGAAAAAAGCATTAATAGAGCACTCCAACTCCCTTTTTCTCCCCCCTAAAAAAACATCAAACCAAAAAACCTATCTGAGACAGTCTTCCAAAAATACATGCATACAGTGGGAAGAATGAGATTCATATAGTGGGGCACACACAGAGGGAACATATTTGTCTAGGGCAAATATGGAAGAAGACACACTTTAAATATGTCTAGGGCACAAAGTGTGCTGAGGAGAAGTGGAGGAGGCAGACCTCTGATAGCTTGTGGGGATGTCCCTGTACTGCTCTAATCAAGAAATCAATCAGCAATTATTTGCCAGGTTCTTTGCTAGGTGCTAGCAATACAGATAACAGCCAAAACTATCCTCAAAGAACTTACAGTTTAGTTATAGGAGATGACACATAATTTCTTAAGTAATAAAAATAGATGGTGTTTTTTAGACAACTAGAATCATGGGATTAGATTTAAGGGGATCAATAAAGGCCTTATTAGCAGATGCTAGGAGGTGGGACTTGAATAAAACTAGGGAGTCTCCAGTTCAGATGTGAGAAGGGAATGCATTGGTGCTGTGTTTGAATCTGATTGCATTATATTCTCTAGGCCTATATGGCTGGGTCTGTATATCCGGTCACTGTATAATGTCTCTACTACTCCCCCACTAGGCATCATATCTCTGCTGCTCCCCACTTCTTTCTCTCTCAGCTTCTCTGCTCTTGTCTGTGCATAATGTGACTACTACTCCCCAACTAAACATCACATGTGCTACTCCACATCTGCTGTATCACATCTGGTACTCTCCATCTTTTTCTGTGTCTCTCTGTTTCTATCTCTCTATGTGTCTTTCTGTCCTGTCCCTGTCTCTTTCTGTCTTTCCCCTCTACTCCCCTCTCCTCTCCTCCCTGGCTAGTCTCACTGTTGGGCATTGCTCCATGATACCAGTTAATGGGTTTCTTCTTTTCAGGGTCACTGCTGGATAGCTCAGCTCCTGTCTGTTAGGTTACAGTTAAATAGAATGCCCTGTTCCCCAACCAGTGTTTCCTTTTCCCAGTGGGCCATGTCATTCCCTTTGATTCTCCCTGTTCATTCCTGATGAATGATTTAAATGTCTTCTTAGCTTCAAGGCCAGCTCTTTATCTTTACCTATCCCTCCATAAAATTGAAGAAGGTTGGAACAATATTATTCTTATTTGTGTCCCTTTCACTCTTTTTTCTGACATCATTTAAAAAATGTATTAATGGTTCTATTTGGTGGGCATAATCTTTCACTGCCTATTAACTCACCTCCTCTGCTTCTCCAAATAGAAAATCTCTTAAAACAAATATGTATAATCAAGCAAAACAAATCAATTCATTGGCTAACTGGGCAGAAACACCAGCCCCTCTGCTTTGGGGCAGCTAGATGATCCCGTAGATAGAGTGCTGGGCCTGGAATCAAGAAAACTAATCTTCTTGAGTTCAAATCCAGCCTTAGACACTTACTAGTTGTATGACCCTGGGTGAGTCACTTAGCCCTGTTTGCCTCAGTTTCCTAATATGTAAAATGAGTTAGAGAAGGAAATGGCAAGCCACAAAGATCTAAGTGACTGAACAATGACAAATGGTTGAGAATGTGTCTCATGCTGCACCTCTAGTACACTATTTCTCTGCCATTTATGGAATTAATACTCATTGTTATCCTCCATAGACTGGTTTGGAGTCTGAAAAGTTGACCATGCTTCTGTAGTTTAGGTGCCTGAAAGCATATTCTTAAATTCAGACAGCAACACTAAGGAGGGCAAAATGCTCATGGTTGTACTTGGAACTAGCCCCAAAATAGGGCAAACGAAGCAACACTGTTGATTCTTGTTCCTTGTTCTTAATGTTTTCTTTGACCCCTTTTCAATCACAACTCCAAACCCAGGTGACAGGTGACAAAGCTGGAAGGGATCTTGAAAAACCAGTATCAGTGTTACTGGGATCAGAACAACCAATGCATATGATAGGCTTACAAGTTTGGGGGTCATGTGGCTCCTGGTGCCCTCAGTATCCCAGAGGCATCATACAAGGCAGGTGGAGGGGATTATACCCCAAAGGAGAGCACAGGGTGTCCCGTGTGGGGGTTGTTTTTGAGTTTCAATTACTGGAAAGAATACGTGGTCCCAATGGCAAGCCTACCAATTAGGTAGAAGGAGGTTTGAAGAACAAGGCATGGGGATGTGGTTTTGGAAAGAGTGTGTTTGGGCAAGAGCACATTTAGGAAAAGGCATGGTGTGATGCTTTATACTAAGTCTTGCACATCTTTCACAGTCTGTCATCACAGGACACACAGCAGTCACATACGGATGGTCTGACAATATGGGGGGCAGTCTTGCTCAGGTGTGATAGCCCCACCATGACTGCCTAAAAGTAGGAATGGAGAGCAATCTGGTCTGTGCCTTAGGACTTCTAATCTGTAATTGCTCAGGCTTGCAGAAGATGGGCATTCTATGTTATATTTAGATCTCTCATTCTGTTTTGATATAACTCTCTCTAGCCTTAACCTCTCCTCTGACCTCTATTTCTTCACTGTGCTCCTATACCTCAAACTCAATATACCCCAAACTGGCCTTATTAGAATCCTCCATCCTTCATATCAGAATTATTTTTCTTTTACATTGATCTGATCACATCGCTTCTCTATTCAACAATCTTTAGGAACTCTCTATTGCTTCTTGAGTTGTGGAAGTCCCATCATAACCTGGTACTTCTCCAGACACAGAAAATACTATTCTAATCTACTCTCTCCATGTACCAGGAAAAATGAGCAACCTTCTGGTCCCCACACTATATTCTCCTGCCTCTATGTCTTTGCTCAGGTTGTCCCATGTTGCTAAAATGCTCTCATTCCCTATCTTGTCCTACTGAATGCCAATAATCCTTTTATTCTCATTTATTATTATTTTTTGAGACAGGATCTCCCTATCTCACCTTGGCTGGAAGTGCCTGCACTGGTCCATGCATAGGTCTGATCTCCCTACTAATCAGAATGGAATCTTTGACCTGCTCCATTTCCAAGCTGGCCTATTTCACCCTTCCTCAAGCAAACTTGTCTTTCCCACTTCCCTCTCCCCTCCTTCCCCCACTATATCTGTGCCAGACTTAACTGTGGATGCCCTTTGGTCTAGTGTACCACAGCTCAGGACTCTCCAACTCAGTTGATCCACTGAGCCTCAGCCTCAGTAGCAGGTCTTGTAAGTGTGGGTCACCACTTTCCTTGAAAGCCCAACTAAGATGCTTCCTCCTGTAGGAAAACTTCCCCGGTCCCCCCTCCCCCAGCTGGTAGTGACCTTACATTTTACTGATTTGTACCTCTTTAATGAACTTGTCATATGATATTATGTATTGAAGTTATCTGCTTTGGTGTTATATCCCCTTTTTGTTACTGTATGCTCCTTGAAGGCAGGGTCCAAGTTCAGTTTAAACTTTGTATCTCCTCCAGTGTCCAGCACAGGGCCCTGCACATAGAAGGTGCTATATAAACCAGCATTGACGGTAGAGAATTGGCTCTTAATAAGATTGGGACCAAAGGAAGGGCTTACTAAATATTGACCAAAACCTGAAATCCATTCAGTAACCCCCTTCCTAATTTTTGCTTCATGTAGGAAGGTGTCAACAGCCAGAATAATTGCAAAGGGATATGAGCCCCGTTTGGGCCAGATGCCTTCTGGAAATAACTCTCTCTTGTGTATCTCTGTAGCATAGCTGGTCTGCACAGTTGGAAAACCTCAAAGAAATTGTAGGATTCTTGAACTGCAAAATGGTGTACCAGTGAACAGCTGTTGGCCAATTGAGAACTAATTAATCCTTGATTATAAATCATGCCTGATCACTAAGGGCCCTCCATCAGAGCAGCTGGGGTTCCAGAGGATAGCCAAGAATTCAAAATGGCCACTTTGGAATGGCTCTGAATTGGACATTTAGCTTCCGGTTACATGTTTTTTAGTCCTGTCTCCTCCAAGAGCTGTGCCTTTGATTGTGCATTCTATAGAACAGTATCGCCACATTTAAAGCACTAGAAAAATTGGACAGAGAGCTTCACTGGAGGTCCTTCAGCACACTGGGGAGACTTCCTGTGGTTAACTGTCGGAAAAAGATAGACTGGAGTTACATAGGATGGGTTGTAATCTGTGTGGTTAGAGGAAACTCCTTAATGCATGAGATTACTGATCTATGTGCAGTTTGGTTTGTCGCCACAGAAAACTAGGGAGCGAGCCTACAGGTAGTTCCTATCAACTCAATAGCATAAAGAAAACTACAGATGTATGCTACTAGTGTTTGAATAATAAATACAACTCACCAGTCTAGAAAACTTTGGAGATTCCCAAAGAGCTCACTCACCTTACCAGGGCCTTGTGAGGGAGGTGACAGGCATAAACAGTTTCAGTCTCCTCTCAGGATCCATAGTTTCATTGGTATGGATATTCCCTTCAGTTGGATCAGACTGAAACCTAATAGAAGCAGCAGCAGTAGCAGTGGTGGTGGTAGTAGTAGTAGTAGTAGTAGTAGTAACGATAATGATAGCTAGCATTGGTATGATGCCTTAAGATATGTAAAGTGCTTTACATATATTATCTCATTTTATCCTCACAACAACCCTGGGAGGCAGGTGCTATTAATTACCTCCATTTTATGGATGAGGAAACTGAGGCTGAGAGAGGTTGACTTGGCCAAGGTCACCCAGTTGATAAGTGTCAAAAGGAAGGATTCACACTTAGATCTTCCTGAATCTAATTATACCAACTAGGAGAAAAATAAAAAAGTCCTCAAGTGTATAGCCTGGTGAAAAATGAGACGTTCTGAGCTGAGTTCCCTCCTTCAATGGAGGCTTTGGTGTTGAGGGCCACATCTCCTAAGCAGAGGGATGCTGATGAGGCAGAATACCAAGGCTGATGGGATTTTGCAGGGTAATGAACTTTTCCCAATGATGAGCTTCCTGGAGCATGGTGGAGAAGTCAGAGAAGTCTCAGAGTACTGTAGCCAGGTCATTAGGGAGCTCCCCAAAGAGGAAACTATTATTACAAATCTAACTCTGCAACTCTTCTGTGATTTGTGGTCTTGGAAGCTGCCTTTCTCAGCTCCCCCCAAACTTGGTCTCCAGTTATTAGAATGTAAACTCCTTGGTAGCAGAGACTGTCTCACTTTTGTACTTGTATCCCCAATATTTAGCAGAATGCTTGGCATATAGTAATAAATTCTTATAATTCATTCATTAAAAGAAATAATAATAAGGCAGTCCAGTCTGCCTGATCTGCCTTCAAACAGGTTCCCCCCCAAGAAACTGTAGCATACAGTGTCCATACCTCAGTAAAACCATCTTGACATACAGGCTAAACCAGGTTAAGGGTAACCAATAGACCTCAGACCCATCAGTGAGTTAGAAGATGTCTTACCCCAAGCATGTTGAAGATGACAACAATTTGTTTCAACCGGGCCATGAAGGCAGTTGAAGCAGGCACTATCAAAGATGCCAAGGTCATCATACACTACCTCTTGGGCCAGAGCCAGTCATCCTGCCTTTTGTTCTGCTACTGGCCTTTGATGATTCAGGAAGAGAGAGTAAGGCTGACAACTTTGTGCAACTCTGCTTTACTTAAATCCAGTTCAGGCTCAAGTCAGGACATCACCCATGATGTCATTAGACCTCTTCAAAATAAAGGATAAATGAAGGAAGGTAGGGAAAAGCCTTTGAAGACCTGATGAAGGCTAAAAGTCTGAAGGCGGGGTTATCCCAAGGCAAGGTCAGGAGGCAAGTAGGCTGACTCTGGACTCAGGTAGGATCTGGGCTGCCACAGGGCTTTCTGGAATGGCTCAGGAGTAAAGACACCTGGATACTGTAGGGCAAGATGGGGATGATATAAATACTTGTTAAGTTGAATTGAACTGGTAGACAAGACAAGCTTTTACTAACGAATTTTCCTGAATTTAGAAGGGTAGGCCCTCAAGGCAGACAATCTGTTGTTTAGTGGGAGCCTGAACCTCTCTAGTTTATTTTTGACTAGCCTAGCTTTCAAGAACCCTAAGTCATATCCACCCCACATTAAATCGTCAAAGTAGGACTTCAATTTGATGGTCCTTGATATGGTCCTGGAGTTGGATTTGAATAGAAGAGTGTTATTTTTACATATCAGGAGATTGAGATCAAATGACTTGTCCAAGGTCAATCATCTAAGAAAGTGACAGAACTGGGACTTAAACCCATGACCTCCAACTCCAAGGATAGTACTTGTCTCATACCATTCTGACCCTTCAATGCTTATGTTCTACTTATATTATAAAATCATACTATAAAGCCAATGCTTTATACTTGGATTATGTTTCTGAACTAGAAAGTAAAAACTGGAGCCAGAAATAAAGCGTTTGCACCATCACCAATGAAGTTGTCAATATGGGAAAACTTAGATATACTTATATTTCCAAGAATACCTGACCTCCTTTTACTAATAGTTGTTACCATATACTTCTATGCTTTTCAGTGTCTGGAAAAGGAAACCCCACGTTCATTCAAGAATAAACCTTTGAATAGAATAGAAAATAAGAATGGATATACAAAGCTTTGATACCCATTCATTCTAAGTCAGTGATTTTATGGTCTATAGTAGACTCAGCAGAAAGGCCTGAATGAAGCTGGACAATGAATTAAAACAAGTATTCAGTCTGACGCTGAAGTTTTATTTGTTCATAAAATTGTATTGATATCATCTTCCATTTTTATCTTAGCTTTATTTCCAAGTACATCTCTTTCCTTTCTCAAAATGAGCCATCTTTTACAACAAAGAATAAAAAAAGAGAGAGAAATTATCAAAAGTAACAAAATTAATCAAACATATTATCAGCTTGGTCATACATTATATTTGAGGATCCACACCCAAAATCCCCACCTGTGCATTGGAAGAAACGAGGTGCACTTTTTCCTCGATTCTGTGTACTTCACATCTTTACATGATTCTCTATTTTCATGTGCAGTTTCTTCTGTATTTTAAATACATTTTATTTTTATATCACTTACATTTCCCAGTGTTTGCCTTCCTCTATTCCCTGCCAGAGAGTCATCCCCTAAAACAAACAATGAAAATATTCTTTAAAAAATCCAGTAAAATCCAGCCAACATATTGAAGAAAGTCTGTTTTATGCAATGTTCCACTCCCATAGTCTGCCTCCTCTGAAAACAAGGCAGGCAGGTGCTTTCACACAAATTTCATCTAACATGGGGATAAAAATATTTGCAACTACCTCAGTCATGGGGTTGTTGAGTGAAGTGCTTTGTAAAGCTTAAAAACCTACATAAAATGTGAGTTGTTATTGTTTGCTGTGGAAATGTCCTAAAAACTGAGATCTTGTAAAAACACAGGAAAGATGTGGTTTCTTAGCAGTAATTCAGCAGTCAGCAATTTTTCTTGGCCTCCAGTTCCACTGATTGAGTGGAAAAGTTCCACTTTCTCTGTCTTCTTCACCAGCTTAACATTCTCTTCCTAAGGGTCTGGACTTGACTTCTCTCTACCAATTTTCCCTTGACAGTCTCATTCACTCCTATAATTTAGTCTATCAATACTATGCAGTTTGTCTCCGAGGACTAACTCCAATCCTCACCTCTCATTTGAGCTTCAGGAGCCTAACGACATCTTGACCCGAATGTCTCATGAATACCTCAATTTGGTCCAGACTGACTCATTATACTCTCCTCACACTCTATGATCCAGGCAAACTGTTTTTCCATTCCTTTCATAGTGTTGTACCTTTCCACACCCCTTCTCCTTATCTTTATACTGCCTCCTCACTTCTTCCTTATATAAGTTTCTTTTAAAAGGCATCCTACATCACTTTCTCCACAAAGCCTTTAATGATCCCGGTGCCTAGTGCCCTTCTCTTTCCTCTCTTTTTTATATTTATCCTGTATGTGTATATTCTATTTCCTAATAGAATTTTAAGCATCTTGAGAATGACTTTTATTTCTTTGTATTCCCAGGTGCCTAATAAATGCTTATTGATTAAACTGGCCAGGAAACATATGCTTGACTCACAATAGGTCATTGTTGTTCAGTAGCTTCAGATGCAGCTGCCAGTTATCAGGAGAAAGACCTATGATGAATCTTTACATGATTAACCTAAGAATGTTATATGGTCAGTGACACTGGGAAGTGGTGATGGAAGTCTGCTTAACTTGAATAGTAATAAATGTCCTAAGGATGACTGAGAGAAGTTACTGTTGTCTTGGAATCTGGATTTGAAAGTAAGAAACACAGGGGAACATCCTGTATTGGTAGAAGAAAAAAATGCTTTTGACAGGCAGTCTTATGAAGTTATTAATTCAATATGTAAGCAAAAAAAAATGAAAATAAACTATAATTAATAGGTAATACAAATGTTTCTTTTTAGGAAAACTATCCAAAACCAGGGCTTGTGTTTTAGTTTCAATAGACTTAGTAATAATCATAATAGACATCATTAATGATATTGGCCATCACTTAGCCTAACTTCTAAAGTCAGAAATTCATACATTTAGGAGCACCTTTAACCATGAGGTGAGTCACAGTAGCCAAAATAAAGCACTGGCTAACAAAGAGAAAGGTCACCCAGGACATTTCAGGCCTACATAGCCTGCTTTCCCCAGAACCAGATTGGTCTCCATTCCTGGAATACATTCTCTCTTCTGTTCTGCCAATGCAAAATTCCTGGCTTCCTTGAAGGCTCAGCTCAGGAACAATTATTCTGTGTAGTATTCCTTATGAAACCCACTGAAGAGGTATTGGCTAACTCTTAGAACCCAAAGGGAGACATCCCAAGTCATTTGAAGTAATAAGTCCTAATTTTACTCCCTAAATATTCCTTTAGAAGTAGTCAAACCCCAACTTTTGTATACACTATAGTATGTATATAATATGTTCCTTTGTTCCACACCACAGCTTCACCCTTAGCTATCACTTCTGTAATTCCCTTCAAAAAACGTAAGAATGCTGAACGGTCATCACTTCATATTATCCTATCTCCTAAGTAGCACTTAAACATGTCAAAACCGAGTTGTAATAGGTACACCTCAAGAGCAGTCTAATCTGTACCCTAATAGGAATCTTCTCCAAATTGTCATTCACCTTCAATTTAAAAGACCTCTAGTAGTAATAAAGAAGGAAACAAGCATTTATGTCCCAGTTACTATACTAAGAGCTTTATGATTGCTATACTCCCTATTTTCAGAAGTAGCCCATTCTACTTTTGGATAGCTCTGAGTTTTTGAGTCTGAACCTGCCTCTGAAACTTGCTTCTAGTACTTCTTATGGGGGGATAAAGCAAAACAAGTTTGTCTCTCCCTTCCTCTATTCTCCAGGCTAAATGGTTCCAGTTCCTTCAACTAACCTTTATATAACATGTTAAAAAAAAAAATAGTTCCAAGACCCATTGCATTTTATCAGGATGGTATATAAAAACATTACTTTTGATCTTACATTCTCTCCTCTACTAAAACCACACAGATACCTCATGGATTGGAAGTTCTTGAAAGTTATACCAAAGAAACGGAAGCTACGATGAATCCTATTTGAAGAGCCTGATAACATGTTTTTGTCATCCAAAAATCAGCCTGAGCTCAGATGCTCATCACAAGACCGGCTAGCAGGTCATGAAATTATTTGGCCACAAATCATGAAGATGGTCTAGGTTGTGCAACTCGTAAAATATTTCTATTCACTGGACAAGATAAGGTGAACAAAAGGCAAGATTATGAGCTATTGTTTATTTTTTCTTAAGAGAAAGCAACATGGCATAGCAGTGTAAGAAACATTGTATTTGGGCCCAGAGGATCTGATTTCAGATTGCGACCGTCATTTACAATTTACAACCTTGAGCAGGTAAAATGAGAGAACCAACTAAATGATCTCTTAAGTTTCCTCCTAGCTATAAAAATTATTTTATCTCAAATTAAAATAAAAATAAGAAAAATACAGCTTATAACACAACTTTTATTAGAAAAGTTATACATAACACAGCATCAACTATTTTCAAGAACAATATTAAACCTGATAAGCAACAAAAACCAGACTAACAAAATGTGTAACAAGAAACTAATGACCTTTCTATAATTAAACATTCAAATTATCTACAATGTCTTTTTACAAAGGGGGAAATTCCATGGTTTACAGGCACGTCATGTTGAAAATAAAGCTGCAGTAGCAATTTTATACAATTACCCTTCTCAAGAAATTTAATTATTAAAACAGTAATTATGCAGTCTCACAAATTTTTTTTAAAACATTTCACATAATTTTACATTATTGGGTATATACGGAAATCTGAGTCTCAAAAATTAATCTTTTCCACCAAAGTGCCAACTTTTATGCCAGAACTTTTAGTGTAATTTTGCCCTAAAAAAAGTTAAGACATGTTTTGATAATCAACATATTCACATAATTTCTGGTTCTATCTGGTCTGTTAACAATAAAGCCTTTATTATTTATTTTTTTTTTGCTTTTTAATTTTAAGTTTTTTAAATTATAGGAAACCAGGTGCAGGATTTTCTCTTGCAAAGCTATTAAAATAAAAGGTCCAAACACAGGAGTGTGCAGTATTGGAAAAATAGATCAATGCTAAGACTTATAATAAATACCAGAAAAGCCATTACAGTTAACATAGCATCTTCTGCTTAATAAGTATAATCAGGTAAGTGGCTTCCCATGAGTCTGCCCCTTTGACATACAAGACGTTTTGTAGTATTTTATTCCTTGATTTTTTTTCATGATTTCAATGTGCCAACTAAATGGTTCATTATCTGAAAACCTTTATTTTTTTCTTTTTTAAAGCTTGATTTATAGTTTATGTGTAGCTAGAATTCCTCTTTAATCCTGATAGAAAATCTGCCATTGTTCATCCTAGAGTCACAAGGCTGACTTCAGTGTTCATACAATGAAATTAAATCCTTTGCTGTGGTGGGCTGTTCTAGCAAACCTCCAAGGCAATATAAGAAAAATGGCACCTCTACAATGAGCTAGAATGATGTAGATTTGAACAAGATGATTCAGAGGACACTGGAATGCTTCAGCCTAAACAAGTCTGGTCTTTCATCTGAGGAAGTTTGGTTTCAGGAAGTGCTCTGCAGAGATGTCTGCTCCCAGCTAAATCATTCCAAGTTTTTCAGTATGTTATAAAACCAATTCCTATTGTTGTAGGAACTACTAAATATCTCAATTTGCCCATAGTTTTCAGATAGCCAGAGACCAGAGCAAAAAGTTTATAGAGAAAATCCAATTCTGTTCTGTGAAAAGCAGATATTTTTTGATCAAGTACCCTATACATAATAGGTACTTGATAAATGTTTTGGGGTTGGCAGGCTTTTCCCAGAGAGGTTAATTAATTTTTCAAATGCACTAATGGAGAATTAAGATACAAATCATGACTTTTCACTGAAACTCAACATCATTACATGTACCAATATTGCACACATCTGCTCTGAACTGTTAAATTATCTGGGTCCTGGAGAATATATCTCCATCAGAATACAAACAAAACCCACCCGAGCAGTTTCCCTTAAAAATGAAGATGGTAAATTAAAAATACAAAAAGGGGCAAGAGATACTTTGTACAGACAATCTAAATTTTCTGTAATGGTCTTGTGTGCCCTACACATTGGGGGCAATTCATTTATACTAGTGAAATAAACACTAGCTATAATCCATTGAGACATTCAAATTATATGGAATCTTGGTCCAGGTGTTGCAATGATGTCACTGTAAGGCTCTTCTTGTTTCAGCTCAATAGCCTGCTGCTTTTTAAGTACCAAGAAGCTGTAGAATTTTGCTGCAGCTTGTTTTCTGTTCGTATTTCGGCATAAGTCAAGCAAACTAATAGATTCTGCTCCAGTTTTAGCAAGAGCTCTCTGAAAAGCAAATAATAGGTAGATTGAATGAGCAATTTAAGAAAGTTTTTATAATTTGAGATAGAAAAACATTCTACATTAAGTCAATAACTATTCTGTATTAGATGAGGACTGAAAATCTACAGATCAATTTTTTGCCAAACCTACTAATACACTTAACTAAATAGTACCATAGAAATATTACAGTGAGGAGTTTTCTAAATTGTGTATCCATTCAAGAGTGTGCATTCTCTTGGGTACCATCTGATGGTGAGGTACCAGGTTAATACATTCTTGTTGCCTAACATCAGGAAAAGTAACTAAGTGCTGCTAAGATTATTTTTTCAAGAGACCAAAGGATAGGAGCAGCTAGGTGGTGCCTAGGCATCAGCTCTGGAGTCAGGAAGACCTGAGTTGAAATCCAACCTCAGACCCTTGGCACACTTACTAGCTGTGTGACCTTGGGCAAGTCAACTTAACCCTAATTGCCCTGCCTCCCCCCGCCAAACACACACACACACACACACACACACACACACACACACACACACACACACACACTGGACAAAAACATCAGACACACATACTGTATCTTTGGATGAAATGGGAATTGTGTAAATTCAAAGGATTAAGATTATTAAACAATAGTAATTCCTTTGATACAACTACCTAAATATAGTATAAAATGTACTTAAATGTGGCCCACAGAAAGAAATTCTAAGTTATTTTATGTGTTCTTTTATATTATAGGTTTGACAAGAACCATATGGTATACATATTCTTAGCTTTAGTACAAAAAAGTATCTTTCCAAGCACAAAGGGAGATGACTACAAAAATATACAAGGTTTCCTACTTCGAATCTAGATATGGTCTTTACACACACACACACACACACACACACACACACACACACACACACACACACACACACACACACACACACGTGGTTAAAAGCTATCTACCCACTTGATATATCCAAATTTCTGACCTAACAGAAAAAGGGTACTATTAAGATCTACAAAGAAGACTTCTTTTGAGAAAAAGCCACGATGATGGAGGTTATGAATAAAACCATCTGGCTGCATTCTCTGAAGAATTTTCCTGTCTTTTGTGAGTGGCATAAAATTTAACAAGAGTTTGTATTTCAATACCCTCAATAATGTCATGACTAAACTTCTTTTCCATTTGTATCTCAAGTTCACATTATTCTAAGAGTTTTCAATAATTTTTATTATGTGAATTTTGGGGAAGGGGATCATTAGTTAATTAAATGTTCCCTTTAATCATTCTTATCAGTAATACCTGAAGACCATGAAGCATCTGCTGAGTTCTTTTGTTCCACCTTCTTTCTTCTTGATCCTGATCACCTCCTGTAGCATCTTCTTCCTGAAAGGGGGAAAAAATTACAGCAGAGTTAAGAGTCACACATCAAACAACCAAACTGGGAAAAAAACCGAAATTCTTATTTCTAAATATCCCCAAAGCACTGAACCAATTTCATCTCTGCTCTCCCAAAAGCTCCTGCTGAAAAATATTTAGCACAAAGCAGAAGAAGCTTTACAATTCAATATATATGCTTAAGATGGCATAGCCCTTTAAAAAGAAGTTCTAGAAATAATATATTACACCAAAATATCTTTTACCCTTTGTTTCTCTCTAAAGGAACACAGTCCCACAAGTTCTTGTTGCTACAAAGTTTAGTCAAACATTGGAAGCTTTGTGCTCCCAGAAACAATATCCAAAAATGTATACTTCAAGTGCCTTTGGCTTCACAACAACTCTTGGTTAAAAATATCACAATATTAAAGATAAACACCAGAGACCACAGGATTGTTAGAACTGTAACAAAATTTATGGGTATTACAGGAACCTAATAATAGTGCTACCATACATTTGTCTAGAGGCTTAAAACACTTTATATACTTCATCACTCCAAAATCTCACAACAGTTTTATAAAATCAACAGGGTAGATATTATCCTTATTTTATAATGAAGAAATCGAGGTATAGTTTTCAGGAAACTTGTAGCTAATATATACAATATTAGAAACTCAGGTCTAAGACCTTCAACTCCACTGTTTTTTCCTTTAGAGAACAATGGGTCTCAAGATATCCTAAATCTGATTTTGAAAAGTACCAAGTAAAAGCTAAATTAGCCCCTTGGCCATAGCCTGCCAAATCTAGCCCTAACATATATAAAAAATTAAAATTTGCTTTTCTCAAATTCTAGCACCACCACTCCTGATTCAGTTTGTCAGTAAATAGATATTAAGATATGCTGTCTTTGTTATTAAGGTAAATAAATAGTATTCCACTTATTGAGAAGTCATCTAACACAATTAGGACACAGTAAAGAATTAGGTTAAATTAAAAAAGTTTCTGGATAAGCAAGAGAAGTTCAATAAAAGCTTAAGTTCATGTGTGTTTACTAGACCAGGTGTCAAACTTAAACAGAAATATATCCTTGTAGTTTCATACTGATTTAGAAAACCACAAAATAACATTATCTATGTTGTATTTTTGTTTATTTTGTTAAGTAGCCGGCTCTCAAGTTTCTAAGTGAATTTGACACCCCAGGGTTCAATTGCTTTTATTTTACATTCAATTTTAATGAAGTTAGAAATCCGACTCATAGCAGATCAAAAGAGAAAGGGAAAGGTTCACTAGAGAAAATACCAACAATTTCAATGACAATGAGAGAGTCATTTTTAAGAAAATAAATTATGGAAAGAATTCTTAACTCTGGAAACACTAAGTGGACAGCAAACATTCCTATACAATTTTATAAATGAGGAAATTGAAGTTCAAACAGGTAAGATGACCTGCTCAATGCCCCACAAGTAATATACCCAGTGAACCCAGGCTCTGGTTCTAGACCTGAGACCCGATGCCATCAAATTATGTTCCTTTAAATGATCATAGGTTTTAAAGAAAAAGTTAAATTATGTCTCTAACAGTTTAGGAAGAGTAGTACATTTTAGATATGCCCATCAAGGGGCGGCTAGGTGGCGCAGTGAGTAGAGCGCTGGCCCTGGAGTCAGGACCTGAGTTTGGATCCCGGCCTCACTTAACACACACTAACAAAAAACAAAACAAAACAAACCTAGCCGTGTGACCTTGGGCAAGTTACTTAATCCCAATTGCCCTCCAAAAAGCAAAAAAAAAAAAAAAAAAAAGATACACCCATCAAAAAGCAGGTTTTGGTGCTTAAAAGGACAATTTCATTTCAGTGAAACACTTTATTCCCCAATGTTGATAAATAAGGTGTTGGCTGATTCAATCTTTTTTAAATTTTTAAAGAAACTATTAGGGAGACAATCAAAGTTCATACCTTAAAAGATACAGATTAAAAAAAAATCCAAGAAAGACCCTCCACACACCTCTTGATAACAATGAGGATCACAGAGGCTCAGAAAGTGAAGGTGCCTTAGAGACTATTGTTTTTAATTTTTTTTCCCTACTTTTTGGAGGGGGGGAGGGCAGGACAATTGGGGTTAAGTGATTTGCCGAAGGTCACATGGCTATTAAGTGTTAAGTGTCTGAGGTCACATTTGAACTCAGGTATTCCTGACTCCAAGGCCAGTGCTATTCACTGTGCCACCTAGCTGCCCTTGAGATTATTTATTTTGTTCAATTCTTTCTTCTTACAGACTTGACTTAATCTTCTTTCCAGTAAATTTGAAAAATGGGGACCTAACTTTTAGCTTGAATGCATAAACAAGAGGACTCTCTTATGAAGGAAGTCTATTCCCATTCAAACCAGTTCTAATTGTTAAGAAATATTTTATGGAAATCAGCTTCCCTTGTAACTTTTTTGCCCTTCAATTACAATCCCTCTTCTAAATGACAATCTTTTAAATGCTTCAAGAGGGCAATTCATAGCTCCTTTACACCTTACCTTTTCTCTGGGATAAAAATATCCAATTTTTTTCCACTGAACCTTCTGTGGCAGTAGAGCCCTTTAAATGTTCAGTATCAGTTAATATAACATACATTTAAAACAAAACCAAAAAGTCATGTGAAAATAGCATAATAAGAATGAATCTGCCAGTTATCTGAGTTTATTACCTCCTCTTCTTCTTCCTCTTCCTTATCTTTCTCTTTTTCCTTTTCTTTCTCTGGCAAAAGTTCCAGCTCAGGTATTAGCTGACAGATATTTGGAGGCTCTTCTGGAGGAAGTTCTACGGGTGGGATTTCTAACTGCGGCAATTGTTCAGGCTGGTAATTGAAAGAAATGATAAGAAGCAATGTAAATGTAACATGCCAGTTCAAAGTAGATGAAGCTTTCAGGATTCAAAGGAATACTGGAGCCAAAGGATATGAAAAGTTCTCAAAAGAATTTTAAACTATTAACCATATGAAAGTTGTTACAAATCACGGATAAGATAAATGCAAATCAACACTCAAAATTTCACCTCATAATTACAAAGATGAAAAAGACAGGAATAATCTAAGTTTGGGGGGGATAGAAAGACAAGCAGAGTTGTTGGAACTGTAAATGAATCCAACTATTCTGTAAAGCAACTGGGAATTTATGCAAAAATAACTAAAATGTCCACACATAGCTAGCCTCATAAACACTGTAAGTCACAGCAGAACTTTTCTCTTACTGTCTCTCCAAACCCGAGACTACAGAATAATGATTCTAATGTGGATACTTCTTTCTTAAAAATAAATTTGGTAGAAAAATGTTCCAAGTAAAGGAGAAACTCTGCCAACTGCTTTAAAACAATGAAGAAAAATAGCTATTTTTCATGAAAAAAATTTATATGGTAAATATTTTAACAAAGGGTTGATACAAAGCCATGACCAAAACACTACATGTAACTAAACTGGCACATTACTGTTAGCTATCAGAATGAAAAATTGTCTTATATAAATATCGCTCTGTCTTACGTTGTCAATTGTTTTAAACAAGCTCAAGAATAGAGTGAATACCAGA
The DNA here is from genome assembly GCA_011680675.1 of Gymnobelideus leadbeateri. Taxonomy (NCBI): domain Eukaryota; kingdom Metazoa; phylum Chordata; class Mammalia; order Diprotodontia; family Petauridae; genus Gymnobelideus; species Gymnobelideus leadbeateri. Next base: position 1,001,853 of record WOXC01012209.1, read on the forward strand.
GGGGAGCAAAAATACTAAAAATGACTCACATATGTGAACCACTTTCCTTATATCAAAAGAGGCAAGGAAGTAGTTCTAAATAGTCTTTTAATATAAAGTGGCATCAAAATTTTTTAAAAATATTGAAGACACCCCACCTTCAGGGTCCGTCTAACAGTTCCTCTGTTTTAGTGTCTTCTGTTAAGAAAATGTTATGGGATAGTGTTCTGATAGAAAGTTCAAGAAATGTTCTGAGCCCAAACTGGGACAATGCATAATATGCTTTAATTACAACTCCTGACCACCAGAGGGCACAGAGAAGCTGGTTCTTATAATCAAATCCCAAAGACCCTTTTCTTTACATGGGTTGGGCTTTTAAAAAGGGTTTCTTGGTGTTTGAGTCTTCTGCTGCTAAATCTCAATATCAAGAGCTTATGTTAGGGGGTCAAAATATATGAAAACAAAGCACTAGGTTTATGGCATACATCATTTCCAGCCTCTTCCCTCCTTAATGTGGGCAAACAACAATATCTTGGAAATTCCCTCCATGCCCTCCCCCCTACTCCCCACATATTCTAGAAAGATTCAATAACACAAGTTAACACCTACACAAAATTTAGGGCAGTTTAAGGGAGAAAAAAGATATTTCCACCACTTGTATAGGAATCAAGCAAAATGAATCTGAGATTCTAGCCTGTCTTAGATCTGTTAAATGCCTCACTTCATCTATGTTTCCACATAGTACAGGACTGAACCAGATAACCCACAGTTTCTGTTCCCCAAACTAAAACACTGTAAGGATAAGGGACTTCAAATCTGGCGAATGAAAAGTACCATTAATGAGAAGCAGTAAAGAAAAAAAATCCACGATACTCATTTGATCACAAAAGCCCTCAAGAAATAGTATATCAAATTTTCATTTAAATTTAAGTAGTTTTGGAAGGACCTATAATTCCAACAGTGAAGATGAGCTCTTAGTAAGGATAATTCCTTTACCAATATAGATCAGTAAATATTCTGCAACCTATACTCTTAAGAAGGTGGAATGGACCACTGAAAAATCAAATGACTCTCCCAGCTTCACATAACCATTATGTACAAGTAAACTTTGAATAAGGTCTTCCTAACTCAAAGGCCAGCATTTTATCCACTATGCCATGTTTTCTCTCTTAAATAAGGATCTAAAAATCATAAGCCCTTTTCAAGTGACAATCTTTGCTTTTACTTTTCTTCCCTTTGTCAACAATACTTATTACTATTTACTTTGTTGACTAATGTCCAGTATATGTCTCTCCTAATAACGAAGACTAACCACATTCAAATATCAAAGACGTAATGTAGAAAGGTATACTTTTGTTATACATACGAGATTTTCTTACTTACAGGTATCACGGGCTCTGGGTCAACTTGCTGTACCTTGCGTTTTATTCCTGCTGTTTGAGGTGGTGGCATGACAGAATCATCTATATTGGTTCTGCTACCTTCCATCACTGATTCCTGTATCTGGGCTGGCTCTTCTATAATAGTTTCATCTGCAAATCATCACATAAAGATTAGATCTGACATAAAGTTGAGAGGCCTGTTTCAATACTATTTCATTATCAGCATGCAGCTATTTTTTCAAGGCTGAAAAGGTTATACTTTACTCATACACTACACAACATAGCATTATTGTTTCAACTAAAGCTTGTACTCCCCTCCCCCCATCAAATCTGACTTCTGTGAAACCTAAAAGCCTACAACACAAATGTTTTCTCTTGCTGTATTCCTATTTATTTAAGATTCATTCAAAGAGATCTTATTCTACAGTGCAGTCTATATTCAAACTAATGTGGAATTATCTACCAGTTTTAACCTCAATACAAGTGTAAGCCTGTAAAAAGAACCACCACATTACAAACCAATAACATCATGTTGCTGCTGCTGTTGCTGCTGTGGTGGCTGCTCCTCTCTGGGTACCTCTGGATTTTCAAAATCTTTGAGGAATTCATCCAAATTGTCTGCTTCTCCACCTTTCCTCCTTTTCCTAAGATCTTCTGGCACAAGAGGTGTGAGACAGCGCGTAAAGAGCTGAAAGAGATGTACATGAAAAGTATAAACAACTGGTTCTATACCAAACCTCAGATGTACTAAATGTTAATGCCCCATATAACTTGAAACCAACCTTCTAAGAAACCTCAATTGCAATAATCTGGAAACAATTAGAAAACAAAGTTTTCAAGTGACCATCCAAGAACAATACCTTTCTCTTGTACAACCCTCAACCAGATACTGTAAAATAAGACAGAAAAAATACTAATAATTTAAAATGACATATAACCTTACCTTTATGGCCAACAATTAGGGAATGACTAAATCAATGCATACCAACAGAACAGGATAGTAAGTCATAAAAAAAAATGACCAATGTAAATATATGGGAAAAAAAGAGAAATGGTACAGAACAAAAACCAAGAGAATAGGAATAATTACACATTGATTACAACCATATTTTTTTTTAGGAAGAACAAAGGCAAGAAAAATTTCTAAGGTCACAAACTGATTAAGGAGGTACAATAATAATAATTATTATTTTATTGAAACATACACTCAAAATGCAAATAGCTTAAGTTTTAAGGTTTTATTTGGAGATCTACTCTGGGTTTTTCAGTGAATAGAGCACTGCCCCTGGAGTCAGGAAGACCTGAGTTCAAATGTGACCTCAGACAAGTTACTTAACCCTAATTGCCCTGCCTCCCTCCCTCCCAAAAGACAAAAGTCTAGGCTTCTAACAGGAAAGGCTTTTGTCAAATCTGCATTTTTTTAGACAATGCCAAGTAAGTTTTGTCGTTATTACCAAAATGTATTAGTGGAATGGAATAACTACTATGTCAGGTGCTGTGCATTTTACAAATATTTCAATTTGATCCCCACAATAACCTCGTGAGCTAAGTACTATTATGGTCCCCATTACACTGAGAAAACTGAGACTAATAGAGGTCAAATGACTTGCTCAGGGTCACAAAGCTATTAAAGTTATAATCTGAACTCATGCCTTCCTGACTCCAGGCCCAATACTTTATCCACGGCTCCACCTAGCTGCTAGGTCATCCAAAAATAATTGAAATCATGTGAGACAAACTTCGAACATTACCTTCAGTAGTCTATTGTTCCATAAAGGTTGAGCAGGCAGAGAGAAAAGTTTTTCTACTCCTCCAGTCTCTTTCCACATCATTAATTTTTTGGTGGGCGGTGCAAGATCCAAAGTAGTGACAATATCAGAGTAATCACTTAGTTGGGCTCTAATTGTCTTGCTATCCAGCTCTTTTACGCTGTCAACAATTAGCTTCCTCTTTCTTTTGGCTTTTGTCTCCTTAACTGTGACAACAAACAAAAAATGAGAATTTGTTATATCATAAATTTAGAGGCAAAGGCTGAACTACATATTGACAGACAGCATCCAGGCAGAGAAATCTGCACATATTTAGGTCCTTAGGCACCATTGTTTTCTTGTACTTGACTTACCACACAGAACCAAATCAACGTTAGACACCAAAACATAGAATGAAATAGTTCTAATTTATTCTGCATATCTAGCTTTAAGTGCTTAACAATATTCAAATGTCAGAAAGTTCACAGATGAAATTGGGTATAGATAATACTGAATGCTTTTATTAACAATATTAACTACAGCAGTTGTGGATGGAAGTCACCTTAGAAATCCCAATCTTTCATTTAACCCACGAGGAAACTAAATCCAGAAAAGATGACAGGTTCAAAGTCATATGGCTAACTAAACAGAGATGACATCAAAACAAAGCTCTGCTGTGGCCAAAAATGCTTCTTCCACTATGGTTCTGTTCAATAACTTGTTCAAAATAATGACCTCGGGGGCAACTAGGTGATACAGTGAATAGAGCACAGGCTGTGGAGTGAGGAGCACCTGAGTTCAAATCTGACCTCACTTGACACACTTACTAGCTCTGTGACCCTGAACTTACTAGCTCTGTGACACTTAACACCAATTGCTTTGCCTTCCCCATGCACCCCTCCCCCCCAAATCTAGCAAAATAATGACCCTAAGGTATTAAAAGTCCTCAGGAACCTTGTGAAAAATAGTAATTTACTATTTTATTATTATATGTTTACTACACATTCAGGGAAGAATTAAGTGTTGCATGTATTTTAATTGGTTTGAAAATTGGTAACCCAAACACAGTACCTATAGAAATTCTCAGTTAACCAAAATAGCAAGAATATTCTGCCTTTGTCACTACTTGTGTGACCTTGGGCAAGACAACTTCTCTGGGTCTCAGTTTCCCTATCTGTAAAATCAAAGTGTTGTACTAGATAGCCAAGATAGTTATTAAGATAATTATTTATTAAGAATATTATCTTGCACCTTTGCTATAAATGCTTTATTTTCCAGAGAAATTTATGCTAGAATATGAAAGTTATGCTAGAATATGAAAGCGAAAGCTTATCCCTAGGGTTATCCTTTCCCGTTACTCTCTTTTCTCTCAAGGTCTATTTTTCAAAAGACACTTTGCAAGTTTTGGTTTCAGGATTCACATCAGCTATTCAAGTGAATGCAAACAAAAGGAGTGACTGGTAGGGGGTACAACAGGGTACTTACCTACCAGCAAGAACTTTTAGTTAACCTGAATTTTTGTCCAACAATTTCCGAGCCCCTTCAAATTGGAGATGGAAGCTTTTCCTTTTTTTATCAGTGTAAGGCAACTATTGTCTAGTTAAGGGGAAAAACTTTTACATCCCCCAATTTATTCACTAACAAATATTTACAAATCTAGTAATCTATTAATAATGCTAATCCCTTAAAGGCTCTATAGATAAACTGAGCTAGCCTACTAGTTTGTATTAAAGGATTAACTGTACTGAGACAAATTACTATCTAGAAATGACAGCTCCTACAACAGCATTTTGGATTATTCATTTTAACTCTGACATGAACCAGTATTTTAAGATGATTGTATATTGTTTAGATGTTCTATACGTTTTTAGTCCTGAACTTTTTTTTAAAAGCACTTTATTCACCATTTTCCTTATCCTCCTTTGGACTTTCTTATTTGTACCATTCTATTCTTTTAGAGCTTGACTTAGCATTGTATTATTGACTGCATCTTCCATAAGATAAATCTAACTTCATACACTAACTCTGCTTCTCTAATAAAATCAAACATTCTAGGTCAAGGACTGCTTTATGTACACCACATTAATAATTTCCATTATCGAGAGCAGTCAAAATATTTTATTTACCAGTGATATCAATAGGTTCCAAAGCAAAAGCTTCCTCTTCATTTGGAACAAGTGTTGTTTGGTCAGTCATAGTTGGTAATGGTTCAACAGGGTCTACTGAATCTGGACTATCTGGTCCACCCACTGTTAAAAAACAAAAAAGACACACACAAGTTATTTCCACCAAGAATTCCAAAGGCAACAATACTCAGAATTCCCCCATGAAATGTAAATGCACTTAAGAGAAAGAGAATTAACTCTCAGAATCCAAATATATACAATCCTTTCCTCCCAATTCCTTCTCCCACTTAAAAATGAGCTCTAGTGTGAAAAAGGAAAATTAGAACAGACATAAGGACTGCAGTAGAATCTGACTTTTCTAATCTAGGTAGGGATATAGCGATGTAATAAAGATACAAATACTGGTGTATAAACCAAATTTACTAAGTATGAATTTTAGCTCTTCAAACAACCTCTCATGTTAAATATATTCTGGATACCACACAATCCCAACTAAATAAAAATACTAGAAACATATTCGTAAAGTGGCACACTCACTTGATACATTGTCATCATCATCCATATCATCATGTGCAGGCTGCTCTGGCATCATGACCCCTCCTTCAGAGAGGGCAGGTGGATCATCAAATATACCTCCATCATTATTACTTATAAGTTTGTCATCTAAAACAAGTGAAAAAAAATTAACTATAATGTGAAACAGACAATAGCTACTAGGTCCCAATTACTGAAAAATGATAAAATCACACTAAAATGTTTTAATGACACACCCAGACAACTCTATTACAAAACTGGAAATTTCTCAAAATAAAAATAACTTCTATATCAAATGTTTATATTTTGAATGTATAGTTCCTAACCTGGTATATCAACTGAAAAAGTTAACTGTAAACTGAATTAAGTGAAAAATTAAAGACTATCTTAAAAATTAGAAATTAAGTACTCTTCTAGACTATCTACAAAATGATACTGCTAACATAATTGTTACAGAATGACTCCAAAGGAATCATTTGGTTAGACTTGCTACCACTGATTCAGTAACCTACAAAAGCAACACACAGTACTAAATATTTTGATAATTAGTTGTTGCTATACCAGAGTTTAATGAACGAATCATTTTGAAACAAGCCATCTTTTTGTACATACCCAGTATGCCACCATCATTTCCCTCTCCAAAATTGTCATCCTTATATTGGTCTTCATATTCTAGGTGGTTGATTTTCTCATTCAGATGGCTGGTACTCTGTTCAGGTTCCAGTAAAAGGTTAGAGGCACTAGTGCTCACTAACATGTCGTCATCTTCAAATGCACTACCTTCACGCATCATTTCACGATCATCCATCCCAAAGTCACCTAAGAAGAATTTAAATCTGCTATCACTGAAAAGTATTTATCTTACATTGACAAAAAATACATACCTACTTCCATAAATTTAACACAAACATTGTATTTTATACACTTCCATGTTATATAAAGTATTACAATTTTGCACAGAAATCCAAATGAATCCAAACCCTATAAATGGAATTATTCATTTCACATAACTATCACTACCAGGACCACCTGCTTCTTCAGTAGCAGTTAAAGAATTTTTATTACAAAAATCTACAACACAGTGGAAATCTCCAAAGAGAGCTTTTTTTTTTTTAAAAAAGAAAATTTGTTACAGAGCTAACATGTTTAAGTACTAAGAAACCAAGACAAGCTAAACAAGATGAACCAAAACAATACTATTATGGGTAGAGAAAAAAAATGGAATATTGGGAATTCTTTTCTTGATGAAAAGGCATTACTTGATACCTTAATTTTACTTAGTGTCATTTCCTGAATAACTCAGCATATTAAAATATATAATTAGATATATCTGAATTTGGACCTAACCTAAATATTAATCTATTACAAATCTGCATAGACAGAATTAAATGAGAAACAGTAAAACAATTATGTAAGTAATGATATTGTAAAGAAAAAACATTAAAAGGCTTAGGAACTCTGCTCAACATTATGTGATAAAACATTTTACTACTTATTCTCTCAAAGAGATGATGGGCTCAGAATAGACTGAGACATTTGAGGAGACATAGCCAATGTAGGAATTTGTTTTGAGTAAGCTTACTAAACAACTATGTAAAAAGGATTGTTTTGCTATCTTTTTCTTTCTTTTTTTTTTTTAAAAGCAATTGGGGTTAAGTAACTTGCTCAAGGTTACACGGCTAGTCATTGTTTATGCGTGGGTGCTCATTTTCTGAGGCCGGATCTGATCTCGGGTCATCCAAACTCCGAGGCCGGCACTCTTACTCACTGCGCCACCTAGCCGCCCCTTTAGGGCAATTGTTGCTATCTTTTTCAATGGTTTGCAGGGGGAGGGAAGGGAGGTGGAAGCAAGAGCTGTATTTTCATGAAAAGAAAAAAAAAATCTGCATAAAACCAATTATCCTCCCCTACCACTATCATAGCCATTTCCCTGTAACACCTCCCAAACCTCTAACTCATTAGAAATTATGGATCATATTTCTTTTTCTTTCACTTTTTTTCTTCTTACCAAAGTCATTTTCCTGGAGGATACTGATGTTTCCAACTTCTTCTCTCATTGTAATCTCTTCCACTCTACTCTGGTTAAGGCTGAACTGCTGAGCCACATCAATGTCACTTAAAAAAAAAAAAGCAGAAACTGCTTAAACTATAACATACTTACAAATATCTTTGCAGTAGGGAGAAAATATAGTGAGGTTCAAGACCAAGAAAATGTGTAAATAGAACTGTGATAGTGTCATATCATTTGGACCAACTTGCATCACAAAGCAGTAAAATTTGCTGGATCTGATGGAACTAGCAGCAAGATACCACGGAAGAGAAAATAATAAAATGATGGGAACTTCAAGAAGTAACTACACCACTATAGAACTTGTGATAAATAAAGAGAATACTTTGCATACTCATAACTTTGGGAGAGATACAAAGAATTTAGATCAAGGATTATAGTAGCAATCCAACCAATTCTACTAGGTAAGTCAGTTCAAGATGATAATAAAATTTTTTACAATACTGAGTTCTAATAATGAAGAAATTTTAGAATGTGTAAATAAGATGGAGTAAGAAGGAGGATATTCATCTACACAGGATGAGACTGGTGGTGAGAAAAAAACACTACTGAATTTTAAATTGTTTGTGTTTTGTTGGCCAAAAAATGGTCTTTGTGCTTGGGAGGAAAGAACAAAAATGACCATTTATCCTTGGTTTTAATTTCTTGTTAAAGTGAAATGATAAAATTACTAATAACAAGCCGTTCTCAATAAGCTGAGGTCACTAGGTCCAAATAAACTATTTTCAAGGATAGTAGTACAAGCCAAATTCAGGTTGGCACACTTGCCTTCAGTTCCTAGTCAAATACTAAGACACATTATTAAGGGATGGCTTGAGCCCATATAGAAAAGGAAGTGATCATTAAAGAGGCAGAACAAGCTAATCTTACTTCCTTTTTTAACAGGCTTTGGCACATAGTAAGTGTTTGCTACAGACAACACACTTAGATTTCAACAAAGCAAAAAGACAAAGCCTTGCATGTAATGTTACTCTTGTAGACAAGATGTAAAGATCTGAATTAGACGGTATCATAAAGTAACTGTGGAACTGGCTGAATGCTTCGGTCCAAAAAATAATCAATGATGGATTGAAAAATCTAGTGGCATGACCCAAAGATCCTTGTCCCTGTGATGTTTAACATTTTTATCAATGATCTGAAGGTATAGATTGGCATGTTTATCAAAAGCGTAGATGACACAAAGTTGGAAAAGATAACAGAAATGTTGGACTTAGTCTGTATGTAAAAATATCTGGATAGCCTGAAAAAATGAAAAGGATAAAGTGTTATATTTGGGTTTTAATAGAAAAAATTTACTTTGCAAGAACAAGATGGAAGAAGATTGACTAGACAGTGGCTTTAAAAAAAAAAAAAAGATTAGGAAGTTTCAGTTTGCTATGAGCAAAACGGTAGTCATAACAGTGAATAAAATCTTAGGTCGTACGAAAAGCAGTAAAGTGTCCAAAGAGGTACGTGGTAATCCAGAAGCAAATCTATTGTGGTCAGAAACACCAGGATTATACTATTTAATTCTGAGCATAATATTTTAAGTACAACATAATGCATTTATAGTAATAGCCATGTTGACAAGACAATAAAATAACTAGTAAAAGGAATAGAAATTTTTGGCTTGGAGAAGACTTAGTTGGACATGATAGTTGCCTTCAAGTATCTGAAGGACCAAATAAAAAAGTATCTAAAAAAGCTGTGCTAGAGTAGTGAGAACAAAGAAGGAACAAAACAATCACTAAGAATTGGTGTTATTTCACCAATAGCAAGTTGTCTTAACCTAACCACTTTCTTTTCAACAGTTGCTAGAATGTCAGTTAACTTACTAGATATCAAAAGAATGGCAGAGACACACACCAATTTTATTTTATTATTATTATTTTTTAAAGCAACTGGGGTTAAGTAACTTGCTCAAGGTTACACGGCTAGTCATTATTTATGCGTGGGTGCTCATTTTCTGAGGCCGGATCTGATCTCGGGTCATCCCAACTCTGAGGCCGGCGCTCTTACTCACTGCGCCACCTAGCCACCCCGATACATGGTCCATTTTTTTTTTTTTGCCTTTTTGGAGGGCAATTGGGGTTAAGTAACTTGCCCAAGGTCACATGGCTAGGGTTTTGTTTGTGTGTGCATTAAGTGTCTGAGGCCGGATCCGAACTCAGGTCCTTCTGACTCCGGGGCCAGCACTCTACTCACTGCGCCACCTAGCCGCCCCCACACACCAATTTTAACAAGGCATTAAAAGTCAATGATGGGATAATTAAGGAAAAGATAAAAACTGGATGGTAGCATAAAGAAGCAGACTCAGAACTATTTCATCTGACCTAGAGGGAGAAGTGATGTCTCTAGTAGAGCACCATAGGGAGTTATATACCCTCTGTCCAAATATGCTTAACATTTGTAACAAATGATTTCAATATATAGGTAGCATTTTTGTAAAACTCATAGATGACATAAAGCTGGGAAGGACAGTCAACTATTTGGACAATATATACAGCATCTTCCAAAAAGCTAATTGTGATCTTGGCCTACATATTATCTAGAATAAAGGCTATAATCCTACTGTACTCAGGTAGCTGAGATTCAGTTATTGGTACCTTTTGGGATGTATGCTTACAAGATGGAGTACAAGCAGATGCAGGTAACCACCATAGTTAAGGGAATGGACACTATCATGTGTTAAGACTTAAGTATCAGGGGTGTTCAGCCAGAAAACTGGGGGTCTGGGGTTCAGAAAATGGATGGGAAAGAAAAGGGAGACATGATATACCTTTAAATATTTGATGATTGTTCCCATGTAGAAAGAGGATGCAATTTATTTAGCTCTGTCCCAGAGGGCAGAAATAAAACAAGCAGAAGACTTTAAAGATAAGCAGATTTTGGTACAATAAAATGGAAACTTCCTATTTTACATTCAGAAGTGGAATGGGGCTACTTTGAAAGGTAGTTAAGTACTACATGACTAGAGGTCTTCAAAATTGGAGGCTGGTTCAGAGAAGTTATAGAGATTTCTGTTAAAGAATGGGTTGGCCTCAGTGACCTTTAAAGCTACCTTCTAACTCAGAATCTGTTGATGATCCATTTGTAACTACAGCTCAAAGGATATGTTCTCTTAAGTCTAATCATGCTATAACTAAACTAAAATGAAGCTGAAGTTCCATTTCCTAAACTGGTTTGGCAATTCTCAAGCTGGGGGAAAGAATTTGTTAACAATTTCCCCCTTCTGGTTTATGAACATCCAGCTGTCTCAGAAATGAACTGAAACATAAAAAAGAAGTGCACACTTTAGCTTCTGGTCAGATTGCTCCCATACAACCATGTCTACGTCCTCTATGGACAATCTTCATTTATGTAGATGATCTGACCACCACTGAATCACATCACAACTAATTACTGCACTTATGGCATACTCTTTATCCTGCCTAGATAATACAAAACAAAACAGTGGTCCTAAAAACCAAACTGAGTAAAAATAAAAATCAGGGCATATGTACCTCTATGATGCCTGTGTAAAAAACAATGCTAAGACATGCAGATAAAAGGCAGTACAGGAATGCACTGGCAGGTTATATATGTGGTAGGCAAAGCCAATAATAAATAATAAAAATCATACTCTAAATCAGGCAGTGGCTGATCAAAGTCATGGAATTCCTCAGGTAAGGTGATTGCATTATAAGCAGCTTCCCGATTTTCTTCAGGCAAATCAACGACACCTGAAAAAGACAGAGTTGAATCAAGAAGTGGATACATAGGATAAAATAATAAAGATAGAATATTTTGATATATGGTATTTCTGTTTTTCTATATCACAGTAAGACATCCAGTCTTTAAAAGCTGCTGGAAGCACCAAAATGTTGAAATTATCTAGTCCAGAATCACAAAGCCAATATGTATCAAAGATAAAACACAAACCCAGGTGTTCTGGACTCTGTGGACAACTTTCCTATCTACTATACCACAATGCCTATCATATTTTTCTAAAAGTTAAGAGATGTGAATTTAAGGTAATCAATTTAATAATTGTCTAAGTAAAAAAAAAAAGTCAATTTCTGTATAAAATTTAAGAACCTTAAATAAAACCATACAAAATACATAACTAAAAAGTAAAAACCACCCACCAAATTAACTGAGGCTATCCCAAGTAACCTTCATGGGTCAAATGTAAAAAAAAAAAAAAAAAAGATGAGATGAAATCATGATTGTAACATTCCTTTCAAAGTTATGCAATGTGATTATGTATAAAGCAACAGGAAAGTACAATTACCTTTAAATAGTATGACAACAGGAAACATTTCTTTGCTCCAAATAGTTCTCAGAAAACACAAAAACTAAGTTTGGTGGCTGATTAGGACAAATTATCCTAGTTTCTAGAAAAGGAGTTCTTAACGAGGTGTACTTGAACTTTTTTTAAAAAAGATTTTGATAACTAATTTCTTCGTAAGTGAATTCTTTTATAATTAATCGGACACATTCCACTTCATACATTTAAATACATTCTGAAATGGGGTCCACTGGCTTCACCAAACTGCTGAAGGGCTCCACATGACACAGAAATGTTAAAAACCTCATGCTTTAGAGGGCTAAAGGAAAAAAAGTACTGATTATTAGCAACTGCACAGCATTAATTTTAAAAATCATTTTTCTTGTGCACTTAGTGTAAATTGCAATGGTCAGTCACTAGATCTTTAATTTTAACATGGTCAATCATCGTTTAGAAGAGAATAAAAATGTTTTTCAAATACTGTTTAATTATTAAAAATAGTTTAGAATATCACTTGAAATAGCATTTATTACAAAAGTAGGGAAAATAGTGAGCAAAGTAGAAGAAAGTTTTACAGTACCTGGCCGAAATGCCATTTTTATCTTAATGAAAGCTTCATTACAATCTGCAAGAAGATATTTTGCTTTCCTGTGATAGATTCGAACTACTCCCAATAAGAGATGTCCTGAGGTTCGAAGTGCCATCTTTACCTATAAATAAAATATTAACATTAACTTGTTATAAAATCAACTACACAGTAACCATACAAAACAAAAATAAGCAAGAATATTAACTAGATTTAACAAATGTTTCTAATAAAAAATTAAAATATAGTGAGATTTATATCTAGATGTTACAATGACTTAAAAAAATTATTTAAGTTGGAGCGGCTAAGTGGTGCAGTGAATAGAGCACTGGCTCTGGAATCAGGAGGACCTGAGTTCAAATCAGGCCTCGGAGACACTTGACACACTTACTAGTGGTGTGACTTTGGGCAAGTCACTTAACCCCAATTGACCTCCAAAAAGCATAAAAAAAAAAGATTAAAGATGTAAGTGGAATGCTTTTGAAAGATTCTGTTGCCAAAAAGACACTTATTGAAGAAAAAAAGCATCTGGTACAAACTTTCCTGAACAACTCTTCAAAGGTTTCTGAGTTATACAAACAATTCCCCCAAAGCCTTCTAAAGGCTAAATCAGTGAAAAAACTCCTATTAATTATATATTTAATATTTACCTTAGCTTGAATATTAGTTTTACACAGGTCAAATTTATGGCAGTTTGTTTTTGTCTTTTATGTATACTTTGTAACAAAATGCCCACTTAGGAGCTAGAACTTAATTTTATTATTTTAATTTACAAAGGTTTATGATTTTATCTTTGCTTTTAAGATACACTGTGAGAAGAAGATCCTGGGAAGATGGCAAGAGTAGGTCAGAAAATTTCAAACTCTCTAGATACCTCCCCTCCCCCAGTTATAACATAATGCCTCAGGGAGAACACAGAACAGTTAAAAAAAAGAGTAGGGGCAGAACAAGCGTCCTCCTGGGACAATCAGAGAAGATCTGAACTGAAGTAGGATTTTAGGCCTAAGGCACCATTTCCATAACTCAAGACAAGAGATGATTACAAAAACTAAGCTACTATAAATTAAAAAACAAAACAAACAAAAATGAGAAAGAATCCAACCATAGAGAGTTACTATGGGAATAGAGAAGACTAGGGTTAATTTAAAGCAAAGAAACTCTTCTACCTCAAAGAGTAATTTCAAATGGTCACCTGCCCAAAAAGAATTCACAGAACAAATCAAATGAGACAGATTAAAGAAAAACTAAAACATATAATGATCCAAGAAAAATAAGATTATGAAAAGAAAGTCAATTAATTAGAAAAGGAGATTCAGAATCTTAAGGAAGCAAACAATTCCTTGAAAAACAACTCATCTGGAGAATAGATCAAGAAAAAACACAAGAATGATTCAACTACCTGAAAGCTATGAACAAAAAAAAGTCTTGATACAAAAATACAAGAAATAATTTCTAAAAATTGTCCTAAAGCATTAGAACAAGAAGGGAAAATAGAAAAAGAAAAAATTCACCAATCACCACCTAAAAGAGATCCTATGAGGAAAACCCACAGGAACATTAGAGACAAATTCCAAAACCCCCAGCTCAGGGAGAAAATATTATGAGCAACAAGAAAAAAAAAATTAAATATGGCAGTTCCAGAATTAGAATCATAAGACCTAGCAGTGGCAACACTAAAAGACTGTAGGTCTTGGAACACTATATATGGAAGAGCAAAAGAACTAGGGTTCCAGTTGAAAATATCATACCCAGCAAAGCTAAGCATAATCCTGAATGAAAAAAAAAAAACAACAAACCACCATTAGATGAACTGTCAGATTTTTAGGACTTTGTTAAAAACAAACAAACCAACCCCGAACTTTACAAGGGACTCAGAAAGGGCAGACTGTTTATCTTTCATGTATGTCAAATGCATAACTTATGTCTAAGACTGCCATTTAGTAACTGGGTAGTTCATAAGAAAGGCTGGGGTTGACTTTAAAAAGTAAAACCATTTAGGAACAGCTAAAGAGTAATTATCTTATACAAATGAGGTGCTAGAGGAAAAACCAATAAAGAAGAATTAGCTAGGGGAGGAGGGTCTATTAGTTCTGGAAACCTACTTTTATCAGGAATAGGCTCAAGATAGCCAAAACATATATATCTCGAAGAGTATAAAAAAGTCTCCTAAATTCATTAAGAAATAAAATGCTAAGGGGATAGGAAAGGAAAGGAGGAGAAGATAAGGGAAGGATCTCTACAGGGGAGAGTGAAGGAACAGGTTAAAATGGAAGGTTAAGGGAGGGATCCCTGGTAGGGCCGATAGGGAGGGGGAGTTAGGTTAAATAACAGGAGGGCAAGGTAGCATATAGAAGGAGAGGAGTCAGGAAGGATAGGAAATGAGATATGCACAAAAATGAAAAAAAAAAAAAAAAAACAGAGAACAGTAGAATTTATCAGGGAAAGTATATGTTTATGTATGTATAGACTTGTATATGTGAATATGTGTATGTATTTATATCTATATATAAATATATCTGTGTTTAACTGTAACCTGTGGGGGTGTGAAGAATGGGGGGAAAAAGTACACAACAGACCAAAAGAAACTTGCAAGGAAGCAAAGATGGACAGTTCTCAACACAACATTTATTATATAGGATTTCCTGACATGGAAATTTATTGCTATGTATTTTGAATCCTCTCGTATGTTCTGCTGAGCACATGATATGTTTTTTCCCCTTTTCTTATTTTGTGTTTATATTTATAATGTTTTTCTCTTCTCTAATTGTATATTTAAGCCTAAAAAATAAAGACACTGTTAGAGATATCAATGATCAACCAAAAAAAAAAAAACACCCCCAAATATTTGAATCTTCTGATCAAAGAAGTAACAATAGAGTAATCACTTGAACATATTTCAAAGGGGATATATATTCTATTAAGGATGTATGTATCACCAACAAGCAGTCTCTCCTTTGACTCTGAACAAGTATACCCTTGGCCCTACCCAGGTAAAATTTTTATAAACTAACACTAATTTAGTTTTCAGTCAGTAAGGAGTTATGAAATATGATACTGTATTTCAGTGAACCTAAAACAACAGTAATTTTTAGGTACAAAATCCATTGGCCAAAATGTTTAACACCCCCCAAATTTCCCTAAAAACTAAATCTTACACCACCGAGTCAAAGTAGATTATACCATCTTTCAATGAAGCTTTTCCAACTATTCTCACCTTACCTACTAAATTGACATATGGGGTCACGACCCACAGTTTAAGAAGCACTGAAGGGGTCTCAAGTAGAAAAAGTTTAAGAAGCCCTGGACTAGATCTCTAAGTAGCTGTCAATTATACTCAGCAGAGGGTAGATCAAGACACAGAAGAGTTTTCTGGGGTCTACAAAATAGCGACAATTTGAAAGCATTATTCCAAGAATAACGTAAATCTTTTATTGCCAAAAGGAAGACAAGCTTTGGTTGATAACAATCCAATGCTGAAAAATTGCAGCTATATGTGAGAGAAATATATTGTTTTTCCTTAGGGCATGTAGCTAAAGTAGTAATGATGGAAAACCACCTGAAACTAGCCATATCTAATTATCACCATCCAATTCTGGTGATTCACAAAAGAATGTATAAACAAGAATGTGAAAATACTTCTCCATGGATTATAAAGCAACAGAAAGAATACTAAAGGACTTGAGTATTTTCATCAATTAAAAAAAAAATTGGGGTGCTAGGTGGCACAGTGAGTAGAGCTCCGGCCCTGGAGTCAGAAGGACCTGAGTTTGGACCTGACCTCAGACACTTAACACACACAAACAAAAACCTAGCCGTGTAACCTTGGGCAAGTTACTTAACCCCAATTGCCCTCCAAAAAGAAAAAAAATTACAAGTAGGAACTTTAAAAGAAAAAGGAAGTGAAGCATAATGCTAAGAAGGAATGATGGGCCAAGGATACAGAAAATCTAACAAAAGTTCCCGAGAATCTATCAGTCTGGAGACTTGATGATCTGATGAAAGTTGTCTTAAAGAATAAAATGCTGAAAAAAGTGCTCAGGTAAGCAGCAGCAGGTGTAACACAGAAAATGAGCTAGAGTTTAGAGTCTAATAAGGGAGATGATATACCAACAACTTAGTATAAACAAGATAATTTGGAGGTAATCTCAAAGAGAAAGTAGCAGATGTGCTGGTAAATGTTTAAGAAATGGGAGGGAAGAAAAATGACACCTTAATTTACATTATTAATATTTTCTCCATTGTTTTCTTAAGTCTAGAATCAACAAAAGGAGCCTTGAATTGCAGCTTTTGCAGATTTCAGAGTTGTAAAATACTCACATTGAAAATTTAACAATTAGCTCTCAAAAGCCAGTATAAGCTAGCCTAGCATATTACTGGAAGGCAGGCACCAAGATTAAGTAGGATAGGAATGGCTTATTGCAGAAAGGACACTTTAGCTGAGGCTTGAAGGAAGCCAGAAAAGTTGGGAGAAGGAAATGGGAAAGGCAGAAAGGGGGCCAGGCTGTGAAGGATTTTAAAAGACATACTGGATTTGTGTGGGCACGAGGGCAAGGGTGTGTGTGTGTTAGACATACATTAGGAAGATTAATTTCACAAGTGACTGAAGGACCGACTGGAGTCAGAGAGACGTGAGGCAAGGAATTATTTCAATAGTCCAGACATGAACAGATGAGTATGGAAACCACGGCAAAGGAGAAAACAAGGAATAGAAAGATAGAACAACAGAACTTGGCAACTGACAATATGAGGGTATGAGAATGAGGAGTCAAGGATGACACCCAGGTTGCAAGGCTGTGAGACTGGATGGTGGTGTAATAGGGGAAGTTGGGAAGAAGAGAAGGTTTTAGGGAAAAGATATTGAGTTCAGTTTTGGAAATACTGGAAACAGCAACAACTTGGAGTTTTGTACTTGATTCACACCAATTAGTTTGCTGAAGGAACCTTGGGAGGAAGGGTCCACGTTATCTTACAATTCAAGATCTGAAAGGGAATGTGAAGTAATAAATCAGCAGCCTAGATTTTAGGAGAGCTGATTTCAGAGTCCATAGAAAATATGTTTAGAATACATCTAAAAGTATCTATGTACTAAACCCTGTATGGGACACTAGGGATACAAGGCAAAAATAAAACTTTCCCTGCCCTATAAATTCTATTGGAGAAGACAACATGAACACAGATAAGTAAATATAAAACATATACAAAAACAAGACAGATTTTCTTGACACAGAATGGGGTGTGTGTGTTAAAGCTATAGAAGATGGAATAGTCAGAGGAGAGTTTTGAGGCACAGAAACTAATCAGAAAGTTATCAAAATAGTCTGGCAAAGAGGTGATAAGGTGGCAAAGTGAAAAATCTGAGAGATTCAACAGAAGTAGAGTCAACAAACTTGTCAACTGATTAGATATGAAGTATTATGGGTAAATGAAGAGTTGAAAATGAATGCCATCGTGTAGCAAGGATCTGAACCTGGTTAACTGAAAGGAGAATAGTGTTCTCAACAAAACAGAGAAATCAGGAAAAGGGCTAGGTTTTGGAGGGACAAGAGTTCTGTTTTAGAAAAGTTGAATTTGAGGTGACTACAGAATGGACTGAGCTGAAAATGTCCAAGAGACAGTTGGTAATGTTGGACTGGAGCTTAGTATAGAAGCCAGGACTAGACATATAAAGTTGCAGAGAATTAAATCCATGGACACTTATGAGAGAACACCAAGTAAGAGAATGCAGAGTGAGAAAGATAGGCAGAACCTTAAGGCATATATCCATAGTTTGAAGGCATATGGGCATTGAGGAGTGGTCAGTCAGGACAGATATCAATGTCACAAATCCTAAAGAGAACAAGACCCTGTCTAGGAAGATAAGGTGGTTTATAGTGCTAGAGAGGTCAAGAAAGATGGGGACTCAGAAAAACTATTTCATTTGTTTATTCAGGGATCATTGGTAACTTTGCACGAGAGGAAACTTTTGGAGCCAGCTATATGGTACAGGAGATAAGAGGATCAGATCTGGAGTGAGGAAGCTGTCAGTTCATATCTGACCTCAGATACCACTAGCTAAGAGATCCTGGGTAAACCAGTAAAATGGGGATAATAATAGTACCTACCTGAGAAGTATTGTGAGGGTAAAATGAGATATTTGCAAAACTCTTTGCAAACCATGTAAAACTCTATATAAATGCTAGTTATTATTAATTCATTCATTCAATAAACATTTATTACTACGTGCCAGGCACTTTGTGTTGAGATCACAAAAAGAGGCAAAAGATGGTAGGGAAGACAATATGCAAATAAAAACATACAAGGCAAGCTATGGTAGGGGAGACAATATGCAAATAAATATACACAAGGCAAACTGTTAACACAGGATAAACAGGAAATAATTTAAAAAGGGAAATTATTAAGACAGGAGACTTCCTGAAGAAGTTGAGATTTTAACTGGGAACTTAAAGGAAGCCAGGGAGGTCAGTTGTCAGAATTGAAGAGGGAAAGTGTTCCAGGCACAAGGGATGGGGAGAGAAAATGCCCAGAGCTGAGAGATGGGTTGTCTTGTTCATGGCACAGTTAGGAGGCCAGATGTCACTGGACTGAAGAGTATGTGTCAGAAAGTAAGGTATAAAAAGAAAGGAAAGGTACAAGGGGGCTAGGTTATGATGGACTTTGAATACCATACACAGTACTTTTTATTTGCTCCTAGAGGCAATAGAAAGTCACTGAAAATTTACTGAATAAGGGTATGATCAGACCAGCATTTTTAGAAAATCATTTTAGTAGCTGAATGGAGAATGGAAGGGAGTAGGAAGTACACCCACCACCAAGACTATTACAGTAATCAAGGTGTGATATAATGGAAGCTTGCACTAGAATGGTGGCAACGTCAGAGGAAGAAAAAGGGGAGTATTCCAGAGATATCAAAAAGGTAAAATCGAGGGTGGAAGTCAGACTGCAAGGGGGAAAGCAAGAAAAGAGGAAGTGGGGGCAGCAAATCTAGACAGCTTTTTCTAGTAATTTGGCTGCATAAGGAAGGAGACTGAGGGATATTTGAAGATGCTAATAGGTAGCAAGAAAGAAATCATTAGTTAGGAAAAGAATAATGATCAGAGAGAGATGTGATAATTAAAAAGGCAAACCAAAGATGGAAGGGGATGATCAAGATTACAAGCTGAGTTGGACTTGGTCATGAGAAGGGCCATCTCTTCACAAATGAGAGGAATAAAGGAAAGAATAGGAAATAACATTAAAGGATTTTGATATGAAGAGAGGGGAAAAGAGAGCTTGAATTGCCTCTTTTTCTGAACAGTATTCTGCTGAGGAGGGCGGAAGAGAGTATAAGAAGTTTGAAGAGGGAAGAAAACATTTGGAACTAGCTGCTATGGGGAACACGAGAGTCAGTAAAATATTCTCTTATGGATAAGGGGGTCAGTTGAAATTAGAAAATAAATTTGTAGCTGATTCAGTCAGCATGCTTACATGACTTCCTTTAGCACTGTTTAGCAACACGAGAATTTGAAAGAACTGGATTTAAGCTCCTTTGAAAATAGGGAATATTGGGGTGGCAAGGTGGCAAAATGAGTAAGAGTGCCGCCCTGGAGTTGGGAGGAGCCAGGATCAGTTCTGGACTCAGAAAATTAGCACCCACACATAAATAAATAACTAGCTGTGTAACCTTGAGCAAGTTACTTAACTCCAATAGCTTTAAAAAAAAAAAAGGGCAATATCTCAAATCTTTTTATTTTGTATCTCCACCCAGGACCCAGAACAGTTCCTGCCACATAGTAGCTGCTTGACACCTAACTGACAAGGAGATGGTAAGATACTCAAGAGCAGAAGACTATGAAATTGATTAGCTACAGGATCAAGGTTATGAAGGGGGAAAGAGATGCAAGAATAAGGACACTGGTCACAGCATTGAGGAGGAGAAATCAATGTGAGGATGAAGAATATGTGCAGGAGTGTTGCCTAGGAAGAGACAGAATCACAGGAAATTATGGGTAGATAAAGGAATTTCAATTTTCTTGATCACAAAAAGTTAATATGAGATCAAGGGTGCAGAGTGCAACTGTTCCTATGTGGGGATTAGATGGAGTAGAGATTAACGAAATAGGAGGCTAGTGTTTGAAGTTCCTTAATGTAAGGGCAGGGTAGGCATTTATAAAATACTTAGGTGCCAGGCAACAGCGATACAACGACAAAAGCAAAAAAATTTCTAGCTCAAAGCAACTTACATTCTATCAGGGAACACATACATACGTTAGTAAATTCCAAATAAATACAAAGTAAAATTAGGGGGAATGGGAGTGGGAGAAGAGGGAATACAAACAGTTTTGGGGATTCCATGTAGAAAGAAGTGTCTGAGAAGAATTGTGAAGGATACAAAGGGTTCTTTGATGTGAAGGTAATGTGGGAGTGCATTCAGTTTTGGACATGTTGAGTTTGAGATGCCCATGAAACATCCAGCAGGTAATTAAACATATATGGCTAGAACTCAGAAAAGATGGTAGAGCTAGATACATAAATGTGTCAGTTGGCATAGAGATGGAAGACCATGAGACAAGTACTAAATTCTCTAACAAAGGAGAAGATTAGAGACAGAGAACTACCATGAGGTTCTTAGTAAGGTGATTATGAAGAGAGTGAACCTCAAAGGACAGAGTACTAAGAGGCAGCAGCAGGGGGGAAGGGGCAAAGTTAGAAGCAGCAACAGGGATCAGTAAGTATACCTATTCCTCCTGAATCAGTGTGTTTGGGGTGTATTCAGTATTGAAAAGACAGTCAAGAATGTTTTTTGTGAGGGAAGGCAGGTCTCTTTACATGAGTGTAGAAGATAAAATCCTCAAGAGAGTAGTAACAGCTTGCCAATTACTCTACATATATTCTTAATTTGATCCTAAATGCTCAGAAATTAACTTACTAGTAGTACATGGTCATAGAGCTATTAACTACTACAACTCGTGTCTCTCAACTCCAAGTACAATGTGCTCTTGCCATTAAAAGATACTGCCTCTCTGAAAGGGCAGTTTGCTCAATAGGAGCAACTGCACAACAAGGACACAGAAGAACTGGACTTCTTCAGGGGAGCCTCAAGGGATAATCCCTATTCCATGAAGGACCTGGGAATGTTTGGTTTGGTGAAGAAAAGACTTGGGGGCTAGAAAGACAAGTTCATCATCAAATAGCTGGAAGGGTCAATGCAGAAAAGGATTTAGACCTATCCTGCTTGGCAGAAAATCACTAGGATCAATGGACAAAAGTTATAGGGAAGAAAATTCTGGTTCAAGACAAATACAAGTTCCTAATGATCAGAACTGTTACAAAAATGGAATGGTTAATCTTTGGAAGGTAATGAGTTCAATGTCAATGCAATCTTTAAGCAGAGGAGAGATGATTACTTGTAGAAAATGTTCTAAGAACTAAAAAACAAAACAAACAAACAAACAAACAAAAAAACAAATTAGAACTTGGTGTAGTAGTATGAATTGAAAAAGAGCTTTTTAAAGCTCACAAAACCATACTTCTGAGTCCCCAGGAAGCTGAGACACTGGCAGATTTAAAAAGAGAATTCCTTTTTTTAGGCTTGTGCTTAAATAGTAGATGTTGAACAGTAAAGCAGAATATGGAAGCTTTCTGGATATTCCGGAGTCAAGAGGTAAATAGGTCTAATGTTAAGGCCCTTTTTACTCATAGAGCAAAAGTGTTCTTTCCAGTAATCTTCACCAAATGGGTGATCCTGGATCAAGAGCACCCAACTAAAAACCTGCCGTAGGAGTTAAACATTAGGTGTATAACACACACACACACACACACACACACACACACACACACACACACACACACACACGAATATTATCTTAAATAACAGAGAACTTACTATACTTATTATGGAAACATGCTAAATAGCTTTAAGCAATCACTAACTATTGAAATATTGTTTATAAAAAGATTAGACCAAAATTACATCAGTAATGATGAGCAAATCTTTCGTATCTGACAAAGTTCTATGCTAATTATTAACAATACTCGATGTGGGATGATCTCACAATTTCTTTTGTCCTTAATAAACAAACTTAAGCCTTAAAGCCTTCTATAATTAGTATCTCATGCTAACAAACATACCAAAATGTCTACTAATATCAACATAAAACATACCTTGGGTGAAATGATACTCTCCACACTGCTCTCTAAATTACACTCAAACACATGGGCTTTGGTTAGCTTCTTATCCCAATGGGCCGCTAGCCAAATTTTGGCCAGCGGCCCTCTCTTACTCAGGACAAAATGAGCGTAGAACATGGTGTCAGCAGATGAGAAAACCTGTCAAAAAAGATAATTTTTAAAATCACACATGCAACAAATGCTGAAACATACATTTCCCCAATCTGATCTTGATGTTAGGATATACACAAATTCCCCAGTTGACATTCAAAAAGTACTTCGAAATCCAGCTCCAACTTAACTTTATACGTTTACATATATGTTCTAGTCAAATTTTAGTTCTCCAAATTGAGTATTTCGTCTCTATGTCTACACCGTTACATAGGTTGTCTTTTATGACTGGAATGCTTTTCTCACTTCTGACTCTTAGAATCCCTAATTTTCCGTCAAAGCTCAACTCAAATTCTATCTTTCATATGTAGCTAACTTATATTTGTACCTGTTGTCTCCCCTAATAGAATGTAAACTCCTTGAGGACAGGGACTTTCATTTTTTTCTCTTTGTAGTCCTAGAGGCTGGTATAGTAGGAGCTTAATAATAGGCTCATGGACGCAGCATTTTCATATTAATAGGGCAGAAGGATCCATCACCTTAAATAGGAAGTTTTATATTTTCTTTTTTCTTTGCTTTTTTTGGAGGGCAATTGGGGTTAAGTAACTTGCCCAAGGTCATACGGCAAGGTTTTTGTTTGAGTTAAGTGTCTGAGGCCGGATCTGAACTCAGCTCCTTCTGACTCCAGGGCCGACGCTCTACTCACTGCGCCACCTAGCCGCCCCGAGTTTTATATTTTCAATACAGAATTATCCTCCTTCTCTTTCCTTTCCCAAGAACAAGACACACCAGAATCTCGGAGGAACTTTTCCCAAAAATCTGATTCTTGAAGTTCATCCAAATTTTACTGTTTTTTTTTTTAATTCTCAAGAGATATTTGAGGAAACAAACTACTACACATGGCAAGTAAATAATGCTCAAAAATTAAAACATCTCACTTTTCAACTAGATACTAACCAGAGAGTAAAATTTTGTTCATGCCTTTTTTTCAAAATTCAAGTCCTGTAAGAGCATTAGGGTCTACCACTCCCCAGCTCTGCAAAATTTCAAACTATGGTTTACTGTTTATACTGGACCCAGTAACTATATCAGATGAGAGAATCAGTCATAGCAGTAAAGCAAAAGCAATAAAAAAACAAGCCAATAATACATATCAACACATCATAAAGAAGTCACACAGGAGATAACGAATCATTTTTCCTTTGGTACCTTAAAATACCATTTTAAAAGACTACTTCTCTCATCAAAGCTATGGTAAACTGATTACTTTTAATAGTCTATAGAGTATTATAGCTCCTTCGAAGGGTAGAATGTATTTATTTGTGATTCCAGTGACATACTGGTTGACACATATACGGATTTTAAAGCTTGACAGAAAAGTTTATTTTAGGGATAAGTAGAGTGAGATGCATTCAGGTCACTTCCACCTTTCAATATTTTAACAGTAAAATGTTCTGAAAATTTTCATTCATTTAAATTGAATGCTCTCAAAAGATCCTCATTTATTCTAAGACATTATGCCCCCCCCCCAAGAAAGCCAAAAGGCATTTCCATTCCCAAAGCAGCTTATTTAAAACTGAATATTCATTTTTCCTCCCAATCAATGATTCAAGACACACTAGAGGATACTGCAGTAAGGATTTATGTAAAATATTTCAGGGTAGGAGCAGCATTTAATAATGACTTCTCACAGCTTCTTTCCCCCTTTCACATATTTACACCCTACAACTCAAAAAGCTCACTTGTTAACATCTAATACTACTGTTTCAATTGTTCAAGATTATTAAGAGCAAAATGACAAATTCAAATTCCTGTTAGCTATCTTGATATTAGATTTTCTGAATGATTCACTGTCAGTTATGACACTTTAACTCACCCACAGAAGCAGACACTTAACATAATGGTTATAAGAACTTAAAGTATCTTCTAAAATTTAAGAGTATTTAGAATCTTAACACTTGAAAAATTGATGAACTCTACCAGGAATCAATTAGTTGACCAATAAATATTCTTAAACATTTTTTGAAAGCTCTGGAAATTGAGCTGTTGTCACCTTCTACCAGGTGTGATTAGCTCATGGTAGTTCTTCAGCTGTTGGTTAGGACTGTGCCTCAAAATAGTCAATCTTCATTCTACCAGAGGAACTTAAGTTTCTGAGCAGATGAGACTTCTTGGCAAGAATAGGTAAAGCCTTAGCGTGGAAGCTGGCCTGGACAGTAATCTGGCAGGTAAAATGAGTCTGAGGAAAGCACAGGTCTTATTTCAATGTGGCCAATAGTTCCTTCTTTTAGCATATTTAATTCAGATTACAGTAACCCAGATAAATAATAAAAGAAAAATAAAGTCACCTGCACTTTTAAGCCCTGATTTTGATACCAAAAGGCAATTTAACATAAAAATAGCAGTTATGATAACATGATAGAAAAATTAGTTTCTGTTTTAGTACAATTCAAGGAATGCAGAATATGGTAAGATTACTTTTTCTCATATGACTTCAAATTTTGAGTTAAATTAATTTCTGGATTTCCATGTTGAAGTTAAACATCAATAATGCAAATAATGCTAGGTGAATAGAGTCCTGCCCTGAAGTCAGGAGGACCAGAGTTCAAATCCAGCCTCAACACTTACTAGCCATGTGACTTTGGGCAAGTCGCTTAACCCCAACTGCCCCCCCAAAAGCAAAAAACAACAACAAAAAAACCCCAAAAACAAACAAACAAAAAAACCACCCCCAAAACATATACAACAATTTTAATAAAGTGGAAACTTTAATAGAGATACTGAACTTAATTTCAATTAGATTGTTTTTGTCAAACTTCTTACAGTATTCAAAGAAAATATCGTTTAGTATGCTAATAAATATTTGGACTTGTTAGTATTGTTTCTTTTCCACTTGAATGTTTATAATCTAAATAAATCACAAAGAAGTTGAAACCATTTCAGGGAATGAAAAACTTTTTAACAGAAAAATGTGAAAATAATAAATTCTTGTTTTAAAGCACATTCTAAGTAATTGAACACACAGGATAACAGGATCTAGAGTTGTAAAGTGATCTTAGCCCAAATTACCCATTTTACAGAGACCAACCAGAGGTTTTTGCTTAAGTGACTTGTCTGCTAAACTGCCTCTCTTGTTCTATATCTATATAGATGCGGGTAAAGAAAATGTCTATTTTCCAGATGGAACATTGGTATTTCTGGTAAGAAAATTAATGCATGTGGAAAAACTCAAAACACTGTTTACTTAAGACTGTTCACATTTTCCCTCTTTTAAATAAACCAGCCCCTTCAATCTGCACATTCTAGATCATAGGTTTTAAAGCTGAAAGGGGCTGGAAATACTTAATTTAAGGGGGGGGGAGGAATAAACCTTTATATGGTGACTATCAGCCAGGCACTCAGCTAAAGTGCATTTATACTTTTAGAAAACTTAACCAGAATCTTCAGCAAGTTTTTAATCTATAAATCCCAGTCAGGTTGTATGATTAAATTACATTAAGTGGAAATCTGAACAGCAAACTATACTGACATTAAAGTGTACAGTGCTAATTATCCTGTACAGCTTGAGTTTACTCAACTTTAAATTGAGTAATTTATCCACAACCTAGTTCCATCTACTCTAGGATTTCTTTAAGGTCAAAGTGATCCTTTCTGTTGCTCCTGACATTAAAACATATAACCTTCCAATTTTTATAAGTCTGCTCGTGACATTACACTATTGCATAGCTCAAAGGCATTTATGAAATGTTTCCAAGTTATACAATTCAGAATATTTTGTGATTAAAAGAAATACTTTCGCTTGCTGTGATGACAAACTTAAAATTTCACTAAAACACCAAGAGGAATACAACTTTCTGCAAAGCTAAAGGCGGCATAAAAAGGTTGTAACTGATCAAACTAGGCGCGTCTTTTAGTTTTACTCCATTCAAACTCGAAACATTTACTTAGCATAAACTTTAGTACACAAACTTAAGTAGCACGATTCTACAGGGTCATCTCCGCTCCTCTAAAGAACTCAGGCATTTTTTCTTAACGCCCCCCGCCCCCAACCTCTGGCCTCTTTTGATTCAGAAAGGACTCCAATTAAACATTATCAGATACATTTCCCCCCAAAGTCTCCACCAAACACTAAATGTGTTAACCTGTAGAGAATAACCTGCGTTTAGTAAAGTTGCGGAGGGAAACCAGCAACTATCGTAGTCTCCTCCTAAGGGCTCAAAGCATGTTCCCTTGGAGTTTTTTTTTTCTCGCTTTTTCTATTTGGTCTTTCCCAATTGTGATATCGCCTTAAAGGGATGAGTCCCTTAAAGGGAGGGGGGAGAAGGGCTCCCAAGCCCTCGGCCCCGGGCTGCCCCCGCCCCGGGCACTGCCGGGTCCACTTCCTTGATGCCTCCTTCCCAAGCTCTACAAACTGTTGCTCCTCCTCTGAAGTTGGCATTGGGGTCGGGGGCGGGCCATCTCCCCGGAGATCCCGCTTCTCCGGAGGATCCCCCCCACCCCCACCCCTCGGCCAGGCCCGGGGGGCGGGGGGGCCTCAACCCTGCCTCCAGCGCCGGTGTTTCCTGATCCCCACAGCCCCGAGCTGCGGGCAGCGGGGGTCTGCGGCGAGGGGCGGGGTGTTTTTAATTAAATCTGCTCCCTCACCCCCCGCGCGCGCCGGAGCTTGCCCTGGGAAGCCTGGTGAGGAGGCCGGGCCTGATTCCTAAGGCGCTGGGCCGGGCCGCGGCTCGGATCTCACTCCCTCCCGCAGCGGGCCCGGACGCTCAGCTCCCCAAAGGCGGGGAAGATGGGGGGTGGGGGGGCTTGGCAGGGTCTCTCACCTCGAGCTCCTCCGGGAGCGGGGACGGGCTGGGTGGCCGAGGGAGGGGAGAGGGTTAGGGGGAGGGGGACGGGGAGAAGGGGGGGCACCCCTCGCACGGTGTGAGGGGAAGCCTCTCCCACCGCCCCTGCTTCTACCGCCTCCGCCGCCGCCGCTGCTGCCTCCTCCTCCGCCGCCGCGGCAGCCGCTTGCCCGCCGCCTCCGCCTCTTTCCCGATTCACTCAAACAAACAAGATGGCGGCAGCTATGGCCGCAGCTCTTCCTGCCGCCCAAACCCTCCGTTCAAATCGGCAGGATGTTTACGGTCAAAATGTTCCTCGGGCGCCTGCGCCGCCAGCCGAAGCCTACGAAGGTAGCTGCGCAGGCGCGGGCTCTAGCCTCTTAGCCCGGATTCTATCCCTCCCCTCCCCGATTGACGGAACAGATAAGCTGAGCATGCGCCAGCAGGGCCTCGCAGTTAGGCGAGCGCTTGGGTGACCTGGCGCATGCGCTGCGGTTGCAGACGTGGAGCGTGAATGCGTTTCTGTATTATTTAATTTATCTATGGTGTTTTTTTTTTCTTTAAAGAGAACCGGACTGTTTCAGCGTGAAAGTCAATACGTTATTGTCAAACTAAGTTATAATTTAGTTGTGAGGCAGTAGAGTTAAATTTTTTTCTCCGTTATTATAACTCCAAAATATAGTAATTAAGTTGTTAGAATATTCTGATAAAGTTAAGGTTAGACAAACTAAAAGAAGTTATGCCTTCAAAAAAGTATAAATCTCCTGATGCCTATTTCCAGGTTAAATTTATTCCTCTTGAGGGTTTTTCCTCACTGTGGCTTCACACTTAACATGATTGGTTCCGTTTTATTTTAACTTAAATTATTTTAAAAGAGAAGTTAAACATAACGTGGGACAACTGGGACAAGTCTAGCATTTTGCTCGGAATTATATGAGGTTTTGAACCCCTAAAAGGATTAGGAGGAGCAGATGTGTTTTATAAAAGAGCCCTCTAAAAGTGAATTGGCCTCTAAAAGTGAATTGGACTGCAGGCTGTAGTGAGCTCCCCATCACAGGTGCTCAAGTAGGGCACTGGATATTACTGCAAGGATATCAGAAAGAATATTTCTGCATGTATGGGTTGGACTAGAATTCTAAATTCTCAGCTTAGACCAAGTTGGTAGAGGAGGTTGAATAATAATATATTTATAAATATAAAATGATAATAAAGATTGTGAATAGACATTGATAATACTAACTCCATTATACATGTTTTATCCCATTTTTTTCTCACTACTTTTTCTAGAATTCAAACTGTTTGATGAAACTACTACATATCAGATCAGATAACTTTTACACAGTGCTATCCAGCTTTCTTTGCTTGATTCTGTGTACACTGACCAGCAAACTTGATAAATTTCATTTCTGTGGTACCTTAATGCCAGAAAAAAAGTTATTTGGAAACTATCTGATCCCTAGAAAGTAATGTCACCATGGTAAATTAATAAATTGGCACGCTTTACAAGTCAATCTTTTCTAAGTTTGATTAATATAAGTAATAATAGTTGGTCAAGTGTAGTACAGTGAAGAGACTATTGGCTTTAGAGCTAAAGCATCAATGTTCAAATATGACCTCTGATACTATCTGTGTGACCCCTGGATAAAGTTTCTTAACTTCCTTTGGCCTCAGTTTCCTCATCTTTAAAACGAGGGTTTTGCCATTTTGGAGAGCAATTTGGAACTACGTCCAAAGGGTTATCAAGCTGTGTATACCCTTTGATTCAGCAATGCCCCTACTACTAGATCTGTGTCCCAAAGAGATTTTAAAAGGGGGGTGGGGGAGAACCTATTTGTACACAAATATTTATAGTAGTTCTTTTTGTGGTGCCTAGGAATTGGAAATTGAGTGGATACCCATCAACTGGGGAATGGCTGAACAAGTTGTGATATATGAATGTAATGGAATACTATTGTGCCATAAGAAATGAGCAGGATGATTTTGGAAAAACCTGGAAGGAATTACACGAACTGATACAGAGTGAAGTGAGCAGAACCAGGAGAAGATTGTAAACAGTAACAGGAGTATTATTCAATGAAAGATTGTGAATGGCTTAGCTGTTTCTCAGCAATACAATGATCCAAGACAATTCCAAAGGACTCATGATGAAAAATGCTTTCCACCTCCAGAGAAAGAACTGATGGAGTATGAATGCAGATCAAAGTTTACTATTTTTTACTCCAAAGGGGAAGTCCGAGACTATGTCATAAACATTTTGAGGAGGGAAAGTGATCATTTCCCTTGCGAAGGAAACTCTGGAAGGTTTCAACAGGAGATGGTATTTGAATTAGGGTTTTAAAGAAGGAAGGGAGGGAATTCAACAGAAAGAAATGGGAGGGGAACCTGTTCGAAGTATGGGAGATAGTAAGAGCAAAGGCAAGTGGATAGGACAGGGTAAAAATGGATGGAGACAAGTCTAGATAGTGGCAGCCAGATGACACAATGAATAGAGTGCCAGGTCTGGAATCAGGAAATCTGTCTTCTGACATGTTATTCTGGAATAAACTAGGGACAGCAGTATGAGATATCTGGAAAATTTGGTTGGAATCAGATTGTAGGGATCTTTCTAAAATCAGATAAATTCTTTAAAGGATTTTTGTGGAACAGAAATACAAAATGACAACCACTGGAATCACTTTATGTGGTCGGTTATCTACCACTGAAGCCTAAGGAGCTGTAGCACCAATGCAATATTTACAGCACCCGTGATCATGATAAAAATCGTGTTATAAGTATCACATGATGTTTGATTGCAAAATATACCAAACTCTCCAGATAGAGGATAGAACTGAAGATTTTATTTAGACACCAGAAAACCAATCCCAAAACCAGTAAGCCGATTCCATCATAGTACTAGAGATATTCAGAAGCCATAATAATGCTGAGAGCCACAGCATCCTTCAGCCTTCCCACAAACCCATACAAGATCAATATTTACTCACAAACCTCTCTGTCTCCTTAATGAGCGTCCTCTCTCCTCCATAGTCTGGCTAGCTCTGACTAGCTTCCTGTGGGCTCTGTTGCACCCTTCAGCAAATTCCCTCCATCACAAGCTCCATGTGATTACATCCAGCCTATTAGGGGGCAGAATTTACTTTCAAAGCAGGGGAGGTCTTCAAACTTCCCCCTATTAAGGGGCAGGGAACATCTTCAAATTCCCATTCCCATAACAGGAGTCAATCTTCTTTTAGGATTAATTCAAATTTGCACCAAGGCTGCATTTCATCTTTGCTCAATACATCTATGTGTCTGTGATTTCATCAGTGTAATTAGTCTCTGCAACAGGGCAGATCCAAAACCACACTGTATGATTTTGAGAGAACTAGTGGAGCTGTTGCAATATCCCTCTGTTATCCTTTATATGATAGACTCCCCTCTTCCTGATCCTTCTTGTGATGACATCTTGTATGTCACTTCTTGATCACAGGTTATGGTTAGACATTGTCCAGGCAACTTCCAACAAGATGGCAAAATGAATGATTGTAAAGAAGTCCAAGTCCCCTGTGCCACTTCAAAACAAAGAAAGAATAGCATTAAGAGAACAGAAAGAAACCTCATCAACCCTCTCCTCTGCTATTGCAATAGCAGCCTAATATCTCTCCCCACTATAATGTGTCCCCAACAGAGTTGCCAAAATAATTTTTCCTGAAGTATAACTATATGTTACTCCCTTATTCAGTGGACTCCAGGAGCTCCCTATTTACTCAAGAATTAAATATAAACTCTTCTCTTGGACATTTAAAGCTTTTGGCAACCTGGCTCCAACCTACCTTTTATGCATATACTTTTTAAAAATTTGAAAGACAGTTTCTGGGTAACTAACCATTTTATTAATCAAACTAGCAATAATTAATAAAAGGGGTCAGTGACAAAGCTTCCTCATGGATCCCACCCAAAGCTTCTATGCCCTTGGAAGAGTGGGTATTCCTGAAGGTGACACTTGATTCTGATTGGTTAACAAGTAGCAAAAGAGAACAAATGTTATAATGAGAGGTGGACTTATGTGACTTTGTTCATGTCTTTTACTTCCAAATCAAAGAATTTATCCCCACCTAAGCCTGAGTAGAACACAAAGCACTTCCTCAACTAGGTGGGGTCTGAGCAAGATTGAAGAGAAAGTTAATAAAATGATATTATCTGCAATGTCTTTCAGTTGCTGGCTTGGCCTGGTAGAGAATAAGGTTTCAGAGGGGGATATATCATGTATCTCCCCAAAAGTAACAATTAATTATTTAATAATCATTCTCTTAGTACCTTATAATAACTAAAATATTGAATTTTAAAAGTTGAGTTCATTATATTGATACCATCTATGTCTATATCAATATTTTCTATTTCCACATCTATATAGTGATATCCATACCCATATCTATGTCTATATCTATATCTGCTTCTACTTCTACATCTACATTTCAAAGATTAAAGTATACAATGAGTTCTTTGCACATTTTTGTTGTTGTTGAGTTTCAGTTGCGTTTGATTCTTGGTGACCCCATTGGGGATTTTCTTGGCAAAAATACAGGAGTGCTTTTCCATTTTCTTCTCTAGTCATTTTACACATGAAGAAACTGAGGCAAACAGGGTTACATGACTTGCCCAGGATCACACAGCTAGTAAGTTTCTGAGGTGGGATTTGAAACTCAGAAAGATGAATCTTTCTGATTCTAAGCCCAGTGCTCTATCCACTGTACCACATAGCTTTCTCTTTACATATTTACTTTTTTAAAATTTTATTTATTTATCTTTTTAGTTTTCAGCATTCACTTTTAGAAGATTTTAAGTTCCAAATTTTTCCCTCTCCCTTCTTTCCCCCATCCCCAAGACAGCATGCAATCTGATATAGGCTATACATTTTTACAAATTTAGTGAACCTTATTTTACCTCTTGTCAGATGGAGTCTGTAATCCATACATCCTGCTGTTTTCATGAAGCAACTTCTGATTAATCAAGGTTGAGATCTAATTGATTTGGTTCCGTTCCAAATAGTTTCTAGCAAATGCCTGTTGCTGTCTTAATTATAGCTTTGCCCATTTTATGTTGTTGCCTTGTTACTGCCACTCAGTCTTATAGCACAATCAAGAGAGATTAGCATTAACCTTTTGCCATGAGGCTAGGCTTTTCCTTCTGTTTTCTTCATTTCCTTATGGGGCTTAGGTCAGATTTTCACTGACAAAGCTTCCCCAAGGCCTCAGTTGGTCCAAAAGCAAGACTTAAGTTGGAAGTTTCCTAGTACTCTGTGGCTATATTGATGTGGCTTTCTGGTCACCTAAGGGTATAAAATATCACATGGTATTGTGGTCCTTCAGACTTGAAAGCTGTCCTAATACCTTGGGAGTCACCACACCCTGACCTGCTGAAATTCTGTAGTGTCCTAGGCTATGACTATGTAAATCACCTTTGGTTAACTGTTGTTTACCAGTTTAAAATGTAATTGGGAAATATTTAACAAAATAAATAAATAATACAATAAAACACAGGTAATATTAATACATGGTTTTTAAGTCAATATGCATCCTGCAGAGATCCTTATATATGGTTTAGTGGCTTCAGTTTTTTTTTCTTATTAGTATTTTATTTTTCCCAATTACATGTAAAGATAGTATTCAACATTCATTTTTGTAAAATATTGAGTTCCAAAAATTTCTCCTCTCCCTTCCCTCCCTTCTCCTCAAGAGAGCAAGCAATCTGAAATAGGCTATACCATGTACCATTGTGTTAAACACATTTCCACATTAGTCACTTGTGAAAGAAGAATCAGAACAAAAGGGAAAAAGCACAAGAAAGAAAAGAAAAAGTGAAACTAGTATGCTTTGATCTGCATTCAGATTCCATAGTTCTTTCTTTGAATGTGGACAGCGTTTTCTATTAGGAGTCTTTCGGAATTGTCTTGAATCATTGCATTGCTGAGAAGAGTTAAGTCTATCATAGTTGATGATCACATAATGTAGCTGTGTACAATGTTCTCCTGGTTCTGCTTACTTCACTTAGTATCAGTTCTTGTAAATCTTTCCAGTTTTTCCTACAGTCTGCCTGCTCATCATTTCTTATATCACAATAGTATTCCATTACATTCACATACCATAACTTGTTCATCCGTTCCCCAATTGATGAGCATCCTCTCAATTTCTTATTTGGTAAACTGTTAAGTGATCCATAGGTAACTCTTAGGTGCCTCTCAACCCTAGATCAAATGAAATATTTGTGAAGCTTAGCACAGTACCTAGCACATAGCAGGCAATAAATGCTCTTTCCCTTGCCCCCTTGCCTAATAAGCAGTAATCCCTCTTTCCTCTTCTCATTTTGTTTTAAACAAAGAGGCTAGTGCTAATTGGTTTCTTATTTCACTGCCTTTGCAAAGGCTGTCTCCATGACTTCATCCATTCCTTTTTCTCACCTACTTTTTAGAATCCTTATTTTTCCATAAAGAACAAGTCAGGAGCAACTTCCTTCATGAAGTATAGGATCCACATTTCTTGATTTCCCCTTCCCACTTTGGTACTTTTTACCTCTTGAATTGTTTTGTATTTATTTGTGTTTTTTAAACTAAATGCTAGGTAAGCAGTTTGTGGGTAGGCACTTAATAAATGATTGTTTAGTTGAATTGGATTGGATTGGGAGGCAGGGTAGCAGAAAGAATGCTAGACTTAGAGACAGAAGACTTAGGTTTGAGTCTTGGACTTGACACATTTTCCGTGGAAGCGCTGAGCCAAGTAACTTAATCTCAGACAGTTTCCCTGTCTATAACAGAGAGAGAGAGAGAGAGAGAGAGAGAGAGAGAGAGAGAGAGAGAGAGAGAGAGAGAGAGAACAGAGAGAGAGAAAGAGAGACAGAAACAGAGACAGAGACAGAGACAGAGAGAGAGAGACAGAGAGAAAGAAAGAGAAAGAGAGTATGTGTGTGGGTGTGTGTGTGTGTGTGTGTGTGTGTGTGTGTGTGTGTGTGTGTGTGTGTGTGGAGAAGGAGGGACAGGGAGAAAGGGGATAGGATAGTAGCAGAGAGTGCTTCCTTAAGTCCTCAAGAGTTCAATTGTCCAAGAGATACTACCTGGAAATTTTGCCTCTGGGATAGTTAGTGCTTTGACAGCTCATAGGACAGCCAGTCCAGCCCATCATACAGTCCTATACCATGGTTGCTTTTTTTTTGGTATGCAATTGGGGTTAAGTGATTTGCCCAAGTCATACAACTTGTGTCAGAGACCAGACTTGACCTCAGGTCCTACTCAGGCCCTTCTGACTTCAGGGCTGTTAGGTGCTCCAGGGCCTGACCCCAGGGTCATTACTCCTGGAAAGCATGTGTAAAGCAACTCCTTTATCTCTTGTTATTTCCCAAACTAGATACTCAAACAAAACTTCTCTCTCTAGCCACCACTCTGTTTTATATAT
This sequence comes from Gymnobelideus leadbeateri, assembly GCA_011680675.1. Classification (NCBI taxonomy): domain Eukaryota; kingdom Metazoa; phylum Chordata; class Mammalia; order Diprotodontia; family Petauridae; genus Gymnobelideus; species Gymnobelideus leadbeateri. Next base: position 1,037,023 of record WOXC01012209.1, read on the forward strand.
ATATATGTTGTCTCTGCCAATGAGAATATAAACTCTTTGTGTTCAGGTACTACTTTGACTTTGTATAGCACGATGCTTGGTATGTAGCAAGAGCTTAATTAATACTTATTCATTTATTCAGTATAGTTTCCTAAAACTGTAAACCCAGTTTGTTGATATATATGACATCTAAGGTCTCTTCTAGTTCTTAATCTGTAATCTTATTATTTACTACTCCACCATGGACTTGGATTATATCATCATGGAATTGCCTTGTAGATAAGGAAACTGAGATTCAGAGTGGGGAAATAACTTACCCAAAGTCATATGGGTAGCATCACAGCTAGGAATTTTACCTCAGGCTTTCAGACTCTAAACCCAATGCACTATTTATATTATAAAAATTCTTTTATCCCCCACTTAGAGGAGGCAGCTAGGTAGCACAGTGGAGAGCACACTGGTCGTGGAGGCAGGAAGACCTGAGTTCAAGTCTAACCTCAGATAATTACTAGCTGTGTGATTCTGGGCAAGTCATTTAACCTTGTTTGTCAAAATTCCTCTTCTATATAATGAACTGGAGAAAGAAATGGCAAATCTTTCCACTATTTTTGCCAAGAAAACCCAAAATGGGTTCACAAAAACTTGGATATAACTGAAATGACTGAACAACAAAAACCTTTCTTTACTTTGCAAACTAGATTATAACTTCACTGAGGATGGGAACCTTTATCTCCCAGAGCATAGCACAGTACTTTGGACATAGTTTATGAATGAATGAGAATGAATATTAATGAATGTTTGATCACTCATAACTGATCTATTGGCAGATGCAGCTTTTCACTCAAATATTCTCCTGGGAGCCTCACATAAAAACTGATTTATGTTGACATCTAATGGAATTTTTAGGATAAGTGACATATATAAGAAGGACCAGATACCTTATTAGGGTTCCAGCCAACCAAGTATTTTCCTTTATCCATTTATCACGATGATAAACTTTGGCACCCCAATTTCACTTCCCTAAACATCAGATTTGTGTTTCATTTTGAAAATGCAGTCAATCACTGGCAATCCACAGATTTTATGTTCCAACCAAACATGCCTATTTGTTGTACTCTGAAACTGGGATTTCATTTCCCACCTCCTTGATTTTGCACTAGTGAGAATACGTTCTCTACTTACCTGTGCATTCTAGAATCTTTAGCTTCCTTCAAGGCTTAATTTAAATGCTACTTCATGAGTTTATAGGAAACTTTCCTTGATCATTTTAGCACTATGAGTTTGTCCATACACATATGAAGATTGCAGGTGTAAAGAATGTCTGTTACCCAGATTTCAATATGCATCTGAATGGACATTTTGTAGAACTTGTCCAACAGTATGCATATGTGGAATAGACAGTAGAGATGGACAATGAGTTGGACCCAGAGTTAAAAAAAAAAAAGGGAGAAGAGAGCAGGCTGAAATGCTTTTGGAAACCTGCAATGCCCTTTCCCTGTACACAAATTCCCAAGATAGCAAAAGCAAAAAAAAATTCAATACAAATACTTTAATGGTATTTTGGTATTTACATCAAAACCTCAGACAACACTGACTCTAAACTAAAGCACTAAAGAGGAGTATCACACAAAGGTCAATGAAAAAGCACATTAGGTACCAAGCATGTGACAGTACATAGCCAATGAAGACTCTGAAGAAGAGCAAGAGTAAATGCCAGTATCGAGGAATTGGAGGACTGAGCATTCTCAGTCAGCCTGGTCAGGTGGCAAAAAGGAAGGATGATGAATGGACAGACAAAGTGCTGCACTGGTATCCCTGAAGTAGAGGAGAGAGAAGAAGGCCTCCATCACATGAAGAATCACCTTGGGATGGGAAGGCCTGGGTGATTTGTGATCAACATCATTGTAGGGAATGCCTAAAGTGATATCAAAGATCTGTTGGGAAAATTCTCATTTGCCTGTGTATTTAGGTTATTTAGGATAGTATTAAATTCTGTATTGTATTCATTGTATTGTAGTCTGGATTGTATTCATTCTGTACTTCAAAATTCATTCAATTCTTCAAGGATCTTAGTGTCATTGGTGGGAGTACTCTCTCTACCGATGCATATAACCCTTCTATACAGTAAATGATTGTCTCTATTATTACTGTAGCAGAAAAAATTCTCTACATTGTAGCCAACCTGGTGATGTGCCTTTCTGAATTTAGATGGGTTGGGGGGTGGAGCCAAAATAGCAGAGTAAAAATAGGAATCTGCTTAAGCTCCCACACCAATCACCTCTAATACCAGTAAAATACAACTCTAAACAATTTTTAGAGCTACAGAACCTACAAAGTGACAGAGAGAAACAAATCTCCTGCTGAAGGCAGCCTGGCAGGCTGACAGGAAGGGTCTATCGCACCTGGCTGGGAACTGAGTGCATGAGCCTTTTGGGCCCAGGTCCTGGGTGCCCGACAGTGGCCCAGACCTGCCAGAGAAGACTTCAAGAGAGTGAAACACCAGAAGCTGTGGTGGTTTCCAGACTTCTCAACTCATAAACACCAAAGAGAAAGTAAAAGGTCAGTGGGGAACCCTGTTGATCCAGGGCAAGAGAAGAGCAAGGTCTGGCCCTTGCCCCTGGGGGGAGAGATGGCAGTGAAGGCTCAGCAGCTTCTGCCATGTGGCTGCCTCTGAATCTCCTGGCTTGCAGATCATAGGGAGACCAAGTGACCATTCAGAGGGTAATTGTTCTTGCTTTAACCTGCTTGGATCTGGGTCACAGTCTTGGGTGGTGGTCCTGGAGTGAGAAACACCAGTGTGCTATTGTCATGGCTATAGAGAGGGTGCCCTCCTCATAGCTCTGACTACATTTGCAAAACCCCCAGCAATTTGGGACACAGCTCTCTCCACTCTGGAAGCTGAGTTCTACCATGGCAGAGAGCTCAAAAGTCAAGTAATTGGCTGGCAATATGAGCAAATTGAGGAAGCACAAGCAGACCATAGAATCCTTTTTTGGGGACAAAAATGATAAAAACATGGAACCAGCAGAAGACAACAAAGTCAAAACTCCTGCACCAAAAACTTCCAAGAAAAATATGAACTGGTTACAGGCCATGTAGGAGTTCAAGAAGGATTTTGAAAATCAAGTAAGAGAAGTGGAGGGAAAATTGGGAAGAAAAATGAGAATGATGCAAGAAAATCATGAAAAGCCAGTGAACAACTGACTGAAGAAAATAACACCTTAAAAATAGACTAACTCAAATGGCAAAAGAGGCCCAAAAAGCCGATGAGGAGAAGAATGTCTTAAAAACAGAATTGGCCAGATGGAAAAGGAATTTCAAAAACTCACTGAAGAGAATAATTCCTTCAAAATTAGATTGGAGCAAATGGAAGCTAATGACTTTATGAGAAATCAAGATACTGTAAAACAGATCCAAACAAATGACATAATAGAAGGCAATGTGAAATATCTCATTGGAAAAACCACTGACCTGGAAAATAGATCCAGGGGAGATAATTTAAAAATTATTGGACTACCTGAAAGCCACTATCAAAAAAAGAGCCTAGAAACCATCCTTCAAGAAATTATGAATTTAGATGGATTAGTTCTCAAGTGATGGACTTGCCCTTCTGTGCCTAGACTAAAAAGACTTTCCAACTTATTAAGACTTGTCAGAGCTTGTATTTGGTTAACATAACATTTGGGAACTCAGCATCATTTGTATACTGCAAAAAGACACCTCAATCTTTGAGCAGGATTTTTCCAATAATATGGAATAAATTCCTATGCTTCCTATATTATTTCTGCCTCTGATAATGAATTTTATGCAAAATCACTTAGATTCTACCTACATTACATCTTCTGCATACATTTCCTTCTTTCTACTCATATTAATAGCTAGTTATTTGCATGTGTAAAATGTATATAATGCTTACATGTACCAAATACTGGGGATACAAATAAAGGCATAAAACAGTACTTGCCCTCAAGGAGCTTACAGATGAATCAAGGAGACAATACATAAAAAGAAGTTGAAAGGAAAGCCAGTTGGGCAATGATCTGAAGAAATGTGAGTTTCTGAATTGATTTTATTTTCCAAAATAATAAGTGTCTGGAGGTGATGAAATCCAGGAAACTATCCAGCTAGCCCTTGTTTGACCAACTGCAACTTCATAGATGAGGATATATCTAGGCCTAAATGGTCTCATAGCACCCGGGATCATTGATTAGATACTTCTAATCCTCACTGCTAGCTAACATCTTGCTAGCTAACCTCAAGTAAATTGGGAAACATTCCAATCTCATATTCTCATTCTTTCCACCAATTTACTGTGCTGAAGCTAGCTCTAACCAGCTGGTGAGAGCCCATTGTTAAATTTTGGAGATAGCCTTTCAACCTTGGAAATTGGCAAAATTAGGACTTGATCTAATGTTTTATTGATTGTCTAGAATTTATAGTGATAGAGAAGTTAAGAATGCAAATAAAATTTGAGAAGGGTATTATGGGCACAGTTCTTCCCACCTCCCACCACCACTTCTGCAATTGTGCTCTATCTCCACCAGACACCATGCAGGAACACCACAAAAAGAGGGAGTATTCTTTTTTTTTTTTTTGAAAGCAATTGGGGTTAAGCAACTTGCTCAAGGTTACACGGCCAGTCATTATTTGTGTGTGGGTGCTCATTTTCTGAGGCCGGATTCGATCCCGAGTAGTCCAAACTCTGAGGCCGGCACTCTTACTGCGCCACCTAGCCATCCCGTGGAGGGAGTATTCTTTTTTTTTTTTTTGCCTTTTTGGAGGGCAATTGGGGTTAAGTAACTTGCCCAAGGTTACATGGCTAGGTTTTTTGTTTGTGTGTGCGTTAAGTGTCTGAGGCCGGATCCGAACTCAGGTCCTTCTGACTCCAGGGCTGATGCTCTACTCACTTCGCCACCTAGCCGCCCCGGAGGGAGTATTCTTAACAGTGAACAGCACAGTGGGTAGTATGCCAGTTCTGGAGTAAGGAAGACCTGAATTTGGATCCAGCCTCAACTAAACTGGGCAAGTTACTTAACCTTGTTTGCCTCAGTTTCCTCATCTATAAAATGAGCTGGAGAAGTAAAATGGCAAATCACTACAGTATCTTTGCCAAGAAAACCACAAAAGGGTCACAAAGAGTGAAGTCATATGACTGGAATGACTGAATAACAACAACATTACTAACATGGCCAGAGAGTGATCTTTTTTACAAAAGGGAAAAGATCATATTTGGAACTCCTGAATCCTCACCTTAGTATTCAGATTTCACACTGTATAGACCACTGGTCCTAGAGTCCAGGAGACCTAAGTTCAAATCCAACTTCAGATACTTACAGGCTTTGTGACCCTAGGCATATCACTTAACCTTTGCCTCAGTTTCCTCAACTGTAAAACAAAGATAATATCAACACCTACCTGGCACATCATAGACACTATATAAATTTATTTTCTTCTCCACCCCATTCTAGGTACAGATTTCCTGGTATCAGCTCCCCTTGGGGCTGCTTTTCTGGACTTAATATCTCCAGGAACTCATCATTCTGTGAGATGAAATCCACCACAAAACTCTCACTTCCCGGGGTCATTGACCACCCTGGCTTCGAGGATTCACGATGCCCTCAAATCAAGTACCTTTCTCCCCTCCCCCTCATCTTTTTCAGCTTCTTTTTAATGTGTTGTCTATCCCATTGCATTGTGAGCTCCTGGAGAGTGGGGGCTGTCTTATCCCTTTCTTTGTATTCCCAACATAGTATTTGGCACACAGTAAGTGCTTAATAAATATTTATGAGTGTTGCCTGCTCTTTGAAGGAACTTAGCACCCCCTTCCCATCTTTGGTTGGCCATAATAAATCTCTTTTTGATACATTAATCCTGTTTGGGCTTCCTCCTTTTCCCCTTGGTTCAGATGATGAGTTACCAATTATTCACTCATTTGTAGAAGCCTTTGCTGCCAAATATAGGAACGTCCAGTGAGAACCCTCAGCTATATTGAGTGACCCTAATTTATCTCCCCATCTGAAAGTGTCCTCTCTATCCTTAACATCCTTTAATAGGTTTCTCTTTTGCTTTCCAAAGTACACAGTGATTTATTCCTCAAAGGAATGCAAAGTATAGGCAGGAATGTTGAACCAATGAACATTATTAGGCTGGGAGTTGTCAGTTCTGTTGCCACTACTTGGTCTTTTCAGTCTTGCATGAAGTGAATTGGCATGGTAACCAGGGGCACCTGGGGAGTGGAAAAGAGCTCTGTCATCCCATTCCACACAGCTTCTAATACTGGGCCTTTGTGGCTGACTAGTTGCCCTTTCTCTCTCGCTTTTTGACTTCCTGTATCATTTCTCCTTTCCCTCTTGACCATCTCTCATAATAACATGATAACATCACTCCCTCCTTCATGGAGAAGACTGAGGCTATCTGATTTGGGCTGAGGCCTCTTTCCTCCATTCTTCAAAATTTCTTAGAATCATTATCCTCTCTGTCTTTCCCTTTGGTTGCAGAAGAGGAAATAACTATTCCACATTATGAACTTCCTCTTTCTCTATGCCCTTGATCTGATTCCCTCCCGCCTTCTCCAGGATCTTGTTTGAACAATCATTCCCACTTTTTCATGCATCTCTAATCTTCATCTGCTTACACACACCTTCAAGTCTCCCCAGTCCCCAGTAGACCTTGCCTTGACCTTATAGCAATCCAACTGCACTATATTTGTCTCCCTTTCATTACCAAACTTCTTTAAAAAGTTGACTGCTTCTACTTTCTCATCAATTATTCTTCTATCTCCACTCTGCCCCACTCCTTGAATCCAGAAAAACTGTTCCCATGCATAAATCTCATCATGTTACTACTTTGGTCAAACATCTTTAGTGACTCCCTGATATCTATCAAATAAAGTTCAAACTCCTTTGCCTGGCCTTCTAGGACCTCTGTAGTAGAAACCACATTGGCATACCCAGGGTGGCTGCTAGCACAGGTTGTTAGATCTGCTTTACTAAGAAAGACAGACGCTTAAGGGGTCAACAATCTCTTTTTAATCACATTTACTAGTTCAAGGGGAAAAGTCAGCACCTGAACTTCAGAGAAAATACAAAGAAAATACAAGCAAGGAAATAAAGATCAAAAAGCGTTCTGACTGCTCGAATCAAAGCAATATTGCTATACACTTTACATACTTCCCTGGATTGAGAGGGCCTTTACATCTCAGCAATTGGGGAGCTCTGAACATGTGGCCACTTAGAATCTAGACCAGGGAATCACAAGATCCTTCTCATAAGCAAACCCTCAAAGCAAAATGCCAATACACTTCTCAGAGCCAGAAAGCATCCTGACTCAGTGCCTAATCAACTTAGTACCAAAAGGTGTGGAAACCTTGCTACAAGCAAGCCTCCCCTAAGCAAGCTTCCCTTAATGGGCTCACCATGAGGCCTATTAATGGCCTGGGAAGATCTTAAATCCAATCCCATTAACATTATAACCTCCCAAACCTGCTGCCACCTTACCTTTTTAGCCTTTTCATCATATTGCTATCCTCTTTATATATGACACTCTCTCCAGTCAGTAGGCCCTCTCTCTCCTAGAAGTACATTTGCCCTCTAGTCTTTTGCCTTTGCTTATACCATTCTTCATGTCCTCTGTTCCCCTTGGATAGTGAAATTCTTTGCTTTAAAGTTCACCTCATGAGCTTTGCTCATCATGAAGTCTTTCTGGATTCCCTTTTTTGGTAATGGTCTTTCCCCCTCAGATCTCATACAGAACTTTATTTCACAATGCATGTCTGTAATTCTGTGAATTATAGTAATCGGCACACAATATACATGTTTTTGAATGACTGAATGTGTGAAACAGTGAAAGAATATATGGGAAACAGCAGAAGCATATGAATAGCAGAGAAACAAAACCCTATCTTTTTGAATAAAAGTTAGTTCAAAATAGGTAAGTGGTCAAAGGATATGAACAAACAATTCTCAAAAAGAGAATTGCAAATGATTAGCAGCCATGTGGAATAATGTTCCAAATCACTAACAAAAAGAGAAATGCACATCAAAACAACTCAAGTGGAAAAGATGAGAATAATCAATGCTGGAGGAGCTGTAGAAAGATAGACACCGTGATGCATTATTGGTAGAGCTGTAGAGATATTGGTAGAGATATCTGTTTTGGAAGGTGGTTTGTAGTTATCCAAATAAAGTGATTCAAATTGATTCAGAGATTCTATTACTAGGTATATATCCCAAGGAGATCATTTCATAGAAGGAAAATCCCCACATACAGCAAAATATTTATAGGAGAACTTTTTGTGGTAGCAAGGAACCAAAAACAGAATAGATACTCATCAACTGAGGAATAGCTAAACAAATCAAAATTTGTTATATGAATGTCATGAAGTATAACTGTGTGGTAGGAGATGATGAATATGATGAATACAGAGAAGCATGGACTTACATGAACTGATGCATAGTGAATTAAGCAGGACCAAGAAAACAATATATACATTAATTACAATAATGCAAATGGAAAGAATAATAACAAAAAAATTTGATAATGAATGTTGCAAAAATACAATGGATAACTTTGGTCCAAGAAGAGATATGAGACAACACTGCTCCCTATTTCTCTGCAGAGGTAGAAGATCCATGGGTATGGAACATTTATATATGTGTGTATGTATATATACACATATACATACATATATGCACACATACATATATAAATTCAGATTTTTTCAATATATTGATTGGTTTCATTGATTGTTCTCTTTTTCTCCTTTAAGATATTATTTTAAATAGGGGATGGCTCTTTTTTTTTTTAAACAAATACTTTATTAACTTCTGTTTTACATCATTCATTTCCGCCAGATTTTGAGTTACAATCATTTTCCCCCCATTATTCCCCTACCCAACCTCCCAGAATAGCAGTCCCACAAGATATCACTTCCTCCAATCTGCTCTCTCCCATACCTTCTCCCATACCCCCATCGACTTTTCCATTAGAGGAAGATGAATCTTTGTGTCCCAATGCCTGCACATCTTATCTCCCAATTATAGGCAAGAGTATTAATAATAGTATTATATATATATATTTGAAACATTTAATGTTACGACCTCGAATTTCAGATCCATTTCCTTCCTCCCTTGTCACCCATTCCCTCTGGGGAGATAAGTAATTCAGTATATGTTGTACATGTCTAGCTATGCAAAACATTATCATAGTAGATATATTGTACAAGGCTGCTTATAATTCCCTCCCACTCATCCCACCCCCCACCTGGTCCATTCCCTACATGATCCTGTCCCTCTTCTATAGTGGGTACTTCAACCTCCCCTCCCCCCAAGGATGCCCTCCCATCCATCATCCCTCCTCTCATCCCCCTTCCCCCTATTCTGCTGCAGGTTGAGATATCCCATTTAGTATGTATGTCATTCTCTCCCTGAACCAAATTCAATGAGAATGTGGTTTTGCCTTTTTAGCCTTCCTATTCTCCCCCTCCCTTGCAACCACTTCCCCTTGCTTCTTCTACATGAGATAGTTTACCCTACCCTGTCTCTCCCCATCTCCTCTTGCCACTTTCCTCTCTCACCTCATAATTTCATCCCTTGAGTATTCTCCCTTCCCAACAAATTCAAACTATGCCCTCTATCCATATATAACTGTAACCATATACACACACATTCACATATGTATTCATATGACCACACCCCCTCTTCCATTATTTTCATAGTGAGAAAGATATCATCAGTCACAGTTATTGCTTTTCCATATAGGAATGTAAATAGTTCAACTTTGATAAGTTCCTTTTTGATTTCTTTTCCCTGATTACCTTCTCAGGCATCTCTTCCTTCTTGTGTCTGGATGTCAAATTTTCTATTCAACTCTGGTTTTTTCCTCAAGAATGCTTGAAAGTCCTCTATTCCACTGAATGACCATATTTTCCCCTGAAACAAAATACTCAGTTTTGCTGGGTAGGTGACCCTTGGGTTCATTCCCAGCTCTTTTGCCCTCTGGAATATAATATTACATTCCCTTTGATCCCTCAGTGTAGAAGCTGCCAGGTCCTGTGCTATTCTGATTGTGTTTCCACAATATTGAAATTGTTTCTTCCTGGCTGCTTGTAGTATTTTCTCCTTGATCTGGGGATTCTGGAACCTGGCTATAATTTTCCTGGGGGTTTTCTTTTTGGGATCTTTTCAGGAGGTGATTGGTGGATTCTTTCAACCTCTTTTTTGCCCTCTGGATCTAAAACATCAGGGAAGTTTTCCTTGAGAATTTCTTGAAGGGTGATTTCTAGGTTCTTTCTTTGATCATGGCTTTCAGGTAGTCCAATAATTTTTAAATTGTCTCTCCTGGATCTATTTTCCAGGTCAGTGGTTTTTCCCATGAGATATTTCACATTGCCTTCTAATCTTTCATTTGTTTGGATCTGCTTAACAGCATCTTGATTTCTCATAAAGTCATTAGCTTCCATTTGCTCCAGTCTAACTCTGAAGGAATGAATCTCCTCAGTGAACTTTTGAGATTCTTTTTCCATCTGGCAAATTCGACTTTTTAAGGCATTCTTCTCCTCATTGCCCTTTTGGGCCTCCTTTGCCATTTGAGCTAGTCTATTTTTTAAGGTGTTGTTTTCCTCAGTCAGGCTGTTGACCCTCATTTCATACTTTTCCTGCATCCTTCTCATTTCTCTTTCTAATTTTTCCTCCACTTCTCTTATTTGATTTTTAAAGTCCTTCTTAAGGTCCTCTATGGCCTGCAACCCACTCATGTTTTCCCCTGGGGCTTTTGGAGCAGGACTTCTGACCTCACAGTCCTTTTCCCGCTCTATGCCCCCAAAATAGGAGTCTAGGGTTGCATTTTTCTGTTTCCTTTGCCTTGGCATGTTGCCACTTAATTACTTGACTTTTGGGCTTATTGCCACACTATGGCTTTAAGGCCAGATAGAGGAATTTTCGTCCCGAACGTGTGGGGGCAACTTCCATTTCTGGCAAGCTGTAAACCCACCCACAACTTCCACCCTAGATCACAATCCAGATCCAGGGAGGTTAAAGCAAGAGCGATTACCCCCCAAGACTGATCGCTGGATCTCCCCACGATTTGTAGGCTGGGAGCCGGAAATGCCTCTGAAAACTACACAGTGGCTTGTCTCCTCAGCAGCTTCTAGCCCCCAGGGGAGGGAGCTGACACATTCCCCAAATACAGGTCCCAAAGTCCACAGGACACTAACCTCTTACTTTGTCCTAGGCAAGTCTATGTTGATAATTCTGGCGTCTCCACAGTTCCTGGTGTTCTGGGGTTCCTCCAGCCGGCTGCTGGCCCTGCCGCCCTGGGGCTAAAACCTCAGCTCACGTGGACCTGGGTTCGGCTCGGCTCCTGCGCTCTGCGCGCTGCCGGCTCCCAGACCACTGCGCTGATCCTTCCTGCAGGGTGCTGGGCTGTCCTCAGCGGGAGGTTAGCTTCTCTGTGTCGTTCTGTGGGTGCTGGGGCTCCAGAAGTTTTTCAGAGTCCTTTTTTACATAGTTTGTGGAGAATCTGGGGGCAGAGAGGCTTGGAAGAGCTGTTTCTACTCCGCCATCTTGGCTCCGCCCCCCGGGGATGGCTCTTTTGGAAGGGGAGGAGGACCAAAGGCAAAAGATTTAGGCCAAGGGTGGGGAACCTGAGGCTTTGAAATCACAGGTGACCCTCTAGATGCTCAAGTACAGTCGTTTGACTGAATCCTTTGGATTTAAGGGATTCAAGGGCCAAACCAGCCTTGAAGCTGCAGGTTCCCCACCCCTGATTTAGATAATATCAAAACAAATATCAATAAAATTTATTTTAAAAAAACCTTGTCTTGCAAAATATCCTTCATATGGAATGGGAGCTGGGGAGGGTGAATCAGAAATACATTCATGGAATAAATATAAAAGATTGAACACAACAAAGAATATTACACATCAATAGACTTTTCAAGATAGGAGCCAAGGATAGCATTTTCAGTATGCAATTATATCATATCTCATAATATCAAAGGAGTAATCAGCAAGAGTCAGTGAGTCACAGGCCAAGGGATTATAGAAATCAGAGCTGTAATAGGCCTTGGGGAACATCTTAATTCAATCTCCTCATTTTGCACACGGGGCCTGTCAGACAGGTAGCATACTGTACTTGTCCACTGTCCAACAGTAGAAAAGCAGGAATTTCAACTTAGGTTTCCAGACTTTAAATCCAGTATTATCTTCAATTCTATAAGCATTAATTGCCTACTCTTTGCCAGGCATTGCATTGATTTGGTTAAAAGAAAACTCAAATCCCTAGCAGGTACTATAATTAAAGCTTCCTTGACTCATGACATCCAGAGTAATACATTCAATTTAATTCAAACTCTGGGAGTACAAGGTCAAAAATAAAACAGTTCCACCCTCAAGGATCTTACATTCTACTAAACATAAATGTAAAACACAAGGTAATTTTCTGAGGAACGAGGAAAGCACAATTTTACTCATGTGAAAATTGGCACCAGAATGGAGTCTTGAAGAAAGCTTAGGGGTTCCTAGGTGGTGAAGAATGAGGAAGATGTGCAGGAATGAATGACAGGTTGTACAAAAATAAGGAGAGAAGGAATTTAATAGTTTAAGAAATGCCATTTCATACACTTCAGGTACAGATACGAACAAAGTGCTCAAAAAATAAGATAGTACAAAGTGTGCCTTTGGGAGCAGCCCTAGAACACAGCTGAAGCGGGTGTGAAAGAGCGTTTGAGAATAATGTGGACAGTGAAAGTGAGTTCCTGAATTAGGAACTTGCCTTTGATTTGGAGGAAGCTACAGTCTGTACTGGGTAGCTAGGGGGTACAGTGGGTAGATTGTTTATTGTCTACAAATTTGATGAATCAAGTGTCATAGGGAGGAGGCAGGTCATCTTTCATAGTAAAGCTTCCAAATCACCCCAACAGAGAGATGAACTGGACGATTTAGGGAAATGTCAACAACATACTAAGTAGACGCTTAAAAACTAGGTAGAGGGGGCAGCTAGGTGGCACAGTGAATAGAGCACTGGCCCTGGAGTCAGGAGGACCTGAGTTCAAATCCGACCTCAGACACTTAACACAAAAACTAGCGGTGTGACCTTGTGTAATGGAAATGCAGATTTGAAGATCTTCCCTGCCCCTAGGCCCTTTGATTGGCTTAAGTGACTCTGAGAACCTTCTTTAATTTGAAAATATACTCTGCCCCCTAATAGGCTGAATGTGGTCACATGGAGCCTGTGGTAGGAGGCTTGGTTTTCAGAAATGATCACACCTTGATGCTGTGTGATTGGGCAGTGGGTCAAGAGGGTGGTTACATTCTCTGAGCCAGGAGAAGACTATATAATCCCTGATTTGAGGCTTTGCTTTGGGGCTCGCTTTGAGAAGTGTTGTGTGATTTGACCAGATGAGACTCTGGGCAGCTGTTGAGAGCCCCCTGGCTTTGAAAACCCAGATGTTGATGCTTCCCTCTCTGGTAACTGTGATTTGGTATTGATATAATGGTTGGACAGTTTGGAAGCCTGTCTGTTTGATCTGTCTGTATACTCAAGTTCGGGGTGCTGAGCTTTTCCCCCCAAACTAGGTAAATGATATATGTTTGATTGATTAAAGTAAGGTTGTTAACCCATTTTGAGTTGCTTTCCTTTAGAAAAGCAGATCTAAGAACCTGTGTTGGCAGCTACCCTGGGGATGTTGGGGTGCTTGCTGCTACACCTTGGACAAGTCACAATCCCCAATTGGCCTCTAAAAAGCAAAAACAAAAAACCCCAACAGCTAGGCGGAAGTATCATATCTATGTAGTGGAATTATTCCCTTCTCTTTGGACATAACTCTGAAGACTAAGGACCATGCCATTCAAAGATAAGCTAAAAAAAAAAAACCCAAGAAACGATAACAAAAAACCCAACCTGAGGATATTTGGCTGGGAGAAGAGAAAATTTAGGATGATATGTTGGCTTCAAGTATTTTTAGGATGGGAGGCTAGATGGAGCAGTAGAGAGAGCAGCAGGCCTAGAGTCAGAAAGACCTCCTTTCTTGAGTTCAAATCTGGCCTCAGACACTTGCTCCCTGTATGACTGTGGGCAAATCACTTAACCCTGTTTGCCTCAGTTTCCTCATCTGTAAAATGAGATGGAAAAAGAAATGGCAAACCACTCCAGTATTTTTTTTAAACAAATGCTTTATTAACTTCTGTTTTACATCATTCATTTCCACCATATTTTGAGTTACAATCATTATCCCCCCCGTTATTCCCCTACCCAACCTCCCAGAATAGCAGTCCCACAAGATATCGCTTCCTCCACCTGCTCTCTCCCATACCTTCTCCCATACCCCCTTCGACTTTTCCATTGGAGGAAGATGAATCTTGTGTCCCAATGCCTGCACATCTTATCTCCCAATTACAAGCAAAATAGTATTAATAATAGTATTTATATATATTTGAAACATTTAATGTTAAGACCTCGAATTTCAGATCCATTTCCTTCCTCCCTTGTCACCCATTCCCTCTGGGGAGATAAGTAATTCAGTATATGTTGTACATGTCTAGCTATGCAAAACATTATCATAGTAGATATATTGTACAAGGCTGCTTATAATTCCCTCCCACTCATCCCACCCCCCACCTGGTCCATTCCCTACATGATCCTGTCCCTCTTCTATAGTGGGTACTTCCAACCTCCCCTCTCCCCCCAAGGATGCCCTCCCATCCATCATCCCTCCTCTCATCCCCCTTCCCCCTATTCTGCTGCAGGTTGAGATATCCCATTTAGTATGTATGTCATTCTCTCCCTGAACCAAATTCAATGAGAATGTGGTTTTGCTTTGCCTTCCTATTCTCCCCCTCCTTGCAACCACTTCCCCTTGCTTCTTCTACATGAGATAGTTTACCCTACCCTGTCTCTCCCCATCTCCTCTTGCCACTTTCCTCTCTCACCTCATAATTTCATCCCTTGAGTATTTCCTTCCCAACAAATTCAACCTATGCCCTCTATCCATATATAACTGTAACCCTATACACACACATTCACATATGTATTCATATGACCACACCCCCTTCTTCCATTATTTTCATAGTGAGAAAGATATCATCAGTCACAGTTATTGCTTTTCCATATAGGAATGTAAATAGTTCAACTTTGATAAGTTCCTTTTGATTTCTTTTCCCCGATTACCTTCCACTCCAGTATTTTTGCCAAGAAAACTCCATCTAAGGTCATGAAGACTTGGATAAAACTGAAACGACTGAACAACAAATTCTTAGGACTGTTTCACTGAAGAGGAATTGGTTTGTTTTGAGTGATGTGTAGAAGTTTTAGAGTACACAGTGCAGGTTTGATGTAAGGAAAAGCTTTCCAGCAGTTAGAGCCAGGGGCAAAATGGAAGTTATTGGTTTCCCCTCACTCACTGGAGATCTTCAAGTAAAGGCTGATAACCATTTGATTGATATATTTTACAGGGAATTCCTGTTCAAGTGGAGTTTTGATTAGGTGACTTTTGAAATCTAAAATCAGGGGTATTATGAAGGTCAAATGAGAAAATGCATGGAAAGCACTTTGCAAACCTTAAAGTGCTAAATAAATACCAATTATCATTACTACTATTAATCTCTCATCACCATGTCCCCAGTCTGGTGAAGAAATGCGCTCCTGCTGAACTCAAGTAATGTTTATAGAGCAATACAGGAGGATGCTGGTAAATGTTTGCAAAATAAAGTATGCATATAGTTTTAAGTTTGATCTGCATTGTTAACACTTTTTGAAGTCTAGAAATCAACAAAATAAAATAAGCCCCAATTTTTAGTGTTAGCAGATTTCTGAGAGGGTAAAGGCTCATACTGAAAATTTAATCATCAGCTCTTTAAAAAAGTCTATTAAAACTGGCTTCTGCATACCTCTGCCTGCAACTCTGAATTGTTGTTATTTTGTGACTAAAAGTACAGTCAGTCAACTAGAATTTATTAAGCACCTGCTATATCCCAGGCACTGGGCTAAATGTTGGAGATACCAAGACTGACAAAAAATAGTTCCTATTTGTAAAGTCGATCACAGTCTTACTGGGTGGGTGGGAGGAGCAGGGGGATTTGAGGCGGGAAGATAGCAAACCAACAACTACGTACAAAGAAGATACAGACAAGACAATTTGGAGGTAATCTCAGACCTAAGGTGACATAAGACAAAGGAGGACAAGGAAAGGCTAGGAGAGCAGGTAGGTGTTGTAGTGGATAGAGTGCTGGTCCTGGAGTCAGGAAGATTCATTTTCCTGAGTTCAAATCTGACTCAGACATTTATAAACTGTGTGGCCCTGGGTGAGTCACTTAACCCTGTTGGCCTCAGTTTCCTCATCTGTAAAATGAGCTGGAGAAGAAAATGGAAAATCACTCTGGTGTCTCTGCCAAGAAAACCCCAAATGGGGTCAAGAAGAATTAGATGTAATTGAAACGGCTGAACAACAACAACAAAAGGAAAGGCTTTCTGCAGAGTATGGGTTTTTAGTTGAGACTTGAAGGAAGCCAGGGAAGCCAGGAATCAGAGATGTAGAGTTGGAATGTTCTCCAATCAAAATGCTTCGAGTTGGGAGATAAAGGAATATGGAGGAGGTCAGTACAGAGTGCATGGAGGGGGAGTAAGGTGTGTGTGTGTGTGTGTGTGTGTGTGTGTAATATTTTCAGATCTTCACTTTAGGAAGATCAGTCTTGCAGTTGAGTAGAGGATGACCTGCAGTGGGGAAAGACTTGAAGCAAGGAGACAACCAGTATGTTACTGTGATCAGTCCCAGCGTGAGATAACAAATGTCCTGCCGGAGTGGTTGTAGTATCAGAGGACAAATGGACTATTACTGTGCTGTTGACAACAACAAACATTATGAATATAGAGAAACATGGAAAAACTTAAATGAATTGCTACAAAGTTAAGTAAACAGAAAGCCAGGAAAACAACACATGTGATGTTTCTAACAATACAAATAGAAGGAATAATAATAGTAACTAGCAATAGGGCTAACATTTATAAAACGCTGAAGTGCTAGGCACTGTAATATTTTACAGTTCTAACCTCATTTGATCCTCACAACAACCCTAGGAGGTAGGTGCTATTATTATGCCCATTTTATAGGTGAAGAAACTGAAGCAAACAGAAGTTAAGTGACTTGCCAAGGGTCATGCACCTAGTAAGTATCTAAGGTTGGATTTGAATTCAGGTTTTCCTGACTCCAGACCCAACATTCCATCCACTATACCACCACAAACCAATAGAAAATTAACATTGCAAAATTACAAAGAGCAAGTTTAGTCTAAAGAAGAGATATGAGAAGACCAACTCCTTTCTAGAGATCTATTCCTGTTGAATATTGCTCATGCTTTGAAAGGTTTAGCTAAATTTTTTTCTCTTCTTTTAAAAATGTTTTTCTTTTTAAAAAATCCTTCGTTGGGAAGGAGAGAGGCAGGAAGACGATATAGAGGAGGGAATTTAGGTGATATAAAAATAAAATAAATCAGTAAGATCTATTTTTAAAAATAAAGGAAAGCACAGTGACTTACATACTGCTGATCTTAATAACTTGAAAGGTTCTGAAACTTATTCAGGCTGAAGTATATATGATTGATAACAGTTTTAAAATGTTACTTTTAAGAGGATTTGCATTTTAATCAGAGATTAAACCTAAAAGAATGAGCTGAGGAAAATTTTTTTTTGCTTCTAAAATAACTCAAATTCTGCTTACAAAAGAAGTAGCAAGGCTACTGGCAGTGCAATGCTTATGACTCAGCCAAGTAATCATTCACTAAGCACATATCATGTTCCCAACACTGCTGGATTATGCATTTGTAGTTAGGGGAGACAAGTCTAAAAAAGGACATGAAACAATAAACAAACAGCATGAGAATACACCAAGTATATGATCATCAAGTCAATCATGAGGCTTTCTAATGTGCACAGCTTATGGACCTCATCTCATTTCTTGAAGATAAGCAAAAAGCCACAGCTCACTTGTTTATTATAGGTTACATGCTCCATAGAAGTTCATGGAAAGGAGAGCTTGGACTTATCCTGAAGTGGTCAGGTTGGGTTTCACCCAAGATTGGGACCTGAGTTGGTTCTTGAAGGCTGATAATGTTCTCCTTCAGATCTCACACAGTCCTTTGTTTTGCTTGTTGGCACTTAATCACAAACTATTTGTTATTTTAATTATATGTGTATTTATCCCCAAACCCAAATTAGTAATGTGTCATGAAGACTTCAACCTTATGGGAGTGAATTGGGTTAAAAAAATAATGGTTCAAAAAAACCCCTATTAGTTACAGTGCTAAATGTCCAAATTGTACTCCATGGAATGGCAGGTGTCTCTGAAAAAAAATGTAACTAGATTAAATTTGTGTTGTTAAAACTCCATTTTCTATCTTTATCCTGCTCTAGGGTCCTAATTTTGCAGGACTAATTCTAAGGACTTGAGAGGTATTGAGACTATCTTACCCATTCATCACCAGTTTGCAGCAATTGCTCTCTAAATAGACACCTATGTGATAGGTGTTATCTTTCTAACACTAAGGAGGTAAAAACAAAAAGATGCACTAACAATTCATGTATGGGGTTTATTGAAGGATATTATAGTCATCCAAATCTAGGGCACATATTGAATTCGGTTTTCAGGTCCTGCTCAGGTGCTTCTAGAGGAAGGGCATGCTTCTTTGCACCTGTAGAGTTACTGATCCTCCCCAGTCTTTGGTATGTTGATATAAGAATGAACATCCAAATGAGGGTTGCAGAATGAATTGTGACACCAATACAATTTGAAGATGGTATACTCTTGTTTTATAGAGAAAAAAACTCTGCATCTGATATAACTATTAATAACCCCACTTTCAACTGGCTCATGATTGCCCAAATGACCACAAGTTTAGGCAACAAACAGAAGGAAATAGAGATCCTAATATAAGGAGGCAATTTAACCTCATGGGTATCATGAAGACTTAGTGGTTTGAAACCTATAGCTGGACCATGTCTCAGAGTGGGTATATCTTATTCAAAAGAAATAGGATAAATAAAAGGGGTGTGGGTTTGGCACAGCATTATAATAAGGTATATTCATGTGAGTGTAGCAGCAACCACACTGCCATACCCAGGATGGCTATTAGCACAGGTTCTTATATCTGCTTTACTAGGAAAGATAGCTGTTTAAGAGTTCAACAATCTTTTCAAATTACTTTCACCCTGAACTTCAGAGAAAATACAAGCAGTGAAATAAAGACCAACAAACAGGGGTCTGACTGCCTGAATCAAAGCAATATTGCTATATACTTTATATACATCCCTGGATGGAGAGAGCCTTTACATCTGAGCAGTTGGGGAGCTCTGAACATATGGCCACTCAGAATCTCGAGCAGGAAATCACAAGGTCTTTATCATAAGCGGGCCCCCAAAGCTAAATACCAACTCAAGAGTACTCATCAGTTCATGTCTGGACCATTGCAATAACTCCTTGCCTCATGTCTCTCTGACTCCAGTCCATCCTTCAGTCACTTGTGAAATTAGTCTTCCTAAAGTGTGTCTAACAGACACACACACACACACACACACATACTTCTCAGAGCCAGAAGGCATCATAACCCAGGTGACTCAGTGCTTAATTAGAAATTAGCAAAAAGTGTGAAAGTCTTTCTAAGAGCAAGCCTCCACTAAGCAAGCTTCCTTTAATGGGCTTATGGCCTTCCCCACATGAGGCTTATGAGTGGGTGGGGAAGGTCTTAAATCTCATTAACATTACCATGGGAAAACCCAGGATCCAGAGGAGAGAAACAATAGAAGATTTAGGTGAAAGTCAATGAAGGAAGAAACAGAAGTGACTTTTTTCAATGGAGAAAATACAGACCACTTAGATGAAATGAAGAAATAGATGAGTATTTTGGAAAACAGACTGGCACAGAGCCATGATAGAACAGAGATAGGGGACTTCATTTATATAGACATATGCTGGATTTCTCTCTTTGACAAAAGAAGAGCAGCTTATAACTTTTTGATTGCCTTAATGATATTTTCATTCTTCAGATGGTGGAGAAACCAACTAGGCAGAAATCTTCACTAACAGGGAAGAGCTAGTTCTTAGTGTGGAATCATTCCTTCCTAAAGTTTGTGAGAGGGCAGGAAAGGGAATCCAAGCACAATTCGCCATAGATCATTGATTTTGGGAAAGCAGATTTCAAAGGATTCAAAGGAAACATAGGTAGAATCCTAAGGGATAAAAATGCTACAGAGGATGTTAGTCCAGGAGGCACAGGATATGCTCAAGATTGAAATTCTGAAGATGAAAAGAGAAAAAAAGTTTAGTAAAGAGGAAAAATTGGATTTATCTGAAAAGATCAATGTGTATGCACAGGAATTCACTTCCAACTTAGTTTTTAAAAAATGAACAGAAATCTATTTTCTCTCCCTCCTATATACCATCCTATTGGGAATAAGAAAAAGAAAATCGTTGTAACAAATACACACACACACACACACACACACACACTCACACAAATATACTTAAGCTGAACAGATTATATCATTAGCTATATCCAAAAATATGTCTCATTTTGTACCCTGTGGCTATCACCTCTCAAGAGGTGGATAGCATGCTTCATCACTGGAATTATAGATGGTCATTTTATTGATTAGAGTTTTTATAGTGGTTTGTTTTTAAAGTGTTGTTGTTATTGTATAAATTGTTCTCTTGCTAGTAATTTCATTCTTCACTAGTTTAAAAAAAGTCATCAAAATTGTTCCTTTTTTATAATATTGATGTTATAGAATAAATTATTCCACTGTATTTTTCACTTCACGCCTATTAGATTGGTAAAGTTTATAAAAAATGGAAAAGGTGAATACTGGAGGGGTTGTGGGGAAACTGACAGCATAACATTTGGTAAGTGAGGCTGTGAATTGGCACAGCTTTTCTGGAAAGCAATTTGTAAATATGCTCTGAAAGTTATTAAACCGTTTCTACCTTTTGAGCCAGCAATACGGCTACTAGACCTAAATACCTCCAAAAATATTGAAGAAAGAAGAAAGGGACCATGTTTACAGCAGCTCTTTTTGTAATGGCAAAGAAGTGGAAATTAAGGGGGTGCCCATTGATTGGGGGAATAACTGACAAAATTACTGTATATGAATGTGATGGAATACTGTTGTGGTTTAAGAAATGATGAGATGGTTTCAGGGATACTTAAGAAGACTTGTATAAACTAATGTACCGTCAAATGAACAGGATCAAGAGAATAATTTATGCTGTAATAACATTTTAAAAATGAAGAATCTTGAAAGATGTAAGATCTCAGATCAGTGCAATGCTCAATCATGATTCTAGAGTTCCAGTGATGAAGCATCCTGCCCAACTCCTCACAGAGAAGTGACAACCCAGGGTTTAGTTTGAGGTATATTATTTTTTGGCTATAATCCATATAAAATTTCTCCTTTTTTTCTTGGCAATGCATATTTGTTGTAAGGATTCTGTTTCCTTTTTTTTTTTAATCTTCCCTTTCACTTGGGAGGTGGTGGGCTCCCTTTCCTTGGAGACTTCAAACAAAGGCTTCATGACTATGTGTGAGTTATGTTATGATGGGGATTCTTTTCATGTATAGGTTGGACTAGATGTCCACTGAAATTCCTTTCAACTCTCATATTCTATGACTCTTTAATTTAGGGCATCTACTAACCAGGACACAAATGGTTAGACTCATGAACAATATTTTCTGAACTTGTAATTAGTCCTTCAGACAACATGGCCTTGTTGGTCTCAGTGATCTCGGATACTGATGGTTGTTGTCTGGGAGAAATCTATAATAGGCTACTTATCATACTTAGACTAAGAATGATATACACATTGTGAATTTCTGATTAAATTCTGACATAGAGAGCAGTATGATATAGTGGAAAGAGCATTGTCTTTTCAGTCAAGAGGACCTGGTTCAAATCTTGCTTCTAATACATACTACTTATAAGACCATTTAACGTCCTTGGTTCCCCTTTTCACCACCTGTAAAATAAAGGTGTTATTTAAGTTGGCTTCTGAGGTTATCCTTTTCAATCCAGTATATACAATCCTATGACTTCAGGGTGAACAGTTTGCCCAATTCAAGTACTAGTAATTATCCTAAAAATGATCTTGAAAGTAGCAATCATTATCTTAAAGTAGATGGCAAAGACCTTTACAAAACTTACCAAGAAAGAGAAAAAAATCTCATTGAAATTTTAGCAAATAAGCTAAAAAGTCAAAAGTACCTATATTTTGAAGAAAACTATTAACATAAAAGCAAAAAAAGTCACAATAAGCAGTATTTGACAAAAATATTTCTTCCACTAAAGAAAGGAGATTTCCCCAAATAGGAATTTCATTGTTAATTTCAGTTTATGATAAGTAGCAATAACTATAATGAGGGCTTAAGCCAATAGCTGTTTGTTTGGTTTAAGGAACTCCCTGTGAGTAAATTTCCTCTACTAATGTAGTACTCTAAGGTTTTGGAATCTTATGATCTTAATGGACTGCCTGGGATGATGAGAAAATCAAGTAACTTGTTAGCGGTCATAGAGTCAGCATGCTTCAGAGGTGGGATTAGAATCCAGGTCTTCCTGACTCCAGAGTGACTTTATATGTGCTATGCAACAATGACTCTCCCTCTTTTTTTTTTTACATGCCATGGGTTCAATTTTATTTATCATTAGAGAGGCAGATGCATTGCAGTGGAGCCAGATAGTCAATAAAACATTATAAAGTACCTACGGTGTGGCAAGCACTGTTCTAAGTGTGGAAGTTGCAGTCTTATGTGACCCTGGGCAAGTCATTTGACTGCTTTGGATTGTCTCATCTTTAAAATGAGGGGTTTGGATTAGATGATCCATGACCCTAAAAAGCACTTGAAAGTGTACTTTTGGGGGTGGAGCCAAGATGACAGAGTAAAAGCAGGAACTTGCTTGGGTTCCAGCTCCAACCACCTTCAATACTTGTAAAATATGACTCTTAGTAGGAACTTTGAAATGTAAACTCAAGACTCAAGAGATATCTAGATAGGTAAATTGATCTGGGCAATTGGAAGGGACTATATGATGATGAAAAGCTAACATTCTGGTAGGAAAATAAGAAGGAAGTATTTTTTTATAACCTTAATGCTTTGGACCTTGCCGCCATTTCCCAAGTATTATTTTTATAATACGGAAATCTAACCATAAAATTCCTTTGAAGGAATTTATCATGAAACATTAATTTTAAGCAAAAAACAATATCATATATTTTAATTCTACTGAAAAGTCAAAATCTCAAAGATAAATTTTAGTCACTAACATTCTTCATCAGACACTGTTTTGAAATATAGTTAAACATATTTGGGTTTTTGCTTTCATTGTAAGGAGTAAATGTTAGTTTTCTTCTAATATTCTGATTTTAAAATGTGCACTGTCTGCCAAGCAGCTTCTAAAGCAAGAACTATAACTGTGATAAGGAATTTTTCTTAAGGATAATCTTTGACTACTGACAAATGCTTTGTATATGCTCAGTATAGCACATTGTTCTGATTTTAGAGACATTTTTTAAACCCACTTCTAAGGAAATAGCTCAGTATGAACTATTCTCCTGTACTTTGTCATATGGACAAGTCTCTGATCAGTATACAATGCACTGCCCCCAATCTTTTTTTTTGTTGTTGTTAAATTAACTTTAAATTTTGTTAAATTAACTTTAAAACTTAAAATGACTTTGTAGTTTGCAAAGCACTTTGCATACATTAGATCCTCATTTGAATCTCTCACAACAATGCTGTCAAGTAGGTCCTATAACTCTCATTCCCATTTTATAGAAGAGGAAACTGAATCCCAGAGAGGTGAAGGTACAGCTGCCTAGTTAACTTGGCGTTTACTAGCTAGATTTCTTTCTTGAAGACCAAACTTTAAACCCATTTCACCCAGGAGTTGATAAATTGAACAATGGGTCCCTTTCCAAGCACCACTTAATGGGTGCTTAATTCGGCCCTCCAGGCTCAGAGTGAAAGAACACAGTAACTGTTTCTCTTTCCGGCAGCTATCCTTGAGGGTCTTCCCCTCCCATTTGATTTTTTTTTTTTTTAAATTTAAGGGACCATCCCTTGACTGACTTCTTAAAGAAGCCTATTCACTCAAAGCCTTACCTTACTCAAAGTGAGAACCTGAAAAGACTTCAGCCTAAAAGGGCCAGGGTCTCCCACTGAATCCTGGGCCATCTCCAGTCACCTGATGAATATCTAGCTACTGGACCCAGATGGCTCTGGAGGAGAAAGTGAGGCTGGTGACCTCTCCCTCACTCAAATCAAAGTCAACTGCAAATCTTGTCATCATCTCGCTTAGGTCTTGGTCCTCTTGGAGAACAAGGATAAACACAACAACAACAACTAGTTAAGTATCAGGTGTAATATTTGGCCTCAGATCTAGTGGACCTCAAGTCAAGTATTCTATATATAGCTAGGTCACCACACTGTTTCCCTTGCTCCCAACATTCTAATTCTTTGGTGCAGCCTAATGTCCACACTGGAATCCATTAGACTGACACATCCTGTGTAAGTAGTGAAGCTTGCTTTTATAAGAATCTTTCTAAGATTATACATACATACATATACACATATGTATGTATATGTATATATTTGTAGCTTCAATTCAATTTAATTGAAGTGTAAAGGTTGTAGCCCAGTTTATTCCATCTCTAATATTCCTTTACCTAAGGAAGAGACAGAACAAAAAGGACTTACAGTTTCATGTTGACCTGTGTGGAGAAAGCAGACTTTCTCTCTCTCTCTCTCTCTCACTGTGTCTCTCTGTCTGTCTCTGGCATTTTTTCTGAACTTCATCATTGTACTATTTGCTTCTAATCAATTAATAAATGTTTGAGTGAAAAGTATATTCCTATCAAACATCATTTTATCACATCCCTTCTCTGTTCACGGTGCTGTGATAAATTCTCAACTGTCACTGCCAAGTCCAAACTCATCTATAGCCCTGACTTTTAAAGCTTATAGTAAGCTTGCTCCATCCCATCTATCCAACTTTTTTCCCCTAACAGTCACTGATACATATATACTCCCAGTATAATCTGACTAGTGTAGTGAATATAACTCAAATAAATATGACATGCTTAACTCTGACTCCATTACCTAGACTTATGCTCTTCCTCCTACATGTACTGCCTTCTGCTTATCTAATTTACCTTTCCAAATTAATTAAATTTGACAGACATTTAGTATGTGTCTACTGATTGCAGAGTGCTCTGAGAAAATCTTGGGAACATAAAAAGTTTAGATAAGGCAGAAACTTCTAATTGTTAGTTCATGGTTTTTTTCAGTGAATAATTTTGATCTCTTGTTTTTAGGTGTTATTGATTTCTGAATTTCTACCTTTAGAAGTAAGAGGGAGAGTCATTCTCTTACTAGCTGTGTAAGGCATTTCATTGCCATGGCCTCCAAAAAATAAAATCTAGAAAATGAACAAAGATGTAAATCAATTCTGATTTGTAGTGTTTGCTAATTTCCAAGCTCATAGCGAAAATTAGCACACCCCTGGCTCAAGGGATAATACTTGTATTCCTGGCTTTATTGTGGGGATTAAATAAGATCCTTGTAAGGGAGGAGTTGATTGATTTGTTCAATCAAGAATGTTAAATAATATATGAAAGTACACTTTTAAAAAAGTTTATTTTTTCATTTTTTAGTTTTCAACATTCATTTCCACAAGATTTTCAGTTATAAATTTTCTCCCCATCTCTCCCCTACCCCCACCCCAAGATAGCAAGCATACTGAATACCCCTTCCCCCAATCTGTTCTCTCTTATGTCCTCCCCATTTCCCCCCACCCCCTTACTTTCTTGTAGGGCAAGATAGATTTCTATACCCCATTGCCTGTGTATCTTATTTTTTTTTAATTAAACAAATGCTTTATTAACTTCTGGTTTACATCATTCATTTCCACCAGATTATGAGTTAAATTTTTCCCCCATTTTTTCCCTACCCACCACCCTAGTATAGCAGTCCCACTAGATATCCCCTCATCCAATCTGCTCTCTCCCATATCTTCTCCCATACCCTCTTCGACTTTGCCATTAGGGCAAGGTGAATCTCTGAGCGCCACTGCCTGGACATCTTATGAAACATTTAATTTTAAAACTTCGATTTTCAGATCCATTCCCTTCCTCCCTTGTCACCCACTCCCTCTGAGAAGATAAGCAATTCAGTATGTGTTGTACATGTATAGTTATGCAAAACATTACCATAGTAGATATATTGTAAAAGACTGCTTATATTTCCCTCCCACCCGTCTCACCTCCCACCTGGTCCATTCCCTACTTTGATCCTGTCCTTCTTTGATAGTGGGTACTTCTAACCTCCCCTCTCCCCAGAATGCCCTCCCCTCCATCATCCTTCCTCTCATCCCCCTTTCCCCTACTCAGGAGAGTGAGTGAGGGTAAGATATTCCATTTAGTATGTATGTAATTCTCTCCTTGAGCCAACTTCAATGAGAATATGCTTTTGCGTTTTTGCCTTCCTGTTCTTCCCCTCCCCTGCAACTACTTCCCCTTGCCTCTTCTACATGAGATAGTTTACCCTACCCTGTCTCTCTCCATCTCCTCTTGCCACTTTCCTCTCTCACCTCTTGACTTCACCCCTTAAGAATCATCCCTTCCTTGGGGCAGCTAGGTGGCGCAGCGAGCAGAGAGCCAGCCCTGGAGCCAGAAGGACCCGAGCCCTGATCTGGCCCCAGACACCCAACACACAAACAAAAACCCAGCCATGTGAACCCAGGCAAGTCACCCAACCCCAATTGCCCTCCAAAAAAAAAATAATAATAATCATCCCTTCCCATCAAATTCAACCTGTGCCCTCTATCCATGTATACCTGTGAACATATACCATGTACCCTTCTTCAATTATTTTCATAATGAGAAAGGTTTCATCAAACAGTTATTGTTTTTCCATGTAGGACTGTAAATAGTCCAACTTTGATAAGCTCCTTTTGATTTCTTTTCCTTGATTACCTTCTCAAGCATCTCTTGCTTCTTGTGTCTGAATGTCAAATTTTCTATTCAACTCTGGTTTTTTCATCAAGAATGCTTGAAAGTCCTCTATTCCACTGAATGACCATATTTTCCCTGAAACAAGATACTCAGTTTTGCTGGGTAGGTGACCCTTGGGTTCATTCCCAGCTCTTTTGCCCTCTGGAATATCATATTCCATGCCCTTCTATCCCTCAGTGTAGAAGCTGCCAGGTCCTGGGCTATTCTGATTGTGTTTCCACAATATTGAAATTGTTTCTTCCTGGCTGCTTGTAGTATTTTCTCCTTGATCTGGGGATTCTGGAACCTGGCTATAATATTCCTGGGAGTTTTCTTTTTGGGATCTTTTTCAGGAGGTGATCGGTGGATTCTTTCAAACTCTATTTTGCCCTCTGGATCTAAAACATCAGGGCAATTTTCCTTGAGAATTTCTTGAAGGGTGATTTCTAGGTTCTTTCTTTGACCATGGCTTTCAGGTAGTCCAATAATTTTTAAATTATCTCTCCTGGATCTATTTTCCAGGTCAGTGGTTTTTCCCATGAGATATTTCACATTGCCTTCTATTCTTTCATTTGTTTGGATCTGTTTAATAGTATCTTGATTTCTCATAAAGTCACTAGCTTCCATTTGCTCCAGTCTAACTCTGAAGGAATGAATCTTCTCAGTGAGCTTTTGAGATTCTTTTTCCATCTGGCAAATTTGACTTTTTAAGGCATTCTTCTCCTCATTGCCTTTCTGAGCCTCTTTTGCCATTTGAGTTAGTCTATTTTTTAAGGTGTTATTTTCCTCAGTCAGGCTGTTGACTGTCATTTCATACTTTTCTTGCATCTTTTTCATTTCTCTTCCCAAATTTTCCCCCACTTCTCTTATCTGCTTCTTAAGGTCCTCTATGGCCTGTAGCCAGCTTGTATTTTCATTTGGGGCTTTTGGTGCAGGAGTTCTGACTTCACAGTCCTCCTCCATGCTTTGAGCCTCTTTGCCCCTAAAATAGGAGTCCAATGTTGAACTTTTCTGTTTATTTTGTTTCATTTGACTAGGCATATTGCCACTTAATTACTTGATTTTTGGGCTTGTTGCCACAGTAGGACTCTGCCACCAGACAGGGGAGCTCCCGCCCAAACATGGGGTCTTCACAACTTCCGCCAGTTGGGTGGCCTCTGTAAAGCCTCCACCCACTCTGTCAAGTTGGATACCCACCCCAAACTTTCCCCCCAGACCATAATCCAGATCCAGGCAATTTAAAGCAAAAGCGATTGACCCCCAGACTGATTGCTGGATCTGCCTACAGTTCGCAGACCAGGAGCTAGAGCCACTACTGACACTGCAAAATGGCTTCTGTGCAGCTGTTTCTTCAGCAGTTTTTTGCCCCCAGGGGAGGAAGCCAGGTGTTCCCCAAATACTGGTCCCAAAGTCCATAGGGCACTAACCCTCACTTTGTCCTAGGCATATCTGTGCTGATAATTCTGGAATCGCCACAATTGCTGGTGTTCTGGGGTTCCTCCAGCCAGCTGAATGCCCGGCCGCCCTGGGGCTAAAACCTCGGACCTGGACTCTGCTCTGAGCGCTGCGCTGTTGGTTCCCAGTGCGCTGTGCTGCCTGCTCTCAGAGCGCTGCGCTGGCCACTCCCTGCAGGGCTGCTGGGCTGTCCTCAGCAGGAGGTTAGCTTCTCTGTGCCGTTCTGTGGGTGCTGTGGCTCCAGAAGTTGTTCGGAGCCCCCTTTCACATTGTTTGAAATTTGTGTGGGGCCTGTGTATCTTATTTTCTGGGTGCATGAAAAAACAGTTTTTCACATTTGTTTTTAAAACTTTGAGTTCCAAATTCTTTTCCTTCTTCCCTCCTCACCCACCCCTACTAGGAAGACAAATAATTCAATATAGGTTGTACATGTGTAGTTATGAAAAACATTTCCATAGTAGTTACATTGTGAAAAACTAACTATATTTCCCTCCATCCTGTCCTGCCCCCCATTTATTCTATTTTCTTCTTTGACCCTGTCCCTTTTTAAGTGTTTGCATCTATCTTCTCCCCGATTCTGCCCACCCTTCTATCATCCCCCTCTTATCCCTTTCCTCCCTACTTTCCTATAGGGTAAAATACCCAGTTGAGTGTATATGTTAGTCCTTCTTAAAGTCAAATCCAATGAGAGTAAGGTTGACTCATCCCATTTCACCTTTCTGCTCTTCCCCTCCATTGTAACAGTTTTCTCTTGCCTCTTTTATGTGAAATAATTTACCCTATTCTATCTCTCCCTTTCTCCTTCTCCCAATATATTCCTCCCTCACCTCTTCATTTTATTTTTTAGATATCATCCCTTCATATTCAACTCATTCTGCACACTCTGTCTATGTATACACGTACACACATATAAACACATATACATATATATGTATATATATATACATATATATATACACTCCCCTCCTATACATACATACATACATACATACATACATACATATATACATATATATATATATATATATATATATTTCTTTCAACTATCTTCATACTGAGAAAAGTCTCATGAGTTACAATAGCCATTTTTCCATGTAGGAATGTAAATAGTTCATCTTTAATAAGTTCCTTATGATTTCTTTTTCCTGTTTACTTTCTATTCCATTAAGGAACCATTTCCTCCCTGTATGATTACTTATTCACTTTGAAAAGAAAGTTATTCTTGTTCATAAGGCTATATATTTTGCCTTTTGGAATGTTGCATCTTAACATCTCCTCTTGCTTATATAGAAGTTTTGAGGTCTTGAGTAACCTGACTTATTCCTTGGTACTTGAACTCCTTTCTGGATGCTTGCAGTATGTTTTCTTTGACATGTGAGTTCTGTATTTTGAGACATGTCTTCTAACTAAGCCACTCTTCAGACTTTACCCTTCAACCAAATTATACTACTCACTGTTCCCCAGCACAATCCAAGCTTTCCTCATTATCAGTATTTTCTCATACTCTTTCCTCTATCTGGAATGAATTCTCTTAAAATTTCTGCTTGACCAAATCCTACTTAACATATTACTTTCCTTTTCCAAAAGCTTATAATGATTGTCTTTTGCCTTTAGAAAAAAAAAGCATACTTATCTTCTTGGCATAATTATAAACTACCTTTCCAGCCCACCCAGCCTCCTTCTTGTTTCCCGTACATCCCAGTTCATCTTCCACCTCTGTGCATTTGCTAGAATTTCCTCTAAGGAATGCACCCACTCTACCTTTGACTCTTAGGATCCTTTTCTGAGCTCAAATGTCACTTCTAGCTTGAGAGAAGCTTAGCCTGATTCCCCTAGTTATTAGTACTCACCCCCTTAATTACTTTGAGTTTATTTTATATACATATTAATATTTACTTATATGATTATGTGTTTTATGTCCCTCTTCTGTCCAGATTATAAACTCCTTGAAGGCAGGGACAGTTATATTTTTGTCTTTGTATCCCTAATCATGGGCTATTGTGTAGTTCAGTGGATAGAGTACTAGGCTTGGAGTCAGGAAGACCTGAGTTCAAACTGTGCCTCAGACACTTACTAGCTGTGTGGCCCTAGGCAAGTCTCAAACATATTTACCTCAGTTTCCTCATCTGTAAAAAATGATCCAGAGAAGGAAATGACAAACCACTTCATTATCTTTGCCAAGAAATCCCCAAGTGGGGTCACATGACTGAAGTGACTGAACAACAGTCCTTAGTTGAATTATTATTATTTTTTAAAAAATTTTGGGAGGGTGGAAGGTAGGGTAATTGGGGTTAAGTGACTTGCCCAAGGTCACATGGCTAGTTTTTGTGTAGGATGTCTGAGGTCATATTTGAACTCAGATCCTTCTAACTCCAGGGCCAGTATTCACTGTGCCACCTAGCCACCCCTGAATTATTCTTTATTTCCCAATTGAAGTGCTACTTCCTTCACAAAGCTTTCACTGAGTCCTCCATTTCTTGTTCTCTCTTTTAACATGAAAGTCTGCCTAACATGAAAGGCATCAAACCCAGCCCACATATGGCATCTGACCTATAACACCCCCAAATGTTTTAGATTAAACTACAGTTAGGAAATTTTTTAAAATTAATTTATTAATTTTAGTTTTCAACATTCACTTTTACAAGATTTTGAGTTCTAAATTTTTCCTCCTCTCTCCCCTACCCCTCTCCAAGACAGCATATCATATAGGCTATACATGTACAACCATATTAAACATATTTCCACATTAGTCATGCTGTAAAGAAGAATCAGAACCAAAAGGAAAAACCATGAGAAAGAAAAAACAAACAAAAAAGAAAAAAAATAGTATGCTTCAATCTGCATTCAATCTCCATAGTTCTTTCCCTGGGTATGGATAGCATGCATTGCTGAGAAGAGCTAAGTCTACCAAAGTTGGTTTTTGAACAATGTTGCTGTTACTGTGTTCTCCTGGTTTTGCTTGTAAGTCATTCCAGGTTTTTCTGAAATCTGCCTGCTCATCATTTCTTATGAAAAAAAAAATAGTATTCCATTACATTCCCATACTACAACTTGTTTAGTCATTCCCCAATTGATGGGCATCCCCTCAATTTTCAATTCTTTGCTACCACAAAAAGGGGTACTATAAGCATTTTTGTACATGTGGGTCCTTTTCCCATTTTTATGATCTCTTTGGTATACAGACCTAGAAGTAGTATTGCTGGATCAAAGTATATGCACGGTTTTATAGCCCTTTGGGCATAGTTCCAAATTGCTCTCCAGAATGGTTGGATCGATTCACAACTCCACCAACAATGCATTAGTGTTCCAATTTTCCCACATCTCCAATATTTATTATATTCCAGTTTTGTCATGTTAGTGAATTTTATAGGTGTGATGTGGTACCTCAGAGTTGTTTTAATTTGTATTTCTCTGAATCAATAGTGATTTAGAGCATTTTTTCATCTGACTCTAGAAAGCTTTAATTTTTTCATCTGAAAACTGCCTGTTCATAGCCTTTGACCATTTGTCAATTGAGGAATAACTTGCATTCTTATAAATTTGATTCAGTTTGCTATATATTTTAGAAATGAGGCCTTTATCAGAGACACTGGCTGTAAAAATTGTTTACCATCTTTCTGCTTCCCTTTCAATCTTGGTTGTATTGGCTTTGTTTGTGTAAAACCTTTTCAATTTAATGTAATGAAAACGATCCACTTTGTATTTTATAACATTCTCTATCTTTTGTTTGGTTATAAATTTTTCCATTGTCCATTCCATAGATATGACAGGTAAGCTATTCCTTGATCTCCTAATTTGCTTATAGTATCACTCTTTATGTCTAAATCATGTACCCATTTTATCTTGGTATGCATTATGAGATGTTGGTCTATGCCTAGCTTCTGACATACTATTTCCCAGTTTCCCCAGCAGTTTTTGTTAAATAATGAGTTCTTATCCTAGAAGCTGGAGTCTTTGGGTTTATCAAATGGTAGATTACCATAGTCATTGACTACTGTGTCTTGTGTACCTAACCTATTCCACTGATCCACCACTCTATTTCTTAGCTAGTACCACATCAATTAGGAAATATTTAATAAAATAATAATAAATACAGCAAAATAAAAATAATGTTAATATGTGGTTTTCTAAGTCAATACATAGCCCACGGGGATCCTCATATGTGGTTTAGTGGCCCCTGTTTTTATTTGAGTTTGATACCGCTGGTGCAGTAGACAGCAGATTGGTTGTGGAGTCACAGAAGCCTAGATTCAAATCCTGCCTCTGACATATACTAATTGTATTATTTCATCTATCAGAGTCCCAGAAAACTCTAACACTCTATGTTACAGATGAGTTACTTATCTATACTGGTAGAATGAATTTCTACAATGAGGATTCCTTACATGAATGAAATTAAAGTTATGCTACCCTTCCCCTCCACCATAATGCCATCTATATTTCTTCTTCTATTTCAGCTATTTGTGTACATGTCCAGTTATTTATTTAATTTTAATCAAGAACTAAAGGTTGTACCTGGAGAATAGCTAGAAATTATTTCTAAGATCCAAGGTAGAATTTCTAATTAGTCTGAATGCAAGGTGGATTGGAATGAAAAAGTTAGACTTATTTAGTTCAATAACATTTGTCAAGCACCTTCTACATACAGAACAACTGCATTAGTCATTAAGACCATTTGCTTCATTTTCCAGATGATGTACTGAGATATAAAGGTCAAATTATGTGACTTACCTAGTAAGAGGAAGAGAAGGAATCTGAGCTCAGACCTTCTGACTCCAAATATAGGGTTCTTTCATTATACCACAACTTTTGACATAATCCTAACCTCATCCTTTCCAGTCCTTACCTTAGCCCAGGTCTTGATTTGCAGACCTCTTTAGGGAACCACTATTGTTATGGCCTATTGTGAAACCAGTTGCCATAGGTAATAGTGTCTATATAACTAAACAATCAGTTAAAGTGACTTGTATAGACAGTATGAAAAAAGTTCAGTTTTGCTTTCTAGTTCTAGAAGATGATAAAGATAATTGCCAAATCTCAGATATATGTTCTTGTAACCTTTGTCTTGGCCAAAAATCACAGAATCTCAGATCTGGAATCTCTCTGTCTTTGTCTTTGTCTCTTTCTGATCGCATGGCAACACTCAAGGCCTTTCCCCAGCTTTCTTATCCACCTTTCAAAGCTCTCTAGCCTATGAATCTCTTTTTCAAACTGTGACACTTTTTTTTTTTTTTTGGAGGGCAATTGGGGTTAAGTAACTTGCCCAAGGTCACACGACTAGGTTTTTTGTTTGTGTGTGCGTTAAGTGTCTGAGGCCGGATCCGAACTCAGGTCCTTCTGACTCCAGGGCCGACGTTGCGCCACCTAGCCGCCCCCCCCCCCCCAAACTGTGGCACTTCTGATAATAATTTTACATATGCTATCTAACTCGGGCACAGTAATAGTGCAATTATCACCTCTCTGTTTATGGACACTGCCCCTCAATGTCTCAATGTAGCCTAAGGTTGCATGAGATTTCTTGGCTGCCAAGTCAGTGTTGACATATTGAGCTTACAAGTTCACTAAAACCCCCAGATTTTTTTCATATGAACTGCTCTTTAGCCACACCTCCTCCATCTTATTCTTATTTTAAAAATGATTTACTGTTAGTTTACAACATTTAGTTCCACAGGTTTTTGAGTTTCAAATTTTCTCCCCCTCCTCCTACCCATGGTGTCATGCAATTCTCCATCTCATTCTTGTGAAATTGTTTTTTTTTTTAAACTCAAATATAAAACTTAGCATTTATCCCTACCAAATCTCATCTTAACACATTCAAGCAGCATTCCAATTTGTTGAGACTTTTAGAGGAGTTTATTTTCATCTGGTAGCTATCTATCTATTCTGCCTTTGTTTCATCTGCAAATTTGATTAAATATTTATATCTTAATCTAAGGCATTGATAAAAATATTAAATAACCCAAGGCCAAGCACATATCACTGGGGCTCACCATTGGAGTCCTCCTTCCAGGTTAACATTTAACCATTAACGCCTACTTTCTGGATCTGGCCCTCAAACCAATCTGAATTTCTATATTACTATATTCTATATATTTCTATATTCTACTATTGTCTAGGGGTGAGAACCTCTGGCCCTCTAGGTGCTTAAGTACATCCCTTTGACTGAATCCAAACCTCACTATGAAGCATTTGAGGACCTCTAGAGGGCCACATGTGGTCTTGAGGCTACAGGTTCCCCAACCTTGTATCTAAACCATACTTCATCTTGTCTATAAAAATTGCATGAGGGATTCTGTCAAATGCTTTGATGAAATTAAGAGAACAATATCTGTATGATTATCCTGATCCCTCTGTCTCTATCTTTACTTCGGTCTCTCTCTGTCATTAGTCTGGTATGATCTGTTCTTTCAAAAATATTATTGGTATCTTTTGTTATTTATTATCTATATTTCCAAATATATTAATATATTCTTTTACCAGGGAGTTATTCTTTACAATAAAGAATAAAAAAGAAAGAAAAAAAGAGGTCTGCAAAACTAACCAACACATTACAGTATGTTGACATTGTACATAGTGTTCCATACTCAAAGTCTTCCATCTTTTCAAAGAAGCAGGGAAGTTGCCTTCTTATATCTCTTTGCAGGGACCAACATAGTTCATTATGATTATACAACATTGAATTTTGATTGTTTTTGTTGTTGCTACTCTTTTCACTTACATTATAGTCAATATGAATAGTTTCTAGTTCTGCTTACTTCCCTTTGCATCAGTTCATGTAAGTTTCCCCGTGTTTCTTCATATGCATTATGTTAATAATTTTTTATAGCATAGTAACACTTTATTACATTCATGTACCACAACTGATGGTCATTTACATTGTTTTCAATTCTTTTGTATTCCAAAAAGTGCTATTATAAGTATTTCTATCATTGATCTCAGAGTATATGCCTGGCAGTGTGATTTTTGGTTTGGAGGGTGACCAGAGAAAGTTGCATTTTAGTCAGTTTCTAATAATAATAATTCCAAGTTACTTTCTGGAATGGTTGTGCTAATTGATGGCTAAATGAATGTGCATTATTGAACTCCTATTTCCATATCCTTTCCAACAGCAATGATTTCCATATTTTGTTATCTTTATCAATTTGCTGGATGTGAGGTAAAATCTCAAAATTATTCTGACATATTTCTCTCATTATTAGTGATTTGAAGTAGTATTTCATGTGGTTGAATGGGCTGTCCTTGATGAAACCATGTTGGCCTTCTGTGATCACTGCTTCTTTTTCTAACCAATCTAACCATCCCTTCAATAATAAATTATAAGTTTATGCCAGTATAATTCTGTGATGGAAATAAGAATTCTGTATGTAGTATTATATCTATACATGTTTATATCTATATATCTGCGTATATTATAAAAGGAACCTTAGAGATCATGTAGTTAAATTCCACCATTTTATTGGTGAGGAAACTGAGGCCCATAGAGGGTAAGTGATTTGATCAAAGATCACTCAAGTACTAAGTGGTTGAGTTGAGATTTGAACTCAGGTCTTGTGAATCCAGGTTCAGTGTTCTCTCCACTCTACCACAATGACTTTCACTGAATCTCTCTGAGACCAAGTTTCCTCCTTTGTAAAATGGGTATAATAACGACACCATAAAGCACTATGCAAATGCCTGTTATTATGATTATCACTATTACTGTTGTTACATTGTTGTTTGCAGTCCTTGTAAGAGAAGCTAATTGAACATCTCCAGCTTCTGTCTGAATTGTGTTCACAACATCTCCTCTACACTAAACAGATGTCTTAGTCCTTTTGAGGGTATTCCCCTTCTTTTCCTAGTATAACTGCTAATCCTTTCTTACTTTTTGTTGTCTTTCACTCTTCCCATGAACTTCAGTTCATTCTGAGCTTTCAAACTCCTGAAGCTCTTCTTCCAGAACTGAGACATACTTCAGCATTCATTGAATGTTACCTACCTTCACTTACATTTTCTAGATACACCTTTAAAAAAGACAAACCCAAGTTGGTCAGTGAGTTAGTACCCTGTGCATCTACATTAATCTTTTAGACAAGTATTTATTTTTCCTTATTGTTATCTTTGAGGCTTTACCACACCTTAAGTCTTCAGAACAATTTATTTTTCTTGGGCATTCTTTCCCTGTAAAATTTTTAGTCATAGGATTTTACTAATTAACTTTTCTGAATTTTTCAACATCACAGAATCATGGAATTTCGGAACTAGAAAGGACCTCAGCAATCCTGTAGTCCAGCCTATATTCTGAAGGAATAATATAATTTTAACATATTCAATAAGGTGGTTTTCCAATTCCTGCCTGAAGTTTCGAAAGAGGAGGAATGCACTTGATCTGCCCAGGAAGATAATTTTCCTTTTGAACAGCTCTAAGTATTAGAAAATTTTCCCAACATCAATCCTAAATTTGCTATCATTCCTCTATGCCTCCTCCCCCCAAGTATTTTATTCTTCTCAATATAGATAGGGGAGTATAAACAGATAAACAGAAGGTGGATAGATAGACAGATAGTTAAATAAATAGATAAACAAAGCTCTGAATAAGCATTTACTATGTGCCAGCCATATGTGGGGGGAATACGAATACAAGGAAAAAGAAGAACAGCCATTAATCTCAAAGAGCTAATGGGGAAAACAATACAGAAAAGGGAGCTGAAATTAAAGGGGAGGAGTAGTCTAAAAAGTCTAGGGGTGGTGATCTGGGTTTGAAGATGAGTGCCTGACATGAGTACTTCTTCAAATGGAGATGGGGAGGAATTCACCAATCAGAGGAAGTGGCCATAAATTAAAATTTGTTATTGTTGCTTAGTCATTTTTTCTGTAATTTCTGGCTCTTTGTGACCTTTTTTGGGATTCCCTTGGCAAAGACATTGGAGTGGTTTGCCATTTCCTTCTCCAGCTCATTTTACAAATGAGGAAACTGAGGCAGGGTTAAGTGACTTGCCCAGGGTCACATAGCTAATAAGTATCTGAGGCTAAATATGAACTCACTAAGATGAGTCTTCCTGACTCCAGGCCTGGTGCTCTATCCATTGGACTACATAGCTTCCCAAAACATACTCAATTAAAAAAAAATTATTCCCATATGGCATGTACTCAAGTCCCTTTACTGTCCTATTGTTCCCCTCTGGATACTCTCCAGCTTTACAAGTCAGTAAGCATTTATTGAATACCTACTATGTGCCAGACACTGTGCTAAGCACTGGGATTAAAAAGAAAAGCCAAGAAGCAATCCCTTCTCTCAAAGAGCTCCCAATATAATGGAGAAATTATATAAATAACTATGTACAAACAAGATATATACAGGATAAAATAGAGGTCAACTCAGAGGAAAGGCACTAAGATTAAGGAGGACTAGGAATAACTTCTTTTTTGTTGTTGAGTCATTTCAGTCATGTGCAACTCTTTGTTACCCCATTTGGGGTTTTCCTGGCAAAGATATTGGAGTGTTTTGTCATTTCCTTCTCCAGCTCACTTTGCAGATTAGGGAGATGAGGCAAACAGGGTTAAGTGACTTGCCCAGGGTCACTCAGTTAGTAAGTGTATGAGGCCATATTTGAACGCAGGAAGATGAGTTTTCCTGACTCCTGGCTTGGCATTCTATCCACTGCACCACCTAGTTGCCCATACCTTCTTATAGAAGAAAGGATTTTAACTGAGACTTGAAGAGAGCAAGGGAAGCCAGAAGCTGAATATGAGGATGGAGTAAGTTTCAGGAATGAGGGATAGGCATTAAAAATTTCTAGAGTAGGAAGTGTTCTATGCAGAATAGCAAGGAGGCCAATGTCACTGCATCACACAGTACTTGGAGGGGAGCAAAGTATAAGACAACCAGCAAAGTAGAAAGGGGCTAGGTTTTGAAGGGCATTAAAAAACAGAGAATTTTATATTTAATCCTGGAGGTGATAGGGAGCCACTGGATTTGATGATCTGGGGTGGGGTAGGGGGGAGTTGACATGACTGTACCTGTGCTTTAGTAAGATCAATTGCTTTTTGATTGATTTTAAGATGTCTACAGGAAATCCAATTTGAGATGTTCAATAAATAGTTGGAAATGTGATAATAGAGGTCAAGAGTGAGGTTAGAGCTGGATAAAATGATCTGAGAATCATCTGAAGAGAGATGTTAATTGAATCCATGGGAACTGACGAGATTACTAAATAAAGTAGTGCAGAGGAAGGAAATGAGGAAATCAAGCACAGGGACTTGATCCAACAAAGGAAATTGCAAAAAAAAAAAAAGTGGTCAGACAGGTAGCAAGAGAATCAAAGAACAGTCACAAAAATCTATAGGAGGAGAATGTCAAGGAGAAGAGGATGAATGACAATCTCAAAGTCTGCAGAGAGGTCAAGAAGGACAAGGATTGAGAAAAGGACCATTACATGTGGTCATTAAGAGACCATTGCTAACTCTGGAGAGAGGTATTTCAGCTGAATCATGAGATCAGAAGCCATACTGAAGAGATTTAAGAAAACTATAAGAAAGGAAGGGTAGGCATCAATTATAAAAAGTCTAGAGTTTAGGCATGATAGAGATTAGAGATATAGGCAATAGATTGTGAGGACAGACAAATTGAGAAAGGGTTTTTGAGGATGGGAGAGACATGGATATGTTTTTAGGTAGTAGTGAAGTAGCCAAGAGATAGGGAGAGATTGAAGATTAGTGTGGGGATTGGAATGATAGAGGGAAGAATATGCTTGAAAAGATGAAATAGAATGGGATTATTTGTACATGGAGAAGGGGTTTGCCTTGACTAGGAGAAGGGCTGCCTCTTTGTGTGAGACAGGAATGAAAGAGATAGTAGCAGAAGGCATCGGAGTGATGTGAGATGAGAAGCAGGGGATGAGGAGATTCTGGGTGAACAGCCTCAATTTTTTTCAGCAAAATATGAGGCAAAATCAATGTTCTTCTTAAACTATGGTACCCAGAGCTACTTGAGATCAGAGTTGTCAAACATGCAGTCCACCTACAACACTCCTGAATGCAAAAAAATAGATAACATTGTATTTTAAAAATAAGTCAATATGCAAGGATCCTTATGTATATAGATTAGTGGTTATTGTTTCTACTACTTAGGTGCTGTCTGATAGGGACAAGAAACAGAAGGATTTTTATTGCCTTATTCCTGAGACTTAATTAATCTCATTTCTCTCTCTCTCTCTCAACTACTTAATTATATTTTTATTTTTTCTTAAAATGTTTCAACATTTTATTTATGCTCTTGTTTATAACATTGTCACTCATCACTGACTCCCTCTTTCCATGACTAGTAAAAGCTTCTCATGTAACAATCACAGTCAAACAAAACAAATAAATATGGTTGTCATGAAGAAAAATGAATGTTTCATTATATATTTCTGGACAGCGAGGTGGCACAGTGGATAAAGTACTGGGCCTGAAGTCAGGAAGACTCATCTTTGTGAGTTCAAATATGGCCTCAGATACTTACTAGCTGTGTGACCTTAGACAAATCACTTATCCCTGTTTGCCTCAGTTTCCTCATCTATGAAATGAGATGGAGAAGGATATGGTAAACCATTCCAGTATCTTTGCCAAGAAAACCTCAAATGGGGTCACGAAGAATCAGACAAGACTGAACAACATACTTCCATCACTTCTGAAAGTTAGTTGGAATGCTTCACTTCACATTCTTTCTTCTGAATCCATGATTAGTCATAGGATTATAGATTTAGAGCTGGAAAGGACTTCAAATGTCATAATTTACAACACTTTAATTTTTTAGATGAGGAAACTGAGTCCCAAAGTCCCACAGATGATAAGTTTTTGAGGGGGGAATCAACCTCTAAATTTCCTGACTTTAAGTCCAGCAAATTGACCACTACTAACATGCTGCTAACATTGTTATACCCTTTTTAACATAGTCCAAAATTGCATCAATTTTTTTTGACTACCACATTATAATGCTGACTCACATTGGGCTTGCAATCCATTAAGACCTTTTGATCTTTTTTCTTTTTAAATAAACCTCTGTTTGATTATCTTTCCCATATTATATTTGCAAAGTATATAATTTTTGAAGCCAAGTGTATGACTAGAAATTTATGTCCCTTAAGTTTCATCTTGTTAGAGCCAATCTAATGCTTTCTAGCCTACAAAAATCTTTTTGGATTCTCACTCAGTTATCAGTGTGTTAGCCATCTCTCCCAGCTTTGCCTCATCTGAAAATTTTATAAGCATGCCACTTATCTTCATTTAAATCACTGATTAAAAATATGAAACAGTACTGTACCAGGTGCAAATATATGGGGCACTCCACTGAAGACCTCCTGCCAAGGTGACGTCAAATTTTGAGTCCTGCCATTCAATCAATTCCAAAATTGCATGATAATTTAGGCCATATCTCTGCCAATTTTACATGAGAATAACATGAGATACTTTTATTTTACATGCTAACATGTAGGTAGACCATATCTATAGTGTACTGCCATTTTAGCAATTCTATAAAAAATGCCATCTCTATGCCATGCTGCTTTCTTTCTAACTTTGGACTGTCTAGGACTGGAGGTTCCCCCACCCCCTAGCCTCGGGCACTGATTAATGTGCCTTTTACCTTATTTTTGTCAGACCTCAGACCAACTACCTAACAGCAATGTCTATGCTATACTGATAAGCTCATATCTGCTCCTTCATGCCTTTCTTTCTTTTTTTAAAACTTAATTAATTTATTTTTAGTTTTCAACATTCATTTCCACAAAATTTTGAGTTACAGTTTTTCTCCCCATCTTTCCCCTACCCCCAACCCAAAATAGCAAGCTTACTGAATACCCCTTCCCCCAATCTGTTCTCTCTTATATCATCCCCCATCACACCCCCTAACTTTCTAGTAGAGCAAGATGGATTTCTATACCCCAGTGCCTATATATCTTATTTCTCTGTTGCATGTAAAAAACAATTTTTAAAAAATATTTGTTTTTAAAACTTTGAGTTCCAGATTTTTTCCCTTCTTCCCTCCTCACCCGCCCCCACTGGGAAGATAAGCAATTCAATATAGGTTGTAGATGTGTAGTTACCTAAATCATTTCCATAATTGTATATTGTGAAAGACTAACTATATTTCCCTCCATCCTGTCCCAACCCCACCCCCCACAGTTATTCTAATTTCTTCTTTGATCCTATCCCTTTTCAAAAATGTTTGCTTCTAACTACCCTTCCCCCAATCTGCCCTCCCTTTTTTCATCCCCCTGTTATCTTCTACACCCCTATTTTCCTTTAGGGTAAGATACCCAATTGAGTGTGTATATTATTCCCTCCTTAAGCCAAATTCAATGAGAGTAAGGTTGTCCCATTCCCTTTCACCTTCCTGCTCTTCCCTTGTAAGAGTTTTCTCTTGCCTCTTTTATATGAGATAATTTACCCTAATCTATCCCTCCCTTTCTCCTTTTAGTAATAAATTCTTCTCTCACCTCTGAATTTTATTTTTTAGATATCATCCCTTCATATTCAACTCATCCTGTGCCCTCTGTCTATGTATAAATGAACATACATATGCCCACACTAACATATATATATATATATTTATATACATATACACCCTCTTATACATACATATTCCCTTCAACTATCCTCATACTGAGAAAAGTCTTATGAGTCACCATTATCATTTTTCCATGTAGAAATGTAAATAGTTCAACTTTAATAAGTTTCTTATGATTTCTTTTTCCTGTTTACCTTCTCATGCTTTTCTTGCTTCTTGTATTTGAAAGTCAAATTTTTTGTTCAGCTGTTTTTTTCATCAAGAATGCCTGAAAATCCTCTATTTCATTGAATGACCATATTTTCCCCTGAAGTATTGCACTCAATAGGTGATTCTTGGTTTTAGTTCTAGCTTCTTTGACCTTCAGAATATTATATTCCAAACCCTTTGATCCCTTAATGTAGAAGCTGCTGTCTTGTGTTATCCTGATTGTGTTTCCACAATACTCAAATTGTTTCTTCCTGACTGCTTGGAGTATTTTCTCCTTGATCTGGGAACTCTCAAATTTGGCTATAATATTCCGAGGAGTTTTCTTTTGGGGATCTTTTTCAAGAGGTGATCAGTGAATTCTTTCAATTTCTATTTTACCCTCTGGTTCTAGAATATTAGGGCAATTTTGCTTGATAATTTCTTGCAATATGGTGTCTAGGTTCTTTTTTTTGGATCATGGCTTTCAGGTAGTCCAATAATTTTTAAATTATTTCTCCTGGATCTATTCTGCAGGTCAGTGTTTTTTCCAATGAGATATTTCACATTGCCTTCTATTTTTTTCATTTGTTTGAATCTGTTTTATAGTATCTTGATTTCTCATAAAGTCATTACCTTCTAATTGCTCCAATCTAATTTTGAAGGAGTTATTCTCTACATTGAATTTTTGAAATTCGTTTTCCATCTGTCCAGTTTTGCTTTTAAAGGCATTCTCCTCATTGGCTTTTTGGTCCTCTTTTGCCATTTGAGTTAGTCTATTTTTTAAGGTGTTATTTTCTTTAGTGTATTTTTGGGTGTCCTTTAGTAGGCTGTTGCCTTGCTTTTCATGATTTTCCTGCATCATTCTCATTTCTATTCCAAATTTTTCCTCCACTTCTCTTATTTGATTTTCAAA
This sequence comes from Gymnobelideus leadbeateri, assembly GCA_011680675.1. NCBI lineage: Eukaryota > Metazoa > Chordata > Mammalia > Diprotodontia > Petauridae > Gymnobelideus > Gymnobelideus leadbeateri. The sequence goes on from WOXC01012209.1 coordinate 1,080,112, forward strand.
ATCCTTATTGAGCTCTTGCATGGCCTGTAACCAGTTCATATTTTTCTTGGAGGCTTTTGATGCAGGAGTTCTGACTTCATTGTCTTCCTCCCACTCCATGCCTCGATCCTTTTTGTCTCCAAAAAAGGATTCTATCACCTGTTTGTGCTTCCTGTCACGATAGAACTCTGCTTCCAGAATGGAGAGAGCTTTGACCCAAAATCGCTGGGGTTTTTGCAGCTTCTGGAGCTTAGTAGGGTGCCATCTCTACAGCCCCCACAAGTTCTGGTTTACTGGTCATACACCTCAGGACCACCACCCAAGACTGTGTTCCAGATACAAGCAGGCTAAAGCAAGAGTGATTTCCCTCTGAATGGTTGCTTGGTTCCCCTACATCTGCAGGTCAGGAGCTCCTGAGGCAGCCACACAACCCAGCTGCCTCCACCTACTTCTCGTTCTGGGGGCAGCAGCCAGACTGTGCTCCCCCTGTTCCCACAGAGTTCCACACTGATCTTTTACTTTGTCTTTGGCATTTATATATTGAGAAATCTGGAAGTTGCCACAGCTGCTGGTTATTCACTTTCCTGAAGTCTACTCTGGCCGCTGCTGCTTGGTGCCTCCCTGGGGCTGGAACCACACAGTTCCTGCAGGACTGTGCTTGTCTCCCTGCAAGCTGTGATAGACCCTTCCTGTAAGCCTGCTGGGCTGCCTTCAGCAGGAGATTTGTTTCTCTCTGTCACTTTGTGGGTTCTGTGGCTTTAAAATTTGTTTAGATTCATTTTTTTTTACAGGTATTGGAATTGTTTGGAGCTGGAGCCCATGCCAAGTTTGTACTTCTACCTACCATCTTGGCTCTGACCTTCCTTCATGCTTTTTACTCTAGTTCTTAGGACAGTATTAAAATCAACATTGTCATTCCCTGTAAGGATATGTCTACCCATTGGCCTGTTTCACCAATCACCATTTTCTCTGACTTCCTTGCCCCAAATATTTTTCTCTTGCCAATTTTCCTCCTGTGTGTTGTCTTCCCCTATTAGAATATAAGCTCCTTGAGGGAAGAGACTGTTTTGCTTGTTTGTATTTATATCCTTAGCCCTTATTGCATAGTAGGTAACATAATGCATTAAAAAAAAAAACAACCTCATTCATTTAAAAAAATAATAACTGAGATGTTCATTTTTTCTGTCATTCTGGCTGCTTCCTCCTTTGCCTCATTGCCACCACTAACTACCAGGGCAAATGACCTGATTAGATGCATTGGGAAACTCTGCTGCTGGGGCCCCTGTCTATTTGGACTTGCTAAGTTGTAGAAACATAGAGGAGACATTTATTAGGATGAAGTAGAGACAGTGTCATAAGTAGGTAAGGCTCTTTCAGACTGAGCACAGAATCCCAGGACTTTCCTCACTTCTCTACTGGGATGTTCTAAAGAACTAAATGTGAGGTTATGGGTACTATTCATGACTGGCAAGAGAAGGGGCATGGAAATGAATGTGGTCTTTTTTTTTTGTTCAGTTGAAAGGATAGAGAAATAGTTTTTTAAATTTCATTTTTATGGAAATATCCAGAGCCCAGGACAAAAGAATGTCCAAGATTCCTAAAGCACTCTCCTTCCTTCCTTCATCCCCTCATCACTCCCATGTGCATGGGGAAGAGTCCTTTTTCCTTCCTAGTGTCTGTGCTGAGACCCTTCAGTCATTGCCAGTATCTTTGGGAACACAGATTTACCTATAAAAACTGTAGGAGATGTTATACACAATATTTATTATTTTGGCAAGGCAATTGGGGTTAAGCGACTTGTCCAGGGTCACACAGTTAGTAAGTGTCAAGTGTTTGAGGCAGGGTTTGAACTCAGGTCCTCCTGACTCCATGGTGCTCTATCGACTGTACCACCTAGCTGCCCTTATACTTAATCATTTTTTGGGGGAGGGTCTTTTTGGAGGGGGGAAGGCAGGGCAATTGGGGTTAAATGACTTGCTCAAGGTCACACAGCTAATAAGTGTTAAATGTCTGAGGTCTGATTTGAACTCAAGTCCTCCTGACTCCAGGGCCCAGTGCTCTATTCACTGTGCCACCTAGCTGCCCTTATACATAATCTTTTACAGGTGTTTTGTTCATTCTTAATCCATTCATTATCATTCAGTGGAAGATATCAAGAGAGTAGTTGCTCAAAAATAACTCCCCTCATTTTCCTCCATCCTGAGTTTGGGATTATTATATTATTATTATAGGATTATTATATTATTATTATAAATAATGTTGTTGATTATGTTATAAGTTCTGATTGGTATTTATAGACATTGTCTACTTTGCCTCTCATAATAACCCTGGGAGGTAGACACTGAACATATTATTATCCCCATTTTATAGATAAAGAAACTGAGGCTTAGAAAGGCTAAGTAAATTGTTAATGTTTGTACATCTAGCAAGTATCTGACACAGGATTTGAACCATGTCTTCCTAACTTCAAGTCCAAGGTTGGGGAGGGGGTCTGCTTACCATATACTAATATGGTATATATTATAACATATATTACATATATGTATATATATATATAACTAGTATATATATATATAATATATAACTAACGTAATACTAATATACTAACTTTCATGCCTCTTTATCTACATATCTAGAGTCTACTTTAGTGGTAGGGAAGAAAGGATTCTCCCAAGAAACCAAACCATCTTCTTGCCTTCATGTGTCCATTAAAAAAAAAAAAGTAGATATTCCTGGGAGTAATCACTTCTAAATGTTATGGTAGATAATTAAGCTTTTAACATTTCAACAATGATTACAGATGGGATCAGGATATGTGTCCTTAGGATGAGAGAATTCCCTAGGGAAGGGGGACTTTAGTAGGAGAGAGGAAGGAGCCAGCAACAGAAGAGGTAAAAATACATTTTGTACAATTTAATTTTGCCTTAGGGACCTTCCTGGCTGTGCCACTAAAAAGTACGTGCCATATATTATTTGCACCTCTGCTAGAGAGACTTTCAGGCTGTGGTATGGGAGGGAGAGTAGATAGAGAGGTAGGTTGGGTTTAATTCCTGACTTTGCCACTGCGTGTCTATGAACAGGCCACTTCTTCAACTGTGGGTTCAGAGGATTCTTTTTCCTGATCCTATGTTTCCAGTCTAGGAGCATTGGTCTACCTCGGGTAAATTGCTTGCTCTCTGGACTTGGTTTCATCATCTGTAAAATGTGGGGGGTGAATTCAATGACTTCTATTACTTTCATTACTATGCATAAATTATTTTACGAGTCTATCAGATGATAACAGATTTGACAAATGGCAAGACAAGAGAAAAACAAAGGGAGAAATATAAACAAAGGTACAAGTGCTAGAGTGAATTTGGATCCTGGAGGAACATGATCATACCATAGCCCATTCAGACTAGTTAAGGGATCAGCCAAGCTATTTTGGGGAGTGAGGAGAATAAAGAAACAAGAAAGCCCACAGCTTCCTCTTCAGTCTACTCCCTTTGGTTCTGCTCATCTTCATACATCTTCTGATTCAGTCTCGTGATGGTGAGTAGGAAGGGTGGATAAAATTGGCAGTTGTCCTGGTGAAAGTATTCCTAGGTAGCCAGAGGTACTGGGGTCTTTCCCGGTTACATAATGTCACTTGAACAATTTCAGCATGGGAAGGTGTCTCCCCAACACTACATTTTGGTCCCAAAATTCAATCAAACACATCTTTGCCCTTTCTCCATATACTGCCCAGGATTATAGTGCCCCTGACTTCTTCTACAACTTTGGCCCCCGATTTTTCTCAGCTAACAACTGAAAGGCATGGTACCCCCTTAAAAATAGACCTTAGTGAGACTAGATTGCAGAGTATTTCTTCCTTCATTCAACTTCTAACCGTGATGGAGTAGTTTGGAACTTTAATGAAGACTGAATTTAAGCCTAAGCATATAAGTAAAAGGGAAGCCCTTGGTGTTGTTAATGACAGAGACTTGAAAAGAAACCACACTTTGACCTTCTGGATCCTTGGAATCAGAAACTGGACCAGATAAGATCTGATGAGCCATCACTCCCCACAACCACTAGGTTGGCTGGCTCAGATCCAGCTCCCTAAACCTCTGATAGAACTCTGGGTCACTATTATTGAAGTTGTCTTGGAGGTGGTTAGATTATATTTTAGTTTGTATTTAGTTTAGTATTGCTTTATTTAGTATGGTTTGAATGTAAGGTTGGGAATTTCATTACACTCTATACATTTTAGGGTCTTTAGGTGATTTCCACTGTGTGGCATTATAATTCAAATTGGGACTTTTCTCTATTAAGCAAACTGAGTGAAGTTAATTGAGTGCCAAATATTGTCTCAAGTAAATAAAAGCAATTTGATTAACCAAATCATGTAGTGTCTTGCCTTTCCTTTGAGGGTACACTCTCAGTTTTGGATGTTTTTCACATAATGTTTTTGATACTTGTGCTCAAAAAGTCAATATAAAATTTTAATCATGGTCTTTATTTAGGTATCTAGGTTGCACAATGAATGGAGCTCTTGACATAGAGCCCTACGATAATGGTGTTCCAATCTAGCTTCAAGTACTTACTAGATGGGAGACCCTGGAGAAATCACAACTTCCATCTGCTTTGGTTTTCTCATCTGTAAAATGGTGCTTATATAATGACAGCACTTACTTCTCAGATTTGTTATGAAGATAAAGTGTGATTATATTTGAAAAGCACTTTTCAAAAGCACCATATAAATGTTTGTTGTTATAGTTATTATTACTATTATCATTAGAGACAACTGGCTTGATAGCAGATCAATAGTGAGGTTCCCTGCTTTGGACAGTCTCTTAATTTTCAAGAGAATTCCATTGGGATGAAGCAACTTTTTAGACAAATCACAGCCAACAACAAAAAGTCAACTTCAGCTCCTTTCAAGAATATGATTGCACCACATCCAATCTATTTTTCACCGGTCACTCCAGAATGTTTTTGTTACTCAGAGGGTTGGTTCTAAATGAGGGCCATAGGCATTTGCTTAATGTGGCCAAGGGCATCAGGGGGTGGCTTTGTGGGCTTTTTTTGTTTGCTGTGGGCAGTAGAGCCCCTGTAATAACCTCTTATGATTTCAATAAGGATTTCCCATTTGATGCTTTGCATCCATATGCTTTTCAAAATCAGTTTCTAGGAAACTGTAGCCATTTCCCTCATCCCAGAAGTCAAAAGTTCCCAAGTATGACAGAAAATTGACTTTTGTGTAATTTCCTTATTTCGTTGATGCTGAGGAGTCTTTTGCCGTCTGAAGTTTCTGAGTGGTACTCAGAGGAAAATGGGCCTTTCTCTTGAAATAGCAGGAAACAAATGGGAATTAGATCTTCTGTGTTAAATTAATAGTTTGAGGAACCAGAATTTTTGCCAAGTTTGTACCAAATTCACTGTAGAAGGAAAAATCCTTTTCCCTTGATTGTTAAACTGAGACTGGATCTGTTAAGAATTGCAATTTGCACATTGGTTTAATTTGGAAGCTCACATTCTATTTTACTTTCAAAGAAGGTTTCTTTGGGTTTCATTGTAGTTTTCTTAAATGCTAAAGCTTGCACTGGGGTATTTACATTAACAGACATATGGTATGTGTAAAAATAAGTCACCAGCCAATATTAAGAAATTGGAAAGTCAGTTATTATGCTGACAGGCTGCTGTTACCCTGTGCTTTGGAAATGTCTTTCAGTTCAGTGCTTATCAGATGGTAAGTAGAGAACATGTTGTATGCTTTGCTAAGAGACCGGTCTTTGATCTTTGCCATTCCTCCCTTTGTAATAATGTCCACATAAACGTAAGAAGTGTGTGACATGATGTGTGGAGGCTGGTCCTGGAGTCAGGAAGACACAGGTCTTCAAGTACTGACTCAAACCAGAGTGACAGGGTGGCTACAGGCAAATCAGATAACCTCTCAGAGCTCTAGGCAATTTTCTAGGTTTATAAATTGCAGAGTAGATGCTAATATGCATTGCTAGAAGGAGTTCCCATACCAGTGAAATGGCAGGCCAGGTTCCTTTATATATGCATATACTGCATATTCAGATATGCCTATATATGTATATGTCCATGTAGGCAAACAAGTTCAGTCTATGTACCTTCCCTCTTATCTCTGATGTCTAGGGACTAAAACTGAGGTGATGAAAAGAGAATTTCCTAGCCAGTAATACTATTATTAATCATCTCACCTCTTAGGGTCTCAGTTTCTTCATCTGTAAAATGAGAATGTTGGATTTGAAGATCAGTAAGGTCTCTACTAACCCCAAATCTTAAGAACAATTGACTGCTACTTCCAGGAAATTAAAAAACTTGGAGAATAAATTAATTCAAAAGAATTGTATTTCCAGTCCTAATCTCTCTTGAGCTCTAGTATCAAATCACCAACTGAATGTTGAGTATCTCCACCTGGATGTCCTAGAGACATCTCAAACTGAACATATCCAAAACAGCCACATTATCTTTCCCCCTAAACCCTCTCTCTTTTTTTAAACTTTCCTGTTAAATTGTCATGGTCCCCACCATCTTCCCAGGCTCACAGACTTGAAGATGGTCTCATCCTTGATTTCTCTCTTACACTTATCTCACGTGTACAATCTATTGCCAAATTTTGCTGTTTCTGCCTTGAGAGAATCTCTCATACACACCCCAGTTTCTCCACTCATCTAGCTGCTCTCCCCCTAACCCCCACCCTCAGCACAGGCCTTCATGGAGCTTTCCAGTTGATTTCTCTGCTTGAAGTCACCCTGTCAGTCTATCCTCTACTTAGGTATCAAAGGTATCTTCCCAATGTCCAGGTCTGACAATGTCACCTGCCCTATTTGGCAAACTCCAGTAGCTCCCTATTACCTCCAAGATCAATCATAAAACCTTTGCCATTTCAAACCCTTCCCAACCTGCCCCTTCCTGTCTTTCTAGTCTTTTTATCTTTATTCCCCTCCAGCAATATTAGTCTTCGTGCTATTCTTTGGACACAATACTCCATCTCCTGTCCCCATACCTTTTCACTGCCTTGTTCCCCCATCCCTAAAATGCTGTCCCTTCTCACATATGCCTTCTAGCTTCCTTTTTTGTTTTTTAGAGGCAGTCCAAATCTTATCTTCTGAGGGAATTCTTTCCCCATTCCTTCAGCTACTAGCCTTTTCCCCTCTGAGATTATTTTCCATCTACTGTGTAAATATTTTGTATGTACAGGATTGTTTACATGTTGTTTTCCGTATTAGGATGTGAGCTCCTTGAGGATGTGAACTATGTTTCTGACATTTAAAATGAATTTCCAGTGCTTAGCACAGTGCCTGGTATACAAGAAGCGCAAGATAAATGCTTGCCATCTGATGTGACTAACAGTTGTCAAAAAGTAAATACATTCACTGCCCTCACATCATGACAGTATCCTACCTCAGAAAATTACTAGCTGCATGCTCCTGGGCACATTACTTAATCATTATCGGCCCGTTTCCTCATCAATAAAATGCAGATAATAGTAGCACCTCCTTCCCAAGATTGTTGTGATAATAGAATGAGATAATATTTGTAAAGCATTTTGCACACCTAAAAGTGAGATATAAATGTTGCTTTTATCTTTGTCGTCATCATGGTAACTAAGGACTTTCAGGCTCACTAAGGTGGTCCCACTACTACTACCTCCTCTTCTCCAACATTGAGTTCACGTATTCGTCGACCATCAATTCACTTTACAACTGACCTTCTATGATTTCCTTTTTAGTTTGTGGTCTTTCTTACCAAAATATTTTTTTAAAAAGCAATTGGGTTTAAGTAACTTGCTCAAGGTTACACGGCCAGTCATGATTTATGTGTGGGGGCTCATTTTCTGAGGCCAGGACCGATCCCAGGTCATCCTGACTCCGGGGCCAGTGCTCTTACTCACTGCGCCACCTAGCCACCCCTCTTACCAAAATATTTTACCTTCTACAAAGGTTACTATCACCTCTTTTCTTTCTTTCTTTCTTTCTTTCTTTCTTTCTTTCTTTCTTTCTTTCTTTCTTTCTTTCTTTCTTTCCTTCCTTCCTTCCTTCCTTCCTTCCTTCCTTCCTTCCTTCCTTCCTTCTTCTTCTTCTTCTTCTTCTTTCTTTCTTTCTTTCTTTCTTTCTTTCTTTCTTTCTTTCTTTCTTTCTTTCTTTCTTTCTTTCTTTTTTTTTGACTTTTGGAGGGCAATTGGGGTTAAGTAACTTGCCCAAGGTCACATGGCTAGGTTTTGTTTGTGTGTGCATGAAGTGTCTGAGGCTGGATCCGAACTCAGGTCCTTCTGACTCCAGGGCCAACACTCTACTCACTGTGCCACCTAGCCGCCCCTATCACCTTTTTCCTATAAATACTTTAACGTAGTTGAAAAATGTTTATTAAACATGAAATTTTCTTATCATAATCTTAATTCCTTCTTGTCCGAAGACCTGAAGCACTTACCATTGCATTCCTCAATTAATATTTATCAATCATGGAGTCAGAAAGACCTGAATTCAAATCTAAGCTCATTCACTTGCTAGCTGTGTAACCCTAGGCAAGTCATTTAACCTCTCTGCCTCTTTTCTCATCTGTAAAATGGGAACAATAGCAGCACCTACTTCCTGGTGTTGTTGAGAGGATCAAATGAGAACATGTTTATAAAGCAGTTCACAAACCTTAATGGTCCATATAAATGCCAGATAGAAATAATAATGGCAATAATAATGCTTACTATTTTTAATTCTTAGAAAAAGACTGCAAAGGCCAGCCAGTCCAATCTATATCTGAATAAGAATCCCTTTTCCAACATCTCCAACAAGAGTTTTAGTGACAAGGAGTCCTTAAGTGTTCCCTTGAATTTTTAGCTCTTTTCATACTGATATGTCTTGTTTTCCCAACCTAATTGGGAGCTCCCTAAGGAAATAGACTTTAATACTTATTCACTTCCCTCTGACAGGGTCTATCACAATGTCATGCACACAATAAATATTTATTTGATTAATTATAAATGTTCTTATTTAAGTGCTTTCTTATGCCAAGAATTTATGTAACCTTTGAAATTATTATATATCTGTTCTTCTTCTCTTGTATTTTAGGCTCCTTTAAGAAGAAAGTAACTTCAGTACTGAACCCAAGATTAAACTGGAAATAGAATTTGGGGCTTGGTAAGTTTGGAAATTCTTGGTCAAGAACAGAGGGGTTACATGATTAAAAAGACTAGAAGCATCTCAGCACTGCATTCTCAACAGATCTCCTATCTTTCATGAAATTCTCTTGCAGAATGAATCATAGCACGTTTAAGCTGGAAGGAACCATAGAAATGATCTATTCCAACAGCCTAAAAATGAGGAAATGGAAGCCTAAAGAGGGTGAGTAACTTCTCCAAGATCATAAAATAAGTTAATGACACTGGAACTGAGGTTTCCTGACTCTCAGAGGGTCATAGACTAAGTTGGAAGTGACTTTAGAGGTCATTTAGGTCAACCACTCAACAAAATATTTATTTCTTTTCCCCATGCCCACCACTCTTTACAGTTTGGCCATCTTTTTTCTTCACTTCTTCCTTTTCTCTTCCTCTTCTCTAGTTCAGTACCAGACATATTTAGAAGCTAAGTCACAGTCCTCATATATCTTACTTTCCCTTTTCCTGGGGAATTTCATAGTTGGTTCTTCTAATCTCTTTGTAGGAGCACCTACACATACTCACTTTTTTCTTGGCTCTCATACCCTATCTCCCCAAAACAACAACACAAAATGAAAAAGCAAAGCAAAAGCAACCCACCATCTTCAAGTAGATACCTTGGAGGACCCAACCCCTGCTGAATGCCTATGAAAGAATCAATAGAGTAAGCACCCTATGTCTTGAATTATTGAATCTGAAATCTGATCACTTTAGACTCATTCTTGGTTCTCACAATGGCATCTTTAGTTTGAACTATGATTATTAGGAGTTATTCCCTTTATCTCCTATGTAGAATTCTTAAAGCTCATAAGTCTAGTGAATATAACCTTGTATACTGTGATACCCTTCATTTAATGGCTCTTAAACTCTATGGTAGAAAACTCTCAACCTAACACCTATTGCCCTTGAATAGAGTCTCTGCTGGTTTGAGAAAGCTCATTGTACTCCCAGCTCAATCCAGCTTGCTCTCTGAAATATGGAGAGCTCAGTTTGAAGTCCAGATCTATTGCTTACTATACGTGTGAGTTACTACCTTGGCAAATTACTTCATATTTCAAAGGCTTTGGTTTGTTCATATTTAAAAGGAAGTTGTTCTACTTGATTTATCTGTAAGGTCACATCTGGCTCTAAATTCCATGATATTTCCACTACACCATACTTTATGATAATGCTTTTTAACTCATTATGACTTTGACTGAAATCCAGATTATACAAAGTAAAGTTATTTTACCTGGTGAAATGTTTAGGTACTCAATGAGCAAATGAGATAATATTTAAAGTCCTTAGCATAGTGTGCCTGGTACATAGTAGGTGCTTAATAAATGTTTGTTTTTTCTCTGCTCTACCCTACCTCCCAATGCCAATGGTTACTTATAAAGATGATTAATTTACTTTGCACTTTTTAAAGTCCTCTTGGGAGCAGATAGTATTGGCATTTTAAAAAAGAAAAAAATAGCCAAAAAACCCATTCTAGTGACTTAAGCATGTAGTAAAGTGTTTATATCTCTGGAAGATATAAAAGACATTGGAGTTTGATTTACATAGTGACCAATATTTATTCCAGATAATAAAACTTATTTCCCTCTTGATAGAGAGGGCGGAAAATTGCTTATTGGTAAAGAATTAGTAAATATTTGACTATTAAATGAGATCATTATGAATCTTGAATGTTAAAATCCTTTGTTCATAGAATCACAGACTTTTAGAGACAGAAGGGACGATAGAATTCAGACTAAATCTCCCATTTGAGAGACAATAAGTAAATTGAGGCTGAGAAAGTAACTTATTCACTTTCATAATTAAGTGGCTTGCCAAAGGTTATACAGTTAATGTCAGAACCCAGGTCTGAAATCCAGGTCTCCTTAGTGTAGGCTTGCACTCTTTCCATTCTGTTATGCTGTATACCTTGTGACTTTCGCGCTATAAGTAGCCAAATGGATTCTTTGGTAACTATTTTCACATGTAGACCTGCGAACATATAGCAAATACCATTCCTTTATGGGTACAGAGTAGCAGTAATGTTTAGAGAAAAGGGCTTAAATCTGGGTCAGAAGTAGGTGTTCAGTTGTGTCCAACTTTACACAACCAATGGACTTGGTCCATGAAGTTTTCTTGGCAAAGATATTGGAGTGGTTTGCCATTTTCTTTTCTAGTGTGTTCCCATTTTACAGATGAGAAACTAAGGCAAATAGGAGTCATTTGACTTGCACAAAGTTACACAGTTAGTGTCTGAGGTCAGATTTGAACTCAGACTTTCCTGATTTTTAGGTTAGAGGACCTAGGTTCAAGTTTTTATTCAGACTCAATCTTTGGCCAGTAAGTTTAGTTCTCTGAGCCTCAGTTTCCTCATCTGCTTAATGTAACAATAATGTTTGTATTACCATGTCATATCGATGCTGCAGGGAAAGTGCCTTTCAGATGTACTCTGTAGATATGTTTTATTATTCAAGTTAAACCATCTCCTTGTACTAATGTTTTAGTTATTACACTAGTTTTGTTTTCCTAATGGGCTGTAAAGATACGAGCTTTTAATCTTCAGTTGAAATCTCAATTTAATTTGAGAAATGTGTAGCTAAAAGTCCTAAAATGCAAAAGGGTGTACAAATATATGATAAAAGATTAAATAGAGAATTTTGGAGAAAAAAGGAAAAAAGAAAGTAAAGAAAAGAAGGGAGGAAAGAAAAAAGGAAGGAAGAGAAGAAGGAAGAAAGGATAAAGGAAGGAGGAAAGAAAATCAGGGAAGAAAGAAGGAAAGAAAAGAAAAATGGAAAAAATAAAAGGAAGAAAGAGAAAACTAAAAAAATTTAAAGGAAGAAAAAAGAAATCCTCAAACTTGATAGGTCAGTCATAAAAATCACGATTAAAGCAATAGTAAGACAAATTTCATGTGTCTTAGAAACATAGAATGCCTGCATTGAAAGGGATTTGAAAGGTCAGATATTTTTTATTCATATGAAGGTGTTTAGGGGAAAGAGGGGGACAGTAACTTCACTTTGTGTAATCTGAATTTCAGTATAAGTGACTATTTGTTAAAAAGCATTATCATAGCTAGTATGATGTAGTGGAAGTCTCATGGAATTTAGAACTGGAAGTGACCTTTGAGATAAATCATCAAGTTCAACACCTTCCTTTTAAATATGAACAAACCGAAGGCCTGAAATATGAAGTAATTTGCCTGAGGTAGTAATTCACACATGGGGTAAGCAATAGATCTGGGCTTCACATTGAGCTCTTCTGAATTCCAATCAGGAAGCTCATTCATTTACACTGAGAGATACCAACCTGGGAATCACAAACTTAGGTTCTTGTCCTGGCAGTGACAGGAATGAGTTAAGGGATCTCAAGCAAGGCAGAGTTAGTATTTCTGTAGCTATATACAGACAGGTTAACTTTTCTCAGTTTCCATTTTCTCATTTGAGAGAAAATGATAGTAAGATGTGCACACCAGTTCTGCCCAAACTCCCAAACCATTTTGCAACTTTTAGAAGTAGAGAACCACTTGGGGCAGGTGGGGAAGTGACTTGTCCAGGTCTCAGAGCCAGTGTGTTGTCAAAGGCTGGACTTGAACCAACATTGTACTGATCTTGAGACCTGCTCTCCATCCTCTAGACTCTTTTTTTTTTATGGGCCCTAACTTCCAACATAACAGAATAAATTATAACCTGAGAACTATGTAGCTGAAAATCCTAAAATCAAAAAAAATGCAAATATATAATAAAAGATTAAATAATACATAGAGAATTTTGGAGAAAAAAGATGAGGAAACCAAGAAAGAAAGGAAAGGAAAGATGAAAGGAAAGAAGGAAGAAAGGAAGGAAGGAAAAAAGGATTATCATTGATCTCAACACCAATGTTCCAGTAGGCTCCTGTATTATTTTGTTAATTTCCTCTGGAATAGGAGTAAAATAGAAAGGGTAAAAGGTGAAAATATTTTGCCAGGAGCCATTTCAGTTATTAAACGAATCCCCGTAGATATTTATGATCATTGGATCAGGGAATAAATTTTGTCTTGCTAATAGCTGGTTCAGATTATGCTATTCAGGAGGAATCATTTATGATATTAATAAAGAGATGCTGCATTGACAGGTTTAATAGTAATTGGAATTGGATAGTGTTATTGGTGATATATTACACATGTGAAATAATGTTTTCCACTGCTGAATATCATTCTGCCTCACTTTTGTTTAATAACTATTGTGATCTATTTCATTTCTCTTGTTCTTTTATTATAATTCTCTGTGAACATAATTTAGTTTAGTTAGGAAGTTTCATTAATTACATATAAATTGTAATAAGTCTGGGCTGGAAGTAATGAAGTTATGCACACATGTAAAAATATATGGGACTAAGGGATAAAAACCTAACTAATCAAACTGCAAATGATGAAAATAAATGACTTTGGAACAAGGAAAAATGTGGACTTTGAAAGTTTAGAGTGAAAAAAAGTCTCCAACTCAATTCTATTCTGTAAGTGGCTGAATTTGACATAAAAAGAAAAGTGGCAATAAAATATCTCCCCCATAAATTTGGGGCACACTTTTCCACAAATATATCCAGCATTAGCAGGGAGAGTAAATACACATAGAGGTGATGAGTAGAGAGGTACATATTTAAGGAATATGGGTATCTAAGGAATATGTGGAGCAGCTAGGTGGCATAGTGAATTGAGTGCCACACCTAGAGTTGGGAAGACTCATCTTTGTTAGTTCAAATCTGGCCTCAGACATGTGACCCTGGGCAAGTCACGTAATCCCATTTGCTTCAGTTTCCTCATCTGTAAAATGAGCTGGAGAAGGAAATGGCAATCCTCTCCAGTATCTTTGCCAAGAAAACCCCAAATGAGGTCATGAAGAGTTGTATACAACTGAAATGATTGAACAGTAAAACAAAGTGCATGTGAGAAGGGGCAATTAACATTTCTAATTCTATAGAACTTTAGGGCCAGTGATAGCCTCACATTGCTCCCAATGATCTTGGTCTCATATCCACTGATCTAAGGGTTTGTCTAAGGGATCCAATGCTGTTTGGCTATAGTCACCACTAACTCCAGCTTCTGCCTCAGCTGAAAGTTTTAGTGACTTTATGCTCCAAGTAGAATGTCGAACGGGGACCATGTAGGTGGACTTCACCCTTCTACAAGGAATAGGAAAAATCAAGAAAATGTCTTTTCTAAAATATCCAGTGCTCTGAACTTTCCAACTCTGGAAATCTTGAATTTGGCATTATCTATGAGCCAAAACTTGTGCGCCCCAGAAATGTCCTTTCTCTTTAAGAAAGCAAGATTTTTGAGATGATGCCATTGAAGGAATTCAGACTTGTTCCTCCTCAGCACAGAAGACTGGAGATTAGAAAGCCATGTCCTTCCTTGAATTCCCATATCAGGCTGTCATGACTCCCACAGTCATGTGCTTGTGACGTTAGACACGATTACTCTTGGCTTGGGGTGGGGGTAAGGAAAGAGGAGAGAAAACTTCTCCCTCCTCCTACCCTCTCTAAGAGTTACAAAGGAAACAATAATGTTTGAGTTTCCAAGAGTTAAAGGCAAGACACATTTAATTACATGTATAGAAGCAGTTAGGTAGTGTGCTGGATAGAGCACTAGAGTCAGGAAGACCTGAGTTTAAATACCTAGCTGTGTGACCTTGGGCAAGTCCCTTAACTTCAGTTTGTCTCAATTTCCTCAGTTGTAAAAGTGGACATAATGATAGGTTATTGTCAGGTTTAAATGTGTTATATAGGTGTTTATTTCTTCTCCCCATATAAAGGAGTCAGAAAACTTGACTCTGATGGAAGACAGTAGACTGGGCATGCATTTGCTTGCCTTAGTGTCCTTTTCTCACATATTCATTTACATGGGTGAACATAAAAGACTCAGAGTTTAAAATTGGGAGTATTCAGCTAGAGGAAAGAACATGGTATCTGGGGCTATGAACCAAATTCTGGGGAGAAGGAAGATGGTAGGCCTCAAAGGTGAGGGAGCAGAAGGGAAGAGACTTCCTGTTAGTGGTAGGATAAGATATCCATCTCTTTCTGAAGGAGCCTAGCATAGTTATGGAGGGTTGGATTTTAGTTACTACATGAGAAATGTGTTTGTCCTTCATTTTCGAAGAGGATCACGGCATCAGGGAGATGATGACATGACTTGCAGTTGACATTGAGTGAGGAAGGGCTGTGCAAGGTCACCAGCCTCACTTTCTCCTCCAGAGTCATCTGGGTTCAGTGGAGATGGCCCAGGATGCAATGGGAGACCCTGGCCCTTTCAGGCTAAGGCTTTTTCAGGTTCTCATTTTGACTGATGTAACGCCCATTCAGTGAATAGGCCTCTTTAAGAATCCGGTCAGGGGATGACCACTTTAATTAAAAAAACAAAAATGATACTGGGAGGGAAAGACCTCAGGGTTCCTGGCCAAAAGAAAAAAAGTTACTATTTACATGGTGATTTCTTGATAGAACTGCAGAGGCTGAATTATTGACTATTGTAGTTATAATTAGGATAGGGTTACTGGAACTTTCCTCTAAAGTACCAAATTAAGAGAAGTGCTGACAGTACTTGAAGTCTTCAAGCATCATAGAAATAGCAGAACTTGTTACTTTGTTAGTGAGTCAACAAGCATTTACTAAGTACCTATGTGTACCACATGCTACAAATGATGGGGATACAAGGAAAGGCAGAAATCAAATCCCCAAAACCCAAATAGTAAGAGGGATCCTTGTTAGGAAGGACTTTAAATACTAGATAGGAATTTTCTATTTGATCTCAGAAGTGACAGGAAGTCACAGCAGTTTAGTGGACATGTAGGTGTCATGGGTACACCTGTACTTTAGGAAGATCAGTTTGATACATGGATAAGTGTGGGGAGACTTGAGGCAGGAAGACAACCCAGAAGGTTATTTCATTAGTCTAGGTGTGAGGTGATGAGGGCCTACACCAGGATGATGGCACTATCAGAGGAGAAAAGGGGATAGATACAAGAGATATTTTGAAGGTAGAAATGACAGAATTGGATGTGGGGTGGGATCAGAGAGAATGAGGATGGAGGATCACACCTAAAACTTGAGCCAGGATGATTGGGAAGATGGTAGTACCTTAACAGTAATAAGGAAAGTAGGAAGAGGGAAAGATTTGCATAGGAAAGATAATGAATTTATTTTTTGGATATATATGGAGTTTAAGATATCTATAGGACATCCAGTTTAATATGTCCAATAGTCAGTTTGAGATGAGAGATTGGAGCTTCCTACTTTTTTTTTTTTTTGGTAAGAAAAATTAGGCAAGGGGCGGCTAGGTGGCACAGTGAATAGAGCACCAGCCTTGAAGTCAGGAGGACCTGAATTCAAATTCCACCTTGGACACTTAACACTTACTAGCCATGTGACCTTGGGCAAGTCATTTAACCCCAATTGCCCTGCCCTCCCCCCTCCAAAAAAAAAGAAAAAAAGAAAAATTAGGCAAAATAGGGAAATAATCAGATAAAAGGCTGAGGTCAGTTTCTCTTCATCATCCCTCCAATGTGTTAATTCTTCCTTATCTTAACTGCAGGTGTTCTTCTTGTTATTTACTATGGGATTGATTATACTATTTGCCCTCAGGAAAAAAAAATTCCTACTCACATTTCTGTTGGCCACTTAATTCACAGACTGTTTTTTTCCTTTGGTCTTTTTAGAGAGGGAAAGCAGGGCAATTGAGGTTAAGTGACTTGTCCAAGGTCACACAGCTAGTAAGTGTTAAGTGTCTGAGGATGCATTCGAACTCAGGTCAACTGATTCCAGGGCCAGTGCTCTGTTCACTGTGCCACCTAGTTACCCCAAGGTACACAGTTACGCTTAGTCAACCTTGGAGCCAACTATGTTCAGTCACCAATATATGACAAGACATATCTATACTGAGCAACATTTTAGCCTTATGATATTAAAAGAACATGCCATTTCTTTTTCTGAGTCCTCTAAATAAACAGCATAAGATAGCTCCTGGAGGCAACGGAAGCTCTCTAGAGCCTTGCTCATAGTCAGAAGAATGACTCACCTTGCTTTTCTTTGGCCAAGATGCATATGAGCAAAGCAAGCCTGCAGTGATCAGTTTTTCATATCCTTCAAGGACAATGCTCTTGGGGTTGAGGCAGAATTTGTAATGGATACAGAGCTGAGAGATTGGGTGTGGGAGGGCAGGGGTGTGTTGCTATGATGATTCTTGTTTAGAACATGCCTGCAAAGCTTCTAAGACACCGGCTTTACTTTAAACATTATAATGGATGAGGCAATAATCAAAGATTCTTGTTGGGAGGATAGAAGCTTGGAATAGGAGAGAGCAGAAACCTGGCTGATTAAGGAAATAATCTGAAAGGGAAGAGGAAGACTTTTCTCCTACTTTGCACATTGAAAGGCATTATTTTAGGCTGGAGGAGACGAATTCTCTGTATTAACAACTTAGTCATTAATTATTTTTATCTCCATAGATATTTTTCTTTTATTGAAGTTGTATACAAAGATTTCCTTTCATCTTGCTGCCTGGACCAGAGACCTGTGCCCTAGAAGCCATGAGCCTTTGAACCCTGGAACTCCTTCCCTGGGGCCTTGCTGTCTAATTGGTGAGTGCCTCATATGGCACACTGTATCTAGGATATGTCAGTAATGCTTAATTTTAATCCTAAGGCATCTTGACACCACTTTGCTGTTTTTACTTTCTGCCAACCCTCCTCTGCTGCCCCTTCTTCACACTGGTCCCTTTCTACTCTTATAAACCGTGATTTTTGTGTTCAAGTAGAACCTGAATGGCCTCTTATCAGGAACGTTGTGAAGTGGATTCCTTTTTCAGAATTGGTTAACCTAGTGCCTATCAAATAATAAACACTTAATGAATATTTGTTGACTGACTGACTGGATAACACCTGTCAAAGTCGGTCAGAAAGATAATCAACTGTCAGCAGTTTCCCCTACATTGATAGGCTTGAGTTCAGTCAGGAAGAACTACATGCTCAGCTCTGAGGCCAAATATACAGGACATATAATCACTAATGAATGAATGAATGAAAGATTACTTCATTTATTAGGTGCTTACCTTGTGCAAAATACTGTGCTAAGTGTTGGGTATACAAACCAAAAAGCAAGACAGTCCCTGCTCTAAAGGAACTCAGAATCTCATGGTGGGGGAGAGAGGGGGAGGGGTTGTCCCCTGGTGGTGGGGGGGTTGGGGAGGGGAAATTATCTTCCCCATTAGGGAAGCCACATTGGGAAAACTACAACTCTAGTGTCCTGGATCTATGGCTTTATCTAGGGACTGCTCAGGACCCTTGATGAAATACAAAACCCGAAAAGCTCCTGACTGTCCTCTCAGTAGCTAGAATCACACATAACATCAGTGAAGACAGTAGGGGAGATTCCCAGACCACTACAGCTGAGATGATTTTCAAAGCCTAACCTCCTGTCTACTTAATGTTCTCATTTGTTCCACTGAAACTCATACAAGTGTTGATCCAGTCTTAACAGGGTGCACCAGCGTCGAGGCCTTGCAGGCTAATTTAAATAACTGCCCATGTCCAGTGTATCACCTCAGCTGAGTTTCTATTCTTTCTCGTTAATGTTCTTTCATGGTCTATGGCTCTGGCTGAGCTCATCATTCACCCCAAGTTCATAGCTAACATCTACAGGACCTTCTAATTCTGAGATTCTATAATTAAGTGGTAGAAAAGGCAAGAAGGAAATATGTATAGCATTTAAAACACTTTTTTTTGTTTGTTTGACATTTACAAAGAAAATATAAACACTACTCATATGCATCTAAGTTATAATTTCATTTTATATGCAAACTAATAAATATTTAGTGACAAATAAATTGGATCGAGTGTTATGACTCTATGTACTATCTATTAAACCCTACTAAAGCCATCATTTTATATATCTTTTTTTTCTTTTATGTTCATCTCTGTTTTTAATATATTAATTTAGGTGAGAATACTTTTCTGGTGGCATTTGGGGAAAATACATTATTTGGTCAAGATTTTCAGTTTCATTTAGTGACTGTCAGCTTTTCTCATACTCTTGTGATTTTGTGTATTATAGTTTCAATCAATTTACACTTAATACTATTTTGTATATCTTTTCTTTTACAACTTTCTAAATCATAGTCTAAAATGTTTTGTGTATTAAGCTATTCAAATATAAAAAGAATGTGTAAAAATTATGATATACTGAAAATTTTCAAGATTAACCTATTTTCCATTAAAAAATGTCAAGTGGAGAATTTCCAAGTTATATATGTTCTGTTTCTTACATTTGTCCTATTGTTTTTTTTTTTCTACCCCCACTACTGTCCTGTCACCCCGTAGGTCAAATCCTTATTACTTCTTGCCTGGACTACTTCCACAAGTAAACCTCATGATCAAGGAAAGGAGAAAAACTCCTATGTGTAAAATACTTTTCATAGCAACTCTTTTATGGGCTGGCAAAGAACCTATCAATTGGGGATGTTTGAACAGATTATAGTCGATGAATATGATGGAATGCTATTGTGCTGTAAGAAATGATAAGGAATGCAGTTTCAGAGAAACATGGAAAGATTTCATCAGTATGACCTGATGCAGAACAAAGTGATCAGAATCAGAACAATTAAATGTTGCAACAAAAATTATAAAAATGAACCACTTTGGGGAGGCTAGGTGGCGCAGTGAGTAGAGTGTTGGCCCTGGAGTCAGAAGGACCTGAGTTCAGATCCGGCCTGTGACACTTAACTCACACACAAAGAGAAACCTAGCCCTGTGACCTTGGGCAAGTTACTTAACCCCAATTGCCCTCCAAAAAGCAAAAAAAAAAAAAAGTTTCAGGGGCGGCTAGGTGGCGCAGTGAGTAAGAGCACCGGCCTCGGAGTTGGGATGACCCGAGATCAAATCCAGCCTCAGAAAATGAGCACTCACACATAAATAATGACTAGCCGTGTAACCTTGAGCAAGTTATTTAACCCCAATTGCTTAAAAAAAAATGAACCACTTTGAAAATGTTAAGAATTCCTATTAACACAATGATCAGCCATCATTCTAGAAGACTTATGGTGAAGAATGCTCCCTACCTCCTAATGGAGAAGTGATGGATTAAATAGTTTTGAATGGATTTTTAGTATTTCTGTGGATATTCTCCACATTAATACTCTAAATTATATGCACACACAAGGACTTTGGTTAGCTACTTAATTTAATGGGCTGTTACCAAATTATTGCCAGTGTTATTTATTCCTCAGGATGAAATGAAAACATTGTCCTGCCTAGGAAAAGGCTCAATCTTCAAAGACCCTAAGTATAGATCTATTGCCATCCATCTTTCTAGGATTCACTTACTCATTTAGTCAATAAATATTTTTTTAAGCATCTTCTATGCACAAAAATCTGTGCTCAGCAATGGTGAGACAGAAGCCAGGTTTTGATATGACATAATCCAGGGGTTGGGAATTTGTGGCCTTGAGATCACCTGTGGCCCTCTAGGTCCCTAAGTGTGGTCTTTTGACTGAGTCCAAGTTTTACACAGGGATTTATTCTGTGAAATTTGGATTCAGCCAAAAGACTGCACTTGAGGACCTAGAGGACCACATGTGGCCTGCATGCCACAGGTTCTACACCCCTGGCATTATGTCATAATCCCTGCCCTCAAGGACCTTATTGTCTAAGAGGAAATGCCCACACAGGTAGCTGTAATATACAATATTATATGACAAGTGCATTAGAAGCTTAATTTGTTCTTTGTAGCTAAAATACACATACAGAATCCAGCTGTAAAAGAAAATCCTCATTTTGCTTAATAGTAGG
The DNA here is from genome assembly GCA_011680675.1 of Gymnobelideus leadbeateri. Classification (NCBI taxonomy): domain Eukaryota; kingdom Metazoa; phylum Chordata; class Mammalia; order Diprotodontia; family Petauridae; genus Gymnobelideus; species Gymnobelideus leadbeateri. Next base: position 1,101,022 of record WOXC01012209.1, read on the forward strand.
GATTTCTCCTTCTCAAATTATCCAAATAATTATCTAAATTTTGTGTAAGCATATCCTGGATGATAATTAATTTCCTGCTTGAATTTAAATGATGTTGCTTCATTTGAGACCCTCTGCACTTTGGTGTTGCCATTTTAATTGGAAGCCCCCTCAGAGCTTTGACATGGATCAAGAAACCTACTGTCAGCTTTGGTAGTAGTTGTGGGATGGTAGGATGGTAAAGGGTAGGAAAAGTCTGAGGTTGTGGGGCTTACAGAGGTTGGATCTTCTCTATACTCAGGCTTGTTTACATGCTAGGGAATCTATGGAGGGATAACTTAAGCAATATCTTCTTGCATCTAGGTACCTCAGTGAGTAGAATGCAAGACTTGCAATGAGGAAGACCTGAATTCAAATTACACCTCAGACATTTCCTAGCTATGTGACCCTGGGTAACAAGTCACTTAACCTCTATGTGCTTCAGGGTCCTCATCTACAAAACGGGCGTAACAATAACACCTACTTCACAGTGTTGTTCTGGCAATTAAATGAGCTAGTATGTTGGTTAGAGCTAGTGTAAATACCAGCTGTTATGATGATTATGATTACTCAGTAACAAGTCTTTTAAAATTATCCAGATAATTTCCTCAATTTTCTATTTCTATATATTTATATAGCAGAACCTATAAGACACATACAAACTCTCTCTTTGGATCTCAGCATATCTCAGATGGTCTGTTATGATTTTGGCATCTTGTTCCATCCCATACTTCCATCATGGTATAAAGGGAGAAAGCACTGAATCTTTGAGTCAGAAGATCTATCTCTGACATGTGTGACCATGGGCAAGTCACTGACCTCCTATGGACCTCAGTGTTTTTATCTGTAAAATGGGATAATAAACATACATGACCTCCTTCACAGGATTGTTCTGAAGAATCAACTTGGGAAACATTAAAGCATCACAGAAATGTGAACTATGATTATAGGGCTGCCTTTGTGATAGCAGACTGCTTATCACAAATTTACCACCTAAAATACATCTGAATTGGCCTTTAGCATTTCCAACAACTTGATATTTTCTGAAAAATCTAGCCAAATTACATGGACTTCTGGCACATACAATGTTAAGAGAGGGGCTCACAGTTTAGGCCCAAATCCCAGAAAGATCTCCTGAAGAGATTTAGTTGAATTTTATCCTTCTTAACAGCATACTGCCAACAGGCTAAAGGCCAAATAAAAGGGGAGAACTGGAGAAGCAGTTCTCATGCTGTTTACCCCACTTATCTATAATGGGTACAATATTTGCCTGTGGCTAAATATGCCTATGATAACACTGTGCACTTGGTACTCTGGTGCTCCATGTTCCAGTGTGTGTGTTTGTGTGTGTGCATGCATGTGTGTGTGTGTGTGTGTGTGTGTGTGTGTGTGTGTGAGTCCTATGCCTTGTCCTAGTTGATATACTGCAAATACACCTAATGCTGGGTCTGGAAGCATGAAAATGGTGTTCAAAGGTGGAATTCTGTGCTATCTAGCAAGCCCTGGGAGGAGTGGGGAACTAATACAGAATGGACACTTCCTTGCTGGATTCAGGAAGCCAGGTGTGGCTAAACCAAATACACTTTGAGCACAAAGGCTCTTCTGGACCCTTTATGAGCACTATTTGAAGTACATTATCATCATTGAATGTTTGAATTTTGTAACATACATGGTGAAGGAGACAGAAAACCGGTCCTGAAGCCTGGAAACACTGGGTTACAGTTCTGCCTCTGACCTATACTTGTTATAGGGCATTGGCTTGGTCACTTAATTTCTCAGTCCTCTGGGCAGCTAAGGTTGTAAATTATAGAGAAGATGCAGATCTGCATTGATAGAGAGTTTGCTCACCTGGGTGTTCTTTCTGCCAAATGAACTTACAGTCCCAGTTTCCATCCCTGATATATAAATTAAATCTATTAAGAGCCTGAAAAATTCAACCAGTACTTCACATGTCCTTGATTTTATCAGTGTAAAGAAGTCCCAGTGTGGAAACTCTCTCCACTAATGCAGATCTGTCCTCTGCAACTTCTAGCCTTAGAGACTCTCCGTTAGAGACCCTCCCTGGGAGGTTAGGGACTTGAGTTGGAGAACCAAGGAATGAGGCTAAATAGTAATATCCATTATATGAGCAGGCAGTCCTTGCATATAAGGGGGAAGTGAATCTCATGGTAGACAGAATATTTAAATTCAGCCTGCTGCCTCAAATGGGAAAGCAGCAAAAAAGGAAAGCCTGAAAACCAGAAGTTTGACCCTCCTGGCAGAATTCTAGAAGGATAGTCAGAACAGAGTGTATAATTGGAATGTCCAAACCATTCTCAGCTCTTAAAGTGCTAAGTAAGAAGGAAAAGCCAGGGGAAAAGAGTGGTGGGCATGGGAAGACTATGACCTTTCTAGGCTCAGAAATAGCTGTCAGGCATTAGGGAAGGCAGCCAATTGACAACAGGTGGCTGTAGACACTGGCAAAAAGATAGCATATCAACAAACAGAGGAAAAGGGTCCCTGTCCTTGCCAGTGTGAGCCTGTTAATCCCAGACAACAGCCAACGAGGTCAAACATGCCTCACCTTCCAGGAAAGGGAGAGGGGGCAGGGAGAGGAACAGAAATTAGAAGGGGTGCATACTCTCAGCTTCATAGTCAGCAGATGTGGTGAATCTGAGGTTGGAGCAGGGAGCACTGAAGATGCACCCACCCATGTAAAAGTCCCAAGGCTCTCAAAGCTGACTAGCATTTTCTGACCATTGTAACCTCCAGGGAGAGGAAGAACAGATGTTACCAAAGAGAACAAAATGTTCCTGGGTGGATCCTGAATCCTGGTGTATTCAGGCAGGCAGGCAGACCCAAGTTTTCTGTTGTCTGGGTTGTTTAGAGCATTTGTTTGCCAAGGGAACTAAGGCATGACCTATCAATGTAGTTTTCAGGTTGCCTAAGTAAGTACAAAAGTCCAGCATACAGGGGACTAAGGTGCTCCTGAGAATCAACATCCAATTCTGATGGAATGCACCACAGTGGCGAATATTGAGGGTGGAGTAGCTGCACCCCAGGAAATCAATGCTACATCCTTGTCCAATACATTTTTTATGTACTTTTAAGTAAATGTCTCTTGTTACAAGTTATATGTTCTATAAGTTTAGGCTAGTTTATATAGAATGGATGTTCTTCCCATACCTTCTTTTACCATACTTGCCAGATTAATTTCCTTTCCTTTCCTCTCCTTTTCTTTTGCCTTTTTTGAAGGGGAGAAGGCAGGGCAATTAGGGTTAAGTGACTTGCCCAAGGTTACATGGCTAGTAAGTGTGTCAAGTTTCTGAGGCAGAATTTGAACTCAGGTCCTCTTGACTCCAGGGCCGGTACTCTATTCACTGAGCCACCTGGTCGCCCCCAGATTAATTTTCTTAAAGAAAAAAACCAAAACAGCCTTTTTTACAGCTCCTGTCCAAAAACCTATAATGGTTCCACAGTGTCTACAGGGTTAAGTTCAAAGTTCTAAGCCCTTCCCCCAAGACTCTCCACAATCTGATCCCAGTGAACCATTTCAGTCTTCCCATCCCTTGCCAATACAAGACCCTAGTAAGTCAATAGGCACTTATTAAGTGCTTAGAGGGCACCAAACATTGTTTTAAGGGATAGAAATGCAAAGAAATATAAAAAAACCCCAACAACAAAATCAAAAAAGATCCACACCCTCAAGGAACTTACATTTTGGTGAAGGAGACAACATGTGAATAGCTAGATACATACAAAATATTTACAGAGAAAATGGAAGGGAGTCTGAAAGAGAAGGCATTAGTAGTTAAGAGTTACCAGTAAAAACCTTATGTAGAAGATGGATTTTGAGCTAAGTCTTGAAGGAAGACAAGGAAACTGAGGCAGAAGTGAGAGGCCAGAGTATTCCAAGTATAATGTGGCAAAAGTGAGACATCTTGCTACAATGGAGTGCCCATATACTCACTCCCTACAATATAATGTTGGAGAATGATGTGATGACATTATGTGATGATAAACATCAATGTCACAGAAAAAAGTATATACATGTATGTGTATATTCCATGTGAATGTATGTAAATATGCACATGTGTATATATTTATATGTATATATAAGTATATGTATATGCCAGACTCTGTGTGTGTGTATGTGTGTGTACAAAAACTTCCTGCAAAGGATGTGTGTATATGTGTATATATATATATATGTGTATGTATATGTATATACACAATGTATATACACACACATCCCTTATAGGAAGTTTGTCTATACCCCACTCAGTCTATGGACTTGGCACACTCATTCCAACTTGCCCTCACCTTTCACTTTATTAAGTCTTAATTCCCAGGAATAAGTCACATAGTTATATTTAAACTCTCTCAAGGTTCTAGGGGGTATCCCTGTTAAGAGGAACTATACTTTTCTTATCTACCACTATAGTTCTTGAGCTCCCATCCAATGTGTTTTCTATCTATACTATCAGTTACTCAGAAAAAGCACCCTTTTAGATCTGAAACATAACCATTTACTTAACAGTAAGGCAAAAGAAATAATGTGAAATTAAGTCAATTAGCCTTTATTAATCACTTACTATGTGTACTGGGAATATAAATGTAAGTAGAAAGAAAAACAGTCCCTGCTCTCAAGGAGCTTGCATTCTAATGTGGGTGATGACATATAAAAGGGTTGGGGGAGAAGATATCTTGTGCAGAGGCATGGTAGAGGAAGTCTGGTGAGTCATCAGTGCAGCCTGGGGGGAAATGAATATATGCTTGCCCTGGGCTTCCTCCCTAAAATGGAACTAGACAATCAGAAGGAGAAGCCACAGGTGTGGAGGGCACTTTCCTATGTGAGAAGTATTCCAGCTGCAGAGTGGGTTTCCAATGTGAAGAAATTTCTACTGCACGGTGGAGAAAGTCCTTCGAATAGGAGTCAGCAAAGCAATCTCAAGAGGAAAGAAGAAATAAAGTATTATTGATACTAATATATTAAGGCTAATTATAAATAATAGAATACATCATATTGCACACATGGATCCAGACCACCTTCTTTCTCCCTCCAAAGCGCTCAATATCTATAGTGAAGAATGAACATTCATTTATACGAAGCCAGCAGGGAGATACAGGATCAGGATGAGGATGGTGACCTACTAGCATTTAAGTAGCATTTTTGAAAAGTTTGAAAAGTACTTTACAAATATCCCACATGGGAAAACCCAGGTGCTTAGGGTAACACAGCCCTGGACTGCAGGTTTCAACATTACTGATGCCTTCAGGAACATCTGCAGCACACAAAACGGCTTCTCTGCTCACTGCTTGACTATTTATTGGTCCCCACCACTCTAACTGGGAAAATCCTCTTCTCTTTTAGCATATAGCATTTACAAACTCTTTCATTTTAACATCATCCTTAAAAAGACATTTAGAAAATGTTAGGTCTTATTATGAAGCCAGAGAATTGTAGAGCTCATCAAAACTGACCGTCCTTGGGTTATACAGACCAGCTCAGCAAGTTATTCACTCATGTCCAATCAGAACAGAGCTCACAACAACTCAGCTCACGCTTGTTCTTGAAAGCCTGATAACCAGGAAATCAAAGCAGGGGCAAAGCTCCCTCTGCTTTACCATCTCTAGTCAGAGGTGGCAGCAGAGAGCAATAGTCCCTAATGAGAAGCTTCGCTTCTTTCTATGTGATGCAGAAGAGCAATAGCGGTCCTTGGAGCTCTCCGCCCCTGAAGTCGATTCTCTCTCAGACCCGATCGGGAACCTCTCAGCAGGAGCCTTCTATTATCCAATTGCCTCTAGCTCCCACAGCTTGCCAGAGCAGACTTTCAGTTCCCCTGCTGTTCTCAGGTTTTGACACCTGTTCCTCTTCCTTTCATGACTTACATGACTCTCAGGAACTTGCCTTTTACTTAAAAAGTCACCGCTCTCCCAATTTCCCTATCTCAAATCAATAGTCTCTTAAAATCAAATGTTTATAAGATCTTCCATTATTAAATTTGATGCTCTTGAGTCACAATATAGGGCAACTAGGTAGAACAGTGGAGAGACTGCCGAGCTTGGAGTCAGGAAGACTCATCTTCATGAGTTGAAATCTGACTTTAGATACTTACTGGCTGTGTCTGATTGTGTCACTCCCTCATTAAGAGGCTTCGATGGCTCCCTATTATCTCTAGGATAAAATACAGATGCCTCTATTTGGCATTTTGCCAAAAACTTTTGGCAAGTTTTTTTCGGGCTCCAACATATTTTTCTCAACTTTTTTTTCAGAGTACTTCCTCTTACATATGGCAATGGGGTAAATTGGCCTAACTTGATGTTCCTTGCACAGGACATTCACAATATCATTCTTTTCACTGTCCCCAAAATGTTCCCCTTCTTCACCTCTGCCTCTTGGAATTCCTAGGTCCTTTCAAGGCCCAAGCTCACTTTCTAATTCTAATTATCAATGCTCCTCTTCCCACTCTTGATTATCTTATATTTATTTTATATGTATGATGGGGGTAAATAGCAAGTCCCTTTCCCCCCAGTAGAATAGAAGCTCCTTGAGGGCAGGGACTGTTTTGTTTTCATCTTTTTATCACCAGTGCTTATCTTAGTGCCTTGCACATAGCAGGTACCCAATAAATGCTTCTTGTGGTAGTATATGCTAGGATCTGTCAATGATATACATTTATCATCATTGCATATATTTGGCAGTGCTAAATATGTAATGAATTTTGGCCTTGATTATGCTCTATGGACAACATATACCACTAATATTATGACCTTCCCATAATACCTGGCAACTTTTTTGTAAAATTTCACACAGTATCATAGTCTATACTAATGATACCATGATTGGATATTTCTGACAAGGGTTGCATGTACACACGGCTTATGGAACTCAAAACATTCCACAGTGTGGCTGGAATCAGAGTAAGATGTAATTGAGAAATTTTTAATAAAACAAATAAAAATACAACAGAATGTAGATAATGCTAATATGTGGTGTTCTAAATCAATATGCAATCAAGCAGGGATTTTTATGTGTGATTTAATGGGGTCTCTTTCTATTTGAATTTGACACCACTGGTCTATACCATAAATTCAGAACTGAAAGGGACCTTCGAAGATTATCCAAGAACAAATTCTTTCCTGGTAGAATATAAGCTCCTTGAGGGCAAGTGCAATTTCATCCTTGGTTTTTTTTTTAATCTCTAACATCTTTCACAAGTCTGGAGCAGTAGATACTTAATAAGTGCTTACTGAATGATTGAATTGAATTGAAACTAATTCCCTTTTACAGATGAGGAACAGAAAAATAAAAGGCCTTGTCAAGGTCACATAGGTAGAGCTGGATTTCAATCAAAAGTCCTCTGATTCTGAAGGACAATGATAAAATAATATAATTGTGACTGATATAATAATATCCTACACTCTTGCCACTATACCCCTGGTGCCTCAGCATTAGCTCCATTAGGGGAATCCCAGCCAACATGGATTGATGGGATTAGCAACTGTATCAATGGTATTGGTACACTGGGGCCAGAGCACAAAAAATGTTTCCTTTAATCGTTTTTCAATGTTAAGCAGGTAACTATGCTTAATTTCCAGTAGGAGATTGGGTTACAGACTTTAGTGCTATAATAAAATAAAACAACAACTTTAACCTGATTAATGGCATGTACAATATATTTTTATTTGTGAATAGGGTATCCTACCTACTAGTTTGTAAAAGTGAGCAGGTAAATTAGAGAATCTCCAAGGTCCCCTCCAGCTATAAATTCTATTAGCCTAAATCCTACTGCTTCTTGGAAGCAAGACGAGCCTTCTACTTCTGGTTCTTCCTTTGGGGTTTAGCCCTATGCCTTGCAGAGAGTTAAGTTCTCAATAAAAGTTCGTTGAATTGAGTTAATAGAGATATTGATTAGTCAAATATTATTTATAGCATAGTTATGAGGACAAATGGTTCTCTTTGAACTAAAATATAAATGGTATGCCTTTTAGTTTACAAGCCTATAAACTGTCCATGGCCTCCAGGAAAAATGTTGGCAGGGTATGGTACTTTTTATCTTTTTGGACAGCAGGGGGCTCCCAGGTACTGGAGAGTAGCAAGTAAAAAAAATTTTTTTTTCATGTTTTTGAGTTGGGAAGGCAGTGATTCCCAGAGCTTTGGCCTGCTGACTTTCCTGTCTGTTGTTTAGAAAACTGAAGCAATCCCATCCGGGGCTATTGTCAAGGATGTTGTCAAAAAGCTACAGAGAGAAGTAGTGTCACTATTTCTAGAATCACATACATATATGTCTCTTTCTCTATTACAGATATGAGATTCATCTGGACCAAGGACTGAGACTAAGCATCATAGGTGTTTAAAATTGAATAAGAATTTTGAAAATTTCGAGTCTAATATTTTGCAGATTTTAGATTTTATAGATGAGAAAACTGAGGGTCAGAGTGGTCAAATGATTGGGCCAATGTCACAGCTAGTTGGTAGCAGAACCAGGACTAAAACCCAGATTTCTTTTACTATAACTTTCTGTCTTCCACCATATGTAATCAGAAGAACAGTGAATCTCTTTGTTTCTCTGTCTCTGTCTCTATCTCTCTCTCTTGCTATCACAAAATTCTTCTGCAAAATGTTTTTTATAAAATGTTTATAAAAACTACCATTACGATAAAAGCTTTTCTCTTACATTTATTTTTCCAATTTTTACTTAGGTGTTTTCTATGTATTTTCCCAGTTTGCCTTTATTTAGAGTAGGACTATGTTTCAGTTATCAGCTTAATTAAATAATAATAGTAATGATGATGATGATGATGAGTCCTATCAAGAACTTAGCTTGGTGCCTAACTTAATCACCTAATTGATGCTTCATAAATGTTTGTTGATTAATTGGAGAGAAGTGCTATTCTGAAAATAGTGCAATTCAGCCTTATATGTGCACAAAATTCTAGAGCTACGCAAATTTTCTCTGTTCCTACTCACATTTACTATTTTTTATCTCCAAGCTCATATACTCTTCTGCAGAGCATAGGTTGATGCCTACAGCCAAATTCGTACAAAATGGACCCATTCAGTCAAGTTCTGTTGAACAACATAAAGTAGACATTAAAAGAAAGTCAGGACTTATTATTTTAATCTTTTCTTTAGGTCGAGCAATTTATTTTAAGCCTTGGGCAACTAATGATAACATTTAGTTTAATATTTCATAAGTCCCATGATTTCATTTACATGGACACTCCTTTCCTGGACACAGATTACAATTGCCTTAGGAAATAATCTTCATGAATTACTGTGATTAAAAAAATATCATTACCTGATGGCCAACCTTTTGGTAATGAGGCCCTCTAGCTCAGTGGGGATGATTCTCCCATGGCTGTTGCACAGTCCATTCCTGAGCCCATCCCCTTTTAGCTTGGCAGGACTGGGCAGAGCCAGGACTTTGCTAGCCCAGAGAGGTCACTTTCTTACCACAATAAAGTACTGGAGGAGAAATTTTTGTGGAGTAGTAATAATAATGCATTGCATTTCAACTTTCTACTTTATAATTTATAAAGGCTCTCAGATACATTTACTTGTTTGATCCACATGGGTGGGTAGGGGAATAAGGCAGGTAGATATCATCCTCATTTTACAGATGAGGAACCTGAGGAACTAAGAGATCAAGGGATTTGCTCAGGGTCCTTTAACTGGTAAGTATGTATGGCAGAATTGGAACCTATTCATTTCTGATTTTAAGTCCCATGTTCTCTCCATAACACAATACCAAGTCATAGAATGAGAGCTAGATGGTCCAAAAGTGGCCAATCCATACTTTAAAAAGAATTCCTTCTATTACATATCTTATAAATGATCATCCAGTCTTTGTTTGAAGATCCGCAGTGGAAGGGAACTCCTGTGGAAGCCCAGACTATTTTTAGAGAGAATTGTTCTTGGAATTTTTACTCCTATCAAACCAAAATCTGCCTCTTTGCAACTTTTGCCTGTTGCTCATAGTTCTTTCTGGGGCCAGAGAGAACAAGCCCCATCCTTCTTCCATATGACAGCCCTTGAAATGCTTGAAGACAACCATCAACCCTCTAAGTCTTCCCTTTTCCAGGCTAAATGTCAGTTCCTTTAGCTGATCTTCCTATGGAGTGAACTCTAGACCCTTCAGAATCCTGGTTTCCTCCTCAGGTTGCTCTCCAACTTATCAATCGCCCAATCTTGAAAGACTAAAAAGAAATGGTGTGTCTTTGAGTACTGACCCAGGACTAAGATGCGTGAGAAATCCACCATTCCAGATGCTATCTGACCTGGGCAGAAGATAGGTAGGCTACCACCCTCCTTATCTTGAACACTATGTACCTTCACCTGTCTTAATGCATCCAAGATTCACTGATGCATTGTAACAGAACAGCCATCCCACTCTTGGAATATGAAATTCCACATGGAATTTCATGAAATACACACAGCTTTTGATGTCAAAATACTTTTTAATGTGATCAAAGATGATTCTTACAGTTGATTACGTTGATGTTTTCCCTAAAACAACAAACCGCAAATTGAAATATGTTATTTGTTTTTTTGAGGTCTACAAACACGAACAATTTTGCTTTTACTCCATCCTATGTTTTGCATTGCTTTAAGTGTCTCTTTTCTTATACTCTGTGAAAATTTTAGCATTATTATTATTATTACTTTGTAAATGTGTCCTTTTCAGAGGACTTCCATAAGAGTAACATTTGTGTGTGAGTTAGGGAGAAAGTGAAATGTCCTTCTTTTCTCTATTTAATAGGAAGGAGATAAAAAGGAAAAGAATAATTATGCTTTCTTGGGGAAATTCTGATTGTATTTCTGATCAAACTTCCCATAGGTCAGAGGGAAGTTGCCTTTTGTTACAAGAAATAGTCTCTCTATGCCTAACAGATCTATTCCATCTACTGATAAAAGCCACTTTTGTTCAACCAAACATAATTAACTCTAAAACTCACTAGGCTACATGCAAGCTTTTTTCCTTTTTCTCTTCTTTTTTTTTAGACCCAGACTTCTTCCTCTTAACAACAATTAGATATTATATTTCTTCTAGTTGACAGGAAGAATGAGATACACTTTAAAAAATTTGCTTAAGAGCTCACATCTAGAATCTGCAATATCAGTCCCACTTCTAAGTAAATCAGAAAGAATGCCACAGAGCACCTGAAGATTTACAAGTAAGTTGTACAAATAAAAAATGAAATGAAGCCAAATACATTTTCTTTATGTTCAGGTCTTTTAGGGATAAGATTTCAACTTGCCTCTGTGAGCCTTAGTTTCTTATCTGTAAAGTGAGAGGCATCGGGCTAGATAACTTCTAAGTTGTTTTTTACCTTTGTAAATCCTATGAATATGGACTCAGCACCTTTAAAAATTGGTTTTGATAAACAAGAGAAGAAAAACTTTGGAAATCTGCTTTTGCTGGTATGTAAAGGATGAGATATTGCTCCCCCTTTAAAAAAAGCTCTCAACGTTGAAGCCACTTCATGCACTCAATTCATTGTGCTACTCCCATTGACATTTAGGAAATGGAATGTTTCATATGACCAACTATTTCACAAAGGATGCATTGACTTTTAAGCTTTCCCTCTCCCATGACACTTTGGCTGTTTTGGTTTTTTTCAGAACCAGGTAAACATTCTATACTTTTCACAATGATGTCAAGGCTAAATCATTTGTGATCCAGTAGAAAGAATTCATAAAGAAATAAATCAGGCTGAAAATGGATGGAATTTAGTGATATAATCCAGTCCAGTCATTTGCATTTTGTTTATATCTAATTTCGAAATAAGAATAGAAAGAAGAATAAAATAAAAATTAAGACAAAATGAATTAATCCTAATTGGATTACAAAAATACCTATGAAAGACCCCAGCTATTTCAATCCAATACTTCTGTTTTCACATCATAGTTGAAACAATGTTCTTCTCAAGTCGTCAATTTAACTCAACAAACATCTCTTGAAGCCCCCAATGTGTAGATCCCTGCACTAAGTACTGGAGGATATGCAAAGTTTAGGAAAGGCTGTCTCTGCCCTCAGGGAGCTTATAATCTAATGGGGGGGGGGAAGAGAAATGAACATATTACTAAAGTAATACATGATAAATTCCTTAGGGAGGAATCCAATTCACTTGCAAGTCATAGCATCACCTTCCCGATATTAGTGTTCTCTTCAAGAACAAAGGATGAGCAACAACAACAACAACAACAATAACTTTATATGCTACTATTTACAGAAATTTTCAGGTATAGGGTATCTCATTTAATCATTATGTCAACTCTTTGGCGGGGGGAGATGAGGAAAGTTGATATTCAATTTTTGCAGTTGAGGACCAAAGGTTCAAAGAGCTTATGTAACTTACTGTGGTCCCACAACTAGTAAGTGACTGAATCAAAACCACATCTTTGGATTCCAAATATGGTGCTTCTTCCACTACACTGTTCAACCTCACTAATTTTCACAGTTAGTAAAATCTGGAGGTGAGAATTTCCTTTACTTGAAACAGAACCCATCTACATATTAGCATATGGAAGACCAGTTAGAAAGTGGTGATTTCCATTCTGTCTCTCTTCTCCCAGAAGCCTTCTAGAATTCTGACTAGAGTCAGGCTGGGTTTGAAGTCAACAATCTTGGGCTCAAATTCCACTACTCATACTTACCACCTGTATGACCACATAATCTCACTGAGTCTTAGTTTGCTTATCTAGAAAATTAGGAAAATAATACCTGTAGTACCTACCACACAAGGCTGTTGTAAGGTTTGAGTCAATGTGTAAAGTACTTTGGAAGTGTTAAATCACACACAAAATAATGTTTATTATTGTGGTTTGGGTGATCCCTTCCTATATCCTAGTAAAGGAGAGTTTCTGATATTGACATATATTCAAAATAAGTGACTTTGGTAGTTATCAAGGCTTTTAGTTTGTCCTTGATTTGTCAGCCACAAAAGGCATATATTATTGCCCATACCTGTCTATTTGGGTAGTAGGGGGGTCATGAATGCCTCAGCTACTCTGATGACTGATGATGGATTTACTTTGGATAATATTTCAATTTCACTTTAAAGGAAGTTCACATTGAAAATACCACAAATATTGACTTCAGGAAAGATTGCCACCACAGTGTTCAGAATGTTTCTTAGGAACTAAAATTCATAATAGAAGTAAATAGCATGGACAGCAAAATCTGAATATATTCATTGACATATGTGTTGGATTTACTGTGTGAGCAGATTTGATGCTCGTTTGCATTTTCCAAAATCCTTGATGATACTGGTACCCCCAAGGTCCCCTACCAATATTGTCATGAACTTTGTTCCATTAGCTTACCTGGTAGCCTTAGGTAAGTCTGAGGAAAGGCCTTTCAAAGAAATAAACTTATGATGCAGAACATGAGGGCAAGATGAACATTCAGAACAAATTAAAAAAAAATAAAGTCCTTTTGTTGTGGAAATGAGGCTATGATCATATTCATGGACTATAAACTGATAGATTAAAATTGCATGGCTCCCTAGAAGCCATTTCATAATCTCTATCAACATCAAAGTTATCTTTAAACACACATACACACACAGACTCACTAAGCTCTCATACTTTATCTAAGAAAAAAAGTAAACATTTATTTGAACAGTTACCAGATTCTCCTGGTTATAGCACTCATTCTTCAACAAATATATTTATCTCCATTCCTAGGAAATTAAAACTTGATTAAATGGAATGCTTAGGTAATCAGATCTACCTCTCCCTCCCCATCTTGCTATCCATGTTTAAGAAAAATAAGCAGATCAGAAATAAGATATTGCAGGGTTTTTTCCCCCAAAAAACAAACTTGCAGAGTCAGGATTTATTCAGCTGCCTCCACAATCTTCTTTCTCCTACAATTCCCACATCTAAAATATTCTAGGATTTAATAATTCAAAAGGAATTCAATATATATTAAATGTACATGGGGTATGGAACACTGCCAGATACTGGGTGGTATACTGATTAAATAGGACATAGTTATTCTGCTCCTGAAATCTACAGGATAGTAATGGTATGGCAGGTATACAATTAATATAATAATACTATATAATACATGATACCAATCAATCAGCAAGCATTTATTAAGTTCTCACTATGTGCTAGGTCCAGTGCTGAGCTCTAGGTATTTAAAAGAAGGGCAAAACAGAAGTAGAAGTGAGGTAAAGAGCTATATGAGATCCAAGGTGAAGATGGTTATTATTTATTGGAGGGATGGGAACAATTTCCTTAAAGATATGGCATTTGGCACTATTTGACAAAAACTGCTGGGAAAACTGGAATACAGTATGGCAGAAACTGGGCATAGATCATTATCTAACACTATATACCAAAATCAAGTCTAAATGGGTGCATGATCTAGGTATAAAGGATGATACTGTAAGCAATCTGGGAAAGCAAGGAATAGTTTACCTGTCAGATTTGTGGAGAGACTTTAGGACCAAACAAGAATTAGAGAGCATTATAAAATGCAAAATGAATAATTTTGATTACATTAAATTGAAAAGCTTCTGTACAAACAAAGCCAATGTAACCAAGATCAAGAGGGAGTTGGGAAATTGGGAAAGAATTTTTACAACCAATGTCTCTGATAAAGGACTCATTTCTAAAATATACAGAGAATTGAGTCAAGTCTATAAGAATACAAGTCATTCCCCAATTGATAAATGGTCAAAGGATATGAATGGGCAGTTCTCAGAGAAAGAAATTAAAGATATCTATAAGCATATGAAGAAGTGCTCTAAATCACTATTGATTAGAGAAATGCAAATCAAAACAACTCTGAGGTACCACATCTCTCCAGTCAGATTGGCTAAGATGACAAAACAGGAAAATGACAAATGCTGGAGAGGATGTGGGCAAATTGGAACACTAATGCATTGCTGGTGGAGTTGTGAACTTATCCAACTATTCTGGAGAGCAATCTGGAATTATGCCCAAAGGGCTATAAATAATTTCATACCCTTTGACTTAGCAATACCATATCTAGGGTTATATCCCAAAGAGATCATAGCAGAGGGAGGAAGACCCATATGTACAAAAATATTTATAGCAGCTCTTTTCGTGGTTGCAAAGAATTGGAAATTAAAGGGGTGCCCATCAATTGGGGAATGGCTAAACAAGTTGTGGTATATGCATGTAATGGAATATTATTGTGCTATAAGAAATGAGGAGGAGACAGTTTTCATATTTACCTGGAGAGGCTTATACAAACTGATGCTGAGTGAGAAGAGTAGAACCAGGAGAAATTTGTATACAATCATAGACACAACATATGTGTGAAGACCAACTATGACAGACTGGACTCTTCTCAGCAATGCAATGATATGAGTCAATCCTGAAAGACTCATGAGGGAGAGAGATGCCTACATCCAGAGAAATAACTAGAAAGAACTGAGCTTGAATCCTGATGGAGGAAAACTAATTGATCTTACTCTTTTCATTATTTGGTTTTATTTCTTCTTTATCATTTTTCATCCCATCTAGTACAATATGCCTTTGTAACTTGAAAAAAAAAAGATATGGCATTTGAGGCAGATTTTAGGAATGCATAACTTAATGGGATAGAGATAGAATAAAGGCACAGAGACAGGAAAGTGTGGAGGTATGTACGGGGATTTATAAATAACCCAATTTAGCTTAAGTTAAGAGAATGCAGCGATGAATAGCATAGATAAGGCTGGAAGCATAGAGTGATGCCAGATTATGGATGCCTTTGAATGCTAGGCAAAGGAATTTAATTAGTAGTGATCAGGGAACCACTGAAGATTTTGGAACTATGGAGTGATGTGCCCAGATGTTTATATAAATGATATGTTTGTCATTTTGTGTAGAATGATTTTGAAGTTAGAGAAAATGGTGGCTGAAGGATTTATAGGAGGTTTTTTTAATAGTCATATGAGTAGTTGTAAAGTCCTATATTAGTATGGGGACAATGGAAAAAGAGGAGGGGGGCAGTTGTAAGAGATATTCTGTTGGTTGGATTAGTAACAAATTGGTTATGAGAAGAAAAAGAAAAGGAAGAATCAAAGTGTCACCAAGGTTTCAAATATAGAAGACTGGGCAAAATGATAGAGTTATACATAGAAAGAGTGCAATCAGAAGGAAAAGCTGGTTTAAGGGGAAAGATAAAAAGAAATTTGGTTTTAGACATGTTAAGTTCAAGCTGTTGGTAAAATAAACAGATGGTGATGTCTTATAGGCAACTGAAAATTTCAGTTTGGAGTTCTGGGCAGAGGTCAGGGCTGTAGATAAAGAATAGGGATACATTTGCATATAGCTTATAGCTTAAATCATGGAAATTAGTAGGGTTGTCAAGGAAAAATGGGAGAGAGATCCAAAGAGGACAGAACTTCGGGGAATACCCATCTAAAGAGTTAGAAAGAAGATGAGAAGCTTGCAAAAGGAGATGGAGAAGAAGCTGTTAAGAATGGCAGAACCAGGAGAACTTGGTATCTCATGCCAAAGGAAGAGAAAATATCCCATAGGAAAGGGTGATTAACAGAGTCAAATTTTGCATTTGCAAGGAGGATAAAGACAAAGAAGAAGTCATAGAATTTGGCATTTAGGAGATTACCCACCAATGACCTTTGAGAATAGAGCTCTAATATAGCCAGACAGAAGGCTGATTGCAAAGGATTTCATTGCATCGTAGGGTTTTGATCTGAAAAAAGGCCTCAGATGTCACTGAATTTAACCCACTCATTTTGTAGACGAGTACACTGAGGTCCAGGGAAGTCAAGTGACTTGACCAAGGTAACACAGATTTCAAGTGCAAAAGCTGGGCTATAAACCTAGGTACTCACTACAAATCCAATGTGCTTTACACTGTGCTATGTTGTCTCCCAATTGAGAGTATGTAGTAAGAAATGGAAGCATTTGGTATTGACAATCTACCCCCCCAATCTATTTGTGAGTGAAAGAGAGGAAAAACGTGGAATGGTAGATGAATAGGTTTAGAAGGGTCAAGGGAAAGAATTTTTTTTTTCTTGGAGAGAATGTCTTTTTACTGATGAAATAGGGTCAGTGGAGAGTGAGAGATTGATGATGCATGTGAAAGAAAGGATGAATGACAGAACAAGATCCTAGAGGATACAGGAAGGAATAGGATGTTGGGCACAGGATATAGCAGAAGAATATGCCTTACTAAGGGAAGGGATACCCCTCATTCTGAGACAGGGAGGAGGGTTGAGAGAATATGATTCATTCATTCATTTTTATATTGTTATAGCATAACTTGTTTATTCATTCACTCACTCAATATACATTAAGGGCCCACTGTGCACAAATAAATTTTGAAGAAGTAGATGAAGGGAGTCCATATGGCATGGCCGCATTCTTTTTAATGAAGTAGTAGGCTAAGTTATGTGCAATACCTGTGAAGGGTGAAAGTAATGATGAGGGTAAGAAATGAGAAAAGACTTGTTTATCCTACCAGCTAGAACTCACTGGAGAATGAGATAAAGAGGTGAAATAGAATAAAAGGACTGCTGAGCATCACCAAGGATCTAATTATGCTTACTTATTATGTATTTAGAGTGAATAAAATCAACTTTTTAAAAACATTCATGTTTAGATGCTTTAAAAAAAAAGATGGCTTTAGAGTCAGGAAGATCTGAGTTCAAATCCAGCCCTAGATATTTACTCAGCCAGTCAGTCAATAAACATTTATTAAATGTCAGCTATGTACTAGGCCCTGCACTGAGTGTTGGAGATACAAAGAAAGGCAGCAGTCTCTGCTCTCAGAGCTCACAGTCTAATGGGGGACACAACATACAAACAATTATGTACAAACAAGCTATGTATAAGATATAGTAATAATACGGAGAGAAAGTATTAGAAATAAGAGGGATTAGGAAAGGCTTCTTGTAGTAGGTGGGGTTTTAGTTAGAACTTAAAGGAAGCCAGGGAAGCCAGGAGATGGAGATGAAGAGGAAGACCATCTTAGATATGGCGAACAGCCAGTGAAAATACCTGGAGCTGAAATATGAAGTGTCTTGTTCATAGAACAGCAACAAGGACAGTGACACTGAATCAAAGAGTACATGGAAGGGAGTGAGGTATTAGGAAGACTGGAAAAGCATCCTCAGGAGCATCACTGTTTGTGTTGATCATCCCTTTAACAACTTGACCTCTCAATTCCTCAGCCTCTCAACTCCTCCACTCTACTTCCAGTACATTCTCAGATCAAACCTCATGTACCACCCTCAAGATACAGAGCTTTGAAATCACATTGTCTGCTTCCTCCAAGGCTCAGCTAAAATCCTGTCTTCTACAGAAAGCCTTTCCTTGTCCCTCTTAATTCTAGGGAAGGTAAATGGAACAAGCATTTAAGTTCTGACTATGTGCCAGGCACTGTGTGCAGCGCTTTACAGATATCATTTCATTTGATCCTGACAACAGCCCTGGGAGGAAGGTGCTATTATTACTCTCGTTTTACAGATGAGGAAACTGAGGCAGACCATTAGTAGGTCTCTGAAACTGATTTTAAACTGAGGTCTTCCTGACTCCATATTTAGTTCAACATATCACCTACTGTCTTCCCTCTCTGTTGTGTTTCTGATTTATCCTGTATGTAGCTTGTTTATACAGTTACTTGAATGCTGTCTCCCTTGTTAGACTGTGAACTCCTTGAAAGCAGAAACTATCTTTTACCTTTCTTTGCATCCCCAGTGCTTTTCACAGTACCTAGCACATAGTAGGCAATAAATCTTTACTAAATTATAACAATCTCTTATCTTTATACCTTTTCTACTCTTTTATTCACATTAAGCCTATTGTTTTTCTTTATGATGCTTTCACTTCCAACCTTTCAGTCTATCTACTCTCCCAGTTCATCTCTTTCACTATGGATCCATTTGCCTCCAAGTCCTAGCATTGATGCTAGCTAGGATCCTTTACACTCTAGGCCCTTTTCCATACTAGACTTTTGAATTCTCATCAGGAATCAATTCCCATTATTCTATTTCTCTGCTCCTAATGGCATTCTCTTGCATGACTGATAAGCTTCAATGGAGAAATTCATGTAATGAAGCCCACTACAAATATTATGGTATATAACTTCAGCTATTGTCCAGATTACAATATTACAGTTGGATGGATAATTTATTGAGCTAGTCCATCAGCAAATTTATCTTGGACAAGCACTAAAGATGGATGATTACTTTTTTAATGATCTAAAGCTGCTTCCTGCCATGGAAACCCATCTTTTAAAAACCAATATTCTCCCCAGAGATGTTGTATGGTAGTGAATCATGGAGCATCATAAATCTCAGAAGAATCAAAATTATAGGTGATCTAAAAAGAGACAATTTTCCTCCAAGAACTTTAGCAATGAAGGGGAGGAGAAAGATGGAACAGTACCTAAATGAGGTAGAGGAAAGATCAAAATAAGATTTTTTTTAAGGATCAGAGAGACTAAGAATGCTTTTTTTTGGCATATGAAAAGGAGGCTGCAGAGAGGGAATGACTGAAGATGCATAAGGTAGAGGAGGTGATAGCTTATAGCAAGGTAGAGTAGGAGGGAAGGAATGAAATCAAGGGCTCAGGTAAAGGGATTAATCTGAGTGAGTAACATGGATACCTTTTGTCATCAGAGAGAAAGAAGAGAAAGTAGGTGATCACACTAAGAAATGTTGATGTATAGCAGAGGGGCAATGATGTGATGGCATCTATTTTCTAAGTCAAGTAGATTCTAGGTCTTTTGCTACAAGTGTGTGTGAAAGGGAAGTAAGAGAAATGTGGGGGGAGGAAGCTAGGAGAGTAAAAAAATTTTGAACATGAGTGTTTGGTAATGAGATAGGGAACTATGGCAGTATAGTGTAATAGAAAAGGATCAGTCTTGGAATCAGACAATACCTAGATTTAGTCCCTGGTTCTAGCATTTTCTAGTTTTGTGAGTTTAGTTAGCTTAACTCCTCCAAGACTCAGTTTCTTTGTCTGTAAACATATCTCAAACTGCCAACAAAACCTATCTTCTTGGATATGCCAATAGCTCTTCAAGCATGAGCCCAAGATTAAGTTTATTATCTCCTCTAAATCTTTTCTGCTTTCTGATTTGAACACAGCATGGCCATTCTTTCTCTCTGGAGTTTGGAACCTTGTTGTTATTGTTTTCTCCTTCCTCCCTGTGGTCTCTCATATTTGCTCACTTAACAAGTTCTTTCATCTACTTCATCACAATCTCTTATACCCATCCCTCCTTCTCTTATTCCCACAGCCCCCCTTATGTAGGACCTCACTGCCATCTGTAAGGCAGTGAGGTAGTGCAGTAGATAGAGTGCTGGGCCTAGAGTCAGGAAGACCTGGGTTCCCATCTTGCCTTAGACATTTACTACCTGTGGGACCCTGGACAAGTCACTTAACCTTGTTTGCCTCAGTCTCCTCATCTGTAAAGTGAGCTGGAGGAGGAAATGGCAAACCTACTACAGTATCTTTGCCAAGAAAATCCCAAATGGAATCATTAAGAGTTAATTGTGACTAAACAATTGAGCAACATTGCAATTTATCTAGACTATTGCAATGTGTTTCTAAGATGTTATCCTGACACTTCTTAGCACAGTGTCTGGCACATAGAAGGTGCTTAATTCACATTAATTGATTGAACAAAATGCAAAGCATGTCTTTAAATGCAACTTCAAAGTCAGCAGATTGGCAACTTTAAATAAAAGTGACAACTCAATGTTGACGGATATTTAGAAGAAAACCACGCTCACATACATTGCTAGCAGAACTGCACATTGGCAGAATATTTATGAAGAACAATCTGGCTACACACGGCAAACACCAGAAATTATTATTATTGGGGACATAGCTGATAGCTGCTACCATAAATAAAAAAGATATCCATTTATATACATATCTTATATCTGCTTATAAAGAATTGAATGCAGTTAATTTTCCAGTATGTGATAAACTGATACAGTATATTTGCCAAGCAAACCCCAAATGGAGTCATGAAGAGTCTATTGTGACTGGAAGGACTGAATAACATTGCCATTTATTGAGACTATTGTGATGTGTTTCTAAGATGTCATCTTGCCACTACTGTCTCTTCTCTCCTTTTTGTCTTTCATAATACTGCCAGAATCTTTCTTAAACATTGATCTGGTTATACCACTCTTCTGTCTAGAAATATTCAGGAGCTTTATTGACTGTTCAGTAAAATTTATGCTGCTTGACATTAGTGGAGGGAGTTTCCACCTAGGGTATTTCTCACACTGATGCAATCACAGGTCTGGAACAACAATAACAAAAAAATGTCATTATAATGAAATAGTACAATGCCATTAAAGTGAAAGTCAGATGAAGTAATTCAAAGTAAAGACAGCATAACCAGAAGACAAGTATATATTTTAACTAATGACTATAAAAAGAAAAATACCTATGAATTAATGGAGAGTGGAAGGAAATGCAGAGTTTATGGATTTATGAGACAGAGAAATTAACGTTGAAGTATAAATAGATGGAGATGAATGTTTACTTGATATTATATTAACATACTGGTATTTGAAAGTAACTAATAATTTATTTTAAAAAGTTAGGGTTACATTTCCATTAGTGCATAGCATAGTATTTGATGAGACATTATCTAAAAAATGCTGGTTATTTGATCGAACCAAAAAATTTTATAGAATTAGAAAAAATGGTAGCAAAATCTACATAGAGGAACAAAAGGTCAAGGGAGATAGTGAAAAAATAGGATAGAGATTTGATTGCCAGATATTAAATTATGGTTCTGCTAAAGTTAAAAGTTAGCCAATACAATAGATCAAACAATAAAGTAGCAGTGGCAGTCTAGTGTTTGATTAATTTACAAGCAAAAATTACTTCAGTAAAGACTTAGAGAAGAACTACTGGGAAAATAGAATGGAAGTTTGGTGGAAGATGAATTTAGAGCCCCATGTTATAGGATGTATCAATAAATTCTGAAAGGATACAAAAATTGAATGCAAAGAAATCATACTCTCAAAAAGTTAGAGGAAAATAGGTTATGGCTCTCAAAAGTTTAGGCAAGAGAATAATTCAAAATCAGATTCAAGATAGAGAATATTATAAAAAACAAAATAGATCATTTCAATGACATAAAATTGTTAAAAGCTTTTGCATAAACAGAATCAATGTATGCAGAATAAGAAGAAAAAATATGGATCAGGGAGATACTTGTGTTAAATATAAATGGTTAAAGTCCATTATCAAGTACTGATCTATATAAATAAAATCTTCAATAGCTTAGTGCTAGAAATATCTAAAGAAATAGTTTTCGGAGGCGGAGCCAAGATGGTGGAGTAGAAACAGCATTTCCAATGTGCTCTGTCCCACACAAATTTCAAACAATGTGAAAAGGAGCTCCAAGCAACTTCTGGAGCCACAGCACCCACAGAACGGCACAGAGAAGCTAACCTCCTGCTGAGGACAGCCCAGCAGCCCTGCAGGGAGCGGCCAGCGCAGCACTCTGAGAGCAGGCAGCACAGCGCAACCCGCAGAGCTGAGCCCAGGTCCGCGGTTTTAGCCCCAGGGCGGCCGGGCCTTCAGCCAGCTGGTGGAACCCCAGAACACTAGCAATTGTGGCGATTCCAGAATTATCAGCATAGATATGCCTAGGACAAAGTGAGAGGTTAGTGCCCTATGGACTTTGGGACCAGTATTTGGGGAACACGTGGCTTCCTCCCCTGGGGGCAAAAAACTGCTGAAGAAACAGCTGCACAGAAGCCATTTTGCAGCCTCAGTAGTGGCTCTAGCTCCTGGTCTGTGAACTGTAGGAAGATCCAGCAATCAGTCTGGGGGTTAATTGCTTTTGCTTTAAACTGCCTGGATCTGGATTGTGGTCTGGGGGGGAAGTTTGGGGTGGGTATCCAACTTGCCAGAGTGGGTGGAGGCTTTACAGAGGCCACCCAACTGGCAGAAGTTGTGAAGACCCCACGTTTGGGCGGAAGCTCCCCTGTCTGGTGGCAGAGTCCTACTGTGGCAACAAGCCCAAAAATCAAGTAATTAAGTGGCAACATGCCTAGGCAAATGAAACAAAATAAACAGAAAAGTTCAACATTGGACTCCTATTTTAGGGGCAAAGAGGCTCAAAGCATAGAGGAGGACTGTGAGGTCAGAACTCCTGCAACAAAAGCCCCAAATGAAAATACAAGCTGGCTACAGGCCACAGAGGACATTAAGAAGCAGATAAGAGAAGTGGGGGAAAATTTGGGAAGAGAAATGAAAAAGATGCAAGAAAAGCATGAAATGACAGTCAATAGCCTGACTGAGGAAAATAACACCTTAAAAAATAGACTAACTCAAATGGCAAAAGAGGCTCAGAAAGGCAATGAGGAGAAGAATGCCTTAAAAAGTCGAATTTGCCAGATGGAAAAAGAATCTCAAAAGCTCACTGAGGAGATTCATTCCTTCAGAGTTAGACTGGAGCAAATGGAAGCTAGTGACTTTATGAGAAATCAAGATGCTGTTAAGCAGATCCAAACAAATGAAAGATTAGAAGGCAATGTGAAATATCTCATGGGAAAACCACTGACCTGGAAAATAGATCCAGGAGAGACAATTTAAAAATTATTGGACTACCTGAAAGCCATGATCAAAGAAAGAACCTAGAAATCACCCTTCAAGAAATTCTCAAGGAAAACTGCCCTGATGTTTTAGATCCAGAGGGCAAAATAGAGGTTGAAAGAATCCACAGATCACCTCCTGAAAAAGATCCCAAAAGAAAACTCCCAGGAATATTATAGCCAGGTTCCAGAATCCCCAGATCAAGGAGAAAATACTACAAGCAGCCAGGAAGAAACAATTTCAATATTGTGGAAACACAATCAGAATAGCACAGGACCTGGCACCTTCTACATTGAGGGATAGAAGGGCATGGAATATGATATTCCAGAGGGCAAAAGAGCTGGGAATGAACCCAAGGGTCACCTACCCAGCAAAACTGAGTATTTTGTTTCAGGGGAAAATATGGTCATTCAGTGGAATAGAGGACTTTCAAGCATTCTTGATGAAAAAACCAGAGTTGAATAGAAAATTTGACATTCAGACACAAGAAGCAAGAGATGCTTGAGAAGGCAATCAAGGAAAAGAAATCAAAAGGAACTTATCAAAGTTGGACTATTTACAGTCCTACATGGAAAAACAATAACTGTATTTGATGAAACCTTTCTCATTATGAAAATAATTGAAGAAGGGTACATGGCATATGTTCACAGGTATACATGGATAGAGGGCACAGGTTGAATTTGATGGGAAGGGATGATTATTTTTTTTTTGGAGGGCAATTGGGGTTGGGTGACTTGCCCAGGTTCACGTGGCTGGGTTTTTGTGTGTTGGGTGTCTGGGGCCAGATTCGAGCTCGGGTCCTTCTGGCTCTGGGGCTGGCTCTCTGCTTGCTGTGCCACCTAGTCGCCCCAAGGAAGGGATGATTCTTTTTTTTTTTTTAATTTTTTTTTTTTAAAGCAATTGGGGTTAACTAACTTGCTCAAGGTTACATGGCTAGTCATTATTTATGTGTGGGTGCTCATTTTCTGAGGCCGGATCTGATCTCAGGTCATCCAAACTCCGAGGCCGGTGCTCTTACTCACTGTGCCACCTAGCTGCCCCTTTAGGGCAATTGGGGTTAAGTAACTTGCCCAAGGTTACACGGCTAGGTTTTTGTTTGTGTGGATTAAGTGTCAGAGGCTGGCTCCGAACTCAGGTCCTTCTGATTCCAGGGCCGGCGCTCTATTCACTGCGCCACCTAGCCGCCCCGGAAGGGATGATTCTTAAGGGGTGAAGTCAAGAAGTGAGAGAGGAAAGTGGCAAGAGGAGATGGAGAGAGACAGGGTAGGGTAAACTATCTCATGTAGAAGAGGCAAGGGGAAGTAGTTGCAGGGGAGGGGAAGAACAGGAAGGCAAAAAGGCAAAAGCATATTCTCATTGAAGTTGGCTCAAGGAGAGAATCACATACATACTAAATGGAATATCTTACCCTCACTCACTCTCCTGAGTAGGGGAAAGGGGGATGAGAGGGAGGATGATGGAGGGGAGGGCATTCTGGGGAGAGGGGAGGTTAGAAGTACCCACTATCAAAGAGGGACAGGATCAAAGTAGGGAATGGACCAGGTGGGAGGTGAGATAGGTGGGAGGGAAATATAAGCAGTCTTTTACAATATATCTACTATGGTAATGTTTTGCATAGCTATACATGTACAACACATACTGAATTGCTTATCTTCTCAGAGGGAGTGGGTGACAAGGGAGAAAGGGAATGGATCTGAAAATCGAAGTTTTAAAATTAAATGTTTCATAAGATGTCCAGGCAGTGGGGCTCAGAGATTCACCTTGCCCTAATGGCAAAGTCGAAGAGGGTATGGGAAAAGATATGGGAGAGAGCAGATTGGATGAGGGTATATCTGGTGGGACTGCTATTCTGGGGTGGTGGGTAGGGAAAAAATAGGGGAAAATGTAACTCATAATCTGGTGGAAATGAATTATGTAAACCAGAAGTTAATAAAGCATTTGTTTAATTAAAAATATTTTTAAAAATATGGTTAATATGGAAAAAAAAGAAATAGTTTTCAAAAGGAGAAATGCAAACTATCAGTTGTCTGAAAATCTGTTCAATATCAACAATAACCAGAGGAATACTGATTTTTTATCAATTTATTTATTTATAGTTTTCAACATTCACTTCCATAATTTAAAATTTTCTCCCCCTCCCTCCCCAAGACGGCATGCAATCTGAAATGGGTCTACACATACATTCCAACACATTTTCACATTACTCATGTTTCATAGAAGAATTATAATGAATGGGAGAAACCTTGAGAAAGAAAAAAAAAGCAAAATAAAATAAAACAAATGGAAAATAGTCTGCTTTGCTCTGCACCCCAACTCCATAGTTCTTTCTCTGGATGTGGATGGCATTTTCTATCATGAGTCCTTTGGAATTATTTTAGGTCCTTGCATTGCTGAGAAGGGCTTAGTCTATCAAAATTAGTCATTGGACACCCTGTATGTTTCTGTGAACAATGTTCTCCTGTTTCTGCTCACTTTAATTAGCATCAATTCATATATTTCTTTCCACATTTTTCTGAAGTCTGCCTGTTCATCATTTCTCATAGCACAATAGTATTCCATTACATTCATATACTACAACTTGTTCAGTCATTCCCCTCAATTTCCAGTTATTGGCCACAACAAAAGGAGCTGTTATAAATATTTTTGTACACATGGGTGTAGCACCAATGCAATATTCATAGCACCATCAATGACTATGAATATTCCAGCATAGCTCTCAATTGAAAATATAACAGACTCTCCACATATAAGACAGAAAAAAAACATTTATCCAGACACCAGAAATTCACATCTCAGTACCAGAAAGTCAAATCCATCAGAGTAGCAAAGAAGTTAATACACCATAGCACAGCATGAAGCCACACCATCCTTTAGCCTTCCCACAAACACAAGCCTATCACAGCAGGGAGCAAACACTCACAAACCTAGCTGTCTCCCTGGGTGCATCCTCTGTCTCCCACTGTCTAGCTGCTCTAACTCAGAGCTTCCTGTGGGCTCTGCTCCACCCTTCAGCAAATTCCTCCCACCACAGGCTCCATGTGATTACATTTGACCAATTAAGGGGCAGGGAAGATCTTCAAATTCTCATTACTATTACAGTGGGTCCTTTTCCCATTTTTGCGACCTCTTTGGGTCTATTTTGTCTAAGCAAAGAACATTTCAACAAAAGCTCATTAAAACAGATGTAATCCTCTCAAACCAGAGAGGGCAGTGTATATCAACACAGATAACCCTGAAAAGTTTTTCCACTTTGAGGCTTTTGATGGAACCAGAGAGCAACAAACTCAATAGCTTTTCATAAAAGTAGAATGCAGTTCTAAGCCTTTCTCTAGTTAATTCTTCCAACCAGCAAGTCCTGAGAAAGTTAGCTGAAGATTTGTTATCTCAGCCAGAAGCCCTTTATATTTTCTGTTCTAGAGATTCTTTGTTAAGCTTCTCCTCTCTCTGGCCTCTCAAGCATTTTCTTGCTGACTTTTTAAAAAAATAAAATAAAATTTTAATTCTAAGTTGAACAAATACCAGATAGAATTTGCATTCCCAATATGTAGTAGAACAGGGAAATTGGGTGGGGGTGGGGAAGGATTGTACATGAAATTGTGGATCTCTACTATGTACACTTTGTTTTTCTTTTAAATTATGTAATAAATTCAACCTGTTGCTTTCAAAGCTGTCGTGCTATACTGAAATTGTTTCTGGCCTTCTTTCTGTTCTCTTCTGTAACACAGGAAAAAGGCCTTTCTTTTGCTAGGAGTTGCCTGAAGTGCCCCCATTCATTCCTATCATGGATATACTAGAAACCACTTTGAAGGAAAGAATAATCATATATGTGTATAGAGAACAGAGGAAAGGACAGACAAATTTGTTGTTGGGGAAAACTGTGACAAAGATCTAGAGGCTTTTCTTTCTTTCCTTCCTCCTTTCTTTCTTTCTTTCTTTCTTTCTTTCTTTCTTTCTTTCTTTCTTTCTGTCTTTCTTTCTCTTCTTCTTTCTTTCTTTCTTTTTTGCTTTTTGGAGAGGGGAAGGCAGGGCAGTTGGGGTTAAGTGACTTGCCCAAGGCCACATGGCTAGTAAGTGTTAAGTGTCTGAGGCCAGATTTCAACTCAGGTCCTCCTGACTCTAGGGCCGGTGTTCTATCTGCACTACCTAGCTGCCCCTCAAGAAGCTTTTCAACCTTCAGCCAGATCAGGCATTGTTAACTGGCAAAAACCAGAGGATCATGGAGACTGAGAGGATTTTCTTTACCATAGTTTCATTCATCTCCTTTTTCATTTGAGAAAGTAGATTCCTGGGAATATTTACCTCAACCAGGCTAAGATATGAATGGTAGAAAATGATGAGAATCAAGAAATAAAATGTGATTGTGCTCATACATGTTCTAGGAATTTGCTACCTTCTATGAAAAACCTGTGTGAGTTGAACTACTACAGAGCCATTGGCAAAAGGACTGACTGAAAGTGGCTATGGCTCTCTCTTGCAGGGTAATGGCAGTAAATAGTAGAAAGAGCAGCAGGTGGCTTAAAACATAGTCTTTCAGTAGGAGAAAATAGTTAACGACCTTCAGGAGGCCAAAATAGTTGTAGCCCTTCCCTGCATGAGAGCATCACCCAGTGGAGGGTGGAAATGTTTGAAAGAGCTGGTTCACAGTGCTCTGGACTTTCCCTATGGGGCAGAGTCTTCTTATACACAGCATTTCCATTTTATATTGGATAGAATATTAAGAGGCTATGGAGGTAGTTGAAAAACAGACAGAAGAGAGTTGCAGCTTCCAGCAAAGATCAGCAAAGACATGGCAGTCAGGAGGAAGAAGTTAAGGCATGATTTCTAGCAGGAAACTGGCCTATCAGAGAGCAGCACATGATACTACCAGAAGATGTAGCATGAGTTGCATCTCTCCACTCATATGCTCTAGCTTCTTATACATCTTGCATGTGTATGCCTTTACTTGGGTACTCTGGCTATATGTGTTTCCATATCTGTATATCCCCTCCATTATCCCTATTACTCTTCCGATGAAAAGAGTGTGTGTACTTGTGGGGAGGTGAACTCAAGATTTATGGGGAAAATGCTCTATTGGTTCTTTTATTATGATGGTGCTTCATTAAATGACTTTGGCAAAATATATTCTCAAATGTGCCTAAAAAGAAGATACAATTAAAAGTCCCAAAGACTCACCACCTTGTAGCTCAATAAGCTGATTAAAGAACACACCTGATTAGCACCCTCCATTTCAATTTTCATTATCCTTTCTATTTAAATAATATTTTAAAATAATGCTATGGGGGTCTCTTAAAATTGGCATACCCTCAACACCTTAATTTGTCTTAATTTGGTTTTGACTAGAGATTATATATATACATACACATATACACACACACAATAGAGTAGCAATTTAGGATTCCAGCATTCCAGCATAGTTTATCTTGGGCCAACTTCCACAAAAGTCATATTTTGTATTTTAATTCAATTCATCTAATATTTATTAATTGCCTATTATGTATAAGACTATGGGGGTAGACACTGGAGACACAAAAATAAAAAATGTCCTTTCCCTTGAGGAATTTATAATAAAATAGGTAAGGATAAGAAATGTACATATATCAAAACATTGCCCCTTCCCTTCTGAGTGACAGGTTCCTGCACTAGCCACAGTCAATAATTCCACATGTTCCTTTCTGGATATCATTAAGAAATTATTTGGGGGTAGTTAGAAAAACCTAGCCCAGCTGTCAGGGGGAGGAAGAAAGACAAATAGAAAGAAAGAAGGAGTGCTTGACCAAACCCTAAGAGACTTACTGGGTGGCACGTAGGGTCTACCTGGAGGGAGAAGGGGGCAAAAGTCTCAAGACTTGCCATGTACTAATCCAGAATGCAAAACAGAGACCCATTAAAGTAGTCCTCCAAAAGAAGAGAAAGTGGAAGAACCCTTTGTAGATGGCTGTTAGCTACAAAGGGCACAAGAGATAGAGAACTATTGTTAGCAGGGATGGAAGGATCAAGTGAGAGTTTTTTCAGTGTAGAAAAGATGAGAATGTTTGTAGGGAGTAGAAAATGAATCACCAAAAAGGGAGAGATTGAACATAAGTGCAATTGTGAAGATGACAGAGGGGATAATCTGTTGGAGAAGACATATATGAAATAGGATCATTTGAACAAATAGAGAGGTTACCTTTGGTAATGAGTAAGGCCACTTCATCATGTGAAACAGAGGTGAAGGTGGAGAAAGTGAAAGAAGTAACCTGAGTGATAATAGATGAGGAATAATGGAGAAGAGGGAGTTCACAGTAAATAGCCTCAATTTTTTTTCCTGTAACTTTGATGCAAGGTTCTCATATGAGAGAATTGGGGGAAGAAGAACTATAAGAGGTTTGAAGAAGGATGAAAAGATTTGGAAGAACCATTGTGGAGAGTGAGATAGTGAATTAATGAGGGAGGCAGTATACAAAGCAAGCCATATATAGCATAAATAGGAAATAATGAACAGTGTGCATTCCTGCCCACAAGAAGTCCTATCCCGATACAAGGGAATACTAATAGCTAGCTTTTAATAGTGTTTTAAGGGCTGCAAAGCACTTTACACATATTATCTCACTTGATCTCATAATAGTCCTAGGAAGTAAGTGCTATTATGATCCCTATTTTCACAGATGAGGAAAGGGAGGTTAAGTGACTTGACCAGGACCACGCAGCTAGTAAATGTCTGAGGCTAGATTTGAGCTCATGTCTTCCAGACCCCAGATTCAGTTCTCTATCCACCACCAACTAGCTTCCAGATTTGTAATAATACACTGGGTTGATTTTGCTATCCCACCCAGTTGTCATAGAGATGCGACCTGAGTGATGATTAGGGACACATTGAATTACTTTGTTAGCTTTTGAACAAGTGGAAAGTGCTTCTTTAGATGAAGGGCAGTCTCCCTGAGTATCTAAAGGAAAAAAGAATGATGAGACTTGCAGCTACCATATTCAAACTTTGTCCCACTCTGCCTGGAACACTGTTGTAGATGGAGGGTTTTGAGGTTCTGCCCCCTATGTAATTAGGAGCAGTGGGAAAGGAGAATAGGCTATGATATAAGGTCCTCTGCCCGGCACTGTGTCCCTAGAGCTAAAATCAGGTCTATCAGGGCAATGAATGCCACTAGACCTCGAAGGTGAATGCCTGCTGGTGGGTACAAAATTCCATTTGTCTCCCAAGAAGGAGACAAATCCTTGTCTCCTTCAAGACAGGGAAAATTTTAGAGGCCACTCTCTCCCTGGTTTGAGGAGATCTCAGATGAAAGCCAGACAGAGGGTTTGATCACACCTAAGGGTAATGCCTCGCACCACCTACTGGGAATAATAGAGATCTGTGGGAAGGACATCTGTCCTATGAGGAGGGTAACATCTGACACCATCTGTTAGGATCGAATGCCTTATACGATATCTCCTGGGCCTGATGTGGAACTTCAGAAGATGTCAACACCAAATGGGAGCAGCAGAGGGGGAACTTGTCCAGTTCTTACCTGCTCAGGAGAGATGGTTGTTATATTTTCGGTGTGAGCATTTAAACCTTGGACATCAGCAAATGTTACAAATCAGGGCTTGATTTAAGTTTTGTAGATTATCTAGACTTAAAAAATGTTAATAGTACAGATTAAATTAAAAAGTGGGTTGTAGGTACATTGTTCTCCCCTCCCCCAAAGCTAGTTGTTAAACATTTACCAGCACAACACTGAACTTTCCTTTTTATGACTATGATAGTCAACGACCATTTATTAAGTACCTATTATGTGCCTAAAAGGGCCAAGGTCTTCCATTGCATCCTGGGCCATCTCCAATTACCCTGATGAATATCTAGCTGCTGGACCCAGATGGCTCTGGAGGAGAAGTGAGTCTGGTGACCTTGCATAGCCCTTCCTTGCTCAAATCAAAGTCAGCTACAAGTGATGTCATCATCTCCCTGATGCCATAGTCCTCTTCTAGAAGAAAGGACAAACAGAACAACAACAACATCAACAAATTATATGCCAGCACCGTGCTAAAATCTAGGGAGACAAAGAAAGATAAAAGACAGTTCCTGCCCTCAAGGAGTTCACAATCTAATAGGGAAAGATGACATATAAAAAGAAACTGAAAAAAGTGAGAGGAAAAGGATACAATGCCAAAGGCATGATGAATTCCTGCAGCCAGGTAGGAAATGATAATATGGTTGTGCTGGACCCACTCATTAAGTGGATGATCTGGAAGTCTCTAATATCCACCCTCCATCCTTTGTAACCAAAGGGCAGTAGGCAATCCCTTCCTTCAAGGAGCTTATCTATCTATCTATCCTTCTTTGAAAGTCTTACATTTTGACTCAAATAAACAACTTCCCAAGTACAAAATGGGGGAAGGGTGGCTACATAGCAAATTATCTGAAGA
This sequence comes from Gymnobelideus leadbeateri, assembly GCA_011680675.1. Classification (NCBI taxonomy): domain Eukaryota; kingdom Metazoa; phylum Chordata; class Mammalia; order Diprotodontia; family Petauridae; genus Gymnobelideus; species Gymnobelideus leadbeateri. Next base: position 1,132,991 of record WOXC01012209.1, read on the forward strand.
TCTGGGGGTTTTAGTGGAGTTTGAGGTTAACATGAATCAACGGTGTGATATGGCTACCTCACTCCCTGCCACTCAAAGCCAATGGAATGTTAGATTGCATTAAGAGTGGCATAGTTTCTTTCTTCTTTTTTTTAAAATTTTTTAAATTTTTATTTATTTTTATTATTAATTTATTAGTTTAGTTTCAGTTAACAAGATTCAATTCCATAGTTCCTTGATTTTCAAATTTCCTTTACTTACCTCCTCCCTCCTCCCACAACAGCATATAGTACAGTATAGGGTCTGCAAATGCATTCATATTAGACATTAATCCAATTACAAAGGTGTATTGTACTAGGTGGGATGAAAGATGGTAAGGAAGAAATAAAACCAAGCAATGAAAAGAACAAGATCATTTAGTTTGCTTCCATCAGGATTCAGGCTCAGTTCTTTCTAGTTATATCTCTGGATGGTGCATTTCTCACTTTCTTGAGTCTTTCGGGATTAACTTATATCACTGCATTGCTGAAAAGAGTCCAGTCTGTCATAGTTGGTCATCACAGATATGGTATGTCTGTGATTGTATACAAATTTCTTCTGATTCTACTCTTCTCGCTCAGCATCAGTTTGTATAAGTCTCTCCAGGTAATTATGAAATCCGTCACCTCCTCATTTCTTATAGCACAATAATATTCCATTACATTCATATACCACAACTTGTTTAGCCATTCCCCAATTGATGGGCACCCCTTTAGTTTCCAATTCTTTGCAACCACAAAAAGGGCTGCTAAAAATATTTTTGTACATATGGGTCTTCCTCCCACTTCTATGATCTCTTTGGGATATAACCCTAGAAGTGGTATTGCTGGGTCAAAGGGTATGAAATTATTTATAATCCTTTGGGCATAATTCCAGATTGCTCTCCAGAATGGTTGGATAAGTTCACAACTCCACCAGCAATGTATTAGTGTTCCAATTTGTCCACATCCTCTCCAGCATTTGTCACTTTCTTGTTTTGTCATCTTAGCCAATCTGACTGGAGAGATGTGGTATCTCAGAATTGTTTTGATTTGCATTTCTCTAATTAATAGTGATTTAGAGCATTTCTTCATATGCTTATAGATATCTTTAATTTCTTTCTCTGAAAACTTCCTGTTCATATCCTTTGACCATTTATCAATTGGGGAATGACTTGTATTCATATAGATTTGGCTCAATTCTCTATAAATTTTAGAAATGAGTCCTTTATCAGAGACAGAAGTTGTAAAAATTCTTTCCCAATTTCCCACCTCCCTCTTGATCTTGGTTAAATTGGCTTTGTTTGTGCAGAAGCTTCTCAATTTAGTGTAATCAAAATTATCCATTTTGCATTTTATAATGCTCTCTAATTCTTGTTTGGTCCTAAAATCTTCCCCTCTCCACAAATCTGACAGGTAAACTATTCCTTGCTTTCCCAAATTGCTTACAGTATTATCCTTTACACCTAGATTATGCACCCATTTAGACTTGATTTTGGTATATGGTGTTAGATAGTGATCTATGAAAGAGTGGCATAGTTTCTTAGATTAGGAAGGTAATAGGATAATAGTTTTTCTGATCTCTGCTTTGATCAGATTACATTTGTAATACCTTGTTCATTTCTCAGTCATTTTTGGAAAGATGCCAATAAACTGGAGAGTGTCTGGAGGAAGTCAATCAGGATTGAAAAGGGCTTCAGGATCATGCCATAGGAGGACCAAGTGAAGAAACTGGGGATGTTTAGATTGATGAATAGAAGACTTAGCTGTCTTTAAGAGTTGAAAGACTGAAGCATGAGAAGGGGACTAGATTTATTTAACTTGGCTCCAGAGGGTATATCAATGGGTGAAAGTTTGCAAAGAGACAGATGTAGAGTTGATGGAAAAAAATAGTTTTGACAATAGGAGCTGTCCAAAAATGGAATGGCCTGCCTCACAGGAGGGAAGGGTCTTCAGACAAAGACATGATGAGGACTTACCAGGCATGTTATAGAGTAGATGCTTTTTTAGGAGCAAACTGGACCAGAGCACCTCATATTTCTTTTCTAACTCAGAGATTCTGTGATAGTAAAACTTTTAGAGTGGGAAATTCATTACCAGTCCTGAATCTGACCATGTCCACAGAAGTATGGGTACAAAGTCTTGGTTAGTTACTAGACAGATGCTATATGCTTGTATTCTGAGCAATTACAGGAAATGAAATTGTTATTTATTGTTTATAGATGTCACCTTCAAGGGAAAAATTTGAGCTGTGTCTGCCATATGCTCTGAGATGTTACAAGAATGACAGGTGTCAGGCACAGAAAAAGCAAAGACAATATCTAGAGCCTGCTCTTCATGTGTTATGGATGTTAAAAATGAAAAATCTTTACTGTTGCAGTGAATGTGTGCTTGAGGGAGATGAATAATCACTTTGGGGAGTATGGAGAAGGCTAAGCATGTTTAATTCCAGTCCCCAAATACAGATTAAGAGAGGGTGAAAAAATTTCTACCTACATAGAAATTATAAGAGGTAATGGCCAAAGTGGTCATTAAAGGTGCAGTGTCTATAAGGCACATTCACTGTAGCTGTGTTGTTGCCCCACTTTTCTTGGCCAAGAGACTGGAATGGTTTGCCATTTCCTTCTCCACCTCATTTTACTAATGAAGAACTGAGTCAAACCGGGTTAAGTACTTGCCCAGGGTCACATAGCTAGTAAATATCTATGGCTAGATTTGAACTCATGAAGATGAGTTTCCTGATTTCAAGTGTTTTATCGAGTGTTTATTCCAGTGTTTTATTCACTATGCCACATAGCTGCCCAGTTGCTGTAGCATTTATAGTAATAATAAAGCTAACACATAGCACTTTAAGTTTTGCAAATTTTGAAAACATATTTGCAAATATCTTATCTCATTTGATCTTCACAATAACCCCATGAGATAGGCGATATTATCATCCCCATTTTACAGATGGGGAAACTGAGGCTGAGAGAAATTAACTAACTTGTCCAAGAGTTACATCTAGGATGCTTCCAAGGAAGGATTAGAACTCAAGTCTTCCCAGATCCTACTCTAACAGCCTGTTAACTGACATAGCTGCATTTCTCTGGCTTCTACCCTGCTCAGAGAAACCTTATGATAAACTATTACCATGGCAACTATGGCACTTTGAAAAGTAGTACCCAGTTGCACAAAATTAGCAAAATTGATTAGAAAAGATGACAAGTCAATAAATGAATAAGGAAGTTGGCATAAAGTAACTTTGGGGTGTGGGAAAGTATGGGGAAGGTCATAGCTCACAGATTTAGAGGATATCTAGTCCAATACCTTACTTTATTTTATAGTTGAGCAGACTGGGTCCTAAAGAAATAAAGTGATTTGCCCAAGAGCACACTTACTAAGAAAGGAAGAATTTGAAAGAGTCCTCTGATTCTAAAGCCAGTGCTTCACTTTTGGACCTTTCAAAAACTAAATATAATCTTTCCTGATGAAACAAAAATCCCCTTTTTGTCTCCCATCTCTCCTCCCCAACCCTGTGTAAAGCCACTCATGAGCAGTTTTCCAGAGGACTGCTGCTATGAACAGCTTTCAAGGTTCTGATTACATAGTATAGTCAACTCTCTATTTATTCAATAACAAATCAGAGCAAAACATTCACAGAAAATTAAGGTACAGCATTCACAATGTTACAACTTATCACAGAAAATCAAAATACAGCATTCGCAGTGTCATAACTCAACAACTTATCATTAAAATGGCCACATAGTTTTCACCAAAGTGGCCACATAGTTTTCAACAAAGTATAATCATTTAGTAACTCAATCTTTCAATCATCCTTAAGGAGGCCCTCCTTAAGAGACACAAAGTACAAAAGTCAAAGTACTCCACCCATGGGATGAAATTAAATTACAATTTCATCAGTCACTACTCAGTACCCTCTTAAGGGGAAGTGGAAAGTACAAAAGCCATCCACCCCTAGGTCACAAGTAAATCACAATTTCATCAGTCACTACTCAGTACCCTATTTCATCAGACATTACTCAGACAATTTCATCAGTCACTGCTAAGTATCCGTGGAGAGATCTTTTCATTTTGACTCAAAGCAGGTAGCTCCTACCTGAATCCACCAAACTGTCACCTGGGTTTGAAGGCAGATAGCTCCCAGTTCCTTGTCCAGCTCTCCATGGAGTTCCTGCTCCACATTGAAGCTCACAGTGTCCAGTCCATCTCAAATCCTTCACAGTCTCTGTTCCTGGGAAGACAAGGCTTAACAAAGCCACAAGAACATTCATGCACCATTAACAAAGTCACAATAATATTTGTACAAAGTACTAGCACCACAGTCATGCTTCCTCAGTCTTTGGCAGTTCCAGCTGGCCCTTGGAAGCCCTCAGCACCATAAGCTCCATTTTCAAAATCAAAATCACTTTATCCAGCCTCCACATGACTTGCTCCAAGAAATTCTGTCTCAGTTCTCAATTCTCATTCCTCTTCTCAGTTCTTCTCAATTCTTAGTTCAGTCTTCAGTCCAGCAGCAGCTGCCCTGCCTCCACAATGCTTACCCCAGGAAATTCTGGCTGTCCAGCTTGTGCTCTTCCTTAAATGTGGTATAGCTCCTCCCTGTTCAGTCCCTTCCTGTTATGTCAGCAACAGGGGATCATACCTTCTGTTTCTTTAACAGAGGCTTAATTTGAAATAGTGCTAAGTACCTCTTAGCTTGGCAATACAAAGGGATCTTCAAATTTCCTTACTATTACACCCTGCCCCAATGAAAAGAAAGAGAAAAATCTTTTGAAATACATGCAGAGTTAAGCAAAACAAATTCCAGAATTGACAATGTCCAAAAAATAAGTCTCAGTCTTCACCCTGAGTCCTTCAGACTGTCAGGAAGTAGATAGCATGTTTCATCTTTCTTTTTTTGGATTGTGGTTGGATATTGAGTCAATGAAAGTTCTAAGACTTTCAAAACCATTTGTCTTTACAGTGCTGTCACTGTATAAATTGATCTAGTTCTGCTTATTTCATGCTGCATCATCAGTTCATACAGGTTTTCAAAGGTTTCTCTGACTCCATCCTTTTGTTAATTTCTTAGGGCGCAATAGTATTCATTATATTCATATACCATGTTTTGTCCAGCCACTTCCCAACTGATGGGCATCCCCCTTAGTTTTGTACATGTTGAGTTTGAAGCCCAGTGGGACATCCTGTAGATTTTGGAGTTAGAGGCAGAAGGTTGAATCTATGAGGGTGAACTTTTAAAGTGAGGGAATGAAAGGACAGAAGAAAAGAGAAGCCAAAGATGAAACGTTGGGGGAACATCCATAATTAAAGGCAGGAGGAAAAGAGTAAACTGAGTCAGGTTGCAAATGAGGATGTCAACTAGGACTGTCACTTCGAAAAAAAAGTTCTTTTCTGTCCCAAACCTCGCAGCAGTTACCGAATAGACCAGGGGCTATTCAGTTTTCCGTGCCTTATGCGGTACAGGCATTCTTCTCTAAACGTGATTTACCCTTCCACTCCAAAGGGAGCAAGTGGAGGTTACCCAGCTGATCCCTCTTCTCAAATTTCCCACATCTCCTTTCTCTGCAATGAAAGAGCGGGAAAGAGGAGGAGGAGGTGGCAAAGGGTTGCACAGATAGAGATTTTCTAAGCTGGGAAGAAACAATAACGTCCCACATTTTCAAGGGGCTTGTCGTTTCCCAGAGTGACATTTACAAAGAGGCCCCTTCCCCCACCTGACCCCCACCTAATTGCTAGGCTGCAAGACAGAGAGCAAGGGGGAGCTAGAGGTGGGACTGAATTTCTCTTCTTTCCACTTAGGCTAACAATGACATTTGCTATGCTGCTAGAGAAGGTAGCGCTGCTCTGGGACTCTGGAGCAGACTGAAGGGAGGTCCGAACATTGGAAGGGAACCACTTTGTCCTCCTCTTCCCGGCCTCTCTTCTGGGGATCAACAAGGAGGCATGAATGCAGAAGCTCAGGAGGAGGACGCCGCATCCAGTTTGTTGCTGGAGGACATCCAAAGGCGGCTCAGGAGCGCTTTCCGCAGCCCCATCTCACACCAGGACGTCCCGTTGCTGCCACGGGAGCCTGGGAAGCAGCAACAGGAACCGCAGCAATCCTGGGGACGCTCTGGGAGGCGGACCACTGCCGTGCAGGAGGAGCTGCGCAGGGCGCACATAGACAGAGCCATTGCTTGGTTGCGGGCAGAACTGGTGAGCCCTGCCAAGATGGCCTGGGCTAGAGACTTTCACCTCTTGCCTTCCTTCTAGTTGCCCCCTCTGTTTTCTTCCTCTTTCTCTTGCCTTCCTGATCTCGCCTCTTCTCTCTTTTCCTAACTTTTACTTTATTATTTGTACATTTGGCTGAGAGAGAGAGAGAGAGAGAGAGAGAGAGAGAGAGCTGTTGGGAGGTGTGGGAGAGCATTCAGTCAACAGGTTAACATCCCAAAGAACCTCCAATCATTTTCCCTCATCCATTCTTCCATCTCAACTTTTGAAAGGAAAAATGGTAGAAAGATTCACAAGTACTGCCTGGGTAATTGGTTATATTCCTGACAGGCTGCAAGTTCTCTAGTCATACATTATAAAGGATCGTAGGTTCAGAGCTGAAAAGAAATGTAGACATCGAATCCACTCCTTAAGGACACTGAGGACATCAAAGAAATTGTGCCTTGCTTGAAATCTCACCGGGTACAAATGGGGCAGAACTAGGATTTGAAACAAGGCAGGGGTGGGGAACCTGAAGCCTCGAGGTTACCGGTGGCCCTCTAGGTCCTCAAGTGCAGCGTCAGGCCTTGAGGCCGCAGGTTCCCCACCCCTGAACCAGCGTCTTCCTATTTTTACCGCACCAGGTGCGGTTTGGTTTTGGTTTTTTGCCTTTACTTTTGGTAATGATTAATTCTGCCTGAAAAATCCAGATTCAAATGACAGATAAACTTCAGTACTACCCCTAGCATTTCCACAATATGGATTCAAATCCATTATAATAAATAAATAATAATAAAATAATAAATAATAAAACTTATTACCTGGGTGAACTTGGGTGTCACTACCTCCCTGAGCCCAAGTTTCTCCATGTGTTAAAGGACTAGATGGCCTTTAGGGTTCTTTCCAGCTCTCATTCTATGATTCCATCCTGTGAACACATTGGGGACTGGCCAGCTAGTGATGATTGTGACTGGCCATCTGCACGCTGAAGACCTTGAGTCATACTCATCCTCTTTCTTTTCTTTTAGAGTAATATTTTGGAAAATTGAAAATAATTTAAAGACATAGGGCTATTTCCCCATTCTTCAGTGGCAACATTCACTCCCCTTTTCAGTAGTTCAGTAGTAGAGATAAAATATTTAACAAGTAGATCGTATATTTCAGATGTACTTTTTGGTCCAAATTAGAGTACAGAAAGTTACCAAAGCATCCCTGCTGAAGCTCAAACAGAAATGTTGAATTGTCTGACTACCTAGCTGGTAGTGCCTCTCCCTCCCTCTCTCTCTCTTTCTCTCTCTCTCTGTCCCCCCCGTCCCTCTCTCCCTATTACCTAGTAGACATTCAGTATATACTTAGGTAAGTTGTCTCCCCAGATAGAAAATACATGCTTTAAGGCCATCAACTATTTGATTTTTGTCTTTATAGCTCTGACTATCAGCACTCAGTAGGTACCTAAATGAAATAGTTTGTACTATTAGCATTTAGTAGATGCTTAATAAACGCTTATTGAGTGATAATGAGGGGATTCTACTTGGCAAAATGGTGCTTTTCTCCATTAAATTATATGGTATTACAAGTTTCAGAAGTTGTTTCTTCATCAGCTTATTTCAAAACACTTTTTAGCCTTTTTCTTTTTTGTGCAATAGGGAGGGCAAATGGCACAGTGGAAAGAATGCTAGATTGGGAATCAGAGGCTCTGCCGACTTCTATGACCTTGGACACATCACTTAATGTCTCTGAGCTTTAGTCTCTATAGATGGAAAATAAGATAGTTGGGGGCAGCTAGGCAGGAGCACTGGGCCCTGGAGTCAGGAGGACCTGAGTTCAAATGTGGCCTCAGAAACTTAACACTTACTAGCTGTGTGACCTTGGGCAAGTCACTTAACTCCAATTGCCCTGCCTTACCCCCTCTAAAAAAAGGGGGGGGGGAGTTGGACTGTTTTCGATTCCCTCCAGCACTGACTCTATGATCTTATGAACTTCGGGGCTATTATTATGATTAGCTGTGTCCAAAATCACAACAATATTCTTATAGAAAATCTTATTTAGAGAAAACCAGATTTTCTTTGTGGATCTCTGAACAGTTAAGAAAGCAGAGAGATATTTTTGAGTAGGAAACAAATGATTGTCTCAGGAGAAACAAACTATCTAGAAGTCCCATTATAGCCAATTTTTATGGGCAGTGCCTACAGTACAGTACAGCTAATTGATGTTATGGAAATAGGCTTCGTTTGGCCTGATGGCAAGGTAGGTTGGATGTCAACTTATTCACTTGAAACATTTGTAATATTAACTTGATATTTGCAAATAAACTTATTCTGGGAGTACTTTCCCAACTATTGTGTTATTTAGAACTTTTGCTTTGGTTCTTATTTCTTGCTTTTGGAGCATTTTCTGAGCAGGAAATATGGTTGAATAGAGCCTTGGTTTCAGTGATATGGTACTCCCTCTGCTGGTTTAGATTTTAGCTCTTCCAATACCTTTGTATCCTTTATGACTCTTAATCACATTTTTCCGTACATTCTCCAGGGAGGATCTACCCAACAAGATAGAGTCCCTATTTTCCTTTTGCTATCTCAATTGTCTCAGTGTGCCACTTGGGTTCTCTGTTGTCATGTGTTTTCACATGTCCAGCTCATTTCTTCCAGTAATACATATCCCCAGTAATGTTTTCTTCATTTCTTCTCATGCCCAAGTCATAGTTGCCAACATACTATGGCCATCATACATTGTCCTTTGGTTTATTTGTCATTTTAATTCTTTGATGACATTCCATGGCCTGCAGCATCAGTGAGAGCACCTTGGTGTTGAAAACAAGAGCTTTTTTTATAGCAATAAACAATTTTGGGATCAATGAAAAACCTGATGATTTCTCTGTCTTGACTTCCTAATAAATTCTGGTCTCTGCTCTTTATCTGTATCAATATTCTATAAATATGTACTGCTTTACCAATTTAGTGGGATGCTTAACCACTGGGGATATAAATGGATTAAAACTAAAATATTGCAATCTTGTGACTAGCACTTTGAAAATAATAGGCATTCAATAAGTGTTTGTTAAATAAATGATTGAACATCTCTCCTTGAAAGATTTAAAAGATAGAAGAGACTAATAGCTAAAATGGATTTGGCAAATTACTTGTAGATTTTTTAATATCTATTCTAATTTAAAAATCAATATTAAAATCCATTTGTTGGATTTTGCTTTTTGGATCATCTTTCTTAGGTAATTCAATACCCGAGTAGCAGTTTTCTTTTGTATCTTTACCCTTGCCTTCATAATATACATGTTTCCTTGTGCTTCACTCCTCATAAACCCACTCTTTGTCCCTACTGTGACCTTCAGTCCCTTTATCCTTTGTTCTCACAATCTATCATACCTTCTCTGGCTTGACTTCATCTCTTCACAATCTTGATCTATAGTTCATCAGTTCAACTATACCTGGACCTCCATCCTTGAATAATTTGCCTTCTAGTCTTACTGCTATTTACATCCTTCTAGTCCTCCAACCTACCATACACATTCTCTGTTTCTCTATTTTACTGGACACAACTGGAGGGAGGAGAGTCACACAACTATGCTGATTTGTGTCAAGCAATTTCATGTTATCTAATCTCAATTTTGCCAATATGACAGTATGACAGTCCTTTTATTCTTCCCTAATTCTCCATCTCATTGCTTGAAATAGCTATTTTAATCATTATTTTAATGCAAATATGTTTCTACACATTTGTTTCAAATCTACACATTTAGCCATAATCTTTCTCTTGTTCCACATTACCACCTGTCTATTGGACTATGTTCTTCCCCATCTTGGATATCCTGTCAGCATATCAAATTCAACATATCCAAAACATTTTTCTTCTCTTCCCTTCCAAATCTGCCCATCTTCCAAACTTCTCTCTTCCCTCTTCCAACACTACATCCTCTTAGAGACCTAGATTTAAAGCCCCAGAATCTTCCTTGACTTTTCCTCTCCTTTACCATCCTCATACCTATCCCCCCCCCATTTAATTATTTGTCAAATCTTGTCTTTCATGACTCCTAATCTGCCTTTTCTGTCCTAGTTCAGAGCTTCATCCTCTTCCATCTAGACTGTTATAATTTGTCTCCTGGTTTCCGATTTTTCCTCTCTCCAATTCCTTGTCTCTCCACACAGCTGCCAAAAGGCATACAAGTCTGACCACGACACTCTTGTTTTCAGAAGACTTCACCAGTTCCTGTTGCCTTTAGGATAAAATACAACTGGATCAGCCTGATATTTAAGACCATTCACATTCTGACTCCAATCTGCCTTAGCAGCTTTGTCTCATATTTCTTCTCTATGCATTCTCAGTTCTGAACAAACTGGACGACTACATTCTCTGATATCGGCATTACATTTCCTGGGTCTGCACACTTGTAAATCATACTGTTCTCTAGGTTGAAATGAATTTCCTCTTGATCTTTCTTCTTAGAATCTATATATTCCTTCAGGGTTCAAGATACCCTGAATCCTTTCAGCTGTTAATGATCTGTCTCTCTTTCTCTTCAAATTTTCTTGTATTTACTTATCTGTGCATCTCCATGCCCCAGTGGAAAGCTAGCAAGGAGGACAAGGAGTTTCTTTTTTGTATTTGTATGACCAATATCTATCTCATTGCTTTGTACTTAATAGGTGTTTAATACATTTTTTTAAATAGGTGTCTAATATGTAGTTATAATAATAGCCTTTATTTAGCACTTTAAGGTTTGCTAAGTGCTTTATGAATATTATTTCATTTTATGTTCTAAATAACTCTGGGATGAAGGTGCTATTATTTTCCCAGTTTTACAGATGGGAAACCTAGGCAAACAGAGGTTAAGTGACTTGCTAGAGTCATACAGCTAATAAGTGTCTGATGCTGGCTTTGAATTCAGCTCTCCCTTAGTCTAGGCCCAGAGCTGTAACCACTGCACCACCTAGCTGCCCTATCTGCCTATTTTTCTATCTCTCTCTCTCTCTCTCTCTCTCTCTCTCTCTCTCTCTCTCTCTCTCTCTCTCTCTCTGTCATCTATCTATTTATCTATCTATCTATCTATCATCCATCTATTTTTTAAGTTATGGAACAAAACAATCATTTGCATAACAGTATAATGAAAAAGATGATTGTATGTGAAACTACAAATTTATTATATGCAATCTGTTATTCTTTTTAAATATATAATACCCTTCCTCATTGTCTTTCCCTGTCATGGTTTTTATATATCATGTGTCAGCATGAGAAATTAAATGGAAATTTTTGAGGAGTTTTGTGGAGATTGCATATGATACATGAAGGCCAGCAGATGACACAGAAAAAGTTTAGAAACTCAGAAGTGCATAAAATATGTGTAGAATATTACATAATATCAACATATTTTATCTTTTAATACCATAACCATTACGACTTCTTCTCTGGTACAAAGGGAGGGCCAAAAATTTTTACCCTGATTTTCCCGATCTTGAGGGCACCGCACCCCTAATTCTGGCAATGTGGAAGGGATAACTATAAAATTATCATGTAAATTTCTTATTTCTTTTTTTTCCTTCCTTTTTTCCCCATCCTAGAGATGGTTACCATTAGACACAAATAGATATACATAAATAAAATTACTCTGTGCATCTATTTATCAGTTCTTTCTCTGGAAGCAAATAGTGCCTTTCTTTATATAGTCTTATTAGTGGGTGTTTATAATAGTCAAAATGACTTATTCACTCAAGTCATTCTTAAAACAATATTGCTCTTACTGTATACAATGTTCTCTTGGTTCTACTCATTTTGCTCTTCATTATTTTGTGCAAGTCTTTCCATGTTTATTTAAGATCATTGAGTTTATTATTTACTATAGCTGGCTCATGTATTTAGATATAATACTCTCTCCTATGACAAGCTCTGAGTCTTTATGTACCCTGTCTTATCTGTTCTTTGTGGCTCACTCAGAATCTAATACAGTACTTTACAAATAGTGCTTCGTAAATGTTTACTGAATTGAATCAAAGGGGATTCTTGCAGGACAATGGATAGAGTACTGTGTCTGGGACCAGGAAGAACTGAGCTCATATCCAGGCTTAACTTACTAACATGTGCCAGGGATGGGACTTGAGCTAATAATAATTGCTAGCATAGAATTTTAAAGTTTACAAAATGTTTTTCATGAGTTATCTCCTTTGATCTTCACAACAATTCTAATAGGTAATTAATAGCTATCCCAATTTTCCTCATAACAATGGAGTTTATTATAATGATAGCAGCAGGTGCTAGTCTACTAATTTTACAGTTGAGAAACTGAGGCAAAGAGAGATTAAGTGAATTGCCTAGGGTTATAAAGCTAGTGTATGAAGCTGAATTTTAAGTTGGATGTACCCAACTCTAGGCTTAGTCCTCTATCCATTATGCCATCTAGTTGTAGGGTCCCTTGTATGTGTGTGAGTGTGTGTGAGTTTAGATATCTATAAATATTCTTCTAAGGCTGCAGATATCTAAGTGTTACACAAGGACCCCTGACAGTCCCCAAGACCCTTTCAGAGGGTTCATGAAGTCAAAATTATTTTCAAAATAAAACATATACATTATTTATCTATTAAAGTACTCTTCTTTCCAACTACATATCTGTGTTAACAGCAGATTTTCTTTGTATAATTCAACCAAAACAACAGATGGAATGCAGAAGCAGATATGAGAATCCAGCTGTCTTCTATTAAGCTAGACATTAAAGAGATCTGCAGAAATATGTAAAACAGTATCACTCTTCTCACTATAGTTTATTTTTTTTGGGGGGAAAATATAGCTACTTTTCATAAAAATGTTTATTTTAACATGTAATTCATTTATTATTGTTATTTAAAATGAATTAATATATAAATATTTTAAAATTTTATCAGTTTTAATTTCTAATATGGTAAATATTGATATATGTGACCCACATAAACAAAATATCTTTGGGTTACTTGATAATTTTTAAGATTGTAAAAGAATTCTGAGACTAAAAAGTTTGAGAACTACTAACTACTCTAAGGTATAGTTAAGTGTTTTCACTGAATAGTAGGAGCTACTTACATTACTACAGGGTCAAAGTAACAAGTATTTTGAAACATGCATGGACCCACAATTATATAACGTGGGTACTGCCTCCTCTGTGCAGGTGGGAACCCATTCAGGCTGTCTCATTCCATGAGATTCTTGTATATAACCTTTCCTAAGTCCTCTAAAGAATTTCCACCTTGTGCTCAAGGGTTTTTTATTGAGGCCTTTTAAAATTTTACTGGTAACACACAAAAACTAGGTTTCCTATCTGTTAGTCATAGTTTTTTCTACATGGCTGTGTCTCTTCCTTTCCTGTAGTCTGTATCCATGACAATGCCTTCTATTACTTCTTGCATGACGATGACGATGATGATGGTGAAAGCTAGTTAGTTAACCCTACTCCTAATTGTCATGAATTATTTTTAAACAAATTTATCTCTTGGTTTCATAACTGGCTTCCTATAGCATTGCAACAACAACAACAACAACAACAGTAATGATGGTGATGATGATAATAGTGGTGGTGGTAGTAATAGCTAGCCTTTATATAATCCATTAAATTTAACAAAGTACTTTACAAATATTATCTCATTTGAACCTAAAAACAGCACTGGAAGGTAGGTCCTATTATAAACCCTCATTTTATAGATGAAGAAACGGATAGCTATTGTTAGTAATATGTTAGTAAATATGTAATAGTAATATGTGTTCTTCTTATGCCCACTGTGTATCTTTCTAGAGTTTGAATATTCAGGTAACCCCCAGACATTTATCTTCTGGCCCTATGAGAATGGATGAATTTATATTTGGACATATGACATTGTATGAAAATGATTTTCCATGCATAAAAACTCATTACTAACAATTTTGCTCATTAGTTACTTTTGCTTTAATTTCACTATCATTTTGGAAGTTATTCATATGGATCATGCTTCATAAATTCAGAGCTGGAAGAGAATTCTGAGGTCATTTAGTTTAAACCCCTCATTTTATAGATGGGGAAGTAAAGGCTTAGAGAGAGGGGTTATGGAAAAAGGTGAAGAGAGAGAGAGGGAAAGAGGGAGAGAGCGAGAGCGAGAGAGAAAGAGACAGACAGACAGAGACAGAGACACAGAGACACAGAGAGAGACAAAGACACAGAGAGACAGAGACAGAGAGATTAAAGAGAGAGATTAACTGAAGGTCACACAGATTGTAAATGACAGAGGTAAGCTTGAACCCAAATCCTTTGACTTCAAATCCAAATGTTCTTTCCACTGCCCCATTCTTGGTTGATGTAGAAAGTTCATTTTATAGCCAGTAAGAAAGATGCAACTAAAGAGTAAAGAGAATAGCTAATTTACCACCCATTTAATTTTTCTTCCTCACAAACTCCTTATTCATCTTGCACTGCCATTCTTCTTGATGGTTATCTTCAGCTAATAAAATCCCCCTTGTGTATTTTTCCCCTCCTAGTTGGAGATGCGCTTCCAGAACTGGCAGCTCGCCAGAACTTTGGTGGATTTAAACTTGGAAATGCAGCGACTGAAGATTGAAAATGAACTGTCCACAACTTCTGAATGTCCAGCTCTGGGAAAGATCACTGTGAGCTCAGAATAATAAAGTATATGTCAGGAGACATAAAGCCCCAAAACAAAATATGTTTTCCACAAATAATTCTGACACAAATATCCTGAACAAGATGCACAAGCTTCCCAGCTAAATTCTGTAGAAGAATATAACAAGGTGTGATGGGAAAATGAAAGGAAAAAGAAAATCAATAGTCAATGTGGAGAAAATTCTGAAAGGTTTTGAAAGGTTCCATGGGAAATAGAGAAAAAGAGAATGTGATCCGTGTATGGGACTGCTTTGACTTCTTTCCCCCAGTATCCCCTATTGGTTTCATTTATTTTTTGCTAATTTAGCTGTCCAAGGTCATCTCATACAGTAGTGTCCCCTGTAGTTGGTCATTCATCACTTCACATTTTAGAGAGTCAAAATATTTCCTCTGTTTGAATGAAAAACATTTAAAATACATATATAAAATACTGCCTCCTTTTCTATTATTGCAGAACTTTTCCATTAAAAAAGATGAAATAGTTTTAAATTTGAGAAATCAAAGGAAGTCCATAAACCTAAGCACCTCTTTCTATTAAAAAAGTCACACATATCAATAAACAAAAACTACACTTAGAATAACTTTAACACTAACTGGTGATAAAAGTAGTGTCTTAAGGTCATGGAAAACAGATCTGGCTCACTTGTCTGTTTTTCCTTCCTTCCTTCCTTCTTTCCTTCTTTCCTTCCTTCTTTCCCTCCTCCCTCCCTCTCTCCCTCCCTTCCTTCTTGCCTTCCTTCCTTCCTTTCCTCCTTCTTTCTTTCCCTCCCTCCTTCCTTCCCTCCTTCCTTCTTTCCTTCCTTTTTTCCGTCCCTCCTTCCTTCTCTCCCTCCTTCCTTTCATCCTTCTTTCTTCCTCCCTCCCTTCCTTCCTTCCTTTCATCCTTCCTTCCTTCTTTCCTTCCCTTTTTCTCCTCTCCCCTCCCATTTCCTCTCCTTTCCTTCCTCTCTCCTACCTTCTTGCCAGCTTGTCTCCCTCCTTTCCTTTCTCTAACTCTAATTATTATGCCCGGGTAAAGATCTGGCAGTCACCACAACTAGGTTAAATTAGCGACTTGTGTTCTCAGTTACTATAGTCGTGATGCTCTTATCACAGAATTTTAGATATGGAAGGGACCACAGAGCCCATCTCAACTGAACCATACCCGCCAAAGTATCCGTGGTATAACAAATCTGACCAATGGTCATCTAACCTCTAACCTCTAGTGAGGGAAAACCCATTCACTCCTGAGGCAGCCTATTTCACTTTTGGACAGTTCTAGTTGTTAGTCATTTTTTCTCATGATAGTTTAAAGCAGACTCTTTGCAACTTCTATCCATTTCTCTCGGAAGAACAAGAGGATGTGGGCTTGAATTCAAGTTCTGCAGCTACCTGGGTGACCTTTGGCAGGTCACTTAATCTTTTTTATCTACTGTAAAATGAGGAGTTAGACTAGCAGGCTTCTAAGACCCCAATCTAGCTCTCAATCAATGATTTTTATAACTCTAAGTCTAATCCATCTTTCACGAGATAGCCCCTAGGGTCTCCTTCAGGATGACTAGAAAGAACTATCATCTTTCTCTATTTAATAATAAGAGCTCAAATACATACAGTGTTTTCAGGCTACAAAGCACCTTCCTCGTCACCACTCAGTTGGGTGATGTGATTATCACCATTTTAAAGATGAGGAAACAGTTGTAGAGGTATTAAGTGACTTGTCCATCATTAGAAGATAGCAGCTAATTTGAATTTGAACTCAGGTCCTCTTAACTCCAGGCCTCATGCTCCATCCACCATGCCACTCTTTTAATGTTAAAAGTTGTGTTATTTCTCAATAAATGTAGTATTTTCAGTGTGCTCTATATCTCAAAATCTCATTTAAGCCTCACAAAAAGCTATTGTGAGCAAGGTAATGTATTATCCCTATTGTTCTGACAAGTAAACAGGCTTTGGGAGTTACATAGTTTGCTCTTACACAACTAGTGTGGCAAGATTGGCATCCAGGTTCAAGGTTAGCACTCTATCCATTGTATCACAGAGCTAGCAGTTTTTTCACCTGTATAATGGATGCATTACTATGTGTTATTTGCCCATGGCAATTGTTTTCTAAGAATAAGATAGTGGATCAAATTCCAATTGATGAATTACGTGGCTCCTTAGAGTCACAAAGAGGATGAGAACCTCTCCTAGTCTGCCAATTACTTTATGACCTTTGGCTTGAAGAAATTCATTGTCATTCTTTAGATAAACTGAAACCTTTCTTAAGATGAATCCTAATTCAAAGAATAGACTATAAACCTCTGTCCCCCAGTTTCTAGCACCTCTTCCCTATTAAAACAATTGATGTAGTTTCCAAGAAATGATTCTCAGTAAAAGATGTAGCTTCTTTCCCAACAGTTGGTTGCTTTGCAGCCAACATCTTTGTGATTAGAACACATGAGAGGCGATCAGTTTTGTGGATGCATAAATAATTAATGTAATGTAATTCAGATCTACAGTTTGACTTTGTTGATGCTATGTTGTATTTTGGGGTTCAAGCACTCTGGTGTGGAAAAAGTCATTAAAATAGTTTCAAAAAATTTAATTAAAAATATCACAGTCATTTCTGTGTATGCTCTCCTCCCCCCGCCCCTTATACTGTCCCATATAACAAAGAATAATAGTGAAGGAGGAAAAAAAATCACTACAATGACTGCCTCAGATGAGAATGTATCCATCATTCTGCCCTTGTGGTCCCTGGACTGTCTACTGATAGGGTGGATGTAAGCTGGAGCTATGGTGTATGATCTGATCTTTGGAACCATTCTTGATTATGAATGAGAGGTTTTTTAAAAAAGGATGCCTCAGGGGCGGCTAGGTGGCGCAGTGAATAGAGCGCCGGCCCTGGAGTCAGAAGGACCTGAGTTCGGAGCCGGCCTCCGACACTTAATCCACACAAACAAAAACCTAGCGGTGTAGCCTTGGGCAAGTTACTTAACCCCAATTGCCCTAAAGGGGCGGCTAGGTGGCGCAGTGAGTAAGAGCGCTGGCCTTGGAGTTGGGATGACCAGAGATCAGATCCGGCCTCAGAAAATGAACACCCACGCATAAATAATGAGTAGCCGTGTAACCTTGAGCAAGTCACTTAACCCCAATTGCTTTAAAAAAAAAAAAGGATGCCTCATATTGAACTTCCCTATAATTCTGGTAGAGGAAGTTGGTTTTTTTTTTTTTTAAATGCTCTTCCTTTGTTTGGGGATGACCTATCCTAGGTCTACTGTATGTTGCTGCTGTGGCTTCACCAGGTAGGAACTTGACCTGTGATATGAGCCCAGCAACACGGAAATATAATGGAAGCTTTTTCTTCAGAGCACTATAGTTATTTTAAGTTTTCGATCTGTATTCTACCATCTAGTGAATTTTGTAGTGAATGATATTCTCTTTCATTCTAGTAGCAGAAAAATGAATTTCCTTTCATTTAAACACATTCTTATAAATGGTTTTCATCTGTTTAGTGTTTAGTGGTCTTAGGGGTAGAATGTGGAGAGGCAGCAGGGAAATCAAATGATGTACTTTCAACTGTTAACTTTTTCTCCTTTGAGCTGCCTTTTAAATAAACTAGAGGAACAATGTGACTTATTAAAGAAGTGGGAGATAAAAGGAGTCAAGCCATTACCATCTGGGGACTAGGGAGAGTGAGGAAAGGGAAAGCCATTGTTATCAAAATGGTGCCCTGTGGGCAGTTAGTCCTTCAGAAAAGAAGAAGAAAGGAAAGTATTTAAGATGATGGAGGACACAGAGAGCCACAAGAGGGGATCGAGTAGTTTAGTGAGAAAAGTAGGGTGTTTAGATTTCTTAGAAGATACATTCTCTTTCAACTGTTTAATTGGAGGTGGGAGGGACAGGAAGAAATCAACTGTAGCAGAGAAATTCCAGTCTGTGTGTTTCCTGCTATATAATAGCACTTTTTGCAACACCTAGTTGACAGTGGTTGTGAAAGAGATGAAAGTTCCTTCCAGCTCTAAAAAGTGGAGTTGTGGTCAAGAAAAGAATCAGTTTAAATAACCAGAACATAGACCTCTACTTTCCTTAGCATAAACTACCTACTTTTTGGTTTTGGGTCCAGACCTATGATTTGAGTGATTCAGGGAACTGTTGGTGGAGCAACTTTGTTTATTAGTATAAATTAGCAATTGGCCTGTTACTTCCTGTTGTAGAAAGTTGCCTACGTTCCTAAAAGGTTAATTGACTTGCCCAGGTTCACACAGTCAGTGGGAGTCAGAGATAGAACTTGAACTCAGGTTTATTTTTTTTTTTTTTAACTCCAAGGTCATTTCTCTAAACCCTAAGCCACTTGGCCTCTTATACCTAATAAATAAGTAAACCAATGAATAAACAAACGAGTGAATGGTATTTAAATATCACTTTAAGGTTTGCAAAATATTTCCCAGATTTCATTTCATTTGATTTTCACAATAACTTTGTGAGACAGGAAGAGCTTCCAATATATGTATTGCCATTTTATAGATACAACATGAGGTAAATGTCTCCTACAAGACTCTGGCCCCATCAGAAAGATTAGGCATGATTCTAGGGGCTAATCCTGGAAGGCAATTTTTGTCTTTGGCTTATTACACCCTTCTGAAGTAACTATATGAAAATCTCTAAATATAGCTAAGGTTTAGCTCATGTCTAGGTTCCCCCAAATGGGAATAACAGGATGCCATCACTGAAGAAGTAATACATATAGGTAGGACAGCTTTTATTGTAGTTGACTGAAGACACAATTAGTCTATAGCAGCCCATAAACAGATAAACACATAAAACACTGAAATAGCCCATCAATTCCTCTCACAAGGGCACTAAAATTGGGGTTGCCTTTAAAGCAATTCTTTGACATTCTAGGTAATCCCTAGTTTTTCCACGAGGTTCTATGTAGTCCCTCATAGATCACTGTATCACCCGGGGTTTAGATTCCCCCCATAAGGCAAATATACTTTGGGGTTGCTGAGTTACCAACTTTCTATCGAACTTGCACTGTCTGAATAACCTGCTGGCCAAGAAGATTGCTGCTCAGGAACTATAGGACCAATTCTTTTCTTTCTTAAAGGGGCATGTTTGTTTCAAGAAATCTTTCCTTGTAAGGTTTAGTATCTGAATTTTTGATCTTGGGAATCTCAAACTGGAAAACCCTTGAACTTGAGATTACTTAGACAACCCCTCAAGGCTGGCCCTGTCTAGGAAATCCTTTTTTTTTCCCTTCTGAGATAGATGGCCAGATTCTGGAATCATATTCCACAGTGAACTAAAATTCTTACTTCTTTGTTGAAGTCCAGGAAACAATGTCAATGAGCTCCCTTCCCGAGCTAATCTCACGAATGCATAACATTTAGGTATTACTTTAAGGTTTGCAAAGTTCTTCCCAGATCTCATTATCATTTCATATTATTTCATAACAACCCTGGGAGGCAGGGAGAATTTTAAGTATTATTATTATTATTATAATTTTACAGGCACAATATTTGTTAAGGATTCCTTCTGTGTGGGCTCAAGGGAGACCACATTTAAGCTTCTTCCGTGTGCTTAATGCAGGAAAATCTCTTGATGCCCTAGCTGCTGTCTTCTCTTCGGCTGGGAAAGTCCTTTCAGTGTCTTTCCTCTGAGACCACAGACAACCACATTCTTCTCCCATGTACCTCTGCCCCAAGGCAGCTGTTTCCATTTCCTGATGAGGAGAGACTATGCATTGGCATGCAATTCTTCTCTCTGGAACAGGACAGCTCTGAAGCATGGTGTTATGTCATCTAATGTGAAAAGAAAGTTCAAGAGAGATATCATTTTATATGCCTTGGATAAGAGTTCATTCTCCTGCCAATCAATCACCAAGAAGTAACCCTAGTCACTGGGAACAAAGGAAGCCAAAGCATGTTGTGCTCACACTTTCTGTAGGGAGGTGCTCTTCATCTGGGCTCATACTATATGATCCTATCAAGCTGAATTCAGAACTTCATTAATTGATTGAGGATTCCTCTTGATTAACCCACCTTACACTGATGAATAAAGGACCAGACTGGTCAAGTTAATTAGCCAGGGTCACACAGGTAGTATGTAGCAGAGTCAGGATTTGAGCCCAGGCTGCCCTCAAATCAGGCTCATCAGACTCTTGGATTTTTCCAATCAACATTTTAAACTTTTCTATAAGATAGCAAGATTTTTATCAGATGGAAAATTTCGATCAGATATTTAAGGACAAAGAATTTTGCTTGTTTATCTTTTCTGTGATTTGTACCCTATATTTTTTCTCTTTAGTATGCAGAGCTAAGGGTAAAATAGAAGAGCTCACATTTTTGGGTATGGGATTTCTTCAGTTCTTTCCATGCAGGGGTGGTTTGATAACTGTTTAACAATCAGCTCTCTGAAAATGCACAATAAATTTTAATGTTTAATGTGCATTACTAACATATTTTCCACCATTTTCTTAAGTTTCGACAGTTGACAGAAAACAATAAATCAAGCCTGGTTTGCAAGTTTGCTGATTTCTGAGGTGTAAATGCTCACATTGAGAATTTAATAACTGGCTGGCCCTAGCAAACTGTTTCTTCCATGTATAAGAAGTTAATACTATAACTATAGTAAGTTTTCCTTGATGCAAAAACATGTGCCTCCCACCTGGGTCCAGTTGGCTTTTATGTGACTGCAAATTCACCTGCATATAGTATTTCAGAAATTTAATCACAAATTTGTTCACCATTCCATATGATTCTTATCTTCTTCCCAACTTGTGTGAACCAAAGGAAAATACTTTCAAATTATTCTTTAGAATGTATTCATTGCATGAAATCAGAATTAACCAGGTTAAGTGTTAAAATTCTGAGTAGCTATTCAGGGCACAGGTAAAAAGGTTGTCTTTTCCAGTGCAACATCTCCCCACCACTGAGAGGTGGGTTCATGACATCACTTTTGTGGAGGGAATCACCGTGCCCAGTAGGTTCATGGACAAGTAGTATCAATCTGTCATATTTACAACCATAACTAAAATATTTTGAACTTCCCTGACCTTTTGTTCTCAGCCTTCAGCATCTTCCAGATGAGTGGGAATTCTTTTGTTAGAGCATTCATTTGTCCCCAAATATTGCAAATTATTAAGGAGAATTGCTAGTATTTACATAGCATTTATACAAAATACCTTACAACTATTATCTCATTTAGTTCTTAAAACAATCTTGTGTGGTTGGCACTATTATTACCCCCATTTTCCAAATGAGGAAACTGAGTCATGAATTGACTTGCCCAGGGTCACATAGATTGTAAGTAGTGTAAGTATCTGAGTTCAGAATTGAATTCATCTTCTTGAATTCAAGTCTCTCGTCCATTTTAGTTTTCCTAAGTCTAGGGTCCCACAAACTCAAAACTGCAATCTTACCGTCCATCCCACAGCTAAGAAAATATTTCCCATCCAGGCAGTTGAGGTAGTAACCTCCCCAGCAGTTTCTAGGCATCGAACTCTAACCCATGGATCCACAGGAAAGCAGTAGAAGAAAGAAAAATGGAAGATTCTTCTAATAGATACACAATATGACCTCTGTTATGGCATGCAACACTCTCCATGTGGTCTTTTTTTTTTTTTTTTGCTTTTTTGGAAGGGGGAGGGCAGGGCAATTGGGGTTAAATGACTTGCTCAAGGTCACATGGCTAGTAAGCATTAAGTGTCTAAGGCTGGATTTGAACTCAGATCCTCCTGACTCCAGGGCTGGTGCTCTATTCACTGGGCCACCTAGCTACCCTAAGACTCTCCATGTGGTCTTACTACAGAGTTTGTCTCTGGTCCAGTTGTCTGGCATGCTATATAGATATGCCACTCTGGTCTGTTACTGATGGATCCTTTGGATTTTTGTTTTAACCCACAGTCTGGGGGCAGGGAATCCCTTTTTCACAAAGGAGTTTGGTTCTTGACTCATGTGGACCAGGGTCCATCCCTGTGGAAGCTTGATCTCCTAAAGAGGAGGCAGGCTTTTCTTAAACTCTCTGGCTCATTATGCACTCACCCTAAGGAAAGCCTCTGAGGAAAGCCTCTAAAACAGGCTTAGCTTTGGTTCGTGTCTAGTGTCTTCCCAAAAGGAATGAGCAGGGATCTCTTCTAAAAAAGTTACTCAAGGTACAAAATATTAGATATCAGGAATAGGGCAGGTATTTAATCATTTCCTTCACCACAGAAGAAATGATTAGAACAAAAGACTCATAAATGTTTTTGCTTGTTTGGCCATTTCAGATTCTTCATAACCCCATTTTTGGGGGGAGGTTTCCTTGGCAAAGATACTAGAGTAGTTTACTATTTCCATCTCCAACTCACTTTACAGGTGAGGAAACTGAGGCAAACATGGTTAAGTGACTTTCTTGGGGTCATGCAGCTAGTAAATGCCTGAGGTCATATTTGAACTCATGAAGATGAGTTCTCCTGACTCCAAGGCCAGAGCTCTATCCACTGTGCCACCTAGCTGCCCCAGCACTCATAAGTATACGTTGACAATTAATTAAAACATGAAAGGGTAACCAATTACTCCTATTTCACTTCTCTGGGAGGTAAGAAAGACTGAGAATTTAAGTATGCAAGAAAAAAACTTAATTAGAGAATAACTATTTTTGGGTGTAAAAGAGACTCTTGTTCATGTATAGGTGTGAAGAAAGGGATCATAGGAGCATAGAATTAGCACTAGAAGGAACCTTTGAAGTCACCTAGGCAACTTTTCTCATTCTGTAGAAATAATTTGTCCAAGGTGAGTGGTAGACTCTGAACTGAGATTCTGATTCCAAACATAGTATTGTTTCTAGTGCAGCACCTTTTCAGTATCTTCCAATTTTTAAATTCTGTGATTGTATGCAGTGTGAGGGAGAGGTCAGAGCACCGCACAGACAAAGAATGACTAAGTGATGCAGGGACCCAGGGGTAATCTTTTGGTGCTCCTGGATTTTCTCCTGTTGTCTCTGCTGTGTATGGGCTTGCGGTTCCACTCCCCCACTACCCTATCCCTAGGAAGGCAACCAGAAGCATGTGGTAAGAGCTCCAGGTGATTTTCTGGTAACTTCATAAAAAGTAAGACACAGAACCTGTAATGGTGATATTAAGTCAGGATGCCAGGTTACTAATTGCTTCTATTAAGGAACTTCAACAGCTGAAAGTTGTTATGGGCATGGAGGAAGCAATGATGGAGATTTTTAAGAGGGGATTAAATGAAAGGCTTAAGGATCAGATAGCCAGGTGCATGCGGTTTCAGTATCTCTAAATGCTAACGATTTGACAATGTACTCGGTGAACTTCTATAGAAATGAAGGAGTTGGTATCTGGACAGAGAACCTTGGAGCCACTAGGAGAAGGCATCTGAAGCCTGGAGCTGGTTCAGAGTGGAGTCACAAGGATGCTTAATCATTGGACCTTGGGAAATATTGGGGTCCTGATGAACTGTGTTTTAGTTGTGATGCTTTTAATTAATCTCTTACATGAATCCTGTCTCTTAACCTGTGTGACCTTGACCTTTTGTGGTCAATATCCATAAAGCCAAGGGAATTCTGTTATAGGACAAAAAATGAGTTCAAGTAGAAATGAGGTAGAAAATTTGGTCTAATGGTAAAGATCAGATGCCATAAGGGGAAAAAAATCCTTTTTCATCTTCCCCCTTATCCATAAGGGGAAAAAATTCTTTATCATCTCCCCCATTTTGGGTACAGTCCTGGCTTGGAAGAAATAAGATATCCTATGATGTTTTGAGACACTTGTGCATTAGGAAATTATGTAACCCTAAACATAAAGAGTGATAAAATGGTGCATGCTCCTTTACCAGGAAGCTACAATTGGGTAAGTATTGATGGTGGACAGGAGACCCTGAAATAGGAGGGGTCTGATTTGACGATGAACTCTTCTGTTTATTATGGCAGACTTAGTGTGGTAGGAGACACAGGTAGGTAGTCTGGGGAGAATCAATATGGCAGTGCAAAGGTGATCCTTGGCTTACCCTGTTTATAATGCTCTATAATTTTTACAATTATTTACATAATTAGATCATAATTATTATTCATCTAATGATCATTTATATAACTTATAAGTGATAATTATTTTAATTTACAAACCAATAATTTATACAGTTATCATATGATTATACTTTATAAATTATAATATTTATTATCCATTATAATAATTCTCTACATAGAATTTGTGATGTGGCCTGATGTGGCCAGTTTTGGAAATTTAATTCAGTGACAATACATAGAATCGTAGATTTAGAGTTAGAAGAAACTTCAGAGGTCATTGAATCCACCTTAACTTCTTCTTCTTCTTTTTTTTTTTTTTTGCTTTTTGGAGGGGGGAAGGTAGGGCAATTGGGGTTAGGTGACTTGCCCAAGGTCACAGGGCTAGTAAGTGTGTTAAGTGTCTGAGGCCGTATTTGAAGTCAGGTCCTCTTGACTCCAGGGCCAGTGCTCTATTCATCGAGTCACCTAGCCACCACCCTGCTTTTCTTACTATCCCATAATGTCATAACATCAACTAGAAGAGATCCAGAAGCCATCTAGTCCCATCTGCTAATTCTACAGTTGAAGAAACTGAGACTTTGGAAGATTAAGTGACGTCCAATGGGTGACAGACTCAAAACATGTCCCAAACAGAACTCATTTTATTTCCCTTCAAACTGTTCCTTCTTCATAACTTCCCCATTTATGCCAAGGGCCCCATCATTCTTCCATTCACCCAAGTAAGTAACCTTGGAGGCATCACTGACTCCTCACACTCCCACACCTCACATATCAGATTAGTTGCTAAGTGTTACAGATTCTTCATCCATTATATCTCTTGGGAGTAGGACTCTTCCTTTTTTCTTTACTTTTCTTTTTTTGATTTCCTTTTATTTTTAATTTATGGAATAAAACAAGCATTTCCATAGCATGGTACAATAAAAAAGCTGATTGCACATGAAACTGCAAATCCACCATGCACAACTTGCTATTCCTTTCAAATATACCACAAAATTATCATGTAAATTTCTTTTTTTTCCTTTTTTCCCCTTCCCTTCCTCCTCCTGCTCAAGATAGGGTACCATTAGACACAAATAGACGCATTTACAATAATGTTAAAATTATTCTATACATACTTCTATTTATTAGTTCTTTCTCTGGATGCAGATAGAATCTTTCTTCATGTGTCCTTTATAGTTAAGATGGACATTTTTAATAGTCAAAATAATATATTCACTTAAAGTCATTCTTAAAACAATATTGCTGTTACTGTATACAAAGTTCTCTTGGTTCTGCTCATTTCACTCTTCATTATTTCATGCAAGTCTTTCCATGATTTTCTAAAATCATTGAACTCATCATTTCTTATAGCATGGTAGTAGTATTCCATCACAATCATATAGCACAATTTGTTCCCTTTTTCCACCTACACAACCATTCCCCTCATTTAGCCCGTCATCAGCTCTTGCCTGTTTTTTTGCAGTGGTCCAAATTGGTTTCCTTGAATCTAATGTTTCCCCTCTCCAATCCTCTTCCACATAGATGCCAAATGGATATTCTTAAAACAGTGACATGACTATGTCACTCCTTTGCTCAAGCAGCCCCAATGACCTTTTATTTCTTCCAGTAGAATAATAATATTTTGTTAAATAATATGCTGTTAGACAAATCAGAATAAACTGTGTAGACTCAGAAGCATAACTTACTGTATGTAGGTGTGTGTTTCAAAATAATATTTAAAGTAATTAAAATTTAAAAGTAATTAAAAAGTAATGTCCCCAGAAGGGTTTCTTATTTTATGAATATGAAAGAATCATATGTAATAATAACAGCTAACATGTTTAAAGCTTACTGGGTTAAGTAAACACTTTGTAATTACTTTATCATTGGATCCTCGAAAAAACCCGTGGAGGTCCTTGTTATTATTAGCCACATTTTACAGAAGAGGAAAGAGGCAAACAGAGGCTAAGTGACTTGTCTAGGGTCACACAATTAATATCTGAGGGCAAATTTGAACTCAGGTCTTCCTGATTCCAGACTCAGCACTTTATCCACAGTGCCACCTAGCTGCCCCTGAATAATAAAATGGGAACTACTTTGTTTGGCAACAACCAAAGTGACTTGCTAACTCTTCATGGAACATAACGTTCCATTTCCTCCCTGGAATACATCATCTCCTCACCTCCAGCCCAGAATTTCTGGCTTCCTTCATGGTTCAATTCAGATGCCATCTGCTAAAGGAAGACTATTCTGGTCCCCAAGATTACTAGTACCCTCTTTCTTCAGAAATTCATTTGTATTTATAAACTAGACAGCAAATTGGGCAGAGTACCAGGTCTGGAGTAAGAAAAACTGAATTCAAATACTACTTTATGCGCAGTAAATAGAGCACCGGCCCTGGAGTCAGGAGGACCTGAGTTCAAATCCGACCTCAGACACTTAATACTGACTAGCTGTGTGACCTTGGGCAAGTCACTTAACCCCAATTGCCCTACCTTCCCCCCTCCAAAAAAACCAAAAAAACAGCCCAACCAAATACTACTTCAGATATTTATAAACTATGTCTTCTCTTAGCCTCAGTTTTCTCATTTGTGAAATGAAGGCTTAATCCCCTCTAAGGTACATTCCTACTCTAACTCTAGGACTATGGTCTTTTGCATATATTTTGAATTTGATGTTTAATGTACATCATTTCCCCCCATTAAAATGCAAAGTCCACTCTTTGGTTTGTCTTTTTCTCCCCAGTGTCTTAAGTAGGTACTGGAATGCTTTTGGTTGTTGCTTCAGAGACAAATTTATGTTAAGTGAACAACACAGGAGCTATGTTCCTTGTAAGTATATATTCAGGATGGCACTACAAAAACCTCAGGATGTGACCATCAGGGCAAGGCAAATACCACAGTCCCTTGAACCTTTGTACTCCCTCTGATTTACTCTTTGCTCTCTTGAAATCCCTGCCCCAAACACACTGTCGTGGGTTCCTGACTTCTACCCTTGTCTAAGATCGTGTGCCGACTTCATGCCAAAACATATGCTCCAAAATGCACCCTCAGAACCACTGCTTCACTTTAGTGTTCAAGGACACTTAGGTTTGTTTATTGCTCGTCACACATACCAACACCATGTCTACTTTCTGACATATGTAAATGGCCCCTGCCAAAGTATAAACACATGTCCCTCCTTCCAGGCTCTTCTGCAATAGTACCAACATCTCTCCCCACTTCAGTCCTGCAGTGTTTCATTCTTCTGAAACCTTGCTTTTGAGTAGGGGTAGATTTGTGGCAGCATGGTCATTGTCACCAACATAGAAGGCCACCCTCATCATCATGGACCATCTACTCCACCTCCCCTCCCCCTGAGTGCCGACTTCATGCCAAAACATATAACCCAAAATGCACCCTCAGAACCACTGCTTCACTTTAGTGTTCAATGTTAAATGCGATAATACTTGTAAAACACTTAGCACAATTCCTGACACATAGTAGGTGCTGTATAAATGCTTGTTTCCCCTCCTCCTTTTCCTTCAACATTGACTTATAGGACTGATATAAACTAAAACACTTACTAGACCAGTGTCTCCCGATCCAAATTCAACTAAACAAACATTTACTAAGTGGCCTGCTTCATGCAAAGTAGTGGGTTTAGGATTTGAGAATATGAAGACAAAGTGAAAAGCAGGTCCTACCCTCAAGAAGCTTACATTCTGCTGGGAGGGAAACAACACTCAGAAAAGTAAATGCAAAAGGGATACAAAATGGAAGAGACATTACTAATAACTGAGTGGCTAGATCAGGCTTTTTATAGGAGGTGACATGAGCTGACCCTTGAAGGGAGCTAGGGATTCTGCGGAGAGCTAAAGAAGGGGGTTAATGTGTGTGTGTGTGTGTGTGTGTGTGTGTGTGTGTGTGTATCAAAGACTTCTGGGAGAGAAAGTAATGTATAAGAAGGGTGGAAAGCTAGAAAGTAGCCAGAACATAATATCACCTACCTCCCAGGGTTGTGTGAGGATCAAATGACATAATAATCTCCTAACCCTCTGTGGATATAAATCATGCAGAATTCAGAGGAGAGAAAATTACCACAAGGACAACAACAGAAACAACTGGTTCCTGGGAGTCTAGAGAAGTTGGCCTTGGACTTAGGACTGCCCTTGTGCCTGGCTCTTTCATTCATTGTAGATCTTTCTGACTTTCTGACACTTTGCTGCCTATTCATCTGCTCTGCTGCTGGCCTTGTTCAGAAAGCAGACTCTGAGGCTCTCAGGTCCTTACTCTGATCAGTAACACCCAGCCACCTACATTTCAACACTGACAGCTAAGCCCTGTCACCCCTGGATATCTCTCTGTAGTTATTTTTCACATCCAATCTGTAACCAGGAGAAAATGTCACATTTGCACTTCAGGGAAAAGAGAAAACTACTCAAAACTTTTTTTTGATTTTTTTGATTTTTCCAGTAGAAAGTTCTACAATCTAGTGAAGGACTGCATAATATCAGCTTTCCCCTTAGGGACGACCTCCACATCTTCAGTGGTTGGTAACACTGGAATTTAAGGGCACAATAGTTTAGCACATGGGACCTGCTTCATACTTGGCCCCCTAAAAAGCTAACTCAGATGTTAGGTACTTTGTTGGGTTAGCCATTCTTTCAAAAATCATAAAGAGCTACAATGTGTTTCCTTTCTATGACTGAAGGACACATTTAAAGCAAGAGGCTTTTAATCAAATAGCATACTAAAATAAATGATAAAAAAGGCTGGCTATACATACATGGCTATACTCTTCCATGGGTTCCATACCAACTATGAGGAAGGAAATAGACAGAGAATACATGTGACCAATCCACATATGTGGTCTGGTATCCCATGTCTTTGATAATGATGTCTGGTGGTATGTCTTTTTTTTTTTTGCCTTTTTTGGAGGGCAATTGGGGTTAAGTGACTTGCCCAAGGTCACACGGCTAGTTTTTGTGTTAAGTGTCTGAGGCCAGATTTGAACTCCTGACTCCAGGGCAAGTGCTCTATTCATTGCACCACCCAGCCACCCCTGGTGGTACATTTTTAAGTATACTGATGTTTCAGCAGATCTGGGAGCTTCTAGTATTCTGGCCTCTGCCATGCCATTTTGTGCTTGATGTCTATTGAAAAAGAACACCAAAGAAAGTCAGAATACTTCTTGTTGCTTGAATGTTTCAAACGTGCTTTTAAAAGAAAAAAAAAGTAAAGGATCCATCATTATTAAATAGGAGTCATTTAGATAGAAGTACAACCTATTCTTCTCCTGAAGATTCCAGTGTCTCACAGTAAATGAAATATTCCAGATTTCTAAGAACTCAGCCCCATTCTTACACTCCCTGAATACCTCTGGGTCTTGGGATCTGTTTGAATCTGATGGCAATGAAATATTCTATTTAGTATCTAAAAGATGAGGGTTAAATAATTTCCTAAAAGTCAACATGTCTAAAACCAAACTCATTTTCTTTCCTCTTAAACATTTCCCTCTTACTTTCTTACTTTCCCTCATACTAGAGAGGGCAGCACCATTCTCCCAGTCCCTCAGACTTGCAACCTAATGATCATCTTTAACTCTTCCCTCTCTATGTCCAATCTGTTGTCAAGTCCTATTGATTGAATACTGCCCCCTTCCCTCCTCTGACACTGACACCACTCTAGTGCAGGCCCTCACCACCTCATGCCTGTATTACTGCAATAGCTGCTGGTGGGTCTGCCTGCCTCAAGTCTCTCCCCATTCCAATCCATCCTCCATATAGTCACTAAAGTGATTTTCCTAAAGCACATCAACCCTTCCTACTCAGTGGTTTCCTATCACCTCCAAGATCAAATACAAAACACTCTGTTTGGCATTCAAAGCTCTTCACAACTTAGTCCCTTTCTACCTTTCCAACATTTTTATAGCTTACTCCTTGCTACATATTCTTTGATCCAGCAACATTGGCTTCCTGGACATTCCATGTGCACGACACCCCATCTCTCGGCTCCAGGCATTTTCTCTGTCTCCCTTGACTGAAACATTCTCTCTTCTCATCTCTGCCTCCTGGCTTCCTTGGCTTCCTTTAAGTTTCAACTAAAATCTCATCTTCTAACTCATTTTCCAACTCCTCTTAATCCCAGTGCT
This sequence comes from Gymnobelideus leadbeateri, assembly GCA_011680675.1. Classification (NCBI taxonomy): domain Eukaryota; kingdom Metazoa; phylum Chordata; class Mammalia; order Diprotodontia; family Petauridae; genus Gymnobelideus; species Gymnobelideus leadbeateri. The sequence goes on from WOXC01012209.1 coordinate 1,163,894, forward strand.
GTCCATTTCCAATTTGTCTTCTATTTGTCCTGCATTGAGCTTGTTTGTCCATATTTGTTTCCTTGTTGTCTTCCCCCGTTAGATTGTGAGCTCCTTGGGGGCCTGGCACAGAGTAACAAATTAATAAATACTTATTGACTAAGGGTTATATCTATACCTTTAAAGCATAAGTTGGTAAACTAGTGTTTGTTGTTTTCAGTTGTTTCAGTTGTGTCTGATTCTTTATGACCCCGCTTTGGGTTTTCTTGGCAAATATACTGGAGTAGTTTGCCATTTCTTTCTCTAGCTCATTTTACAGATGAAGAAACTGAGGTAAATAGGGCTAAGTGGCTTTCCAAGGGTCATACAGCTAGAAAGCATCCCATGACAGATTTGAACTCAGGAAGAATAGTATTTCCAGACTCCAGGCTGGTACTCTATCCACTGTGCCATTTAGATACCCATAAACTAGTTTGTCAGTTCTTAAATTTTATATCTCTATAGAAACCATTTTTCTTTTTCCTTTTGGAGGGCAATTGGGGTTAAGTAACTTGCCCAAGGTTACACGGCTAGTGTGTGTGTGTGTGTGTGTGTGTGTGTGTGTGTGTGTGTGTGTGTGTGTTAAGTGTCTGAGATCGGATCCAAACTCAGGTTCTCCTGACTCCGGGGCTGGGTGCTTTACTCACTGCACCACCTAGCTGTCCCTGAAACTATTATTTTAGAAGCAGTTCTAAGGGTGTGCTTATTGCCAAACTCCAGCAATACAGTATTTAATGCAGCAGGGATGGGTGATGGTAGTTGCCTTCCCCAAAATATCCCTAAGTGTTGGTACTGAAATGCTGAAAATCGATAGCACGGCCAACTTTACACGTAGATGGAGGTAGTGTGATCTGAGATATATCCATTTTTTACTTGGGTTCCCCAAATTCTACGACTAGGCATTCATTTCTTTGTGTTAAACATTGCCCTTTGTGCTCAGTACTCTTAAAATGCAACCTTCCTGACAGGGGTGATAGATTACACTAATTTATGCGGGGTATGAGGGAAAGGATCTGATAAGTCCCTGCCAGGAAGGATTATGATAGCATTGGGTTTCTGGTAGGAGGATGGGGAGGCCATAAAGATGAAGGACTGAGTGAGCAGAGGCACAGAAAGGGGAGGTAGGTGGTGGCAGTGTCAAGGACAGACTATCTATTTCATCATTTTGCCCAGATCTGGTTTTGCATCCATTCTAGATGTTAATGGACTGAATATCTTCAGATGAGTGAACTTAACCTTTCTTGTGTCTCAGTTACCTCATCAATAAGACAGGGATAATGAATTTGTCTCCCTGAGAGTTTGTGAAAATTAATGAGTCACCTGGAAAATGCTTTTTTGCTCCTCTGAAGAAAGACCCAAGCATTTTCTTCATCTCTTTGATATTAATTTTAGGGAGAGAGATATAGTTGCTATCTTTCCTTACTACTAAAAATAAAAATCTTTTAATCAAGGACCCTTTTCCCAGAATGACCATAATTTGCAGAGGGGTTGATGGTTCCATAATCATTTGAATAGATAAAATATGAGATACTGTCTGATGTAAGTCCTGACCAACAATCCTCTTTGTCCCATTTCTGTTGCTACTTTTGTTTACCTCACAAAAGTGCGGTGCTGAAAGGTTTTGTAATTTGAAGCATTTTTCTCTTATCAGACAAACAACTCTGCTGATTTATGCTGAATCAGTGTCCACAAAACACTACTTAGGGCAGGGGAAAAAAGAATCTTGTAAAGACCCCTCTGCTGTAGGGGGTAGCTAGTTTCCCTCCCTCCTGGCCCCTCTTTTCTTCAGCCAGATAGTTGTTGCTTGTCCTTCATTTTTGAAGAGAACCAATGATATCATGGAGTGATGTCTGGATTTTCAAGTGAATTGGATTTAAGTGAGGCAGACTTGTGCAAAGTCATCAGCCTCACTTTCTCTTTCAGAGTCATTGAAATCCAGTGGGATGGCAAAGGTCAAGATGACTGTCATGGTCAAGGAGGTAGGCCAGCTAGTTATTTTGAAAAGAACTGATTGAATGAATTTAAATGATGGGTTACCTGAATTCAGCTGTTTGTGCAGGGGATAGTTCCCACCTATTTGTTTGGGAAACTAAAATTGCATAGAAATATAACAATTATAGATTTAGATCTGAGAAAGAATAGAGAAGACAGCTAGTCAAAGTCCTTTCATGTACAGATGACAAAAGTGATACATAGGCAGGTTAAGTAAATTATTGTGGGTCTCACAGCTAGCAAATGGCAAAGCCATTTCCAGTTCAATGCTTGTTCCCCTGTCACACCCAGAGAAATTGAGCTTGCCTTCTGAAAAGAGAATAGAAAAGGGATTTACCCAGAAGAATGCCTCTTTTCCTTGATTTTCAAATGGGCAAGCAGAGTTGCTATTAATCATGACCTTGATCTGTTGAGATTTTTCATACTCAACTTCTACAGTTTTCATGACTCTCCTAACCTGATCTTCATAAAGTTTTTTCCCCCACTCCTCTCAGGATGTCTGTGCTACTAAAATAACACAAAAATCCTGACTGTGGGTGGTTTCTGAGGCATGTTGCTCCCTCCTAATGGTCCTGGAGGAGTAGAATGTGTTTTTGAATAGAGGAAGGACATAAGCTTTGTATAGGGGATAGAACACTAGGAGGAAATGGGTTTGGGCACTACCTCTGATGCTTACTATGTGGTTAACTGTGGGCAAGTTACTTATTCAATCTGGATCTGTTTCTTCAAAGGGGACTGCACTAGATGGCCTCTGCAGTCTCTTCCAGTTAAATGCATTTTTCCAATGCATTTAAGGGCTCTGAGGATGGAGACATTCTCTCAGATTCAGGAGATAGAGGCTCCCTATGTGAAACAGGAGAAATTATTTCAGTTGTGATTCCCTTTCTCCTACAAACCTTAGAAAGCTTAGAAAGCCCATTCAAGGTTGAGAAGATTAGTACCCATCCCAAGTCTTCTAGAAGACCCCTAAATAAAGCATCCTGAGAGAATGAGAGTCTTTCTTAATATTAAAAAGGAGACTATTTCCTTCAGTACCACCCTCCCCTTCTTCCACCACTTGCCCATTTGTTAACCCATTCTTTCTAGCAACTTCAAAGAGGTATTACGAAGATTAATAATCTTTGTAAAACTGTTTTAGACCTCCATTCAGAATAAAGGCTTTCTATAAATTAAAGGTATTATGTTCTCAACTAACCATTAAGGCGTAATTTGCAGAGGGGTTGACGGTTCCATAAATATACATGAAATCTGATTTATGTTTATGTGAGGGTGGGCTTTCTTAATCGTTGGGGGACACAGTTCAGAGAATACTAGTGGGATGAAGCTAACCTTATCTATGTTCAAATTATTGTTAATAAAATGTCCCTAGACAATTTTCTTTGTTAAAACGGACAGTTAGTATGGAGTGTAAGCATACCAGTTTTGGTTGTTAAATCTATTAGTTAATTTATCTCCTTTCATAGGATGGGTTTGAATAATGGTGAACCCAAACCTGAAAGCTACTAATTCAAAGTGCATTGTAAAACTGTGGCTAAACAGGTTATGCACTCTGAATTAGCAATATTACACAATAGCTTCTTAGATATAAGGGTGTAAACGACAGATTAAACACAGGCAGCCTCGTTGCTGTAAATGGTGCCTTTAAAAGGTATTCAACAGCTATTGAGCCACAGCTATACTACAGTTGCTTATCAGGCTTATGGAGGGTTATTGGTTTTGTTTTGCTTTGGTTTTTGTTGCTGTTTTTCTTAAAAGGAAACTTACCTGCCAGCTGCGTATTTAAAGACTGCCTGTCACCATAGTACCTGGGTGCTTGGATACAAAGCTCTTTGAGAAAAGGCTAGTTTACAGAAATTAAGAAAGCCAGAGCTTGTACGCAGTGATCTAAAGTGGCCAGCTGACAGTAAGTTAATAGGCACAGTAGATAAAATAATACACAGTGCACTATCTTCAAAATTTTTCATCCTGTGAAATTCTATGAATCCCCCTAGTAGATTTGTAGAAAGTCCCACATCCCATAATATCCTGTCCTCCTGTTTCCCTCCCCTCTCTAATCCTAAATGGTCTCACTCTGACAATGTGATGGAAAAAGTTTGGACTTATAGCTTTTGGTGGGCTGAGAGGGGAAGATCATAGAAGGTTTCCTGAAAAGGGTGACATTGAATTAGAGATTAAAGGTTGGGTGTGAATTCAACAGATGAAGAGATGGAGGTAGGGCTTTTGAGATATAGGGAACAGTGAGATTATTCAAAAGTGGAAGGTCAAGAAAGCACAGGGTAATTTTTAGCAGAGTGGTATAGTTCATCTGGAGCAAAGGGAATTTGGGAAGGAGTGAATGAGTGAATGAAAAAAGAAAAAAAAATTAAGTGTTTATTATGTGTCAGATACTGAGCTGTGTTGGGGATGCAAATATGAAAATGAAGCAATCCTTGATCTTAAGGAAATTACATTCTGATAGATGGTGAAAATGAAAATAGGTAAACAATGGCCAGGAAAGAGTGTGTCTGGTGAGTCACAGGGATAGTAAGTTGATTCATAGTGCAACCGATTGACATGCCCTTTCCATGAACAATGGTGTTATGATAATATTATTTTGATTGCTGAACCCAGAGCAAGAGGTGGAAATCAGGGAGTGTGGAAAGGCCCAGAATGGAAGCAGGGCAGGTGGCAAGATGATCAGGGCCAATAGCTAGAGGGGTTGTGAATTTTGGACTAGAGTGGGGCACATCAGATGTAGTGGTGTTGTTGAGCTTGCACTTACTGTGGGAGGTCTTGAAGGTCACTCCTTGGAGTATGAACTTTAATTAACAAGTAATAGAATGCTATTGAAGATTTTTGAACACTGGAGTAAAATGATCAGATTTATTTCAATTCAATCCAGCAAGTAATTATTATGTATCTATGTTAAAACCAGAACCCCTTCAAAAGTATACCCCCTCCAGTTGAGGCTTACTTTGGGTCAGAATTTATTAAAATCCATATTTCACAAGCCCTCATCTAATACTTTCCCTTCACCGGAGCAAGCCAAAGAGAAGGGGAAAGTGAATATTTATTAAAAACCCACTATATCCCAAGCACTGTGCTAAGCACTTTTCAGGTATTCTTTCATTTAATTAAACAAAATAACAAAGCAAATAACAAGGAAAAAAAAGTACCAAACATATGGAGGGTAGATTACATTCTCTTACCTACATTACCAGCAGGAGAGAGAATATGCCTCCCAAACACCATATTCTCCTAAGTCTATATCCCAACTGGAGCTTCTGTCTGCTTACAAAGATGCTCCTTGCTGCTCTTCTACAGAGATTCTCATTTAATCTCCTGATATATGGATGTCATTGCCTGGGCTGCTGCCTTTGATTAGCTATAAACTGTAAGCGGCTGCTGTTAATAGCTGGTGCTTTACTGGCCTATTACTGGCACCTACTGTTTTTTCACTTACTTGCAGCTGGCAGCAAGGTACATCTTTTTTGAATGCTTGACGCCTAACCTCCAGCTTCTATTAGCTCTTTTGTGATTCAGACTCATAGAAGGACCCAGCCAACACAGCTAAAAAGTCCTTTAGGTCATATATGTCTTTTGTCCTGATTTTTCTTTCCCAAAACAGCAATTCTCTGAACCCAATCTGCTATTGAGGGATTATATCCTTCCAGCTTCCATTATGAACCAAGTTATTGAGTTCAGGTCATACAAATTACCCATAGTGGTTTTACATTAGCAAGGTTAATGAAGGGGTGTGGTGGAGCTAGTGACATTTGTCCTGCACTTTTTTTAGGTATATTCAAGTTTCTCTATTTACATGTGCCTAAGAAGGATCAATTTGGCAGTAATAGAAATTTTAGATTGTAGTAGAGAAAAAGAGAAGAGAAGAAATATTCAAAGTCTATTATGATAGTCCAGGTGGGTGGTAACATAGCCAACATTAGAGTGATGGTAAGAAAAATAGAAAGGAAGGAAACAGCTACAAGGAATGTTGCTGTTGATAGGACTTTGTAACTAATGCAATATGTGCTGTTGAATTAAATTAAATAATGGTAAATAATGCAAGTCACTGTGCTTGGCACTTGGGTAAAGAAATTAAAAAAATTATAAGGTCTTTGCAATTTAGGAACTTATAGTTTACTAGGGAGTTAAGTCATATTTGCTATTGCAAATATTTTAATAAGTGTTCTCTGCAAGGCATTTAAAACACAGGTTTGTGAGGATAAACTCCATTGGAGAGAGAGAAGACAGAACGCAGGTAGCCACGGAGCTGAGGAATTTTCTTGATTTGGGGTAGGATCTGAGAGTCTACTGTTTTCTGATCAGCCTTGCGCTGCTCTGTAATCTCGTATTTCTCTTTTTCTGTGTCAAAAATCTCTCCTTCTTGGTGTCTAGGTTTACGGAGCCTCTTCTTCTTGAAGTAAGCATCAGTAAGATGATTTGGAATTTTCACACCTGAAAGGTTAACTCGGGTAGAAGTGGCAATGACAAATTTCTGATGGGTCCTTCTCAGAGGAACACGGTTGATGGTCAGAGGTCCAGTCACCAGTAGCAAGCCACTAGCCAATTGCTTTAGGAAAACCACGCGCTTGCCCCTGTGGAGGCCAGTGAGCATGATCAGAACCATACCAGGCTTGATGCTAGCTCGAAGTCTCCTCACATGCTGGCTAAAGGGCTTTTTGCCATGACTTAGCAGCTTTCTAGGCACATCCTCTGTAGGGTAATACCTAGGCATTTTGTGAATCTTTACCACTCGAGTTCCTCCATTCTTATCACCACCAACAGGCTTTGAGATAGTAGCAGGCACTTTGTCTTTCTTCTTCCTTTCGATCCGGGTTTTGGGGGCAGCATATTTCCGCTTGTACATGGCTCTCCGGGAATACATGGCAGACCTGGAGTATCTACCGATCCCTCGGGCCAGGACGGGGTTACGACTGCAATGCTTTCGAGATTTTTTGGCCTTTTCAGCTACATCTTCCTTTTTTTTTCTCTTTTTTTTCCTTTTTGACCTTCTTTTCCTTGGGTGGCTTTTGGTCTGCCATCTTGAGAGACGGGAAAGAGCTTAAGTCATATTTGCAAAGAAATAGAACACAGAATAAAATGTGATAGAGGCGAATGACAGATGCAAAATACTCCAGGAAAATGTTAAGGAGGAGAAATAATTTTCAGTTGGAGGAGTGGTAGTGCCAGAGAAGGCTTCATGCCAAGAGTGGTACAGAGCTTACAGAAAGAGGAGATTTTTGATCAGAAAAGTGAGTAATTTGACTAATACAATGTATGATTGTTTTGGAAGTTGTTTAAAGGATAAATTATAGACGACAGGCAGATCAGTTAAGAGGTCATTATAATAGCCCAAGAGAGAGGTGATAAGAATGTGAATTGGATTAGTGGCTGGATGTGTGGAGAGGAAGAGATGGATAGAAAAGATACCACGGGAATAGAACAGGATCTTGACAATGATTGGATGTGAGGGGTAAGAAATATGGAAGAGTCAGAGATTTCTCAGAGATTTTGAGCTTAGGTAAAAGGAAAGATGGTGTCATAAAAAGAAACAGGGAAGTTGCAAAGAAGGATGAGTTTTGGAAAGAGGATGATGAGTCCCTTTTTGTTGTGTGGAATTTGTCAGGGTAGTATAATATCTGAGTAAAAATGTTTTAGAGATATTGGAGTTATGGAACCAATGCTCAGAGATTAAAACTGATACAAAGGTCTGATTGTCATCTACATAGAGTTTATAGTTGAAGCCTTGGTAAAGAAGTAGAGATCAATAAAAGATAGAGAATAGAGATAAGAGGGATAAGGACAAAGCCTTGGGGAATACACATTCAAGAGGCAGGAGAAAGAGTGTAAACCAGTAGAGGAGACCAAAGAGTCTCAGGTAGGAGGAAATGGTATTCAGAGAAGGGAGTTATCAACAGTATCAAATGCTATATAAAATCAAATAAGATGAAGACTGAGGAATGACCATGGAATCTGGCAGTTAGGAGGTCTCTTGGAGGGAGCAGTTTTGTTAGATTTGAGGAATCAGGAACCAGATTGCAGAAGTTGGAGAGTGGATGCTGTGGCAGCTAGGTGGTGCACTGAATGGAGTGCCAAGAATCAGGACGACTCATCTTCCTGAGTTCAAATCTGGTCTCATATACTTGCTAGCTGTGTGACCCTGGGCAAGTCACTTAATCCTGTTTGCCTCAGTTTCCTCATCTGTAAAATGAACTAGAGAAGGAAATAGCAAATTGCTCCAGTGTCTTTGCCAAGAAAACCCTAAATGGGGTCATGAAGAGTTGGACATGACTGAGATAACTGAAGAACAATAACAAATCTCTCCCATAATCCTGCCTCTTAATCCCTTTTCATTCCTTTCCTTCCCATTTCCCTGTTGAAGTGAAACATAGTTCTGTATTCTGTACCCAATTGCATGAGTGTGTATATTTGTGTTTGTTTCTTCTTCCCTCTTTTGACCAGTTCAGATGAGAGTAAGGCTTAAAGTTTCAACAACTTCCACCAACTCTTTGCCTTGTTTGTGTAGGCTTCTACTTATGCACCTTATATGATATAATTTTCCCCATCTTCCCTCTCCCTTCTCACCCCTACTCATTCAGTGCATTCCCATTCCAGTCCATTTCCATTTTTCTTTTAAGACCATTGAAGCATAACAGAATGATTCCCAGGCCTTCTAAGTTAACCTCTTTCTATGACCCCTCACTATACTAGGGTCTAAAGGGATACATGTATAATATTCCCATATTAGAATGTAAACAATTTCATCCTTTTTTAGTTTCTTAAAATGGCTTACTTTTATTTCCTTTTTTTTGGCAAGGCAATTGTGGTTAAATGACTTGTCCAAAGTCACACAGCTAGCGTCAAGTGTCTGAGGCTTGATTTGAACTCAGGTACTCCTGACTCTAGGACTGGTACTTTATCCACGGCACCATATAGCTGTCCTTGTATTTATTTTTTTATGTTTCTCTTGATGTCTGTGTTGGCTCTTCAAAGTTTCTATGCAGCTGTCTTTTCACCAGAAATCCTTGGAAGTCTTCTATTTCACTAAAAATCCATTTTTATTTTCAAGCTCTCTGCTCCTTTTTAGTGGTTGCTGACAAATCATATAGTCCTGATTCTGACTTCTCAGTACTTGAATTCTTTCTTTCTTACTGCTTTCATTATTTTTTCTTTGATCTGGAAACTCTGGACTTTGCTTGTAATGTTTGGGGAGTTTTTGTTTTGGGGTTTCTTTTAGGATATGACTGGTGGATTCTTTCTTGTTTTTTCTTTTTTCTGTTTTTTTTTTGGATGGGGGAAGGCAGGGCAATTGGGGTTAAGAGACATCCCAAGGTCACACAGCTAGTAAGTGTTAAGTGTCTGAGGCTGGATTTGAACTCAGGTTCTCCTGACTCCAGGGCAGGTGCTCTATTTACTTCGCCACCTAGCTGCCCCTGGTGGATTCTTTCTATTTCCACTTTGACCCCTAGTTCTTAAGAAATCTGAGCAGTTTTCTAATGACTTATTGAAATGTCATCTAGGTGCTCTCTCTCTTTTTTTTTGGTCATAATATTCTTGGAGTCCAGTGCTTCTTAAATGACCTCTTCTTAATATGTTTTCCAGATCAGTCATTTTTTTAAACATGAGATATTCCATACGTTCCTCTACTTTTTCATCTTTTTGTGGAGTGGAGATCAATTGTGTTTCTTCTTATTACTCTACCATCTTGGATCCATTCCTCAATTCTTGTTAATTGATTGTATGTTTTTGCTTAAATGTCTTTTGTTTTGAACTGTTTCTTCTTGTTGGTCTAGTAAAAGAAAACATATTGGTAGGGGCTCATGAACTCTGGTTTGAGTGGATTAAGGACCTGAAACCTTGTAATGGAAATGCAAATTTAAAGAACTTCCTTGTCCCTAGGCCCTTTGATAGGCTTAAGAGACTCTGAGAACCTTCCTTGATTTGAAAATATACTCTGCCTCCTAATAGGCTGAATGTGGTCACATGGAGCCTGTGGCGGGAGGCTTGGTTTTCAGGAATGCCTACACCTTGATGCTGTGTGATTGGGCAGTGGGTCAAGAGGGTTGTTACATTCTCTGACCCAGGAGAAGGCTATATAATCCCTGATGTGAGGCTTTGCTTAGGGGCTCACTTTGAGAAGTGTTGTGTGATTTGACCAGATGAGACTCTGGGCAGCTGTTGAGAGCCCCCTGGCTTTGAAAACCCAGATGTTGATGCTTCCCTCTCTGGTAACTATGATTTAATATTGATGTAATGGTTGGACAGTTTGGAAGCCTGTCTGCTTCATCTGTTTGTTTCTCTGTCTTGTAAGTCCTGTCTGTATACTTTGAAGTTCGGGGTGCTGACTTTTTTCCCCCTGAACTAGGTAAATGATATATGTTTGATTGATTAAAGTAAGCTTGTTAACCCCTTTTGAGTTGCTTTCCTTTAGAAAAGCAGATCTAAGAACCTGTATTGACAGCCACCCTGGGGATCTTGGGGTGCTTGCTGCTATAAACCTTGTATGGTTTTCTGATGGTGAATGCTAGGATGAGGGAGTGGCAGGTCAACAGAAAATTTTAATTATATAAATTTTAATTTTAAAAGATTAGTATAGGATATACTTGGGTTGTTGTAATAGGGAAGAAAAGAAGAATGAGGGAGTAAAAATCTGAGGGAGGGGCAGACAGAATGCTCAGTGAGGACAGATGCAAGCGCTCTTGAAAGGAGTTGTGCAAATTAAACTAAATCCACCAAATATATAGGTGGAAGAAGATAGAATCAAAGGCAAAAGTAGAAGGGTTAGCCTTAGCAAGAGGGCAATGCCATCCTCTGAAACCAGAGAGAAGGTGAGGACATAAAGGAGTTCTAAAGTACTGAGAATCATGAATAGCCTCCATTTTTAAAGTTGATTAGGAGACAAGGTCATCTACAGAGAGGGATTGCTCTTGGAAGTCAGTGTAGGGACAGGAGGATAGGAAGGGATGGAATTAATAGGCCTTGCCGAGTCCTGCTGAATCTCTTGAAACCTTTGGAAGTTGGCAGGCATTAACAAACTGAAAGGAGTTGAATGCTGACAATTCTGAGTCTCCTAAAGTGTTCATTTAAACCCACTTTGTGCCAGCTAGGATTGAATCTACCCTTTTCCCTCTGATACTGGACCTTGCAAGTATCTTCTTGCTTCATTTCACTGAGTGGGTAGACTTATCCTGGCCCACTCAGAGACAAATTAACCAAGCTTAAGAGACGGTGTGAGTTCCTCGATTCATTTCTCCCATTTAATTCATCATGTTGTTGAATCAGAGAATTTATAATTGGAAAGGACATGAGAGATCATCTTGTCCAACTGTGGTATAGAGCAATGAATTAATTAGAAACAAAAAGTTACTTAACATGAGACTCAGATTCCTCATCTTTAAAATAAGGGCTTCATTATTGCCTTGAATAATTCAAAAGGTTGTTGTGAGGCTCAAATCATATAAAATACAGGAATTGTACAGTTAAGGAAGCCAAGGTCCTGTAAGTTCAGTGACCTAGATAATGTTATACAGCTAGTTAGTATCAGAGTCAGGTCTAAAATCCAGGTCTCATGACTCCCAGTCTCCTGGTAATCTGGTTACAACACAGTAGGCAATTTAACAACCCTCTGGTAGCTCGGATCCCCTTACCTTCCTCCTTTTATAGCTAAGCTAAAAATTTTGGATTGTGAACTATAAAAAGGGAAGGTTTCAGGGTTATTAGCTAAAAGAAAACAGATAAACTATACCTATACCTATACCCACTTTGCATGAGCATTTCCTATGACAAACCTGCTTTTAGTGGTGTGCAAAAGGGAAATGAAATTGTTCAGAATCTGCTTTTGTTTTCAGTTAAAGAGCTCATTTCAGAAAGAAATTGGGTTCATTAAATGAACATTAATCCTCTCTTCTCTGTAGGCCTGTCATCTTAGGCATTATAGATATATCATAAATTCTTCTACTTTACTAATTTATTTTGAAGAATAACCCCAAAGGGGCACTTTTTAAAATAATAATAATGACAGTAATTTAAAGTGCCCCATTGCCATGGTGAAAAGTATTGTATGCTGTAGGATAATTTTTGCAAATGTGGCTTTATTTCTAGTGTGTTTAAACATATTACATGGCTCCCACGTGAAAATTCAACCTTAATTTCCTTCCAATAGAGACCCTGCAATTCACTTGGCTTTGAGCAGTATTTATAATGCATAAATGGAGGCATCTTTGCAAATAAACTTTTTAATTAAAAAAACCATTTGCCTCTTTGCTTCCGGAAGCAGGATAGGCGGCCTTGTGAGAACAAAGTCCCTTGTGAGAACAAAGTCCGTATGCCTCTAAACCCCACAGCCGACAATACTGAGTTATATACAAGTGTTAGATACTCAGTGGGAAAGAAATGTACTGCACTGTCTTTTTAAAAAGTGCTAGGTAGCTTGTGTCAGAGAATTGAATCTTGCCATCCCTGCCCCAAATAAGTCCAATTTTGAGCAGGCCACACTTGGTGCATCCACCCACTCCTCAGCACAAAGGATTTATAACTTAAGTGTCTCAATTGGGAGTTCAGGAATTTTCTAGAGTCAGGTGCTCAACGGCAGTAGAATGTTTCCTTTAATGATAGCCCTTCTCAGAGAAGCAGCCCCATCTTTAGGAGGATTCTGCAGCTAGAGGACTAAAGCTCAAGCCATACCCTGCCTTGATCCAGACTATAAATTGCCCAGACAGTATAAACCCAAAGTGAATGTGAAATATCTATTCAGCACTTCCACAAATCTCTGGGGAGTGTTTTCCACCTCCCAGGAAAGCATAAGAAGGAATGATGGGTTACTTTTTCATGTTTAAAGTATTTGTCAAGGTTTACTCATGATTCTTTAGTGTTTTAAGCATTTCTTCTGTGAAAAAGATAGCTTTCCTATATCTGATGTCTATTATTTTGTATTGTGAATACCTCTCCAGAAGAGACCTTGTTAATCCCGTTGGGGAGAATTTAAACATGAGCCATGCCCCAGATTTATTTAGGAGATTTTCCCTGTAATTCTGGGATTGGAAATTTTTCCCTTTTAGAGATCATTTCTGCTCCCCCTGGCCTTGACTGAACCTGTCAGTCCCTGAGTCTAGAGCTTGGAGCCTTGGTGGCCCCAGATCTACAGCGGGACCACAGACAGCACACTCTTAAACAGAGCTAGACAATAGTTTTATATTGTTGTTGTTTTCTATTGGTGATAGATCTGCACATTTTGAAGACCTAGTGGATGAACTCAAAGTTGCTGCCACTAATTGGTTTATATTGATTTATGCACAGATTTTATTCTCTCCTAAAGGATTGTGTCTTACATGAACCAGTCCTTTCTCCTTTCTAGCAGAATATGTGTAGTGGGTGCTTGCTCAATAAATGTTTATGCTTACCAAATTAAATTTTTGAATGGTATTTAGGAGGAACAAAAAAAGAAAAAATTTCCTGCATAATTATTCTTACTTCTACCTTTTATTCTCTTTTGAAACAGCATTAATGATGGTAACAGGGGTTCTTTTTCTTACTTTTCAAATTCTAAATTTTCATTTTATTGATACCTCTATTTCACAATACCTCCTTTCTCATCCTCTCTCAGAATGCCACTCTGTATTACAGGTTACAAGATGTGGGGAAAGGATCCAGCAAGATTATCCAACAAATGAACCAAATCTGACAGTATATACAATGTTATATACCCATAAGCCCCCTCCCCCTACCTCTACAAAGAAGGAGGGAGGTACATTCTTATATAATTCTTCTTTGGGACCAAGCTTGGTCACAATAATTTTGTATCATTCTGTTTCAATTTTTTTTTGTTCTTGCTCTTTCCATGTATTTTCTTGTTGTCACCGTGCATATATTGTTTTCTTGGTTTTGTTTACTTCACTTTGTATCATATTTTATGTCTTCCCATGCTTTTCTGTATTCCCAGTGCCCACAATTTCTTACAGCACAGCATTATTCTATTATATTTATGTATCACATCTTGTTACTGTTCCCCAACCAATGACTTATACTTTACTTAAAAGAGCTGCTAACATTTTTTCAGTGTATATATGAGGTCTTTTTTTTTATCTTTGTCTTCCTTGAATTAAATGCCTGTTCATTTCATCAGTTTCCTCTCTAAGTTCCTTCTTTCTTGTTTCCTGCATGGACAAATGGACAAACTGTCTCCTGCCTTTTCCCCAAATAATATCCTTTCCTTGTAACAAATAAATAATTGACATATTGGCTGTGTCCAAAACCATATCCTTGATTCTGCATCCCTAGTTCACCATTTCTCTGCCAGGAGGTAGGAGGCATGCCTGCTTCATCATCAGCTTAGCCACTAAACTGATCAGAGATACACAGTCTTTGTAAGTTCTTTTCCTTTATGTTGTGCTTATTGAGTAAATTATTACTCACTTTACTCTGCATTAGTTTACATCTTTACCTGTGTTTATCTGTATCCATCACTCATATCATTTATCTCTGCATTATAATACATTTCCTTCAAACACTGAACCAAACTTTGTTCAACCATTCTCCAGTTGTTAGATATACACTTTGTTACCAATACTTTGTAAAAGAAAAAAGCGTGCTATGAGTATTTTTGTACATCTAGGTCCTCCTAACAGGTTTTCAAATAGTTAAATAACTTAAGTCCACAAATGACAGTTATGAAAAAAAGTGATATTTTAAGCCTTAGGACTACATAATTGCATGCTATGTGCAGAGAAGAACCTGGAGCCATATCATAGCTGTCCTGAATTCAGAAATCCTCTCCATTGGCCTCAGACTTACATAAGTGAACTAGTGGCCCCAAAATGTCCTTCACTAAAAGGATTTCCCTTTTCAGTTCACAAATCAAGTGCCTGTGACTCACCATCATCTTATCTTTAAAGGGTTTTTGTCTTCAGGGAAGAAAGTCTTGACTTTTCAAGGTATTCTTTGTAGGAGTAATTCAATAGCAATTGGACCTGACATTACTCTTTCTCCAGATAACCTAAGGAGTCCAAACACAGCTACAGATTGACTGTCAAAGGGAATTGGGAAAGGAGATAGGGAAGCCTTCAGTTTCCTGTCACTTTCCCAAGACCTAACAAGGTCAGCAGAGATGGGAGGTTTGTTATTCTCTGGTGGTTCCTCAATAGATCATGTGGAATTAGTGTTCTCAGGCCCATTCTCAGGATTCATTTGTCAGTGTCACAAAAAGTGTGAGCTGAAATTTTGTGGAGTTAGAACTGAGGAGGAGGATGGAGACTGATACACACGTAGGGAGATACTGGAATTATTTTGCTGCCTCATTCTGTGAATAGTGTTTTCTGCATTATGTAATGAGACACACATTTCAAGTTAAAGGACTTGAGTTCAAATCTGGTCTTTGCCACTCAGGTCATTAATTAACTTCTATGGACTTCAGTTTCCTAATCTTAGAAGGGGGGAAGGATGGGTCAGTTATATGATGCTTAAGGTCCTTTTCAGCTAGATAATCTGCAATGCCCTGATTCTCTTTTCAAGATGAACTAATACAGCTTCTTTCTTTTATTAAAATACATTAAAATTTATTTTGTTAAATACATATTTCCATGTCAATTATGTTGCAAAAGAAAACAGACATGTACAAGCAATAAAAAATAAAGATTATAAAAAATATGGTTCAATCTGTATTCAGAGTACATCAGTTTTCTCTCCTTATTTACTTAATAAGGAGAATAGCATTTTTCATCATAGGTCCTTTGGAATTGTCTTGAATCACTGTCATGATTAGAGCAGTTAAGTTTTTCACAGTTGATCATCCTTACAATATTTCATTCAGTCTCTTTCAATTGTTAGGAATAACTTCCTAACAATTAGAGCTGTCCAAAGGTATGATGGAATCCTAATAAAGCTGCCCCCAGGCCCAATATTCTAACTTCATTATAGGCGGGTCCCCACTGAACAGCAGGCCCACTGTACCTAGCCCTCCTCCACAGCCTGCTCCCACCTGCCAATGTCCTAACTTCTTCATATATGCCTCACTGCTCACTGGAACAGGTGTGTCCCTGAACTCTTAGTTCCCACAGAAACAGCAGGTGTGTCCATGTGATGGGAATCTAGCTACTGCCTCTACCTGGTCACTGCCCCCAGACCCATTCCCACAGAAACAGGTGTGTTATCGTATTCAATCACAATCACATCATCCATCTAGGCTAAGATAAGACCACAATACCTAACTATCTGTCTTAATCAGACAGGACCACAATAGCTAGCCAGTTGGAGGGCAGAATGATTAGAATGTTTAACCACTGAACCATTACCTAATCCCTTAACAAACTCCTCCTACCTTTTTAATATTAATGATATTCCTCTATTCTATGTAAATTTCTGTTTTGTAATTGCATCTTCACCCTATAAAAATCCATCTTTCTTTCTCTAAAGTTTCAGGTTCCTCTTGGAACTTAGCTCACTTCATGAGAGGCATCAATCTCAATAAATTCCTATACTTGGATTAGAGGTGGTCTGACTCTGAATTCTTTGAGATGGTTCCACCACAACACATCATGAAACCACAACAGTTTTTGGGTGGGCAGAGCACTCCACCTCAACAGTTTTTGGTGTCCCTGGGTTTAAACCACAACATGTAGAAAAGACTATTTAATGTGGTAAGTTTCCACTCCTTGGAAATCTTCAGTAGAGACCAGAAAACCACTTGTTGGGTATGTCATAGAGGAAATTCCTTTCAGACAAGGGTTAGACTAGATGGCTGACCATTGACATCCCTTCCAACTCTAAAATTCTGAAGTTTCTATGATTTTGTAATTCAATGAGTAACTTAACCACACAACTTGGTGGTGGGGTAGGTAGGAGACACAGGGTTTAAACAATGTCAGGTCTGGAAAGGACCTTAGAGATCACCTATTTCAATACATTCATTTTACATGAGAATGTGACTTGCTCAAAGCTATATAACTAAGAAGTGGTAGAGTCAAACCCAAGTCTAATGCCATCTCCAGAGCGCTTTCCTCTGTACCAATTTGCCCATTGGTACCACTCATTTAGTACCAATTTTTTCTTAGAGACTTAATCTAACAAACTAAACCAATTAAAAAAATTCCCTGGTAGCAGAAATAGGACATCAACTAGTCAATCAACTAGCATTTTATGTGTCACTATATGCCAGGCATGGTGGAGTAGATGGAGAGTTGACTTTGAAGCTATAACATCCTAGGTTCAAGTGCCTTCTCTGCCATATCCTGGCTGTGTGAACCTGAAAAAGCAATTTAACTCATCACTACTCTAGTCAACTTTTTTTTTTGGAGGGAGGAAGGCAAGGCAATTGGGGTTAAGTGACTTGCCCAAGGTCAAACAGCTAGTTAAGTGTCAAGTGTCTGAGACAGGATTAGAACTCAGGTCCTTTTGACTTCAGGGCTGGTGCTCTATTCACTTCACCTGCCCCTCTAGTCCACTCTTTAAGAATATAAGTTGCACGCACTATTTGACAAAAACTGCTGGCAAAACTGGAACATAGTGTGGCAGAAATTGGGCATAGACCAATATCTAACACCGTATACCAAAATAAAGTTGAAATGGGTACATGCTCTAGGTATAAAGGCTGATATGGTAAGCAATCTGGGAGAGCAAGGAATAGTTTACCTGTCAGATCTATGGAGAGGGAAAGATTTCATGATGAAACAAGAGTTAGAGAGCATTATATAATGCAAAATGGATAATTTTGATTACATTAAATTGAAAAGCTTATGTACAAATAAAGCCAATGTTACCAAGATTAAGAGGGAAGTTGGAAAATTGGGAAAGAATTTTTACAATCAGTGTCTCTGATAAAGGCCTCATTTCTAAAATATACAAAGATTTGAGTCAAATCTATAACAATACAAGCCATTCTCCAATTGATAAATGGTCAAAGGATATGAATAGGTAGTTCTCAGAAGATGAAATTAAAGATATCTATAAGCATATGAAAAAATGCTCTAAATCACTAGTGATTAGAGAAATGCAAATAAAAACAACTCTGAGGTATCACATCTCACTAGTCAGATTGGTTAAGATGACAAAATAGGAAAATGATAAATACTGGAGAGGATGTGGAAACATTGGAACATTAATGCATTGTTGGTGGAGTTGTGAACTGATCCAGCCATTCTGGAAAGCAATCTGGAACTATGCCCAAAGAGCTATAAATCAGTGCATACCCTTTGACCCAGCAATACCACTTTTAGGGTTATATCCCAAAGAAATCAGGGAAGTGGGAGGACCTGTATATATAAAAATATTTATAGTGGCTCTTTTTGTGGTGGCAAAGAATTGGAAATCAAGGGGATGTCCTTCAATTGGGGAATGGCTGAACAAGTTGTGGTATATGAATGTAATGGAATACTACTGTGCTATAAGAAATGAGGAGCAGACAGACTTCATAATAACCTAGAGAGACTTATATAAACTAATGCTGAGTGAGAAGAGCAGAACCAGGAGAAATCTGTACACAATCACAGACACAATGTATGTGTGATGACTAACTTCAATAGACTGGGCTTCTCTCAGCACTGTAAGATTATAAGACAACTTCAAAAGACTCATGATCAAAAGAGATACCCACATCCAGAGAAAGACATGCAGAGTCTGAATGCAGATTGAAGCAAACTACTTGCTGTGTTTCTTTTTCTTGTTTTGTTTTATTTCCTCTTTCCCACTGATCATTCCTTCAGTTATAATCCCTCTTTACAACCTGACTAATGATTAATGTGACGATATTTGAAGATGCTATATTCGAGTGCATGCCGTTATTCTGGGGCGGGGAGGAAGGAGAGGGAGGGGGAGAAAATTTGAAACTCAAGGGGCTGTGGAACTGAATGTTGTAAACTAAAAGTAAATAAACAAACAAATTTAATAAAAAAAGAACATAAGTTGCAGAGTTATATTGGTAGAGGATGTTTCCTGACTTACAAGTTCCCTATACCCATAAAATTGCAGATCCTGGGGCAGCTAGGCGGCATGGCGAATAGAGAGCATGAGCCCTGGAGTCAGGAGGACCTGAGTTCAAATTTGGCCTCAGACACTTGACACACTTACTTGCTGTGTGACCTTGGGCAAGTCACTTAACCCCAATTGCCCTCCAGAAAGCCAAAAAAAAGGAATCATAAAAATTTTTTAAAAATTAAAAAAAATTGTAGATCCAATCCTTATTTTTATGATGTGGCAGGCATTATGGTAAGCCCCGGTGACACAAAACAAAAGAAAAACAATCCCTGACCTCAAAAAGCTTATATTTTAGAGGAAAAACATTGCCAGTTTTAAAAACAGTATCAGAAGCAGTATTTGAACCAAAGTCATTAGTTTAATGGGCCTTCCAACTCTACACTTTATATACTGTGCCATATAACCATATCCAAGGGAAGCTGAAAACTCTAGGTGTCATTTCCAAAGGGATATGCAACAGAACAGATGGAAGACAAAAGTGAAAGAATGAACCAGATTTTTTTCTGTATGACTGTATGATGTCATAAGAATAAAGAGTTTCTATGACAATGTTACACTTGTGAGCTGACAGTGTGATGTAATGGAAAGAACACTGGATTTGGAGAAA
This sequence comes from Gymnobelideus leadbeateri, assembly GCA_011680675.1. Taxonomy (NCBI): domain Eukaryota; kingdom Metazoa; phylum Chordata; class Mammalia; order Diprotodontia; family Petauridae; genus Gymnobelideus; species Gymnobelideus leadbeateri. The sequence continues at coordinate 1,183,455 of WOXC01012209.1, forward strand.
GAAGAAATGAGTCCCATCTTTGCCACTTAATCTGTAACTTTGAACAAGTTATAGATCTCTCTCAACCTCAGTTTCCTTGTCTATAAGACCCCTTCTCCTACTTACCTCATAGCGATGTTGGTAAGATAAAAGAATTTAATGGATGCCAAGGACATAAGCCATAATTCTTTCTAGTCTTTTTTTGGAAGGCGGGAAGATTCAGATAACTTTCATTAATTAAAGGCATAGCAATTGTCACACATAGGTGGTCAGGGACTACATTACTTATTTTTCATTTTTGAAAACACAAGTCTCAGGAATACACAAGTAGAAGAAAGCTATATAAAAAAGAAAAGGTATCTAGCTGATATCAAGCTTTTTACAAATTTATTTAACATTCATTTTAAAAAAATTTTTGAGTTCCAAATTTTCTCCCCCTTTCTCACTCCTCTCCACCCATTGAGAAGGTAAACAGTGTATCAATTATATATGTGAAGTCATGCAAAATATTTCCATATTAGTCACATTGCCAAAAAAAGCAAGAAAAATAAAGTGAGAAAACTATACTTTGATTTGTACTCAGAGTTCACCAGTTCTCTCTCTGGAGATGGGTAACATTATTCTTCATGGGACCCTTGGAATTGTCTTGGATCATTCTATTGATCAGGGTTAGCTGAGATCAGTCTTATATTTTACTTTGAGGACCAATACCATGGCATGCAAGGATGAACTTCCATAAATAATCATCATCATCATCATCATTATCATCATGATCATCATCATCACTAACCTTTCTATAGCACTTTAAGGTTTTCAAAGTGCTTTGCTTATATTTTCCCATTTGAACCTCACAGCAATGCCTTGTGACAGGGTAACATCATCCCCATTTTACAGAAGAGGAAACTGAAGTTCAACAAGGTTAAAGAAAATGCTCTATCTACCACTGTAAATAATTCTAGATGCCCTTTCAAGAGAAACTAGTAGATTTTAAGCTTCCAAGTAATACTTTGTGAAGTAAAAAATCCTCGATAAGCAGAGACATTCCTTGGTCTAGAAAAGTCCAAGACTTTGAATGCTAACATTTATTGTTTTGTAAAATATCAAAGGAGGAATAGAAAAGCAGTAGAAAAGTCCAGAAAAGCTGGACTTTCTTGAAGCAAGATCAAAACAAATGTGGTTGATTTCCTGACCTATCATCTTCCAGGGGAATCAGTGGAAAAGAAACTGATATTAGAAAAGAGGGGTATAGCTCTGAGAACTGATCTAAGGTTCACCTAGATAAATGCTTGCTCCCAGTGGCATGTGTGAGAAGCTGCCATAGTTGTTGGTAAGGAGGGGAAGAAGTAATCTCCCTTGACTCCCAAGGGAAATCCAAGAGAGAGCTGAGTTCTAAGTTACCTGTTCAGAAGAGAGGAAAAATAGAACAAGAACAGAAATTCTACCGCACTGGGTAGGCAGCTCTTGCTACTCAGTGATCAATGCTCTTTGACTCAGTCTCCCAAAAGAGTTTGAGGGGTCGGAGAGTACCTCGTGGGAAACCAATCAGTAGCTTCTGGTTGTGCAAGAGGCCAAAACACATCTCACTGGAAGTAGCCAGAATTCAGGCTCACTACTCCTTATGCTCCACAGGATGATGCCTTCCCCCACATGCCCACCCCAAACCTGTTCCCAATTCAACCATCACCCTGCTCCTTTCATATGAGTGAATTGTAAATTAAAAAAAAAAAACATACAAATTGCAATTGTCATTATGTACTCTGCCTTCGCAAAGTTTCAGTGACAGCTCACCTTTAAATAAACCTTTAAAGTTTATAATGTGCATATTTTTCTGTGTGAAATAGAGCTATTTTACAGATAAAGAAACCAAGGCTCACAGAAATTAAATGGTCTTCCTGGGGTCACTGGTCTTCCTGGAAATTCTCCAACCCCATACCCCACCAAATTTAACTTGTGCAGAGACAGATCTTTCTGACTACAAAAGCAATGTTTCCAGTCCACTGTTTGGGTCATTATCATTAAATAACTCATAAAAAGGTATTGATGGTTTCTCTCCTATTAGAATGTAAGGTCCATGAAAGAAGGCACAGTTTCTTCCCACAGGTTTCCAGAGTATCTTCTCCACAAAAGGAAAATTCATGTAAATATGTATGATACATTTCACTGGGATGTACACCCAGGAAATTTTTTTAAGTTTAACATTTATTTAATCTTCAATAGCATGTTATTATTTTTATTCATCAATAAATCAAAAAGCGTTTATCAAGCATTTAGATGCCATACACTAGGAAAGTTTCACTCAAAGAATGAAATGATCTATCCTCAACAAGCTTGCATTCTAATGTCAGACTAAAGAAATAAAGACATAACTAAAGTTCATTTAAAAAATAACAACTAAACTTCATTTTCAAAACGCAAACTTAAAAACATAAAACAAAACACCAGTTATCAAAATGTTTGTTTTTTAGGCATGAGGTTGTGCTGTGTATTTTGGGCATACTCTGAATGCAAACCTATGGACATAAGGGAGCGTGGAAATACCTGTAAAGACAGAATTGTTGGGAGTTTTGAAAACTGAAAGACTTATCTTTACAGGAAGTTGTACATAAATTTATTTCTTACAAGATAATATCTTCAATTTCCAGTCAAAATTCTCAATATGCTTACATCTGATTTTCACTTACTAAAATGAAATAACCTAATTGTATTAGAAGCCCAAACCTTTCTTTTGCCATTTGATTTGGAAGCTCACAATTGACTTCTTAAAAAATCAAACAGATGAACAAATAAGGAAGAAAAACATTAGCAAAATGATCTCATCTATCAGGTCTACCTTAGTTCAACTTCATTTAACAGAATGCATCCATAAATGAAAGGATTCACATAAACATTCCCCTGCCAGATGGTACAGAGAAGGAAATATTCTGAGTTAGAAATACTGGTTGATGTTGACAGAGTCAGAAGATCAATTTCTATTGCTGGATCATGGCATGGACCTTCTTCTGCAAGATGTCTTCTTTAAAGGGATTTTATGCAGAAGGGAAGGTTCTGCTAACATTGGTACATCAAAATATACATCTTTGGGGTTGTCCATCTGGTGGTAGTTGGATCCTATGTCTGTCAAATCACCGTATTCTTGTTTCAAGTCTTGGATGCCAGCATGAAGTTCCATCAGCTGCTTAATGAGTATTTGATCTAAGCATCGGACCTCAATCTGCCAAAGAAACAAAACCACTCTATTTAGTGATGACACCAGGGTAGCCTTTATGCCCAATAAGGCCACCCCTGGACAAATTATGGGGGTGGGGTGATAGTGGTTTGGCTTCAGCATCCTCAGATCCCATTTCAGCATACTTTTTCTACTCATGCCCCAAAGAAAAGTGCACAATCATCTATTCAAACACTTTACCCAGGTCTTCACTCTGAGTGATGTTACTTTGGCCACCTATATTTCCTAAATGTTTATTTTTCTCCTTGTATACTTTGTATGTCTATTTTTACTACTACTGATGTGTATAGTTGTAGAAGAGGTTTTTTGGGAGTATGTTTTATTACCACTGACCATACTGTATTGTCTCAGTAAATATGTTTTCTTTAATCTCATTGTATCTAATGACTGACTATTAAAGGTTATAAACAAACTGGAAGGGACACATGAGCTATAGTTTTGAAAATTAGGACTGACAGAGCACCTTGAACTTTAGAACTTTGGTTGTTGTTCTTTTCAAAGAAGACCAATGACATCATGAAATTGCGATAAAATAGTGGATGGTGGGTGATGTCTTTACTAGGGTATGAATTGGATTTATGTGAGACAGAGTTGCTCAAAATCATCAGCCTCATTCTCTCTTCCTGAGTCATCAAAGTCTGGTGGCAAGACAAAAGTCAAGACAATTGGAGATGGCCCAAGATACAGTAGTTGAAGCCTGAACAAGCTCTGCCTGTTTCAGTCACTTTCATGGCCATTGGAAAAAAATTGTTCTCATCCCCCCATTTGTCTGGGGAAAGTCTTCTCATGATTGGTGTGGACATCCCCCTAATTCAAAGACAGGGTTGAATGTGGTTTAGCCCATCTGTCAAGATGGTGTTACCAGGGTGTGGCCACTGCATGTGCTACAGCTTCTTGAAGCCACAAGTGAGAGTTGGGTGACAGGTGGTACCCTCGAATTGATGTTATCCTTACTCCTAACATAAGCTGATAATTGCCCCTAAAAAAGACAAATCTCATGACAGACATGTATATCACAGAGATCAAATTCTGTTTCATGACTAGAGCTGCTTTCTTCTGCTTTAAATTGTGACATTAAGACTTACAGTGAGTATTCACTGTTGAGATAGAAAAAAAGGAACTAAATCTCTGGAGCTGACAAGTCTTATCAACGTCCATCTATTTTCACAGGAAGGACCATATCTTTCACCTTGTTGGTACTGCTAGTTGACAGGCCAGAGCCTACAGACTCCTCACTGCTGATGGTTATGTAATTAACTTAAAATGAATTGTTCTGGTAGAAGACTTTGATCTTTTTTGTGTGTTCATTATTAACTAGGAATAATGTACTAGGGAGATTTATTTGGCTAAAGCATACTGAAATTACTTGCATCATTGAACTGTATTGTAGGTGAATCTCTCCATAAATTATGTAGTTGGGAATTCAAAAATAACCAGGTAGCAAGGCTTTGAAAATTCAGTCATGCTGAATTTTCCCTTTTGATTTGATTTTGCTTTACTTGAGTCTTCAGGTGATTTGACGGTCTCCTCTGAAAAATGGTTGTGAGGAGAAACTCAGATAAAATAGAAAAAATGGGTCCTAAACTTCAAGTGTCTATCATTTCAATATACTTAGGGCCATGGAAAATTAATTTTTTTGGTCTTGGTTTGTGGTAGCAAGGGAATTCTTCAAAAATTCTTCAAAAGCATAACAAATCTAATTATGTAGGAAGAATAATCACAGTTGAATTTAGCATTTAGATTTCTTCCTCTCTATACTGTACTCTTGTATTAGCAAGCACCCTAGCACACCCAGGATGGCCTGCTAACACAGGTTCTTTGATCTGCTTTGCTAAAGGAAAGACAACTTTTAAAGTGGTTAACAGTCTTACTTTAGTTACAGATAAGTAGAAAATACGAGGAGAGAAATTAGCACAGAGATGTAACAGACAGGACTCCTATTATCTGAACAAAGTAATACAACCACCTACATACACACCAGATTAGGAGAACACAAACCTCTGAATAGTCAGGGGGCTTCTAACAGACTACTGGTCAGAGTCCCATCCAGGGAATCCAAAGGTCCTTCTCATACGTAAACTCCCAAAGTAAAATACCAACCTCCCAGTATATATAGTTTTCAACTAGTAGGCTCAGAGTCAGAAGGCATCACAACCCATATGGCTCAGTGCCTAATTGATTAAGGACCAAGAGGTGTGAAAGCCTTCCTGCAAGCAAGCCTCCCCTAAGCAAGCTTCCCTTTAAAGGCAAGTTCCTCTCCCAATGGACTCTATGTGACTGAAGATATATCACAGCTGTGATTGAAATAACTATGTACCTTTAGCCTGGGGAACATGGCCCTTGTTCTAAGGAAAAAGGGACACATGTGGTTACATAGGCCTATTAATAGACAGGGAAGATCTTATATTCCATTAACATTATAACCCCTCTCACTAATAATATCATTATATGAAAATATCAATTCCATTGGTATTTTGAACCTATATATTCCCACTTGTGCTTAGTAATAGGATTCAAAATAACTGAAAATGAACTGGAATTGGAGTCAGAAAGAACTGAGCTCAAATTGCCCCAATTCTTCTGTGTCTAGTAATAGTACTCTAAAGAGTCATTCTAATATTTGTATATGATTATGACAAAACAAGGTGGAAGAAGCATGTTCAGTGGTTAGAGAGGGGGGACTAGGAGGCACTATCTCATATCCTGGGATAGGTAACATAGCACAGTGGACAGAGTCTTAGTCCTGGAGACAGGACAATATGGATTCAAATTCTGTTTCAGAAATTTATTTTTGTAACACTGACCAAATCATTTAACACAATAGCTTCAGTTCTCTCATTTGTGATAGGGGAATACTAATTCCCAACACAACAAACTCATTATGAGTCTCAAAAGAGATAATGTATTTAAAGTGTTTTGCATACCTTAAATCACTATATAGATGTAAATTATTCTTAATGTTTGAATTACTAACTGCTCCAATGTAGAATGAGTGTAATATTATTTACCTAGTCCCACAGAGGCTTAATAAATGTTTGTTAGTTACTTGGAGATTCTTAGGTGCCCCAGAAGTGCCAAGAACTTTTTAGGAAGGGTCCTTTGTTTCAAGAAGAAATTGAAAATAAACTACCTAATGCAAAAAGAGATTCTGTGATTACCAGCAAACGTTTACTTCTTTCTACCACTTCATGGTAGAGTCTTAAAATTCTCTCCCTTACCATAGAAGTATTCTGGCACAACTTCCTGCCCAGTGGATGCGTTTAAACTCAAATTCAGCAACCATTTATTCTGACCAAAAATAATTTAAAATTGGGTGATGGCATGAGACATGGTGAATATTTGCATTCTGTTGGATATTTACCAGTGATAATTTGTGCATGAGAAATAATATAAGACATAGTGAATTGACCTGGGATTTCATTAGCATAGGGATAAAACCGAAGATATAAATGACCAGAGAAAGACACCAGCAAAGGAGATATAACAGAGAGTTGAGAGGGTAATTGGTACTCCTGAGATATTAAAAGATCAAAAAGAAGGCCTTTGAACATACTGGGTATATTCCCTATCGAAATCTTAAAGGAAACTTGGATAAAAATTGCATAGAGTGGGAAAGCACAGTGGAGTCCCAATCTGCATTTGTGAAAGGATAATTCAAGCCAATGTAATCCCAGATCCACCAGAGTACCAAAGTTTGCATTATCTTTTTGAGTTGCCATTCTCCCCTGTTGATTCATATTTAACTTATAGTCCACTAAATCCCCAGCTTTTCTTTTCTTTTTTGCAGATGAACTAACATCTAGTTATATCCTCCTCCTCCTCCTCCTCCTCTATTTATGCACAACTGGAAAACAGTAGCAGGAGCTTCATTGCCCCTAAGAGCATGAAATAATTTGTTAATGAGGTCAGTGCCTGACACACAGTAAGAGCTTAATAAATGTTTGTTGATTAATTGATTAATCGTATAAAAAGAATTCTTGGCAGTGGGCTAGAGCACCTAAGAATCTCCAGATAACTAGCAAACTTCTCTTAAACCTCCATGTGACAAACTAAATATTATCACACCCATTCTACACAGGAACAATTAGCAATTCAAATGTCAAGAATAATTGACTTTATAGCTTTAGGTGGCTCAGTAAATAGATAAACTGAACCTGGGGTCAGGAAGACCTGAATTCAAATCCAGCCTTAGACACTTATTAACTGTGTGATCCTGGGCAAGTCACTTAGCCTGTGTTTGCCTTAATCCATTGGAGAAGATGGTAAATCACTCCAGTCTGTTTGCCAGGAAAACCCCATGGATGGTGTTGGTTCAAGGGTCACAAAGAATTGGACACAATTGGACTACAACAACAATAGCTACTAGACAGTGACTAGTTAACCATTCAACTAGCATTTCTTGAGCACCTTCTATGAGCCGGGCACTGTGGCTATCAGAGGCAAATAAGTCCTTTCTGAAGAGCAGAAGACCATGTTAACCTTGTATGTTAATACAAAGTCAGTCCAAGCTCTCAAGGTCACAGTTGAATGGGGGAGATATCCTGTGAATGACTACATACCACACAAGCTCTATGCAGGATAAACAGGAGATGATCAACAAAGGGAAGGGATTAGAATTAAGATGGAGCAGGACAAACTTCCTGTAGCAGGTGGGCTTTTACCTGGAACCTGAATGCAGAAGGAGGCAGAGATGATGAAGGAGGGTGTTTCAGGCATGGGGCACAGCCAGTGCAAAGGCCTAGAGTTGGGAGATAGAAGATCTTGTTTGAGGGACATGTATTGCTGGTTTTAAAGGAGACAGTCAGGGACCACTAAGGACTAACTAAGCTGGTTCTGCTTGGCTCCAGAGGGCACAACAAGGAGCGAAGTGTGGATGAAGTTAAAAGCAGATTTCAGGTCCATGAGAGGAAAATAGGGTATTGTCATTAGACATAATCAAAAATAGAACAGGGGCCACTAGGTGGCACAGTGGATTGAGACTGGTCTTGGAGTCAGGAGCACCTGAATTCAAACCCAGTCTTAGAAACTTAGTGGTTTTGTGACCCTGGATAAGGCGCTTAATGTAATTGCCTCAAAAAAAAAGGAGAATGATCTCCCTCAGGAGGTAGTTGATTTTCTATCTCTGGAGGTCTCCAGAGAAGGCTGGATAACTGCTGAGGCATATGCTGTAGAGAGGATTCCTGGTTGTGGATGGGTTGGTGTCTGGGATTCCTTTCAACTCTGAGATTCTATAATGTGGCCCTTTTCCTAGATGCCCATACCCTGAACTTTACATTCCCAAACATTAGAGTTATAGCCAGAAATGTGTTGGTAAATGTTTAACAACCTTCTCTCTGAAAAGCCACATATACTTGATGCACTTCTCGGTTTAATCTGTATTTTTAACATTTTCTCCATCATTTAAAAAAAGTATAGACAATGAACGAAACAATAAATCAAGCCCTGATTGTCTGTTCAGTAGTTTTTCAGTCCTGTCTGACTCTTTGTGACCCTGTTTGTGATTTTCTTAGTGAAGATACTGAAGTGGTTTGCCATTTCCTTCTCCAGTTTATTATATATATATATATATATATATATATATATATATATATATATATATATATATATATATATATATATATATATATATATATATATGTGGGAAATGAGGCAAATAGGGATAAGTGACTTGCCCAGGGTCACACATCTAGTAAGTGTCTGAGGTCAGATTTGAACTCAGGAAGAGGAGTCTTCCTGACTCCAATCTCAGCACTTTATGCACTGTCAACTGCTCCATTGGTAGCATTGACCTATTTCCCAAATGTAAATGCTCACACTGAACATTTAACAACAAGCTCACAATAGAACAAAGATTCTAGCATAACCTATCTACAGCCACGTTTGGAACTACTAGATATGCTGTTTCTTCTGTTCTCCCCATCTATGTTCTGGATACAATAAGATATTCTTGGTCATTGTATGGAGCATTCATCACTGTCCCCAGAGAGGCTAAATCTGGTATACTTACAGGATCATTTAGCATTGGAAGGGATCTTAGAAGTTACTAAATCTATTCTTCTTTTGCAGCTGATGATACAAAAACCCAGAGAGGTTCAATGGTTACTCCAGAGTCTGAAGTTAGTATAAGCAGGAGTTCAAACCTGCATGTACCTGAGTAAGGAATCCCAGACACCAAAAACCCAGAGAGGTTCAATGGTTATTCCAGAATCTGAAGTTAGTATAAGCAGGAGTTCAAACCTGCACGTACCTGAGTCCAAGGCCAGTGCTTGATCCAACATACCATTCTGGCTCAACCGTCCCCACGGTTACTCTCTTGCCAATCCACACTTTCTGTTTGGAACAAACATCAGTTCATATACTTATCATGCCTTTGCTGACCCAGGTGGCCCATGTAACAGTCTTTGACTTTGACTAGCCCTGTGGTATCTAGGTACCCACAACAAAATAAAGTACATTCCATTCCTGCTGCTATAATACACAAATAAATGTTTCTGAAGAACAGAAGCAAAGATGCCATAAGTAAACAGAAACATGGCCAAACTCCAGACTTTAATATGTCACGCCACTTCCTCTAAATAGAAAACAATTCAAAAACCCCAAATCTTGTTGCTTCATTGTTGAGAAGCCATTAGGCACATGTTCACTCATCAGAGTCTAATTTAGCAAAGAAAATATGTACAGTATTTGTGCTCCAATCAAGAAAGTTAAAGACCTGAAAGGCCCTCAGAATCTCTGGTTCTGGAAACCTGTGTAGGCTGATGGTATGCAGGAGCAGTACACATGCTAAGTCAAGCCAGTCCCTTAATGCAACTAAAAAAAAAAAGACAATTATAGGGACAAATGTGTAACAAATGAGGAAAAGAGTTTTGCTTGCTAACCTCAGGACTATCTTTAGGAGATGGGGATGTAGGATAGTCTCCACGTTATCCATAATTTATTGCAAATGGGCCATAAAATGCAAAAACATTAATTTTTACAATGGGCAATCATTATTTAAAATGTTTTCCCTGTTTTCTCTGAAAAGCTCCCTCACATATACTGGATTATTTACAAGGTATCTGATGAACAGCTGTGAAGATGTTAGCAATTACAAAATTGGAGGGCAATAAAAAAATATCACCAATTTGCTTAGAAGACATTTTTTAGTCCCACAACCTCTGAGCTACATTAAGAATGAAACAGGAAAATGGCATTTATGCAACACATTCAAAATTGAACTGTGCAAATTTAATTCAAATGGAGTTCCAGAGAGAACATGCTGTAAGGGGTTTTGAAACTGGAGAACATTCAATGAATGCTACAGCTGGAAGGGACTTTCGAGAATATTTTATCCAATCTCTTCATTTGACAGATGAAGCCTAGAGGCCTAGACTTGCCTGTGGACACAGATGTAGCTGGTAGCAGAGCTGGGATTAGAATACAGGTTTTTGGGCTCCAGATCTAATTTTTATATTCTTAAAATACAGTCTAATATAATCCATTAGTAATTTCTGAGTTTATCTCCAATAGTATTAAAACTAGTAACTTCATTTCCAGCACAAATTGACAATTTACACATGTATATTGAAAAAGAATCATTTAAATTGATGTTACATCAAAAATAACACCAGTTAAGAACTCTTCTTATGAGGGTTTCTTTTAAAAATATTTTTTAAAATGATAGTAAATTTTTTTTAAGCAATTGCGGTTAAGTAACTTGCTCAAGGTTACACAGCTAGTCATTATTTGTGTGTGGGTGCTCATTTTCTGAGGCTGGATTCGATCTGGAGTCATCTCAACTCCGAGGCCGGTGCTCTTACTCACTGCACCACCTAGCCACCCCGATAGTATAATTTGTAATGAATTGGGTCCTGAAAATGAAATAGAGCCTGGTTGCATTTGGATTATTATACAATCATTCAATGAGCATTATTAAATGCCTTCTATCTACAAGTCATGGTCAGTCAATCACCTAACCAGAATTAATTAAGCACTTAGTATGTATCAAGGCAGCTAGGTGGTTCAGCAGAGAGAACACTGTGCTTAGAATCAGGAAGACTCCTCTTTATGAGTTCAAACCCAGCCTCAGGCACTTACTAGTTGTGTGTCTCTGGGCAAAATACTTAACTCTCTCTGTCTCTTTTTCTCATCTGTAAAATGAGCTGGAGAAAGAGATGGAAAACCTCTCCAGTATCTTTGGCAAGAAAACCCCACGTGGGGTCCCAAAGAATCAGACACGATTGAACAGCAACAACTGTGTATCAAACACAGGGTTAAATAAGCACTAGGGGTAGAAATAAAGGCAAAAGAGTTCCTGTTTTGAAGGTGCTTTTATTCTCATGGAGGGGACAATCTGTAAGGAAATAAGTACATACCAGGTATGTACAGAATAGATAGGAGGTAATCTTAGAGAGAAGCTAGCAACAAGGGCGACTGGAAAAGTCTCCTGGGTTTTTGAATTACCAGCTGTCAAAAAAATTCTTCACTTTGCAGGTGTTCTTTTCTTGGTGATGATATATGGCTGTCAATTATATGACATGATCTCAGAAGGATTAAATTTCAATTTTAACTCAATTCAAATGCCATTTTTAAATTGGATGAAATGTAAACTCCTTGAGATCAGGAATCATTCCTCTTTTCTTTTTTTAATCCCTAGCCCTAAGTATAGAGCCTTGCACATAACAGCTTTAAAAAAATGAAATGCAAGGGGTGGCTAGGTGGTGCAGTGAATAGAGTACCAGCCCCGTAGTCAGGAGGACCTGAGTTCAAATCTGGCCTCAGACACTTAACACTTACTAGCCATGTGACCTTGGGCCGGTCACTTAACCCCAATTGTCCTACCTTCCCCCTCCAAAAAGCCAAAAAAAAAATGCATGGAATTATAGCACAGTGGATGATGAAAGGACAAATGGTATGTATAAATATGTGTTATTAGCAGCACCTTGAGGATAGGTGTAATCAGAAAAGAAAAGGGGCAGTTGGCTATGGAGAATGAAAGACAATAGACAGACAACCCCAGAGGCACACTGATAACCTCAAGATACAAAATGAACAGGAAGAAGGCCACCAGCATGCTTAGTAGTATTTCTCTGAGGAATTTAAAATAGTAATACTAAAAATAACTGTTAACGATTTCCAGGTACTTTATATGCTTTTTCTAACCATTTGAACCTATGGGTATTTGACATGTATACTACAAAACATTTTCTAAACCATCTGAACCTATGCAAATTTACCTTGCAATCAATTTGTGTTTTGGACATGTGGTCCAAGCACTGTTCATGAAGAAGGGAGACTCAAGCTGATACAGTCTCAGAGTTTCTTAGTTTGATTACATCTTTGAACTTGATTTTCTAGGGCTAATGACCTTTTTTGAATCTTCTCTGCAAGATTTAACAATGCTAGTTTCCTTCTCTTTTTGGATTTTCTCTTTCTTCATTAGGTTTTTGTGTTCCTGCTCTCTCCTGCTTCTCCTCCCATCTGTCTGACCCCTCTTTCTATTATCTATCCCCATTTTATGGACGAAGAAATGGAAGCAAAAGGAAGTTAAATGACATGTAGGTCACATAGATAGTAAGTGCTGGAGGCTGGACTTGAACTCAGATCTTCCTGACTTCATATGCAGCAGCAGTGTGCCTCCTAGCTGCCTCAATAGCAATCAGCAAAGTAATTATTACAGTGATTATTAGGGCCATTTTCCAGATGAGGAATACTGAGGCTCAGAGACTAAGTAACTCGTTAGAACTTAGTGTTAGAAATGAGGTTTGGCTCCAGACCTACTTGAGTATAGTTGTAATTCTCTATCTTTCTCCTCCATGTTGTCTGTCTACTTGTAACAGGTGGGTCAGCCTGAGAAACTCTTCCCTCCAGAAAGCAATATGGTGTTGGGTGCCCCATGTGTCTTATATTGTGGGTATTCCTTATATATCAAACAAATATACTATTAATAATGATGATAACTATCATGTATTTGGTAATCTAAGGTTTGTAAAACACTTTGTATATATTATCTTACTTGATCCCCACAACAACCTTGTGAGTCAGGTGTCATTATTTTTCCCATTTTATATATGAGGAAACTGAGGTAGATAGATGTTAAGTGCTTTGCCTAAAGTCACACAGCTAGTATGTGTCTGAGAGGAGACATTAACTCAGTTTTCTTTGACTCTGAGGCCAGTACTCTGGCCACATCTGAGTGACACCTTAATATTCAGAAGAAAAGGGAAAAATAATTTCCATAAATGTATAGATTTCCAAATAATGGAAAATGGTGGCATCATGAAAACATCCAAATGGCTAACTGAAACTTTCACTCTTTATCTGGGAATTGTGTTGACATAGCCTTTTGGATTTAGAAAGTGGGCAAAGTATGTATTTTTTTTTCAGTAAAAAAACTGGGCTAGGGCAGTATCCCTTGGTGCCTGGGGCATGTGGTAGGGAGAAAATCAAATTGTCAAGGGCAGCTTGCTTCATGCTTCAGTAGTCCAATTTCATTAGTAGTGGAAGGCTTGGTCCTCATTCCACAAGCTGTCAAAAGAGTAACCAAGTTTTCTTTTCAATACCCTCAAAACTCATCAGTCCCAATTCTTAATTTGGGCACGTCTGCCATTTTAAAAGAAACTAGACTCCGTAGTCCATAGCCACAGGCAAGATAAGGATGTGTAAATGCTAGTTTGCTAAACTCAAATAATTCCTAGCACTAGGTGGAATTCTTTCTGTTGCAAATTACACATCTCAAGTTGCTCTCCAAACCGTTGTCCTAAGGACACTAAATAAAGCAGACATTGTAAACCCTTGAAAGTTTGTACTTAAGATTCGAGACTTTTTGTTTCAACTAAAGGTTTAAGTCTCCCTTTTAAAATCTGAAAACAAAACAAAACAAAAAACCCCAAACCCTTCTATAAAAATGCCCTACAAATCAGTGGTTCTTTTTATCTTTCTTTTTCTTTTGCTAGTAATTCAACATACAATTTTTGTTTTTCTTTCTTTTCTTTTCTTTTTTTGCTTTTTAGAGGGCAATTGGGGTTAAGTAACTTGCCCAAGGTCACACGGCTAGTAAATGTCAAGTGTCTGAGGCCGGATTTGACTCAGGTCCTCCTGACTCCAGGGGCAGTGCTCTATTCACTGAGCCATCTAACTGCTCCCCAATCATTTCTTTCAAGCAAAACTTGAAACATGAAGGAATGATGCCATTAATAATTTAGACTCTCTTCTAAGGTAAGAACATACCCTTTCCAGGTTCTTGAGGCTGTCTTGGTTGGAGGTGCTCTTTTACTGCTGAGGTGTTAAGATCAAAGCCCTGATTGGCTGTATGAAAGTTCCTTGCCCCTCTGTGAGCAGAGAACAGGTAGCAATCTGGGTACTGAGCTTTAATGTGCTGGCCAGGTTTCAAATGGATCAAAGTACAACATAATTGGGTCATATCACTAATCCAGACTGACTTTCTTTCCAGTTTTAGAAATTAGTGACATTTTATTGCATTCCTATCTCTCCATGCCAGATTCAATGGGAATAATCCAGACTCTTGAGGAGCTAATATTCTTTCAAAAGAGAAAACATATACATGTATTTTATAGTGACCGAATTTATACAGAATAAATAAAAGTGAATAACATAGAAAATAGTTAAGGATGTAGGACATCTCATTCATGTCAAAGCTGGTGTTGGCACTTTAGGAATGCTTTGGGAGCTTTGGGCTGTGCTCTGACATGTAGGGACCAAGAGCCATGTTGATGGGCAGGTCAGGGTCTCCTGTCACAAAGGAGCCTCCCCAGGTATTTTTCATCTGATCAATGACAGCTGACCTGACAGCTTTTGTAGCTGCTGCTGTTGTTTTGAGTGAATACTTGACATCACCACAACAATGTTCATTCCCGCCCAGGCTGTCTTTGATTCTCGGATGTTCATACAATTCCAGAACAGGGATGCCTTCACATTCAGTGTTAAGGATTAAAGGTCAATGAGAGCACCACAAAAGACATAGATAACAGAGGCAATCTGTCAACACTGGAGAAAGGTTGGGTTGGACACATGAGATGAATGGATGACCATGCAACACAGCAGGAGAGAGAGAGAGAGAGAGAGAGAGAGAGAGAGAGAGAGAGAGAGAGAGAGAGAGAGCAGCCTGGGCTCAGACTAACTGGCTATGTGTCTGGGGACAATTCAACTCAAGGCCAACACTCTTAAGTACTGGGGGTACAAAAATATATGAAAATAATCCTTACTCTTAAGGACCTTACATTCTACTAGGAGGGGTAATAGTTATGGTATTTTGACATTTACAAAGCACTTTTGATACGCAACTTCTGTTTCTTTAGATAATCTTTTGAGACCCAGCTAAGAAAGAATTGGAGAGGGGGAGGCAGCTGGGTAGCACAGCATGCTGTCTTGGCCTGGAATTAGGAAGTCCTGAGCTCAAATTTGACTTCAGTCACTGTGTGACTCTGGGCAAGTCACTTAACCTTGGCCTCAATTTCCTCATCTACAAAATGAACTGGAGAAGAAAAAGGCAAAACACTCCAGTATCTTTGCCAAGAGAATCCCAAATTCAGCCAGACATGACTGAAAAGACTTTAACAGCAAGAAGAAAGGATTGAGAGGCAGGATTTGAGACCAGAGCTTCCTCAATCTAAATCTAGAGCTCTACCTGCTATGCAGCATTGCCTTTCAAGAGTAACAATTCATATTTATATAGCATTTTAATGTCTTTCAAGTGCTCTACACAGTATTATGAGGATCAAATGAGGATAAACTATGAGATAGGTGCTATTCTCTATATCTCTATTAATAGAGATAAAATGTTATCTCTCTTTTATATATGTTAACTTAAGTCTGGGAGGTTCAGTGACTTGCCCAGGATTACATAGCTAGTAAATGTCTCAGGTGGGATTCAAACGCAGGGCCTTCTGACTCCAAGTCCAACATGAATTCAGCTGTAGCAAACTATCAAGGGACTTAGCAATTTGGCTTCATTTTCCTTATCTGTCAAATGGACTGCACTATTAATCAGTCAATCACTCAATTAACAATAATTTATTAAGCACCTACTATGTGCAAGGAGATACAAAAGCAACCATGAAGAAACTGTGTGTACATACGAAAGTATATAAAAACATATATATGTGTGTATATATGTATATCTACTCTCTCTCTCCATACATATACATGTATATACATTCATACACGCACACACACATATAAATATATAAAATGCCAGGTGAGAAGGGATACTACCATGTGATGGTATCCCACACAGCACTCTATTTCCCATCTTCTTGCTTTTACCTTGGCTATCCCCATGGCTGGAACACTCTGCCTTTTAGAATCCTTCAGCTTGCTTCAATATTCATCTCAATTGCCACC